>OX465090.1:52681055-53881055 GCA_949987675.1 Chymomyza fuscimana | reverse complement strand
TCATTATATGCACTAACAATTATTTAATGAAATTTAGACAGCATGCGCGTGTGACCCGTCGTTGATAAAAATTGCGGGGGAACTGCTGGGCCTAGATTAAGCGCATAGTCCGTGGCTGCGGATCACTCGACTTCCTTAAGAGAGCAGAAATTGGTGGAGCTTAAGGGAGTTTTGACGTGTAACTAATACAGATGGCACAAGATAATGGTAATACGGGTTTGTTGTGCATTAGGTCTGCATTGGCTGTACAATAGGTGCCATTAGGTTTGCACTAGGTACCATTAGGTGCCAAATCTGTGTATAAATAAAAAAGAAAAATAAGCATCTACGCTAAACTTGGTTGCTAATACCATAATTACCCTTATTGAGGATTGGCACCAGAAAAATAATATGTTTTGGGGCGATCTCCGGATCAAATAAATATGAAGGCAGCTTCGAAAAAAAGATGTTGAGCCAATTAAGGGCGGAACTTAAGCAATTAATTGCTCAGTTAAGTTCTGCAGACCAAAAATTAATTAGGCACTGAATTTTGTTTGTTGAGGAAGGCAACTTACTGATTTATAATTTTCAGGAAAATGCACAAATTCAATAACAGCTTTTTATAAATTAATATTTTATTTCAACTGCTCCAAAATGTCACTTGGAAAAATTCACACTTTTTAATTCTCTGCTATTCTGCTGTTAGCATAACCGAACTGGACGGAGGTCACCTTGAGAAAGAAGTTGATCAAGGTTCTATTAAGCCAGCAAAGCCATCGGCGAAATGTTAGAAGAAGCAGAAGTCTTTCTTTGGAGAAATTAGAATTAGAAATTTAATAACACTAACACTTCATTTAAGTTGCCCCTAGATGGCGAGAGTTCTAACCAAAAAAAAATGTAATATAATATAATATAACTGAGAAATTCAAAAACTGCTTATCTAATGAAATTCAATAAATATCCAAAAAAAACTAACTTAACAATAAGAATAATAAAAATATTGATTATTTTGATTTACTACTAAAATATGCAACTAAACAAAATCTACTACTAAAACTAAAACCAAAAAGGAAAAATCTTTATTGCATACTTTTGGGCAGCAATATTAAATTTATTCATTTCAGTGCGACAAGCGACACTACAAGTTACAAGACTATAAAGATGGATACTTATGTATTTACATATATACAATATTCTCTGAATTCGCAAATGCGACGTGAACAGAATGGCTTCATGCCTGAGCGTTCCTGTGTAGACCACATCAATTCTCTAAGAATTATAATCGAACAGTCGGTAGAATGGAGATCACCTTTATTTCTCTTATTTGTAGATTTTGAGCGTGCATTCGACAACATTAAACGTACCGCAATCTGGAATGCACTCAGAAACTGTGGAGTACCTGAGAAAATTATCCAAATTATAGAAGCGCTCTACAAAGATGCCGACTGTTCCGTGAGATTTAATGGAAAAAATAGCGACTCGTTATACTCTGTACCTATAGGTACAAAGGGTATACTAGATTTGTGCAATGTATGTAACGGACAGAAGGAGGCGTGGCAGACCCCAAGTCCTTTATACCAAAATGCTTATCATAACCTCGGGTAGCGATTGAGACATGTCCGTCCGTCCGTCCGTCCGTCCGTCCGTCCGTCCGTCCGTCCGTCTGTCCGTCCGTATGAACGCCTAGATCTCGGAGACTATAAGAGCTAGAGACACAAAACTTTACCAGCTGGTGCGCATATTTCAAAATTATAGTTATAGTCAAAAATGTACAAATTTCACTGCCCCTTGCCCATAAAGTGCATCAATATTTGACTCCTCGTAATTATGGTTACAAGTGACCTAGAATCACAATTTTTGGTAAGCTGATTCATGTGGCTCTAATGAACAAGTCCACATCCAAATTTTATCGATGCGGTCCCACCACCCCCCGCAATCGATTTACCGTTTTTTCTCCCACACCCCTCAACATACCAACTTGAAACTTACCCTATATACTTTAAATAACTTCTTTGACGTAACATTCGAGTTTCATCAAAATCGGTAAAAATTTAGGGAACTTATAAGTATAAATATCGAATTTCACAAAAAAAAAAAAAAATCCAATTGGAAAGTTCGTAGAAGGAATATGCAGGAAAAATTGTTTGCGAGACAAAAGGTACAGGGTATTCCACTGTCGGGCACCGCCTCGACTGTACCACATTTTATTATATTCGTAAAGGTGTTAGGCAAGGGTGCATGTTGTCACCGCTCCTGTTCATTGTCGTCTTAGATGCCATCCTGAAGAAAACCAATAAGGAAACTGCGTGGGGACTGCAGTGGCGTCCGCATGAAAAGCTGTCCGATTTGGAAAAGGCAAAAATTAACTGTTTGAGAGAGAATGCGGAGATGGTAGGATTGAAAATAAATTTTAACAAAACGAAACTCATTCGGATGGAAACTGCAAATCGCTCACCATTCACATTAAACATCCACAACCAAATTGTCACCATTGAAGATGTAGAGCAGTTCTCTTATCTCGGTGGTATTCTCTCGAAGGACGGGGGTGCGGAAGTAGACGTTACCGCACGAAACATGGGCACAGTCTGGAAGTCAAGGCAATTGTCCCAGTCAACACGGCTTCGTATCTTCAAATCTAGCATAAAGCCGATTTTGCTCTATGGTTCGGAAACATGGAAGGTAACCGATACCATAACCATATGCCGAAAGCTCCAAACGTTCTTAAACAAATGCCTGCGTATCGTTTGCCGTGTGTTTTGGCCCCGAACAATCACGAACGAAGAACTTTTGATCCGCTCGCGAAGTATCACGATAAAAGCGGAAATCAAAAGAAGAAAGTGGACCTGGATAGGCCACATCTTACGAAGAGACGATGATAATATAGCTAAAATGGCTTTCCAGTGGAACCCACAAGGTAGCCGCCGTCGTGGTATGCCTAGACAGACCTGGATGCGCTTGGTTCTTGCCGAAATTCAACATCTGGCATCGTGGAATGAGATTCGTCGTATTGCCCGTGATAGAAATGTGTATAAAGATTTTGTTTGTGCCCTATGCTCCAGCTAGGAGTGACATTGTTATAAATATTTAAGTAATAATGTAATTATGTCAAGGAAATAAAAAAAAAAATATTAAAAAGATTCAACACATACTATTATTTTAAGTATTTATTTAATTTTTTGTAATTAATAACACTAGCTTATAAATTTAAGGGTCGTCGAGTGAACCTTTGTATAAAAGTGACAATTATTTTTTTTTTTTGCTCTTAAGAACCGTTTTTGACATTTTTGTGGGCACTTATTACAGTTATTCGTCAATATTAGTTCGAAAGGTATTAATGTGCTCTTGACGATGATATATGTAGAGATTTAGTACAAATTATTGAAGTTACAAGCGACCGAAGTCGAAAAAAAAGTGTCATAATCGACAATTTTTCCAAATTACAAATTTTCGGTTTGCTTTTTATTAACGAGAAAAAATTTATAAAAATTACGTTCAACTTTACGCTGAAAGTGAATTGTTTTACGAACATTTCGAGCATAAGATCTTCAAAATCGGGTGAGAACTGTAGATGCTATGGAGCCATGTACGAAAAATGGATGCAAATTCGAGAACACGTGTTCAAAGGAAAAATTTTGAGTGAAACGTTTTTTTTTCGAACAAATGTGTGATTGAGTGAAAATTAGAACAGTTCATACCCGATTTCGAAGATCTTAGGCTTGAAATGTTCGTAAAAAAATTCTCTTTTAGTACAAATCATAAAAAAACAATATTTTTTTAATTTTTTTTAGATGCAAACTAAAAATTTGTAATTTTGAAAAATGGTCCAAAATGTAAAATTTTTTTGATTTTGGTTGCGTGCAGCTTCAATAATTTTGACTCAATGTCTCAATCTCAAACCGTAAATGCCACATCAATACCTTTCGATCTAATTGTATTTTATGTCGGTAAAACATTTTGTTCAAGATATTTTCACAAATAACAGAAAACACTACCCAAAAACATGTTTTCCGAAAAAATCTCGAAAACGGTTCTTAAGAAAAAAAAAAAAATAAGTTTAATTTTCGAGTTTCTCGACACAAAATTAGCCTAAAAACACTTTTTTACGAAGGTTCGTTTTTCGTGTAAACTAGTGTAATTTCATAATTTTTACTTAAAACATATTTTAAACTAGAAATTTTTTTTTTTATTCAGTACTCTTTTTTCTTCTTTAATATACTGTTTTTATTTAATATACAATTTTTTTTTTAATTTGTGTTTTTTGGTATACATTTTTTAACGCATACAAATTTCTATAATGTGTGAGAAAACGATAAGCGAAAGGAACTTAGTCCCGCGACCTGTTTTATACAAATTATTGTATTTGGCCGTGTTCTGGAAAACGAAAACTCGAATTTTTACATTTTTGCTGTCGGTAACTTTTGATATTTGCCTTACTCTTTTTGTTAGCACAGCTCTAAACCTTCGATTAGTTCATATCGTTTACATTTTGGTTTTTTTTTTTTGCTATTACTTTTTTTTTTAAACTATTTTGGCAATTCGTTTCAATTCCTCTTGCAACAAAAGATTCGGCTTGGTGAAATTGAGATCACTAAACATTCGGTTTCAAAACGAATCCGAATAAAATGTGTGAATTCGTTTTTTCGGCAGGCGGTCGTATAGAGGAAAGTGGGGTGAATTTGAAAGTGGAGTGAATCCGGAAACGCATCCTAGCGTTTTTCTGAGTTGACATTTGACTATGACACCAAGTGTCAAATAAACGTCATGACCGACGCTAGTTTTTGATAAAACTCCGACTCGAGTACACGCGTTCTGTTCAGTATAATTTTTCTAAAAAAATTGCTACCTTGAAAGTTTTTGTGTCGCTAAAATTTCAACATTTTCTAGAGTAAAATCAAATGTAAGTATATCCATAATATTATTTAGACTCTTTACTTAAAAAATGCTAAAGGATTCGTTTCGCTTTTTGCAAGCCACCAGAATGACGCTACTCCGTTTCGAAAAAGTCGATTTGGGGTAAATCTGGAAGTGTCAAAAAGAGCCAAATAATTATTGTGAATATAATTTGAGCGCGGATTTCAACTGATTTTGTGTCAAAATGCCGAGCACTTACAAAAAAAATGCGAAACAAATCCCCGCAAACCGGTTTCAAGTTCTGAATCGTTCTCTTTCAGACGATTTCCCTCTTTTTTTAAAAGCCCAGTTTTTCATGCCATTTCACTAGGCAACAATTATTTTTTCTCCACATTCATTCATTTCAATATACAAGGTGGCGCAAAAGAAATCACCCTATTGGAAGATGCTCTCATTTTTGTAAATGGCCGCCAATATCAAATCTGTTTTGACATTTGTGGACTAGACAGATACAGAATACAAGTGAATAAGCCATGGAGCGATACACTCCCCAAGAACGCGGAATAATTGTGTCTATTTTTTTGCGTAACAATTCGTCTGTGGTGTTGGCGCAGCGCGAATTCCGTCGCCGATTTCCCGGCCGTCCGACACCAACTGCGCAAACACTGCGCCGTTTAGCCACTAATCTTGAAAAGTATGGGACCACACGAGACGTTGCCAAGAGTGGCCGCCCCGGAGCGCCCGTTCTGCCGAAAATATCGCCGCTGTAGCCGAGGACGTCGAAGTGAGCCCCGAAACATCGACCAGACGACGTGCCACGCAATTGGGCCTCAGCCGGCGGTCCCTGCAACGAATTTTGGTGAAAGATTTGAACATGTTCCCCTACAAAGTTCAGTCCGTGCATCAGCTGCTGCCTGCCGACCGCCAAACGCGCGTAACTTATGCCCAAGCTATCCTCAATCTCGATACCGAAGTGGACGATTTTTCGACCAAAATCATAATGAGCGATGAGGCTCATTTTCACCTCAGCGGGTACGTGAACAAGCAAAATTATCGCTTCTGGGGAACCGAAAATCCGCGAGTGATGCATGAGGAGCCATTACACCCGCTCAAAGTGACTGCGTGGTGCGCTGTTCACGCTGGAGGAGTCATCGGGCCATTTTTTTTCGAGAACGCCGCGGGTCAAACGACAACAGTGGACGGTACGCGCTATAGGGCAGTGTTGACCGAGTTTTTTCTGCCCGAACTGGACGAATTAGGACTGGTGGACATGTGGTTCCAACAGGACGGAGCAACAGCACACACTGCACGAGCCACAACCGACATTCTGAAGGCCGCGTTTCCGGGTCGCTTAATTTCGCGTTTTGGCGATTTGCACTGGGCCGCCAGATCGCCCGATTTAACGGTCCCGGACTTCTTTTTATGGGGTTTTTTGAAGTCCCGTGTTTACATCAACAAGCCTGAGACCTTGGAAGCCCTCAAGGAAAATATCCGACACGAATGCGAGAATTTATCGCCCGAAACTCTCGCCGTAGTGATGGAAAATGCCATAAAACGAGCCCGTATGGCAATCAATTGTGACGGCGCCCATTTGTCCGATATCATCTTCTCAACTTAACACAATTAATTCTAAAGGTCTAAATAAACATAATCAAAAAACAGAATCGAAGTTTTTCATTTAGAAAAAAAATAAGAGCCAAACAACATCGGATGACTTCTTTTGCGCCACCTTGTATTATTCAACCATTTTTTTTTACCAAAAATAAAGAAATAAAATGTTTGCGATGAAATTTTATGGCGGTTTTTATAATCTTTGGACACTTCCGGTTTCACGCCGAAAAAAAACGAAAATCACGAATTTGGCATTTTTTGCTCGAAGATCAATCTGCCTGACAAAAAATCTTCGTATCGATTTGAAATTTAGGTACAATTTAGCATATTCAATGCCCTGAACAATAAAATTTTCGATTTTGAAAACATTTTCCTTGTCACCCCACTTGCCCCTATATTTTTACTCTAATTGAAAATAAATGTGAACAAATTGTCAGTTTTTCGTTGGAGTCTGTACTAGAACTGATTTATTATAGAATTCCCATCACAAAAAAACAATGACGTCACAAAGCCCGCTAAAAGCTTATTTCGCGTAGGTGATTCCCGTGGTCTTTAATTTTAATCACTATCGTGTATAGACTTTTGCAGTCAAAGTCTGCAACTTGAATATTTGAGACAAATCGGCTTTTCGTGAAAAATCATAAAACACATATACGAAAATCAAAATCCCATTTACCATGCATTGTCCAAGACTCATAAAACTTAAGCACATCGCCCAGCTTATGATATGAAATGTAATTGGATTGTTGCAACCAAACGAAGTACTTTGTATATCTATATAAAAGTTGATCTAGTCGTTGTAGATGTGTCCATAAAACTGCCATGGGAATAAAATTTAATACGCGCCCACAAAGTGGAGCACAAGTGGCCGCCACACCTTCGAATCAATACAGCTCATCAAGAGGCCAAGCAACCGAGTTGGAGTTGGTCATATGTGCTGCGAATCTAATGTTCAGGTCGCACAGTTCACGGTCCATCGTTGGCCTCCAGTCTCTACGTGTAATATCAATAAAATGAAGCGGTGTTGCACTCACCATGTGCACTCCCTCAGACCCTGTTTGCCCTTCTCATCACTCAGCTGTGTTATGCCATAAGCCAAAATCCTAAGCCGGTACCCGCAGGCCCAATGCTGCGTGCGTGTCGTGCTGCGGACGCAGGCAATCATAAAAATAAAAATAAAAGAATAAAAAAAAAATAAATACAATGCCAAACAATAAGCTGGAAGCCTCTTATGTGTATTTTTATGTGCCGTGTGCTGGGCTCCCTGCCTTAGCCTCTAATGCGACTTGAAAAGTCAACGACATCCGCCGGCAGCGCCAGAGTAGAGCGGAAGTGAGCGCCATGCTAAATGTGGCGCGTCATTGTTTTCCCGATGCCGCCACTCTCTCTTATTCACACACACACGCACGGACACATATACAAACTCACGTACGCACACACATGAGCACATAACCCAGTTGACCAAAAATAGGGAATCTAGGCTTTTTGTTTTTTTTTTCAAATCAATATCTCTCTTTGAAGCGTTGAAGTGACTTAACAAATAAATATGTGAGTAACACGGGCAGTTTTGCATTTCTGCACGACTTTTGAAGTTGAACATACGCCAAGTTTTAAATATTCCTCAGCGCTATAGTGCAAGCCAATCAATAAAAAAATGGGTTTTACATCACTGCTTGGTTTTCTATTAAAATAAAAAACCATAACTAATTGCAAAAATAATATAAAAAATATTTACATTATTTAGATACCTACATATTTGTATTTATTTACACTTTTTACAATACAGTTGTGGGCAAAAATGCACGACTTTTTTAGTCAAGGGCTTGGATCGCGCACAAATACTCACTTTTTTAGTGCATTTTGCTCTTGCACGCTTTGCTCTTTTGCCTTTATGCATTTTTGCCTGAAAAAAGTAAAAACCCTTATTGCTTTAAATAAAAAAGTATTTAAAATATTTTGGAGTTCTTTAATTTTTTCAAATTTAGCTATCGATTGAAAAGGAAGAAAGCATGAAGAGGATAAATTCGACACAGCTTAATGAGAAAATTTTATTATTATTTTTATTTTAACAAATTAAATGCAGTATTTTATACTAAACTTAATATTAATTTAACGAGCACTAGCTACTGGCGCCTTCGTCTTCAATGAGAAAATGTTAAAGATACATGTTTACGAATCCGTGCAGAAATGCAGAAATGCCCGACTTCACAGTGCTTTGTTTATGTTGGTAGTAATTTTTTTCAGAAATATGCAATTTAAAGGCATTAAAGATAAAGTATCTAATATTTCCCAAAAAAAAAATATATATTTTTGTATTTTCAACTCCAAGAAAATTACAAATATTAAAAAAAAAAATACTTTCAGCGGTTTTTGATAAATATAAAATGTACCTAATAAAATCAAAAAAAAAAGTATAAAAATTGTCTATATAGACTTCTCTAGTCTCTTTGATCATATTTTTAAATAACTTTGGAGAGTCTTTGACGTCTTCTTCTGTATGCTACATACATTTTCGGCACAAGCTTTTTTTCATAGAAGCTTTCAAAGCACATTAATACTAGATTAACTAAAAAAAAAAAAATACCAAAGTAAATTTAATAAATTATTCGCTAATGTTGGATATTTTGTAAGCTGGGTATCCTTGTACGTCAGCAGGCATCAAATGCCAATAGCAAAACTAACACTAATGCCAATGCACTCCAGGGCTGGATTCTGAACCCGCACATTTCTTTTTTCGACATGTCTATCTGATAAAGATAAACAAGATATTGTTAGAACAAAATTAAATAAATAATAAAATAAAAAAAATAATAATAAAAAATTTATTAAATAATAAATAAATTATATAACTACTACTATTTACTAGATTTTTTACTAGTTTTTTTTTTAATTTTTTCCAAAAAAATTAAAAAAAAAATTTAAAAAAAAATAAATTAAAAAAAAATGCAAAGTTTTCTAAGTAAAAAAGTTGAACTGCTTAAATTTAAGCTCTATATAAAAATGATGTAGGATATAATTCTAAAAATTAAATTCCTCTCCGATAACGATAACTTTTTGTATACTATCGAATACACAGCAGACTGAGCAAGATGATCATCGTAGATTCTTATAACTGTTGGTTCTTTGAGTAAAAATAAAATACCAAATAATTAAGTTTGTCTCGGGAATTGGACCGGCAAAGGAGCCCTGGCGCTAGCCGTGTAGACAATGTAGTCTTTGGGTTGCAGTACATCTTTCCCAATAATGTTATTATTGTATCGAAGATTTTCATCCACAATTGATCATCAGCCAAAAAAAGTGCTCCAAAATTATTGTTCAGTTTAATAAGATATCGAATCGATGCCAGGTTAGTCAGGCTGCTCGGCTCAGACCGAGATCACGCAAAGACATCGAGAGAAAGGAAGTATAATATAATTGTGTGAAGCGAAGATTGCGGAGAGGTAGCCTTCTGGTAGTTGCGCAGCACTCTAATTGATGTCTTTATCGCTCTACTTGTTCTCTTTTGAGAATTTGACAAAGAGAGACAGGTCCGCTGTGGGCCAGCTCTTGGCAGAAAGGCTTTCCCCGATACTGGGATGCGTTTTCTAATAAGTTGGGAGCAGTCACATAGTAGGATACTATCTCTTCGTGATAAAGAACCTGCATTCTCTCAGCCTTGAGACTTATACAACTCTTGTCACCATCCTGCTGCTCTTCTTGTGGAAGTTACTTACTTTTTTGGACTCTTTTCATTTTTCATATATAAAATTGTATTAAAATATTTTTTTATTAATTATTTTAAAATGAAAAAGTTTCGGGTCAATGGTCCCGCTGGCTGCTGGCACCTTCGTCAAACTGCCAACTGCCAATGCTCAACAATGATGGCGTCATAATCCTTCTACAGCTATTGTGTGTGTGCGTGTGTGTGTGTTTGGGGGTGTATGTGGTAGGTATGTGTGTGTCTGAGTTGTTATTGTTGTTGCTGTTGTCGCTCAAGTGCTGCTTAAATATGAAAAACTAACTCATAGCTGCTTTTCACATTTTCCTGCACTTGACACTAAATTCACTTTGGCCAAGTAGGTGCTCCGTGCGCTTCAAGCTTCAAGCGCACTTGCTCTTTCGCTCATTGCAGCAACAGTAACAACAACAACAACAAGGCAGCAGCAACACTTGATGCAAACACACAGATACTCACACACAGATACACGTACATATATGTGTGTGTGTGTGTGTGTGTGTCTGGCATGCAGGTGCTCGCCGTGTGCATATATTTATTTTATTACTTAAATAAATTACAAAATGGTAGTCGGTTAACCATGGCCAAATGGCCCGCCAGGCAGCTTACCATAGTTTGACTGAGTGCTCCAGTTGGCTTAGCTTGGGTCATAATGCAGGCTCATATGCAAATGTTTATGCACAGATACACACGCATGGGTACATATAAGTATCTAGCCAACTTAATAGCTACGTGGGCAGCTTGAAAAGTAATCGGCTTACGGACATTGATCATTAAGTTATGTAACAATTGCAAAAAAAAAAAAAAAATAGATCAAATTCACGACAAGGTATTGGACAGCTGACGAGGGAAGGTGCTCAAGATTTCCATAGGCGCAACTGCCAATTGGCTCAGTCAAGTAAAAACCTGATTGTGTGAATTCAAAAAAAATCATTTCAAGATCGTAATAAGATCACGCCATTTCAGACCTGTCCACTATGACTTAAAGTTTTATATTTTACCCTAGACCTGTCCTCGGGCACAGCTAAAATTTTAAATTTAATTATTTTTTTATTTCTCAATACAAAACACACTACGGGGCCCTGAGTGCCCCAAGGACGCGTAAGATATAGGACAGTTCTAGGTTTAGGTTAGCGCCTAGCTGGAGCACCACATGATGGTAACCCTGAATTTATTAAACCTAAGCTTGAAAACTCACATGGGCGCGTCCAGATCGGTCAAAAATTTAGTGCAAATGCTATCATTATCAAATCCATTGCGCTGCGAATTCGTTTCTCAATTTACACGATTTGGTTCATTCTAAGCCACAAATTTTTTTAGAAAATTTTGCTGAAAAAATTCATTTTAAATTTGCTTCTATAAAATGAGAAGCTTGATAAATAAAATTTGTTCTGGTAGTTATGAGAAATTAAATAACTTTTTTTAGCCGAAGAGTTACGTTGCCATCTTTAGTTTTTAAGCTAAATTATAACTTTTTATAAATACTCAAAATACTAAATAACTTTTTTGATCAAAGTGTTTTCTTCTTTTTAACGCCAGCTACTTACCAGCCTGCCCTCGCACTAGCTTTTTCATTTTCCTTTGTCTTCTAGTTAAAGTTAATAACATTTTGTTTTGGAAATTGATGTTTTTGTCCATGGTGCATGGTTTATGGACCAATTGATACTATATTTTAGAAACAGGCCATCCAAGTGTTCCTAAATAAAACTCGACGTAGATATCGTAATATCTGTATAACGTTTAGCTTTAAGGAGTACATTAAGTTCATCATTTCAGCTTAGCCGAGTCGATATAGACTCTAATACCAAGTTGAATTAAATCTTCAACAGCTTTTCTTTTTAAAGGGCATGACTTCGTGATTAGGTAGCAGACGCCCAGGACCCCAGCTATGTCCTCGAAGAGAACAATCGAAAGAGAGCTTCGCGCAGCCAATTATTCCTGGAACGACATCGACACAAATGTTCACAATAAAGTTCGATTTAAGTTGATTGTTGAGGCTCCATGCTCCACTTAGGAGAAAAGAAATAAACCATCATCATCAACTTCATGGTTTCCGATGTGCTGTTGTTTAATCTGAAACTTGATAGAGCCCTGCCCTGGATAGGCTTGGAAAACTTAAGCTCACAAGCTGCTCTATGAGAGAGGCCATCACGAAAGCTCACTAATTGCCTTGCAGAAGACGTAGCCATACTTCAAACAGAAGAGGAAGTATACACTGTCTCGAAAACAACATTATAGGTTCAACATGTGAAGAAACGCTTGCAGCTTTGCACAAGCTTCGAAGAAGACTCTATTACAGCCGAACTTTGAAAAGATGGAGGTCCTGGCCTACATGAATATCTGCACTTCCTCGTGGTGGAAATTCGGAACACCGAAGTGATTCCATCGGAATGGCTAAGCTGTGTTATTTTCCCAGTTCATAAGAAGGGGGATAAAAGAGTATGTAGCAACTGTCGCAGTATCTCGCTTTTAAATGTTGTATGTATATATATATATATATATATATATATATGTATTCCTAGACTACTGTAGAGCTTAATTTTGCATTTACGAGTAGTCGCCCCTAGGAGGAGCATAGGGCGGAAGGAATGTTGTATATAAGCTAGCCACAAACGTTTTACACGAAATAATTTGGGAATACGCTGAAGAGATACTTGGCCAATAGCAATGTGGTTTTCGTCGTGGAAAATCAACGACTGATCAATGCTTTATACTTAGCCAAAGTCTTTGAGAAATTCAGAGAGTACGCACGAGACGTACACTGCTACACTTTATTGATTTTAAGCAGGCCTTTGACTCGCTGATGAGAGAAGAGAGAAGAGAGAGAATGCCATACATCTTACAAAGTCTAGGGATACCAGCGAAACTAGCAAGACTGCTGCAAAAGTATTAATACAGTTCCAAAAATCGGAGGCCTTCGCTGTAGAAACAGGGGTAAAGCAAGGTGACGCCCTTTCAACTGTAATATTCAATTTGATGCTGCTGATGTAAACAAAGATGGTAACCTCCTCTATAAATCAACGCAAATATGCGCCTTTGCTGATGATGTTGCAATATTACCAACCGATGAAAGAGAGCTAAGAAATGTATTCTTAAAAATCGTCGAACTTGCTGACAATATCGGGCTATATTGTAAGAATGCCAAACGAAAGGGTTCAAAAGAAGGTGTTTACTCTACGTCCAATAGGAGGCAGAAAAAGAGGCCGACCAAGAAGGAGATGGCTTGATGACGTCGAAGCAGACCTGAAGACGATGAACATTCGCAATTGGAAAGATGAAGCGAGAGAGAGAGTGAACTGGAGGAAAATTGTTGATGAAGTTATGGTCCAACCCGGACTGTGAAGCTAAAAAGATGTAAATGAGGTAAAATCAAAGTATATGCTGCAATCACGACGAGTTGAAGCCTTTAACATCGGAGGTTTCTCATTCGAATCGGTGCAAAGTTTTAAGTACCTCGGAGTGCTTTTCTCAAATGCTGGCGACTCAGCAAGTGCGGTAATACATCGAATAAATGCTGCAAATAAATGCAACTTCTCGCCAAGGTATACATATTTAAGGTAGAGTAATGCTTCCGGCGTCGTCACCAATTTTAATGAGAGCAAGAAAAAGCGAGAGAGTGAGAACGCAAACATATTAAAATAATATGCGTGAAAACAACCTAACTCATGTGCAGTCGCAACGGAACTGAAAATTGGTAGCTTTCGTTGAGCGACTTCGGCCGGAGTATGCTACCTTAAATAAGTATACCTTGACTTCTCGCATATAAAACTATTTCGCTCAAAACTTATATCTAGAAGCACGAAAATACGTATGTACAAAACACTTATACGGTCAGTATTAACTTACGGATGCGTGGTCGGGACCCTACGTTCCACCGATTATAAACAGCTAGCAACGTTCGAAAGAAAAATTCAGCGAAGGATATTCGGCCCAACCTTGGAAGGAGACGAGTATATAAGGAGGTACAATTCAGAACTTGAAGAGCTGGCTAACCACGAGATAAGTATACGCTACATAAAATCACAACGCCTAAGATGGCTTGGGCATGTCCTGCGAAGGAGCAATGACAGCGCGCAAAAGAAAATTTTAAAAGGTCGGCAATACGGACTCAGAGAGAGAGGGCGCCCTAAAAAAGCCGCTGGCTGGACGCAGTTGAAGGCGATCTAAACCATGGTGGAATAATAAGGTGATGTCGTGAGAACGCTCACTCTCTCGTTTAGAGCCTTTATCGTCAGTGCAAAACTGGCTGTGAACGAGTAAGGTTGGTTGGGGAACAAATTTTTTGCAGTGTGTGTTTTGTTTTCGAAAAACGAAACTTGCACTACAAAAGCAAAGAATTATGGCCAATAGTAAGCTTGTTAGAATTAGACTAAAGTAAAATGAATTATTATATTAACTATTAAACTTAGATGAATTGGTCTTTGTTATTTATTTACAAACATCAACAAAATATATATCTATCTCATTCCCATTCACGAAGCAATTTTAAGAAGGCTTTCCTTACAGAAAAGCTTTTGACCTCTCGGTCGCACTTATACGCTACATACTATAAGGGATAGCTTTTACGGCCGAACCACCTTATATTATTCCACCATGATGATCTAAACAAGATGAATGTCAGAAGCTATGAAGCCAAAGCACAGGATCGGGCGGTTTGGAGAGGCATTGTGACGGAAGCTTTGACCCACCAAGGGTTGTAATGCAAAATAGAGAGAGAGAGAGCTGCTAGAAAATATAAAATATTTCAATTATTATTTAATTTTTAAAATAAAACATTCGAAATATTTATATGTTTAATATTTAATTTTTAAAATATTTTAACAACATTCTAAAGCAATGATAAAATATTTTAATTATTATTGAATTTTTAAAATAAAATAATTAAAATATTCATAATAAATATATATAAATATATAATTTTTTAAATATTTTATCAACATACAAAAGCAATGATTTTTGTAAATTAACTAGAAAACGCTTTTCAACGGAGTTCATCTAACAAAATAACAAATTTTTTAATTTTCTGGCAAAAATGGTCTTGAAAACACCCCGACTTGGTGTTGTTCAGCTACCAGGCGAACAGAAATGCTTCAAATACAGAAAGCAACTTTAAATTAGCAACTAAAAGTATGCTACAGATTTTTTACATAAAAATTCAGAAAATTTTGCTATATCAAAAAACTGTTGCATACTTTTAGTGCCAAATTTAGTAAAATTTTTAATCTGCAGCTGCTTGCTTATTATTTCTGTGCGCCTGGTAGCTGAAATCCTAGACGGACTTAAAATTTAGCGAGAATCGTTTGAAAAATATTTTTTTTAGCCAAATCAGCAGATGAATTTTTTTGAATTTGAATCATAACAATAAAATTGAGCGCCAATCAATAAAATATTTTATTTTATTTTTTTTAATAGGTTTTCAACAAGAAAGAGTATTTGGTAATTTTTAGATTTTTCAGATACAAAAGTAGAGTTTTTTTTAATCAAAAATGCATAAATTTTTATGAATTGCAGTTTTCTAATTTCCAGCCTGAGATTAGCTGGAGATATCATCAAAGGGCTCACAGCGGTGTAAGCAGCAGAAGGCCAAGAATTGGTTAACAATACCGGGCATCTATCTTATGGTGGAGATTCAGTTCATATTAGAGAGCTGCACAAAATGTTCTAAACGTCGCACTTCACTACTGCACAGTAGCTCTCTGCAGAGCTGACAGCAGAACAAAATTTTTTGATGTTCTGTTTGCTTCAAAACAAAACCTTCAGTGCTTAAACTACCTTTGCTTCAGTGCTTGAATATTTCAAAACATTAGAACATCACACAAAATGCTTGAGTGAAGCAAATTTTCAGCAAGCATAGCGAGTTCACTAGAATGTTTTGATTTTTTGCGCAGCAGACATAACATTAAGCCACACACAGACATAAGCAGATTGTTTGTTTGTGTTAGTCAAAAAAATCACCACCAAAATCATTGCAACAACAAAAACGTTCTACTATGCTTGAAATGTTCTACTTCAGTTTGGTTCTTGTTCAGTTTGGTTCTTGTTCAGTTTGCTTCTTCTTCCATTTTGTTCTACTTCAGTTTTGTTCTGTTTCACTCTTGTTTTAATGTTCTATTGCTTGTTGTTAGCCAAGCACTTTTGACACTGAAGTATTTGTTTTGTTTTGTTCCAGCCAAAGACAAGAAGTGCTTGAAAAAACAGCTGATGGCTTACAAGACATTTGTGCAGTGCTTGCGCAGCTCTCTAGTTCATATCATGTTGAATCAGGTTTTTAAAACTTATTTTTTTGAGCCTTTTTATTGGATTCTCATGAGGCAGCCCTTTTGCCAGCCTATTACGGTGACTTTTGAGTCAATGGACTCCAAAAGTAGAGTACAAAATTATTTTGATGAATGCGAAATTTCGAATAGAAATCGAATAGTCTTTTACCAAAGCAGCCATATTGCACTTACCAAGAGTCTTGTCTGAAATTCCGTTTAAAATATTTTTAAATAAAAATCAGCCTTTTTTTTTTCAAATATTTTTCTTATTTTATTTTATTTTATTTATTTTTCTGTACTCTGTCTATTATTTACAAATCATGTAATTGTAGTTGTTTGTTGTTAATGTTTTACCAAAAAAAAATTTTTATTTCTTGTTTGTTTCAAATCAAGACCAATTACAATGTATCGAATTGTATATAGTTTTTGCTGTCTGTATTTTTATATATTTTAGCTATATGTATATATAATTGTATATATGTATGTATTGTATATTGTTCTTTTAAGTTTACATTAAAAAAAAAATTTTTTTCATTTGATTATATGCCATAGTTAAATAATTAATAAGAAACAAAAAAATAATTATGAAAAAAAAACTATAGCAATTTTTGCGCTAATGGCTAAGGGAATAGTTAAGTTGAAGAAAAAAAAAATCCACCATGCTTGATCGTTTAACCATAGTAGGGCGCTTGTGTGGGATAGCTTTTGGAGCCAGTGGTGGAAGAGGAGCCAGCATCGCTGCTGCTGCCGCCACGCGAAGAGGGATTCTCGCTGAAGAGGCCACCAATGTTTTTGGAGCCAAAGATTTCGCTGAGTGCGCCACCGCCACGATTGCCGCCAGCAGAGCCACCACCACCAGCACCACCGCCGCTTAAGAGGCTGCCCAGAAAACTGCTAGCACCGCCGCCGCCGCCAGCGCCAGAGTTGCCATTAGCGCCGCCACCAGCTAGCACAGAGCCGAGCAGACCGCCCAAAATGTTGCTGCCTGAAGAGCCACCGCCGCCGCCGCCGCCGTTACCATAACCACCACCGCCGCCATAGCCGCCGCCGCCGCCATAGCCGCCGCCGCCGCCGCCACCATAACCGCCACTGGGCTGATAGCCACCGCCGCCGCCGTTATTGCCACCGCCGCCAGCAGCGCCACCGCCTTGCAGCGACTTGGCTATTTGGCCTGCAATGATACCGGAAACCGCTTGACTCACCGCCGGACTTGAAAAGAAGTTTGAAAAGAAGCCGCCACCCTCCTTGTCCTTGGGCTTGTGACTGCCGCCGCCGCCATTGTCATAGCCAGGCGCGGGTGGCGTATAGCCGGGCACAGGTCTGTAGCCGCCACCGGGAGCCGGCTGATAGGCACCGCCAGCTGCAGGCTGATGGCCACCGGGCTGATAGCCGCCTGGAGCTGGCTGATAACCGCCTGGGGCTGGCTGATAACCACCAGCAGGTTGATAGCCGCCACCAGCAGGTGCTTGCGGATTGTAGCCGCCATAGGGATTATAAGCGCCAGCACCACCATTATTGTTGTTGTTGTTGCCATTATCGCCCGTGTTGGGAAGCGAGGGATAGAGACCATGACCGCTAGCCGAATAGCCACCACCATATCCACCGCTGCCGCCGCCGCCGCCGCCACCACCACCATAGCCAGCAGCGCCGCCATCGCCCTCAGGCTGCGGTGCGCTTGGATTGTAGGAGTTGTGCGTATTGCCAGTGCTCACTGTAGTCAGTAGTCATTGGGCAATAATGTTAGCCACAAAAGCAGTTTGCGTAAATGAAATGAAAACAAAAAAAAAGGAAAAGGAAAAGGAAGAAGAACATAAAATACATTTAGCAAATTAAACAAACAAAAACATAAAGAAGAACGTACACAAAACAAATAAAAGCTAAAAGATAAGCAAAACGTAGATGAGAACATTTTTTTTTGATATACATTTGTTGCTGCTGCTTGGTTTGATTAACACTTTAGTTGGTTTGATTTTTTGATTGAACACTCATCAATCATCAATCAATTAAATGCAAAATACTGTTAAATATTTTTGCCTGCTATTTTGTTTATCTTTTTGCGCTTTTATTTTTATTTATACTAAATCTACACAACTTTGAGTTTACTTTTTTTTTTTCATTTTTTTTTTTTCACTTGCTTAGTTTATAAGTCTTCTCTGCTTTATTGCGCTTTATGTTTTGTTATTAATAATGTACTATAATTAATTAATTATGTGGTAGATTTTTTTTTTAATATATATATATTCTATGTACAATACCAGCCAAATATATATGTATATATTAATACTAGTCCCTGCTAGTACTATGCAGTTATATTTTTTAATTTTTTTTTTTTAACTTGTTGCTAGCCAAAAAAAAAAAAAAAAAAAAAAAAAATTGTTATAAAAATGAACACAGTCTAAATTATTATTATTATTATGATTAATTTTTTTTAGTTTTAGTTTTTTACCACATGCATTTATTTTGTTGCCCATTTAGTAAACTTTATAATTAATTAGTATAGTCAATGTGCTTTTTTTTAAATGTAGCTACTAAAACTAATTATTAATTTAATTTTTTTTTTAGTAGCATGCCTCAGAAATGCGCATATTTGTTAGTTTGGTTTTCAGTTGTTTTTTTTTTTATTTTTTATTATATTATAAAATGTAAAATGCGGCTGGGATTTAATTTGTTGTTTTTGTCTTTAGTTAATACTGTTTATAATTACTTTTAAAAAATTTGGAAATATTTTTTTATTACCTGCACGTAATACCAGTTTTATTTGAAAGAACTTAGATTTTTAAAGTTAGAAAGTTATGGGTTTGAGCTGCTTTTTAACGAAATTTTGATGTCAAAGTTGTGCAATTTTTTATGTAATGAACGGACGGAGTAAACATTTTTTTTTTATTGTATTTTGTATGTACGTTTATTTGTTTGAAGAACAATGCAAAAGTTGTTAAAAAACTATTAAATCAAAATCAAAAATTATAATTAATTTTTTTTTTGACAATTTTCTTGTATATTGCTTTACATTTTGTAGCAGCGCTGCTTATATAAAAAACTACGCTAATGTACTTTTACATTTATGTTTTAATAGTTATATATGCATATATATAAACGTTTATTTATTCATATTTTTTATTTTTTTTTGAAAACCGCTTGAAAATTTTTTCCAATTTCTGTTGTATAACTTTGGCCTGGCTATATATTATTTTTATTTTATTTTTATAGCAATTACATTTTTAAATTGATTTTGAGGGCTGCTAAGAGCTACGTTACTTTTATTTTTATTTTTTTTTTGTATATTTTTGAAATGCATGCAATCTTTTTTTTTTATCAATTCTTTTTTTTTTTGGTCTTAACAAAAAAATGTCAGCCAGTTTTTAAAAAACGCTGCCATTTAAAACATTTTGATATTAGTTTTAAAATTTCGTATTATTTTTTTTTTTTTGTATTTGTATAGCTTATTTTGTAATTATATTGTTTAAAAAAAATTAACATTTTTTTTTTTTAAATTTTTAAGTTGTCATATTTAGTTTTTGCGCAAATTTAAAATTTTTTGTTTTAAATTTTTTTTTTTTTTTTCATTTTATAACTATTATTTAGATTTTAGTTTTTGATTTAACAGTATTGAAATTGTAAAATGTTTTTAGCTTGCTTTTCAGTATTTTGATTGACTTGCCTATCTACAACTTTGGAATCTGATTTTTTTTAAAATGGCCGACAGTTGTGCAACAACAACAACAACAAAGAGCGAGAGGGAGCGCTAGCTTTCATGTTAACCGCAAATTCGTTGCATCAACAAAAATGAAATTAACATCAAGCAACATAACATCAAAGCTGGTCAAAAAACAGACGACTTTACGTTGAACAAGCCAACCAGCTATGTAGCTATGTATGTATCTATGTGTTCATGTGTGTATCTATGTATCTGTGTGTGTGTGTGTGTGTGTGTGGCATGCCTCACGAATGCCCTGTGTGGGCATTGTCTGCTTGCTAAGCCCGAAATTAAATTCCAATTTAATTGAGCTACAAAAAAAAAAAAGAAGCAAAAAATGGAGTCGGCAGAGCATGCAGTCCTGGCTAGGAAATTGAAGCAGCTACACTTACACGCACACACACACACACACACTCACTCAGTGACTGATGGTTAAACCGCACAAATGAACTGACAGACAGACTCTCACACTCATACAACTACATGCTCTGCAGTGTGTTTAACCCTTATGTTTACGTTTGTCTACAAAATGCCCGTCACTTACTAACCAAAGAAATTAATTATTTACGCAACGTTTTTTAATTATGAAGTAGAGAATTGTAGTCGGGGGCAGAGTGAGTGTAAGATAGCATTAAGAATCGATAAATGCATTGCTTTTGGTACACTTTGATATCTCAGATGGACATGGTTTAATCGCTAAGCATTTTGGTATTAACAATTTTTGATTTGACTCGCTTTCTTCTGAAAACGCCAACTTATTAGCTTTTTACACACTGAAAAAAAAAAAAACTATCTTAACTTGAGATTATTTCGCTCTAGAATTTTAAATTTCATTCTTCATTTTTCTAAAATTAAGCATAAAATATGATTAAACATTATTAAAATGAAAATGAAATGCGCTTTAGAGTAGTTCTTCTTAAAATCATTCTAAATACTCTCAAATTAAGAATTACGATCTTAGAAGCTGTTCACAATAAAATTCTTCTGATCTCAAATTAAGCATTGCTTTTTTTAAGGACAAAGCGCCAAATTCTATATATTTTTTTTCTCAGTGTAGGCTCCTAGCTTAAGCGCTGCAGCAATTTGGAAATATTCTTTTTAATAGATGAAAGCTTTCAATTTATAGTAAATTCGAAAAAGAATTTTGCGTTTAGAGTTAAGACTTTTTTCTGCCAATTTTAATGTTTCCTAAGAAAGTCCTAAACATTTGAATATCATCCATACGTAAGCGATAAAAAAATTATTGTATGTTATATAACTCAATAACATAAATTAAATAATATACTTTAATTAATTTTATGTAAAACTTGTACTTAAGGAATCAAACATTATGACTTGTAGAATTTTAAAAATATTTTTTATCTTTATATATCTGTAGAATGATAGCCTTTGTTGTTTAATAAAATATTCATTTGGAAAAAAGAAAGCGGGAAAAAATAACTACACCTAAGCTATACATTTTTTTATAAAAATATTCCGAAAATATATTTTTAAGATTATTTAATTTTGTTTTCAACGATAAGTGTGACCATAGATTAAAATTATAAGACTAACCAGCATTTTAATCGTCAAGAGCTATGATCCGCAATTGGAATCATCCATCCTACTTGGATGTAGTTTGGATCTAGTTTTGTAAAAATGAATTTTAAGCAATTTGGCATAGTTTCTAAATGACCAAAATACAAGCAATTCTCTTTTTACGCGGTCTAAAAAAAATTTCTATACAATTTCATTCGATTTAGCACGATTTTGATTAACCTAGTAATTTAGTTAGGAATTTTTGCATTTAAAAAGTTATTGCTGTAGAGCCTTTGTGGCCTAATTAACTTTCAATAAAATATACATTTTTAAAAAAAGGAAGTCAAAAAAATTACCACACCTAAGTTATAAGCTTCACATAAAAAATGTTCTTAAAAAATATATTTAAGCTTATTTAATTTGCTTTCCAACGACAAGTGTGACCATATCTCAAAAATATAAAACTAGCAAAGCAAAAAATGCCTCTGAACGCAAAATTCTTTTTCCTTTATGCTTATGATCCAAAATTGAAAACATCCATTCTACAAGTTGTATGTAGTTTTTCAAAAAATAATTCTAAACAATTTTGAATACTTTCTAGATTACCAAAATAATTTTCAAGACCCTAGCAATTGACTTTAAAAATATTCATTTTCTGGTCACGTGCTGTGCAATGCTGGGAAAACATCTCTGTTTTTAATGCTTTTAACTGGAAAACATCGATGTATCGATATATCGAAGTTTAAATTAATCTTTTACTAGGAATGAATATTTTGTTCCGTGCAGAATTTTCATCTATGAATTTAAAAAACAGAATATTCATTCCATATATTATCATTTTAAATTGTCAGACGAAAATTCTGCCTTTATATAATCTTAACATAAACTTCGATATATCGCTACATTGATGTTTTCAAGTTTAAATCATCGAAAACATCGAAAACATGTTTTTCCAGCACTGCTGCCTACAAATCACTAGCGATTATACTAGCATCACTGTTTTTAATGCTTTTAACTGGAAAACATCGATGTATCGATATATCGAAGTTTAAATTAAGCTTATACTAGGAATGAATATTTTGTTCCGTGCAGAATTTTCATCTATGCATTTAAAAAACAGAATATTCATTCCATATATTATCATTTTAAATTGTCAGACGAAAATTCTGCCTTTATATAATCTTAACATAAACTTCGATATATCGCTACATTGATGTTTTCAAGTTTAAATCATCGAAAACATCGAAAACATGTTTTTCCAGCACTGCTGCCTACAAATCACTAGCGATTATACTAGCATCACTGTTTTTAATGCTTTTAACTGGAAAACATCGATGTATCGATATATCGAAGTTTAAATTAAGCTTATACTAGGAATGAATATTTTGTTCCGTGCAGAATTTTCATCTATGAATTTAAAAAACAGAATATTCATTCCATATATTATCATTTTAAATTGTCAGACGAAAATTCTGCCTTTATATAATCTTAACATAAACTTCGATATATCGCTACATTGATGTTTTCAAGTTTAAATCATCGAAAACATCGAAAACATGTTTTTCCAGCACTGCTGCCTACAAATCACTAGCGATTACACTAGCAAAAAAGTTAAAAATAAAAAAAAAGTACTTTTCCATTTGGATTTTGTATATAATTTTAAGAGTGGCCTTAGAAGCGTATTTTATCATGCGGAAAGAAAATTCCTGCCTTTTAAAATTTGCTCGCAAGATCATTTTCATGTTCTCATATTCACAGCTCTACCGAAATTACAATTAAAACACATTAAAGAAATAAAAAGTTGCCTATTTCGTTACGTTACCGCATTACCTTTGCCCATACCATGCCATCTCTCGCCCACTTAGGCAAAAAAATCCCGTCCACATACAGGTTAAAAAAGTCAGACAATATGAAATTGAAATTACGTATACGTCGTGTGTGCTTATGATGTAGCTGCCAAAAGAAGTCTGTATACAAGCGAGAGAACAAGAGGCACATAATTTAAGAGAGACCAAGGGTATCTACTGATGAGCACATCTGTGTTAGTGTGTGTGTGTGTGTGTGTGTGTGTGCGTGTGTATCTTGTATCTGTGTAATTGACTTTATGGCTGTAAAGGTGCGCGTTATAGATATTTAAACAAGTTTTTGTTGTTCTTGTTGATGTTGCTGTTGTTGTTGTTGTTGTTGCTTTTCTTGCCAACATCATTTTAAATTGCTAACTGAAATGAATTTTGACTGATACTTAAACGGAAACTAAATAAAACTCCAAATAAAATCAAAAAAAGTAATTTCTAAAAAACACAAAGACTTCAAAAAAAAAATTCCAATTCGAGTTGACTTTTTTGTTGTTGTTGTTGGTTTATCGTAACGTGGTTTTGGCTGCTGCAAGCGCATCTTATTACGTGCTGTTGGCAACATGCTGCTGCAAGTTGACATTGAGCAGCAGCAAGCACACCAGGCATATTATCATCATATAGTTAAGAGCCGCAGTGCCAATGATGCGCGCAGCCGCTGAGGGATGTGACTGCGTCTGCCGATTGTATGGATTCTGCTGGTTTTGATTTTGATACTGTGGCGGCGGCTTGTTGTACATGTTTGGATTCTGATAGCCGCCAAAGTTGCCATTATAGTTGCTGCCATATGGCGCTAGGCCGCCGCCGCTGCCGCCGAGTATGCCCGCACTGCCACCAGGTGGTCCGCCAGTGCCGGACGGCGAGTTATAGAACGGCACCTGGCCGAATACAAACGGCGGATTGTACGGATTCACTGGCTGCAGGCCATGCATGGGATAGCCGGGATTGAGTACGCTACCTGGATGATTGGGTTGTGGAAATTGTTGAAACGAGGGCGCTGACGTGGGGGAATTGTACGGGAATATGGGCATATTGGGTATGACGGGCATATGGTGTTTGGCTCCGAAAACATAGTGCGGATCAATGCCGGCAGCAGAACCGCCGGCGCCTGTACCAATGCCTGGTACACCTTCGGCAGCGCTGCCGCCATTATTCGAACTGCCGCCGGCAGTGTTACCATTATTGCCATTACTGCCAGCGGCAGAGCCTAGACCAAGACCCAGACCCAGGTTAGTGCGTCCATTAGCATTGTTAGAGCCGCCATTTTGTGCGCCATTTTGATTGCTTTGCTGATGATGCTGATGTGGATTCTGGTTTTGATTTTGATGTTGATTCTGATTCTGATTCTGGTTGTTGTTGTTGTGATTGAAGTAAGTATATGTGTTTAGTGTGGGATTCGATGAGGCTGGCGCGAATACGTTATTCTCGGGCCCAGTATTTAAGCTTGATCCTGTTAGTGCAATGTGATGCATAATGTTGGTGTGCGTGTGTGTGAGAGAGCGAGAGCGAGAGAGAGAGAAAGAGAGAGAGTTCGACATATATTGTTAGGATGCCGCTCATTAGTTAAGACTATTTTATTCACTTTGCATGCAGGGAGCAGCCTTGGAGCAGGCTTTTGCTATTTATTTCTTGGTCAAGTGACGTATGAGGCGATGTATGAGTGGTCGAAAGAGTTAGATAGTTAGCTAGATAGCTAGATAGAGCGAGCGAGTAGGAGCGCGGCAACATAAATATTAAGTAAGCACAAAATACACAACAAAAAAAACGACACAAAAAAAAACACTTAAAGATACATTTTAAATTCGCCTAAGACAAAAAGCAGCTTTTTTTTTTTATTGTATAAGATTTTCAGTGTATGTGTGTATATTCGTATGTATGTGTGTGTATATGTTTGAATGGTGTGCCAAAGCCATTAGTGTTTTGATACATATGTCAAAGTGTTTTTAACTATTTGGTTTGCTTTTTTTTTTTTTTTTTTTTGGTTTTGTAATTCTGTTGCAAGTTGCTTAACTAAGAACTAAATAAACAATAGAAAAAAATAAAAATTTTTTAAAAAATATTAAGGGGGTCTGCTACTCTTTGTCGCAAAACTTTTGAAAAATAAAAAGCATAATTGAAGTATTGTAGTACAAAGAGAAATAAAGAATGAAAGTTTTTCTAACCAACGCCAAGAACGATAACCGATATCTAACCATTATATGCACTTGTCAAGATCAACAAATCTGTAAAGCTTTTTTTTTTTTTTAAAGTACATACTCGTGTGATTATTTTATTAAGATTTCATAAAAATCTGAGCAGTAGAACCTATTTTATCGCTATAAATAGCGCGTCACCTTCCAGCATGTGACGTCAGCTGCGTTACTTAAAATGCGAATTCAATTTTTATAAAAAGCACGTTTTTCCAAAAACCCTTGGATCATCAACAAATAGTTGCACGTCTTAACGATCATTAACTTAATTTTGTTTATTTTTTTAATAGTTAATCGTGTTGCAACCGTCTATCGATATATGTGTATACATAGAAAAAATATATAGTATAATATATACCAATTCCGATTTCGACTTGTCGATTTAACAAGTTTTTCACAAAGCCTAATATACAGGGTCTCCCGTTTTTTACGGGTAGGTCCTTAAACGTTTGAAAACGCATCTTTCGCGTCCGTCTAGCCAGCGTCAACTGTTGACGACTACATCCGCACCAGCTTCACGTCTCGTTCCCAAAAAGCCATAATTTTAATGCACTTCATAGCAAAGGTCTTGGCAGAGTTTGCGATCTCTCTTTTGCTCGCGCTGTTCCAAAAGACCACTTATGACGTAACGTGGAGAGCGAGGCCGCGGAGTCGAGCAATCTACACTTCCCTCGGCTTAAAGCCAACTGCCGTTTTTCTCCCTAGTTTTAACTTAGACCCAAATACGCCAGTACCAGGTGGAAAAACCATCGTCTATACACTCGAAAAAAAAAATACGTCCGACTATTTTACGATCAGTTACCCCGCCTAACCATAAGTGTATAATGACAAGTCGCAATCGGAGTTAAAATCCCAGATAGCTTGAGTGCTGCTTCACTTTAAATAATTGTAACTAGTGCTTAAACAAATATTTCAAATTTATCGAAAATTAATCGGACTAGCATTTTAAAACAACAACATTTTGCGTTCGCATTTAAAAAACGATAAACGATAACTGTTAAATCGACAAGTTGCAATCGGAATCAAAACCCAGAACAGGCTTGAGAGCTGCATTTTTAATTTTTGTTACTAGTGCCTAAAAAAAATGTTACTTGAAAGGCCAATTTATCAATTTCAAATAATTAATCGCACAATTTTTTTTAAAAAACTTTAAGGCTTCATCGACAAGTCGGAATCGAAATCAAAATCCAAAACAGGCTTGACAGCTTCATTCGAAATTTTTGTGGCTAGTGTTTATAAAAAAAAATTTGTTTAAGAAATCCAATTTATGAATATTTTTTCAAAAATATCAAAATATTATATAATATAATATAATATGAAAAAAATATTTAACAATTGCAGAAAATTAATCGAACTGGCTTTTTTTTAACAAAAAACTTAAGGATGTCGCATTTTAACCGATAAACGATAACTGTTAAATCGAAATGAAAATCCATAACAGGCTTGAGAGCTTCATTTTGAATTTTTATAACTAGTGCTTAAAAAAAAAAATTGTTTCAAAAATCCAATTTATCAATGGCAGCAAATTTATCGAACTAGCTTTTAAAACTAAAATCTATAAATATATGTAAAACCGTAGCTGACATAATAATATCAACATTTTTTACAAATAATGTAAGTCCTATAGAAGCGTGACGGTATAGTCGTTTTATCGTTATCGATATTTGTATAAAGAATTAAATATATTTTTTAATTTCGATAACTTTTCTGGATTTCACTTTTGAGTTGAAATAAGTTGATGAAAAAAATTATTAATGTTGTTCATGTTGTTTTTTTTTTTTCTAAAAACTTAGAATAGTTTTTTTTTTTTTTTTTTTTTTTGTTGAAAGTCGGAAACACTAAGACCAAATACTATAGAGCTTTCAAAAAAATGCTTCGCTCTAAACTTTAAAAACTATAGCCAGAATCATACTGCAACAAAAAAGCACCCTTTAAATGCACATACAAGCAAAGCTGTAATCAAGTAACTGACCAATCCACCAACACACTCCAAACTTAAGCAGCTGTCAAGCTCTGTCCCAGATGCTGCCTCTGGCTGCCAAGCCAAGACACAGACGTGGACACATAGCTGTAGCCAGGTCGGCGCCCAGCCAGTCAAAGTCAATTTATAAAACTTTTAAATATGAACGTCGACTAAGCTACTCCAACTGCTGCTGCTAGAGATGGGGCAGTTGCTCCACCTGCTGCCAGAGCTGTGCTGATGCGCTGCCAAAATCAAAACTCAAATATTTTACTTAACTGCACGCCACAAAGTTGCGCCTAGCAACCAACTAGCAAACTGCAACTTGCAACTTGGGGCAGACAAAGTTCAAGACAACCCAAAAAAAAAATAAACCCACTACGGTCAGATACAAAACACAAAACAAAAAAAAAAGATACGAAGTTACAAAAAAGTAACACTAAGAACTTAAGCAAAGAAGGCCAAACGAAAGCAAAAAGTAATCAAAAAAAAAAACACAAACAAAAAAATAAGAGCAATAAAAATAAATAAAATAAATACCTGACGGATTAACAGACGACGTTTGAGTTGAGCTCGAGCCGCCAATCTTGCGCTTGCAGGTTGGATAATTGCCACAATCCTTGCCATCCCTCTGACTGAAGCTGCAGGAGTCGCTGCTGATGATGCACTCCTCGCTGGGCAGGCAGCCAATATCGCCACAGCCGCGTCCATACTCTGTGTGTGTGTGTGTGTGTGTATGTGTGAGTGTGGTAGGTGTGTGTGTGTGCGTGTGAGTAGACGGGACGCAGGCGACGTTTTGTTTTGTTTTTATATATATGTAGTATATATACACAATTACATAGCATGTATATAATTGTCATAATTAAATTTGGCATAATACATTGGGAAAGGAACAAAATAAAAGTAAATAATAAGGATTTATAAAAACAAGGTTTTTTTTAAATCGTAGTAGTTAAAGGAGTTTGTTGATGAGATGATAATATGATATTAAACTTATATATTAGCGTTAACAATTGAAATATGTCAAAATATGGTACACGCACACGCATACATACAAAACTAGCAATAAGAACTTGGCCAATAATTCAACACTTATACACACAAAAAAAAATTCGTGGGCAATTCTTTAGATGTGAAATTTTGAAAAATAAAAAAATATTCTACACGTATTTTGCAGCATTTTGTATAAAAATTTGTTTCCAAGTGTTGCATAGCTAAGCAAAATAAGTTTATTCTCCTTCGACATAAAAAATTTTATCAAAAAAAAAAAAAGAATAACTTACAGACAATTTTGTGCTGTAGCTTAAGAGACTTGAATTAATTTTTAAACGTTAATTAGATCCTACCAAATACCTAAGAGTCAGCGAAAGATAGAAGGCACAAGTTGCTCTCTTAGATGCAGCCCTCTTCTTACTTCCTCTGAGATGCTAGAGGAAAATTTACCAAATGGTAAATCTGAAGATACGCCATTGAGAATTGTAGTATGGCGGCTCACTCGAATCGCTTACGCATGCCAAAGCTACAAAAAGCACTTTCTCATGATATTTCAAAATGGCGGAGCTACAATGGCCGCCAAAGCAAAAAAAATTCCAGAATTTAATCTCTGTTTCTAATCTTCATCTTCTTGCTATTCAGATACTTTTAAGCTAGCTGATTATGAGTACCTTATTAGTTTTTCAAAATGGTGAATCCAAGATGGCCGCCGAAAAGCAGAAAAATCATTTTTGTGCTAATAACTCGAGTTGGGTATGCAAATATGGGTTTTCGGGTTCGCTGATTACAAATCTGGGGCTACCATTTCAAAAATACAAAATGGCGGACCCAAAATGGCCATCAGAGAAAGTAGACGAGATGACGAAAATTTTAAGCCCAAAAACATGCATTTCTCTTACAAATTGAAGTTTTACATTGAATGACCCAAATATTTTATATATTTTTATTTAATTTGTACCCATATATCCATAATATACCGCTGCTAATATGTGCCCTTGTCTTATTTATAAAAATGAAGAAGCTTAATGTCTCATGCAATCTTAAATTTTCAAAATATGAAGCTTTGATGTGAAAAAGCCTTAATTAACCCATTTGAAAAATGTTAACTTAAAAGCTAAAATTGCTTAAAAAATAAATCGTTAATAATTTGAAGCGCAGATATTGTATCTAAAGTAACATGTCCTAGTGACACTCAAAAACTATTATGTAAAATTCTGAAACACGTGTAGACAATTTTTGAACAAACCACTTTTTTCAAAAAAGTGATTTTTTTTCTGATTCAACAAGTTAGTTCGTATATTTAGTATTTAATGTATACTAGCTCTCAAAAAGCTGCCATCATTGAATGCGTTCAATTTGTAAAGGAATTGCCCACAAACAACAACAAAAAAAAAAAAAGCTACAATTTTCACTGCACAATATATTACGTATACGTACTGGAGTAGGCGTCAACCAGAGGTCCGCCATTGCCGCCCAAGCTCACCAGGAGCAGCGCTGTCAGCACCAGCATCGATGCGGCGCCACGTGTGACGCTTGCCACGCCCATATTCTCAATGGCCCACTTCTTTGTTGCAGTTGCGTGCAGATATTTGCTCCTTGACTGCTTTTTGGCTTAGTTAGTCCAAAGGCTGATGATGCTTATTGTTGCTGTTCTTGGCCAACACAAAAGAAATCTGCAATGGCAAAAAAAAAAAAAAAAACAAATACATTTAAGTTGAGTTGAATTGAAAATTGCGCAACACTGAGATTTATAAGTGCAAAACAACGGCTGCAACGAAAATGATATTATTTATTTGCTGCAGCGTGGCAGCTAGGGGTTGCAACATGTGTTGCAGCATGTGTTGCCAAGAATCGTCTGCCAGACTAAAGTTTATTTATCACATTGACAGCTGCCTCAAGTTCATTGTGGCTAGCTCTACGTCATTGGACATCAAGAGCACAGCCAACACACATGTGTCACACACAGAGCACATGGCATTAGTAACGTGCAAACAAAAACAAAATGCACACATGCTACAAATGACATTGATGATTGATTTTTTGCAGCACATTCAAGCAGTGTCTAGCATAATTGTGTTGCATGCATTGACCTCTACTTGCCACATTGCAGTCAAAAAATCGATCGATAATAAAAGTTGGTGAGAAACATATAATAATAATGCCTCTACATTTAAACCAAGCTGGCTCAATCTAATCTGGCCTAAACTCAGCCAAACTTTTGGCCAGACATTGCCTTGTACAGTTCCATGATCAAATATATAACGCCCCCTGACATAATTAGTATAGATCGTTTGCTTAAGCAACAAAGCTTATAATGCACATCAAACCGCATAAAAAAAAAATTTTTCACAAATATTATACAACTTGCACGCACTTCCCACAAGCCCAAAATCGCGCAATTCTATGCGTCACCTTGTAAAATTCATTCCGTTCTGATTTGCTTCGCTTTCATCGACAAAATAAGTTTAACTGCAATTATTGACCGTATTTCACTTATTCAGCTTATAATTCACAACTGGTTTAAGCAGTAATATATATATATGCATATGAATTGGTTTTGTACTACTCATATATTTATTTTTTTCCAAATTTACTTCAATTATTATTATTTTAAGCGTTTGAAAATGTTTTTAGAAGTTAGCTTTTAATGGAGCTTTAAATTAAGACGTATTTCGTGTGAATAAACGGTTTTTTTTAAGTTATCTAATCAGTAGGGATGGGCATCGCGTACTCGAATATCGATATTCAGTATCGATGTGTATCGGATGAAGCCGATGTAAAAAATCGATATATCGACCGAACAATATCGATATCTCGATATATCGCCCAAAAATTTGTATGAATGATATCAGTTTTAAAATAATAAGTCATACATAAATTCACACATACAAATAATCAGTTTATCTGGATTTCTTACAATTATTCAAAAAGGCTGGTTTTTAGTTTAAATTAGAAAGGCTCCTAAGAATCGTCTACACAAGCCGAAGGCCGGTTCCGTTCGTCGGTCAGACGTCGCAACAGCCGGAACAAATATCCTTGCTAGTTTGTAAAGATTCAAGAATTGTGTCGACAGGGGCTCGCATATGGTTAGTGGATTGGAGTCCAGCGGAGACTGTTGGCGTGAAAAAAAAATTTCATCTCCGTTCTCGCAATACTTTTTGGATCTTCCGTATCTAAATGCAATACAAGATTGCTCACGGCAACAATGTGCTTTCCCAAAAATAATTTTTCTGATGAAATGGTAATGTGCAGCGACTTAGCCAGAATGTTGTTTCCCGACGTCTCCAATTTTTTCCCCGATGCAGTCAAATCTTTTTCTATGCCCAAAGTGGCCATTCCACCTTGCACGCTTAGTTTTGGCGCCGAATTCGTAAATATCGTCAGTATCGGATGAAAATATCGTCGAACATGGATATCGATACAAAATAGTCGACTTCCAAAGAAAGAATATCGATATTCCGATATATCGATACACTATCGCCCATCCCTACTAAGCAGGAGCTAAAAAGCAATGCAAATTTATAAAAAAAAAAAGTTTTTACATATTCCAACAAAACAAATACAACGCATTTGAAGACTTGAGCCAATCTTTTGCATACCCTAAATAAATATAACAATGTAATGACTTTTTTTTTTTTTTTTTTTGTCTTAAGCCCGCAAACTTTTAAATATGTAAAATAATATTGTGTATTAGTATAAATATGCAACTCAACATTCCCAGCTGCTTTTCCAACTTTTTATGCACTGCAATTAAGGCGGCCAGGGCTCCATTCAGGACGTTGTGCCAACAACTGAGGGACTTTGCTTAGAGTTTGTCAGTGTTGCCCAAGGGCAGCTTGTAAATCAATTGCTTTGCTATGCAAACATAATGAGAAACATGAAAAAATTTCAATATTGCCTTAACTGCCGCACGTTTTCGCTAGATTTCTTTGTATATAGTAATATATATACATACATATATACTTATATACATACCATACTCTATTAGCAAAACTCAGCCGGGCGTAGAGCACATTTTAATATGAAACAATTTGAAGAACTTTTCATAATTTGCACAATTCATGCATAAATTATGTCGAGACCAACCCTCAGAATATGCTCGGAATTTGTATCTTTTTTAAAAAAAAATGCCTTTAAATGACGCAGCAGCTTCTTTTTGGCTTAAATTATGAATTGAGGAAACATAATTTCAATTTCGATACTGTATTTAATTTTTAATTTTACATTTTGTTAAAAAAAAAACGTACAAATTTTTGTTAGTTGCAGGAAATGAAAAATGTTCAATGGTCAACCAAGCGCACGGTTATGCATTGTTGTGACGTAGCTATGCACTGAGAAAATTAAATAAAAAACCAGGCAAGATACGGATTTGTTTAAATAGTGACACACTACTTTTTTGAAGGCATACTTTTTGCCAACATTTATTCAAATTGTAAATATGACGAAATAGAGATCTGTAGTTTCTATGGCACTTAAAGCTTAAAACTAAGGGAAGTTTGTGAATATAGAGCGGGCATAAAGAGTAATCTGAGTACTCTTTGACATATCTTGAAAAATTGGCTTGTTTGTGGTCGAGTCTAGACAAAGCTTACAAACTAATTTTTTTCCCTAAACTTCTTTTGCATATTGTAATATTGACACAAAAGCAATCGATGACTCTAAATTAGAGATGAAATCGGGAAAAGAAAATCGATAATAAATATAAGTATACCACATTAAGCTATTCCGGTTTCAACCGTCACAATCTTATGCAGTACGATTATACAAAAATATTTCAAGTTCTTAAAAGTCTTTTTTTATTTATTTATTTATTTGAGGGGTACAACTACGTACAGTTGACATTATATTATAAAAAAGTACATATAATTTATTTAGAAAAGAAAATAGAGCGAGGGAATTGATATGAACTAATCCGCGTCTCTAGCCCGATGGGTGAACTTTTTAATGATATGCACCAACTCACATCAAGAACTGGCCAGAAACTTGGATTTACAATATTAAAGTTGAAAAAAGGAAGCAAGATAAAAATTAAACATTATATCGCAAAAAAAGCCAATGGATCACCATTGACCAAGTGGGTGACTCATAATATAGGATTGGTCAAGGATGCTCGAAGTGGCAAGTCAAGGTGACTTAAGATAGAAGAAGTGATAGATTGAATAGACCGTTCGAAAGAGAGGAAATTGTAAAAGTTATTATAGTTAGAGCATAAGACACGGAAAGGGTCGTGCAAAGCATAATTAGATCTACAAAATTGTAAGGCTAAGGGTCGAAAATTACGAGTTACTCTGGATGGTATGACCAAAGTAACTTTGCTAAGGAGTACATTGGAATCGATAAGACCGAGTAACAGTTTATGCAAGAATAACACGCCGTGGCATGTTCTGCGATGATTTAAGGAAGGCAATTTTATAAGGCGAAGTCTATCAGAATATGGCGGCAGTCGGATATTTGGGTCCCAGTTTAAGCCACGAAGTGCAAAAAGGAGAAATTGCTTTTGTACGGACTCAATCATGTCCTGATAAAGGTGGTATTGAGGGCACCAAACGCAGGAACAATATTCCAAAATTGGACGGACGAGAGAAATATAAAGAAGTTTGGTTGTGTAAGGGTCGTTAAACTCTTTAGACCAACGCTTAATAAAAGCAAGAACACCTCTAGCCTTATTCACGATGTTGCAAATATGGTTATTTAATTTAAGGTTATGATCAAACAAAACACCAAGGTCAGACACACTCTCGATGCGTTCTAAGGTAGAAGATTCTAAAGAGTAAGTAGCCAAATAAGGAGCAGAACGATAAAATGTCATAACGTTACATTTTGTCTTGTTGAGAAAGAGTTGGTTGATATTGCACCAAGATTGCATGTCTTAAATACTAAAACTCAGAAATGTAAAAGTGTTCGACCAAGGATCCTAACAACGATGCAGAATTGCAAAAGTGCCTGACCAAAGACATGAGCTACAACAAAAAATCAGCAAACCATAAAAAAAAAAGTTCTTAAAAGTCTTAAGTACTAAAAATGTTGACTTTGTAGCTCAGAAATGCAAAAGTGTTTGACTAAGGACACTAACAACGATGCAGAAATGCAAAAGTGCCTGACTAACGACATGAGCCATCAGCTGCTTGCAAGTGTTTGTTTTTATTAAGAAAAGTTTTGGTAAGAAAAATGGCTTTTAATTGCATAAAAGCTGCAATGCTGATATATGTCACTAAAATATCGAAAATTTGACTGCGAAAACAATTAAAACTTGGATTATTTGTAAAACAAAAATTATTTTTTTTTATATTATATATTTTGGGTGCTCGCTTAGAAGCAGCTTATTAGCAAAAATACTTAATAAAAAGTGTACACACTGGCAGTTTTTGGCGCTTTTAACAACACAGTGTTGGGCAGAAATGCCCTACCAAGCGTCTAGGTCGTGCTCAACTGCCCATTTTTGTTTTGTTAGCGTCTCTATTATGCATAATTTCAACATTTTGTCAGCAATTTTTAATTATTTCATCTACTGGGAAAAACAAATTTTTCAAATAAAGCTGCACGGCAACACAGTGTTGGGCAGAAATGCCCTACCAAGCGTCTAGGTCGTGCACAACTGCCCATTTTTGTTTTGTTAGCGTCTCTATTATGCATAATTTCAACATTTTGTCAGCAATTTTTAATTATTTCATCTACTGGGAAAAACGAATTTTTCAAATAAAGCTGCACGGCTTTATATAATATGCAAAATTAATTTTGAGTGCTAAATAAAAAATGTACACACTGGCAGATACTGGCGCTGGTAACAACATAGTTTTGGGCAGAAGTGCGCAAGCAACTAGGTCGGGCAAAACTGCACTTTTGCTTAATTTGCACATTTCCTAAGTAATTGATTATAATTGCATCTTTTGGGTTCAAAGAATTTGCAATAAAATTTTTGCAGCTTAAAATGATTTTCAGAAAGCAGAAAATATATCAAGTTCTTTAAAAGAAAAACATTTTTTGTTTATTTATTTCACAGACCATGCATATTTTAAGCTATAAAAAACTATTTTAAAGTTTCGTTAAAAATTGCTCTTATATCTTAAAACTACAATCAGCTGTACAGTCCGACAGGCTTAATAAATTTTTAAAAAACAAATTACTAACGAAAAAAAATTCAAGTATGCAAAAGTTATAAATTATAAATGCACTTTTTTTTTGCTCAGTGTGACCATATTTTGTTTGTGTTGTTGTTGTCGGTCGAGACCATGTCCGAAAATGAAAACGCATAAATTGGAGTCTGTCTATGATTTGTGTGCTGCTTCATTTGTCCCACAGAATGGCAGTGACTCTGCAGCAAACGACTACTGACTGACTGTATAAATGAATGAATGAATGAATGAATGAACATGAGTATGAGTCCTGAGTATGAGTACATAAGCTCGAATGGGCGACTGAGTGAGTGAATGAACGCAAAAGGCATATAGCTCTGATATGCAGAGAAGGCTATTATATGTTTGGCTTCGTTATTTCAGTGTTGTTTTTTTTATTTTTTGTTTCTTTTTTTTGCTTTGCTTTTGTTTTGTTTCTTTTATTTTCGTGCCTCTTTTTTATACACTGTACCCATATAGGGTCAAGGGTAGTATACTAGATAGGTGCAATATATGGCACAGGCTGAACAAGGCGCGACAGATCATAAGTATTTTATATATCAAAATGCTCTTAACTCAAAGATCTTGACAAAAGATGCGCATAATTTCACTTAAGTTGAAGTTTTGTGAAATTTAGTCGATAAAAGGTAATCCAAACCGAAGAATTTTTGCGGTTTTTAAGACCTGCTGCCAAATCTATTAAGTTTCAGGCTCCTAGCTCTTTTGCTTTTCTAGAAATACGTAGGAACGAACATGGCTACATCGACTCTCTGGAAAAGGTAGCACTGCTTGTTAAACTGCAACAAGCAGTTCAGATTTGCTGTACAGTTATCGTAGTGTATGCTCACTGTCGTTCACCGTTCCAACCGATTCACATTTTTTTGTTTTTTTTTTGTTTTTGTTTACTTGCGTTGCGGCAAAACGCGCACACATCATTTTAACGTGCTTCACTCAGTTCAACTCAACTCAGCTCAGTTCAGTTCAGCTCAGCTCAGTTTGACTCGACTCGACTCGACCGCTGTCTGTCAAGACTTGGTGACAAAGGGGCGCCACATTGGAGCTGGTAGGGTCATTATATATTGCAATGTGGAACACACTCCACTGGCCCTCCACTCGCGCCCTTCTCTAGCGTCGTCGTCATCGTCGTCTATGCTGCCTGTCTCTGTCCAGCTGTCTCTATACATTTGTCTGTGCGGGCCACGTCCCGGTCGACGGAAGCCAAAAGTGGAAATGCATGATAAATGACACAAGGTTTTGTTGCTTGCTTTCTTTCTTTCTTGCTACCATTTTTTTTTTTTTTTGTTATTCTTTCTTTACTTTTTCTCTGCGTTTTTCACATGCTTCATTCAGCCTCTGGGGCGCGAGGAGTGCGGCAGATGGTGCAACAATAACAAAAAACACCAACAATACACAAAACATCACAATTTTTATTTCAAGATACAAATACAAGCAGTCTGGCCGTGTTTGCTGGTATGCTGCATGAAAATTGCGAAACGATGACGTCGTAAATGTTTTGTTGCAACATTCCTGTTGCAACTAACAAAAGTAAAAAAAAATCTGTGAGTCAGTCGGGAGGAAGCACGACATTGCGAATACCCTGTATACAATGCAAAACAAAAAAATACTGCGGCATTGCCAATTTTAATTAATTTTCAAGAGTACTTCTTCTTGAGATTATTCTAAAAAATTCTCTAATTTATCCTTCAAAACATCAACTTAGGTTAGGTTAGGTTGATTAGGCTGCTCAGTCAACAATTAAGATCGCTCGGAGAACATGAGGTAAAGAAAGAAAGAAGTATGAAAAAGAAAGGGTGGAAGGGGTAAAAGTGTGTGGGGGGGGTTATTTCGAAGGTCAAAGCTGTTGAGCATTCCTAGTCACCTAAGTTCCTCTCGTTGCAAAACCATTTTGAGGATTCGACGAAAGTAGCCAGACCCGCTATGGGCACCTTTGCCAGACTGTCCAGGTCTTCAAAGAATGGTTTATCTAGAAGCTGGGTGCCATTAGGCCTAGGGTGCAGTGCCCCGTTCTTGTGAAAACGCAGGAGCTCAGATGTTCGCTACGGATTGTAGCGTTGTCAAAGTGATCGGGATATATGGCAACTGGACACAGTGTCCCATTCTCTTTCCGCCTGAGCTCTGACTGCTCCACTAATTTGCGATAAGACGTCTAGAAAGGGTTTTTTTATACCCGTAACCGCCCAGGTCTTCAAAGAATGGTTTACCTACACGCTGGGTTCGTTAGCTGCATGCATCCTCTCAGCCATTAGACCTAGGGTGCAGTGCCTCTTTCTTGTGAAAACGCAGGAGCTCGGATATTCAGTACGGATTGTACTGTGATCAGAGTGCTCGGGAGATATGACAACCGGACACAGTGTCACATTCTCTTTCCGCCTGAGCTCTGACAGCTCCACTAATTTGCCATAAGACGTCTAGAAAGGGTTTTTTTATACCCGTAACCGCCCAGGTATTCCTAGAAGCTGGGTTCGTTTCCTGCTTGCATCCTCGCAGCCATTAGGCCTAGGGTGCAGTGCCCCGTTCTTGTGAAAACGCAGGAGCTCAGATGTTCGCTACGGATTGTACTGTGATCAGAGTGCTCGGGAGATGTGACAACCGGACACAGTGTCCCATTCTCTTTCCGCCTGAGCTCTGACTGCTCCACTAATTTGCGATAAGACGTCTAGAAAGGGTTTTTTTATACCCGTAACCGCCCAGGTCTTCAAAGAATGGTTTACCTAGACGCTGGGTTCGTTAGCTGCATGCATCCTCTCAGCCATTAGACCTAGGGTGCAGTGCCTCTTTCTTGTGAAAACGCAGGAGCTCAGATATTCAGTACGGATTGTACTGTGATCAGAGTGCTCGGGAGATATGACAACCGGACACAGTGTCACATTCTCTTTCCGCCTGAGCTGTGACAGCTCCACTAATTTGCCATAAGACGTCTAGAAAGGGTTTTTTTATACCCGTAACCGCCCAGGTATTCCTAGAAGCTGGGTTCGTTTCCTGCTTGCATCCTCGCAGCCATTAGGCCTAGGGTGCAGTGCCCCGTTCTTGTGAAAACGCAGGAGCTCAGATGTTCGCTACGGATTGTACTGTGATCAGAGTGCTCGGGAGATGTGACAACCGGACACAGTGTCCCATTCTCTTTCCGCCTGAGCTCTGACTGCTCCACTAATTTGCGATAAGACGTCTTGAAAGGGTCTTTTTATATCCTTAACCTGGCAGTGCTGAGTCGTTCTTGGCATACTCAACCATCCAGAGCTCTTCGGAGAAGATGCCCGCTCCTTCTTTCGTCTTCGAACCATCGCTGTAAATTGTTAGTTAGCTCGTTCCCCTTAAAAGGAGTGTTTTGCTTCCAATCTTCTCTCTTCGGCACAAAACCACGACAAACATCAACTTCGTACGATGACGTCTTTCTGTGAACTTTGGTGTCTCTAGCTTTTTTGTCTTTAAGCTCTAGGTGTTCATACAGACGCAATGAGTATCCTAGCATTTCTTCTACCTGTTACAAATCTATAATACCCATGACAGAGTATAAATTGCAAAGCAAACTGTCCGCGAAACGGAAGCTTAAATAAAACAACAAAAAGTGGTGGCCAGACACCCAATGGCTTCCCCAACCAGCTAGTCATTCATATACTCTGATAACGCATATAATATGCGTCTGCTGCAGCCATGGGGTTTGTAGCAATACGCTACTTTAGAGTCCAACACTAGCACAACTTAAAGTTCCGGTGATGATTCTTCTACGACCGTACTCCGGAAAACGAATCCGAATATTTTATTGGAATATTTTATGCGTATTCCTTTGAAAATATATGTTTGTTGCTCGCAATTTTACAAAAACGAAATTTTTATGTGACTTGAATCCGACTACTTTTGTGAATGTGAAACCAAATCAAATAGTCATAATTGGTTAAACAATGCAAAATATTCTTTGATTCTTTTATGTCAATTTTAAGATAGAGATTTATAAAAAATTATTTTTAATTATTTTTTTTTCTGAATCATTTATGCAAACCAAATATTTGGCACATGGTTCATGTCTTCAATAAAAAAATGTTCATGCCATGCCTAAATGGTTTATATCTTGCATACAAAAATTTTCGCTTATATCAAGAACAACTTAGTCTTGGTTAATTTCAATCAAAAGGTGTGGAACTTTGCTAACAAAGAGTAAGACAAATATGAATAGATAACGGCAGCAAAAAATGTGAAATTGGGAGCAAGCAAAAACGAAAACGAACAAAATTTATTCGGTTTTCGTTTTTCGGAGCACAGCTGATTAGAATCTGACAGGTTCGTGAGTAGGTGTAAAAATCAAAATAATTCTGGTACGCCCTCGAAATTTTAGAATATGTTTTATTGTAATGTGAACCAACTCAATCGAATTGTTCACTAGTTCATTTTTGCTAAATGTTTCTGAGCAAGTGAAAAATTAGTCATTATGGTAAAATAAAATTTAAGCAAATAAAAAAAAATTCAAAATTTTGAATAAAAAAAAATCTGTACATAAACACTAAATATGAATACTATAATAATATAAAAAAAATTTATAAAATTTTTGTTGTATTTTGTAAAAATAATTAATTTTTTATAGCTAAAGAAAAAATAAGTAAAAAAATTCGTTTTATTTTTCAATCGTCTAGATAATTTTTACTTTTTTTTCAAATTTATGTGAGCAAGTGGAAAATGAATCATTTTGGTAAAATGCAATTTGAGCAAATAATAAACAATTTAAAAAAATTTTATTTTTTGTATAAACACTGAATAGGAATTTTGTATAATATAAGAAAAATGGAATATAATTTGTCTTTAAAAAAAAATATTTGATACATATAATAAAAAAAAATAATAATAAAAAAATGATCGTTTCATTTTTCAACACTGTTGCCTTAAATCGATTGCATTCACATTGGACAAAGAGACGTGATTTTTTAAACAAGATGTTTTATTTAGGGCAAATATATTATATATAACTATATAAAATAAAATAAGAAAATTTATTTGTTTTTTTACGAAATAGTGCTAGTTAAACAAAAAACATTTTTTAATACACTTATTTATCAACTTGGCTCAGATGGAATTAAAAATTTTCAGTGGCTAAGTCACAATTTTATAAAGAATTCAAAAGATAGTTAAAAAAAATTAAATTTTAGTAAAAATTGAAAAATATTTTTTTTTTTAAATAAAAGTAAAAGTTATATCGAGATTGTCGATTGGTACTGGGATTGTAAATTAAGCATGACTTTTAATAAAAATTCATAAATATTTTTTTTTATCAATTTTTATAATATTATACAATTAAAAAATAAGAGTTATTTCCAGATTTTTATTAAAGTTCCATTTTAAATGTTGCTTAAAGGTAACGAATATGTAAGCAAATTTAAAAAAAAATTGAGAAATTATTTTTTTTTTTTAAGAATAATTTTTTTCAATTTTTATATCATAAAATTAAGAAATTAGATTCTTTTACTTCTAAATTCTTAAATAGAAATTCATATTAATAGGTTAGAAAAATATGAGTATATTTTAATAAAAATTCAGAAATAATTTTTATTTTTACATTTTATATTATATATTTATAGAATTGAAAAATATTTGTTTCGAGATTTTCAAATGAAAATTTGTATTTAATTACTATGGCATTATTTATTTTAAGGTAAAAAAAATAAGATAAAATTTTAATTCAAATTGAAAAATAATTTTTTTTATAGATTTTTATAAAATTAAACAATTAGATATATGACCATATTTTGAAATAAAAATTTTTATTTAATTAATATTTCATAATGTTGTTATTTCTGCAATTAGATGAATAAATAAATATTTATTTTTGTTTTATGATTTGCATATTAAATACTATTAATATTTATGAAAATTGGGAAAACTGATTTATAGCATTTCACCCTCATGGTTTTCATGGTGCTGTTGCAAGTCGCAAGATCTGCAAAGGAGTTCTCCCCGGCTCTCCTGCTTTAAACAACTAATACTCTCAACTCTTCTACGCCCATTTTCATCCTTAATACGCTTTGAAATATTTTCACAAACTCGAAAATAAAGAGTGATAATGCACTGTATTTTAATTTCCAGCGTCATTAATTTAATTTGAAATATACCAAGTTGGCATGCCTGGCATGGTTATGTAGTATGTGCATGCCCAGAGTTTTTGTGTAGTGTGCAACACTTCACTGTGTGTGGTGGGCGGGTGGAGGGGGGCGTTAGGAGTGTGCGCAGCCATAGTCACTGCGGCGGCTTGGAAGGCATAAACCGAAAATTCACACTTGGTTACTTCCTTCATGACTTTGGATATTATTGTGGTTTATGTTAGTGCTGTCACTTGCTGCCCTGCCCACTACTAGCTACCCCCAGCCCCCCACCAATTCGTCGGTACAGTTGGGTAAATTTTACATTCCACGTCGCCTGCTGTGTTGTTGTTTTTGTTGCTGCTGCTGTGTGATGTATGACTCCATGAAATGCGATATATTCATGTTAAATTATTTTGCACAAAAAAAAACAACAAAAAAAATGAACACACAAACAACAAACATAACTACATAATAAAAATAAGGCCAAAACGTAAAGAAAGCTAAACGAAATGAAAAGAAAATGCCAACAACAGTGACAACGAGTACAAGACGAAGCACAAAAACAACAAAAAAAGTGAGCAATGAGGCGACATTAAACACTTTAAGCCAACTTTAAGTTTCAAACAAAATTCATGACATGGTCAGCTGTTTTTGTCGTCTTTGCTGCTGTTGTTGTTGTTGTTGTAGTTGCCACAGTTGAGAATGTTGCCAGAGTTGCCAGACACTGGCACATGGCGCCAGTTAGTTGCAATTGAACAAACAATTAAAAGTTTTAAATATTGTGACAGCATTTTCACAGTTAATTGCACACTCGGACATTGCCAGAAAGCAGCCAACTTTTCATTCATTACTTTCAATTCATTTTCCACAAAAGGAAAACGAAAAAAAACAAAAAAAAAACAACAAATGAAAAGAAAACAAGTCAAATTGGAAAAACTTGTTCAGCCGTAGGTGCAAAAAATAAAGTTAGCACTGTATATACATATGTACTATATAGCATATAGTAGTACTCTCTGGTATGTCGCATGTATGCATAGTAGGCATGCAGTATTGTTATACCCTACTTGATGGGTATATCTAGAGGATTAGCCAACTTGATAAAGTATTTTGTGACGTATTAAACATTAGAATGCCTGCCATTTGATGAACTTCCCCATGGCGAACTTTTCCCTAGAACTAAGCTTTTTTCTAAAAGATTCTGCGTATTTCGAGTTTCTTAAAAGAAATTCAGTGGAACTTCCCTTTAAAGAACTTATCCCTAAGATAAAGCTTTTTTCTAAAAGATTCTGCGTATTTCGAGCTTCTTAAAACGAATACAGTGGAACTTCCCAATAACGAACTTATCCCTAGAATATAGATTTTTCCTAACAGATTCTGCGTATATCGAGCTTCTTAAAACAAATACACTAGAACTTTCCTATTTTCGAAATTTTCCCTAGAACAAAGCTTTTAGCTAAAATATTCTGTTTGTTTCAAGCTTTTTAACCCAAATACAGTGGAACTTCCCTATGATGAACTTATCCCTAGAATATTGCGTATTTCGAACTTCTTAAAACAAATACAATGGAACTTCCCTATGACGAAATTTTCCCTACAACAAAGATTTTTCCTAAAAGATTCTGCGTATTTCGAGCTTCTTTAAACAAATACAGTGGAACTTTCCTATTTTCAAAATTTTCCCTAGAACAAAGCTTTTTCCTAAAAGATTCTGCGTATTTCGAGCTTCCTAAAACAAATACACTAGAACTTTCCTATTTTCGAAATTTTCCCTAGAACAAAGTTTTTTCCTAAAAGATTCTGTTTGTTTCAAGCTTCTTCAACCAAATACATAGGAACTTATCCCTAGAATATTGCGTATTTCGAGATTCAGACTGGAACTTTCCTATTTTCGAAAGCTTATTCGTAAAAGATTTTGTTTGTTTAGAGCCCCTTAAAACGAATACAGTGGAACTTCCATGTGACGAACGTATCCCTACAATATTGCGTATTTCGAGCTTCTTAAAACGAATCTAGTGGAACTTGCATATGATTAACTTTTCCCTAGAACAAAGCTTTTTCCTAAAAGATTCTGCTTATTTCGAGCTACTTAAAACGAATTCAGTGGAACTTCCCTACAACGTATTTATCCCTAGAATATAGCTTTTTTCTAAAAGACTGAGTATTTCGAGCTTCTTAAAATGAAGACAGTGGAAGTTCCCTATGATGAACTTATCCCTAGAATATAGCTTTTTCCTAAAAGACTCTGCGTATGTGGAGCTCCTTAAAACAAATACAGTGGAACTTTCATATGATGAATTTCTCCCTAGAACAAAGCCTTTTCATAAAAGATTCTGTTTATTTCGAGTTACAACGAATTTAGTGCAAGTTCCCTATGACGAACTTATCCCTAGAGTATAGCTTTTGTCTAAAAGATTCTGCTTATTTCGAGCTACTTAAAACGAATCTAGTGGAACTTCCATGTGATGCACTTTCTCCTAGAACAAAGCCTTTCCTAAAAGATTCTGTGCATTACTAGCTCTTAGAATACGAGCTTAACAAAAAACATAAAAGATTTTCAAGTTCAGAGGCCAGTATATGTTTGTCTATATGCTTTTGGGGTCTCTGAATCCTCATCAGAGGTTAAAAAAAGGCCAGCGCGTCAGGGCTCTGACATAACTTCAAAAAACCCCATAAAACATGGTATTTTGCAAGTTCTCTTAGAAGGTCTTTTTGACTTCGGATTCAAGTTCAGCGATACCAAAAAATCCAAAAAAAAAAAAACATTGCCGGGCAAGCGGTTTCGAAAAATATTTGGTAGGTTTTTTTGAGGCTAGGATAGAACCTAGGCCAATTCTTGTTAGTGGATTCGGATTCATGCCTTGTCTCCAGATAACGATACTTTTTTGCCCTTTCCAAGTTTTTCATCAAAATCATGAATATTTGTTTGCTTAAAATAAAAATGGTATCAACTTGTATACCATTTTTTTCATTCCTTAATTTCCAGCGAGAACAGGCGATGACCCACGCGCTAAAGCTTGCCGATCCTTGAGGTAATATGCTTGTTGAGCAAGAACAAGAAAAGATTTCCTTAACGACGCTTCAATTTTCTGTTACCATGTGAACTCGTAGACTAAAGAGCATCTAAGCTGCGGCTCTGCCCAAAAGTGAGTATCATTTTTTTTTTATGTAGCTCATCTCTGTCTTTCGATCTCTTCATGGACTTTTTCAGCTTCTGCCTGCCATACGAGCTGCCATTCTTTGGCTGCGTCTAGTTTGGGGCCATCCAATTGTTAAGTGGCAATTGGCATAGCAGAGCAGCTGCGACCGGCGACAGCTTTGACAAACTGACAGTCATTTGTCATTGAAAGTGGACGGTGGTGGCGGTGGTACGAGGTAAAAAGAGGCGTGTACGAAGGGGACGCGCCATGTGCTTTTAACATTTGACAAAAAACGTTTAATTAGCAAAACTCGCCAACGTGGCAGATGGCGTTGCCAGAGTTGCTGCTGATTTTTCAATTTTAGTTTTTCATTTTAGCGGCAACATTTTTTTGGGCTTATTAAATTCCAACAGACGGGCGAAAAAAAATATAGCCAAATTTTTGTATGCAGCGTGAGGTGGCAGTAGAGAGTAAAGAGCGTGGGTTAGAGAGGGTAATGCAGAAAGGGTTTTGACATTTTTGCAGAGTGCGCAAAATGAAAAGCAAAATCTTTGTAAGGCAGTTAATTAAAAACTTCAATGGAAGAGCGAGCATATGTGAGTGTGAGAGTGAGTGTGTGTAGATATGCATGAAATTTGCGTGTGTGTGTGTGTGTGTGTGCAAAATATGACAAAAGACGTAAAAGACAAAGCAAAGCAACGGCCTGAAAAGCAAAATCCAAAAGCAGTCATCCAAAATTGACTCTCTTCTCCGCTTGCTCTACAGCACGCGCGCTCCCCTTTATTCCATCGTTTTTTTGTAAATGTGCGTTTAAGTGTATGAGACTGTGCTCAAACACAAACTCAATTAATGTGTCTGTGTGTGCGTGTGTCTTCTGCACACACTCTGCCGCACTGTCAATGCACTGAACCATGCCAATAAAGCGCTCAGCTGTTAACTAAATGCAAAACAACAGCCAGTCAAAAAAAAAGGCGAGCTGTAAACGAAATACAAAACAAAAAAAACAAAAAAAACAAAAATTATCTCATAGACACATACTTCGTTTGGTAGAATGTAATTAAATGGAAATAAATCAAATTAAATGTTCAATTGGGCGTATACGTGATTTTAATCAACAAAGCTAGCACATCAAATATTTATGCAACACGCTTGTATAAAATTGCAAGCCAAAAAGTATGCAATTAATTTTAACAACTGATACTATGTACAATATGTAATATATATTATTTACAGAGTACATATATAGATTACATACACGTGTAAACATGCCTAAATTCCCTGTGGTTTTTTACAAAAAACAAAAGCTTGGAAAAATGTTGAAAAAACGTTGCAATAATGATAGTAAAATTTCAAAACAAAATTACGCATACGCAATGGTGACTTATATAAAGGTCTAATCTAATCAAAGTCAACATTTTCATTGAAAACTTTCTATGAGAGAAACAAACCAGATTAAGCTTGCTATCAATCATATAGCAGGGGGTTAAAGCCCCTCTTACCATCTACTTTATCGAATAACTTGCACAAAGGCCATCGAAGAAAACAAAGAACACTGTACCATATATAAGCCTTTAAAAAGTAAGTAATATAATACGTTGACAAATGTGACAGAACATAAATTTCACTTAAACTCTGGCAACGCCAAAGCATATGGAAAACATTGCGCTCTCCAAAAGAGTTGCCAACTGTGCAGTGGAGCAAATATAAAGTACACGAATAAATGCAAACAGCAACAAACAAGTAAATAAAATGAAATGAAATGAAAATAAAAGAGCAAGAGAAAGAGAATGGCAGTGGGAGTAGCAATGGAAATGTGAATGAGAATGAGAAAAACAGAAATACGATCAAATGATGAATTACTACACGTTCGCATTTGATGTTTCCAAATGCTTTGAAACGTGCCAGCAGCTTTCCGTGGGAGCTTCAACATGTGCGACAGTTCCAAGAGTTCCCAACAGTTGCGACGCTGTAGACAGGCACTAAGTAACGGTAGAATGTTTGACAGCGACAATAACGGTACACACACACACACACACACAGAGTTGCAATGGCCGAGCAGCTCAGGTTACTCTTGATGATGATTGATTTTATTTAATTTAGTGGAAATTCACATGAAAATGCAATCGAATTGGCATGAAAAATGTTAAGAGTGCACTGCTCTTTGAAATAACAAAACAATTTTGGAACTAAATACTTATGAAATGTTTCAAATATAGGTAAATACAGAGTTGTAAGTAAACAAAGGTTCATAAAATTTAATTTCATTTTTAATTAGTTAGAGGTTTGGTAAAAGTGAGCGTATTTATATTTGACTATGGCTCAAAAAAAATTATGAGATTTAATTATTATTTTAGCGAAAAAATCAGATTTAATATTTTAATAAGCTAATAAGTTATTGCAAAAAATTGTTTGATAACTACAGAAAAAAGATATTTTCATGCCATGCGATGTGGGCACAGATTTTCATATTTTGGCCAAAACCCTGTCATTTTCATAATAATTTTTTTGGAGTGATGAAATTTTACACACGTGTTCCTAAAGGATTGGAGCAATTTTTCTGGATAGTTTGTGCCTCCTCAGATTTTTTTAAGATATAGATAATCTAGACCAAAATCGGAAAAAAAAATAAAAAAAAACAAAATAATTTTTAGCTTAATTAAAAAAAAAAACTGTTGATTGGAATTGGACCATATTTCATACAGAGGTAGATATGAGCTCCACATACATTGAAAAAATAGCCTATACCCAAAATATTGAATGGCTTTGGAGTTATAGCCAGACAAATTTTCAACTTTCCAAGGCAATTACAAAAAGACGACACCACCAATCAATCTGGTTTTTAAAAGTTTTAATTTTTTTGGCATTCTCTTTTAATTATCGAAAAAAAATTTCAAAAATCCATAATTAAATTTTTACGTTTTTTTCGGCAAAATGAATAATTTTTACATTTTTTGATTTGCATCTTTGTAGGTATGCTATACAATTTGAAAAAATTGTACATTTTTTTTACATTTTAGTACAACTTTTGAAAAAATGGTTATGGCTAAGAAATTCAAAAAATAGTAAAATTTCCTGGGGGTCAACTTTTAGATACAAAATTCAATTTCCGAAAATCGGTAGGAATATGTGGGGAAAATTATAAAAGTTTTTTCGATCAAATATCGAGTGGTAGTCGGAGGTTCCCTTAAAGCAAAGTAGCCAAATGATAAAAAAAACTTTTTAACTACTCGAATATATTAGGTATAACCGGTTGACCCCTGGGGGGAGTGACACATAGACTGGGTAGGCCTTACTGGTACTATATATATTTAAAATCGAAAAGTTTTTAAACTCAGTTTTATTTTTTTTTCTGAAATAATAATTATAAATAATAAAGTGAATAAAGATTTCGTAGCTGTAAATTATCGCGGAAGGTAAAAAAATACAAAATGTCAACTTTGATGGCTAATTACTTAAAAACCACTAAATAAAATTTAATAATTTTTTCTGCACAGGATACCTTAATATGTGTAAAATCATATTGAAATATAATTTTGTTCAAATTGTGACTTTCAACACGAGGACTTTTGGCCAAAATCTAGCCACGCGGGCCATTGTGCATCGCTTAAAATAAAAAGTCAAATAAAAGCATCGTCTTATTTGTATTATAAAGAAAAAATGTTCAAAAGATTTTAAATAAAAGAGTTTAAATCTTTGCTCACAGCATTATGATATGACGTTATTTTTAGTTGATTAGATTCAATTTTTATGCGATTATTTGGTCAGATTTGTTTAATCTTAAAAATTGAATTTTTTATAATTTTTTATATTATTTTTTATCATTATTTTTAAAACAAGATGTTGCTGTTTTTCTTGAGCTAAAAATTATGAATATACAAATTTTAAAGGAAACGTCACGCCAGAAACTAGGGCTATTAAAAAAAGTCGGGAAGATCTCTTCATCGATCAGAACGATTGTTGTATTTATTTTAAAAATAGTTTTTATTTTGTTTTTTTTTTATAGGTATATATTTTTGTCACGCTATAAAGGAAATGCATATTGGAGGCGAAGTTGATGTTTTTCTTGAGCTCAAAATTATTATTAACAATTTTTCAATAGTTGAGTAACGTCACGCCAGATACTATTGCTATTTTGTGATTTACTAAAATGCAAAATTATCAAATATTATTTCAAATCGTACTAAAAAAATAGCTTAATACCAAACGACTTGCCCAATTCGCAAACCAAGTCAAAACATATTTGTATATTTTGTAGCGTAACGCCATGCGAAGTTTGGCTTAGATCTTTTTATTGATAAGTACGATTTTTTTAATCTTTTTTAAAATAAATATAGTGCTATTTAATTGAGAGCCTTTGCTCCAACTTGGAACCTAATATAGGACACAAACTAATTGCTACACAAGTATAAGAAAATACTTTTAAAAGCTTTTCATAGAAACGTAACGTCACGCTTTAGCGGAAATGCATATTGGAGACAAAATTGATGTTTTTCTTATGCTAAAAATTATTATTATTATTTTGATAGGAATTTAAGTAACGTCACGCCAGATACTACGGTTAGTAAATTGCAGAATTAAATAATTTTAATTGAAATTATACTAAAAAAAAGTTTAATACCAAGGACCTGCCCAATTCGCATGCCAATTCAAAGACAATTTATTTTTTTTTTTGTAACGTAACGCCATGCTTAGTTTTGCTTGGATTTTCTAATCGATAAGACTGATTGTTGAGATTTTTTTTTTACTAAATAGCTCCGTAAGTATAAGAAATAAATTGTTAAAAATGTTTCTTTGCTTTGGTTTTCTTATGTATGTTTTTGTACAAACGTAACGTCACGCTATAATAAAAATGCAAATTTTTGTGAAATAACATCCAAAATACCATGTTTTTGAGGTTATGTCAGAACCCTGATGCACTGGGATGTTTTAGAACTCAATGAAATATTTTAATTTTCAAGACAGGTTTTCATGAAATGTTTTTTCCGTTTTTTAAGAGTCCCTGAATCCGAATCCGTGGTCAGAAAAAAAATAATGTTACAAATTTATGATGGCAAGAGAGTTTTTAGAATACCTCGTTTTATTGTGTTTTTTGAGGTTATTTCAGAACCCTTGGGTGTTGGCGTTTTTGGAACTCAGATTCGGATTGGACTAAAGTGCCTCCTGCGGGACCCCAGTAAAAATGCAATACAATGAAGCATAAAATAAAAAAAATTATTCTTAAAATTTACAAAATCGATTTAATAATTTTTAACTATATAATGCGTGCCGTTGTTATCTTTACTGCACCTAATATATGATAGTTAAAATAAATCCCATTTTTAAAGCTTTTAAATATTTAAAATCTAATACTATTATTTATAATGCCATTTTTTAGCAGCCCAACTTAGCCAAACCACAATTTAAGCTTTTTTAATTGCTGCCAAATTTTTAGCAATATACAATTTTTAATTAAAACTAAACATATACAGACCAAAATTTTTGTAATTTTTTTTTATTAAATACCATAATGAAATGTTGAATATTTTTCAAAACCACAAAATGTTTGCTTCTGTTCTTAGTGCTTTAGTAATTTTTGTAGTTTTTGTTGTAAAAACACCTAAAAAAAAATTGTATACAGCATATTGACACTTGTTGGTGTTGCATTTGTTGTACTAGAAGTGGTTGTAATTGTTGTTGTTTTTTGTGTCATACTTTTATTGGTTTACTATGGCCACATATTTGAGTGTACAAATTTTTGGGAAAATTCACTCTGCGGTTAATGTGGCAAAGTTGGTTGGTTTGTTGGGTTGATGCTTCAAACTTGGCCTCAACTTCGAACCCCAAATGAACGAATATGTGTAGTCGGAACAGAAACGAGTGTATGCACTTCTATTTGCATATGTATTCAGTTATTTGCCAACATATTTTTATTATACACTGCACTCATTGAATTAAGAGTATAAAAGATTTGTGGAACGTTGTAACATTTCGTAGGAGCTGGATCCAACCAAAAGTGCTTTATTCAAAATTTTTAAATTCTTCATCAACAAAAATCGAGCACCTGGTTCTCAGAATCTCAAAAGATGCACATTATCTGCAAGCTTTCTTATGTTCCCTTTCCATGCGAATAAATTTTACAGCAAAAATGACCAAGGATCGCATCTTTTTTAAAATGTCAATTTTTTCACCAACACTCAACTTTTATGCAGTTCAATTCGGAAAAGTATCTATGCCATGAAATCTCAGTTGGGTTAAATCTGCTACCCTGGGTGATCAGAAAGTCTACAGAGCTTGTTTTATGAGGACCATTTGGTGCGGCGTCTAGAGGGTTATCTTGGTGGCTATGGTAGCTACCACTTGACTGAAGAAAAATGTTTTCAATTGGTACTTGCGGTCCTTTTTTTCCCAAAAGGTAATTCGCTTGCGAAATTGTATCCTTCGTTTTTCTTTCGCAAAATTTTTTTTCCCGAAAGGTAACTGTTTAGGAAATTCAATCCTTCCTTTTCCTTGCGTAAATTTTTTTTTCCCAAAAGGCAATTCGTTTGGGAAATTAATTCAATTGCTTCATTTTCTTTCCGGAATTTTTTATCCTTGTTTAGGAAATTCAATACTTTCTTTTCGTTGCGGAAATTTTTTTCCCAAATGGCAAGTCGTTTGGGAAATTCAATGCTTCTCTTTCCTTGCGCAAATTTTTTTTCACATATGGCAGCTCGTTTGGTTAATTTAATCCTTCCTTTTTCTTGCGGAAATTTGTTTTCCAAAAGGCAATGGAAATTCAATGGCTTCATTTTTCTTGCGGAAATTTTTTATCCCAAGTCGCAATTCGTTTGGTTAATTTACTCATGCCTTTTGCTTGCGGAAAGTTTTTTTCCCGAAAGATAACTGTTTAGGAAATTCAATACTTCCTTTTCGTTGCGGACATTTTTTTTCCAAATGGCAAGTCGTTTGGAAAATTCAATGCTTCACTTTGCTTGCGGAAATTTTATTTCCCAAAAGGCAATTCGTTTGGGAAATTCAATGCTTCACTTTCCTTGCGCGAATTTTTTTTCACATATGGCAGCTCGTTTGGTTAATTTAATCCTTCCTTTTCCTTGCCGGAATTTTTTTTCCCAAAAGGCAATTCGTTTGGGAAATTCAATTGCTTCATTTTCCTTGCGAATATTTTTTATACCAAGTCGCAATTCGTTTGGTTAATTTAATCCTGCCTTTTGCTTGCGGAAATTTATTTTCCCAAAATGTAATTCTTTTGGGAAATTCTATACTTCCTTGTAAACATTAAATTAACAGCGGAACCTCTGATGCATCTAAGCTAAATATACTTAAGCCTTGATTTTCACGTCAACAATTATTTTATTTTGGAAAAGTCAAGGCAGAGTATTCTATAGTCGTACAACGAACACACGCAGACTCATATTTTTTTCCATTTACTCACTATAATATATGTTTAAAGCAATGCTGCAAGCGATTGTTGAAAATGCATAAAAAATGTTGATATAAAGTATGGTATTCCATTTTTACACATTCGAGTTTCAGATTTCTTTTAGATAAGCAAAAAATTGAATATTTTTATGTTTTTAATTTGTATTTAAAAAAGAAACTCTTTAAAGTTAAAGACTTAAAAGTCTGTTTGTACTCTTATTTCTGGTTAAACTTACATTTATTTAAATTTTGCGCATTTTCCTGTACGAATTTTCTCAAGTTATCTTCGTTGTCTACATAGCATAAAGCTAGAGCAAATAGCTTTTTAAGACTCGATATTAGCTTTCACAATGGAACTTTGAACATCAAACAGTTAAAAAAGTCAAAATTTATGTGACTTCTAACTACAAATAACGTATACGCAATGTAGGCTTCTATGCGCGGTAGAAATGTATGCAATCAAATATTAGGCGGCCTCTACATATAATAACGTATACGCAGTGTAGCCTTCTATGGACGGTAAACAGGTAGGCAATCAAATATTAAAAGACTTTTTATTAAAAATTACGTATACGCAATGTAGGCACAATGTAGCTATCAAAAATTATACATCTAACTAAAATGACGTATACGCAATGTAGCCTTCTATGGACGCTTAACAAGTAGGCAATCAAATATTAAAAGACTTTTTATGAAAAATGACGTATACGCCATGCAGGCTCAATGTAGCTATCAAAAATTATACATCTAACTAAAATAACGTATACGCAATGTGGCCTTCAATGGACGTTAAATGCAGACGCGGACAGAACGTTCAAAAATTTTGCTCAAATGTTTTATGCAATATCAAGTTCAAATATATCAAGTTTCAGCTTTATACAAGCCTTACTCGAGTTTATGCCAAGAAATATTAATGTTTTAGCCCTGTTTGCATAGGCGTATTTAATCTGAGCTAAAATAAGTTAGCAGCACTTAATGCACAAAATGCTATTAAAATTATATTTTGCTTAATTTTGTTTAAAAATAGTAATCGAAAGAAGCCAGATGAACCAAATCTATTAGTACCAAATAAGTTATAAAGTCATAAACTCTTTGCAAGCATTTATGATGCCAAAGCCAAACTGTGGCTAAAACAGAGCAAGGCTAGTTTTGGCCTTATTGTTAACTTAATAAAAGGCAGTTTATTAGTAAATAAAATGCTATAAAATGCAAACAAGTCGAAGCTTGGCCTTTGACCAGCCTGAACTGGAACTGAATTTTGTGTGGTAAGTCAAGTAAATGGATGATGTTGTTGTTGCTGTTGTTGTTGTTCTATTGTGACATTATGCAAATCGAAAGGTTCCTTCAGCTGCACAAAATGTCTGCACACACAATGACAATGCCCTGCACTTTATGCATAAACAGCCAAAGCAACAAGAATGTAAATAGAAGGGCGTGGGGTTCAATGGGGCTGAGAAGGGCCAAAGCCAAAGGATTTAAGTGGATTACAACGGCAACTTGTTGGCAGCAAGAAAGCACACACACACACACACACACAAGTACACAAAAAAAGGAGGGGGCAAAAAAAAAATGAGAATGCAAAATACCCAAAGCAAAGTTCAATAGTTGTCTGATTTTCGATATGGCAGCCACATAAGAGGCAGCAGCGGAAGCAACGGCAGCACATATATTCACACACACAGACACACAACCACAAAGCACACAGTGACAAGCTTACTCACACACACACACACACACACACACACACACACACACACACACATATATACATATAATCAGCCGCAGTGTGTCTCATTTCGAGTTCGTTGTCTGCTTGAGTGCGCGAGAAGCAGCCAAAGCTTCTACTTCTCTGCTGCGTCTTCGTTTTTTGCGTCTACGTCTTGCCTTCTGCTGCTCATTGCCAATTTATGGATTTTCTATTTACTACACAACAGTGGCGTAGTTAAAGTTTTTGCAGTGGGTCTAGGCTATATGAGTAACTTCCAAATTTAAATTCAAAGGACGGCAGTGAACAAAGAGAGCAAGTAGTTCATTAAAATAAGTACTAAAAATTATACTAAAAAAAGTCATAAAAAAACACAATAAAATTGAAAATTTTACATACAAGAAGATTTGCTTATTGTAGAAAACAAAAAATAATTACTTTTTGTAAGCACTATATACAAAATGAACATAAATTTTTGTTAACACTATCAAAAGTTTTTTTTAGATTAAAATCTAAATTGATATTCTAAATAACCCTCTATGTACACCACTGCTGCACAAAATCACACACATACTACACACTCAGATACACACACACACACACACAAACAAGCACTTGAACGCCCTAACTCTTAAGATTTGTGTTCGCTGATATGCTAAAAGAAGGCAATTGAATGCCAGCAACATGGCGTATGCGTAATCAATGTGCGTCTTAATGTAAGTCGCCAAAAATCTTATTTAAGCCAACTAAAAGCAGTTAAGCAAAGCTCATGCGCTCCCTCTCTATCTCTCCTACCCTCTCACTGTGACTAAGCTATGCAATAAATTACGCATACGCCACCCTGTACAGGCAAGAAAAAAAAAAACTTATTTATTTTTGCGTTGCGCTTCAATTAGCCAAGTTGCAAAACTGAAAGAGATAAACTAGCCACTGTGCTACAAGGATATTTTTTTTTTTTTTTTGCTTCTAGACGCAAATGATTTAAAACTCAACGAGAAGTGCAATTTAAACTTTGTTCGTTTTACAAGGCGTCGCCAACGTAAACTAAAATTGTTTTTGCTTGGCAGTTTTTCTTGAAATTATTTTCTCTACACTTTTTTACAGTATTTCATTTCTTATACACTTTAAATAAGGCGTGAGAGTTATATGAAGTTGGTGGAAAAAAAATGCCATAAAGTATACACTCAAATGATCAGCACGACAGTTTATTTATATGCGTCTGTCTGTTTGGCGCAACTTTTTAACGAAAATCAACAAAACCATAAGAATAAGTTATTAGATCCAATATTAAGCCTCATTTTTCGAAATAAGTTTGTAGACTCATGGGACGTATGCTGCTTATGGAAAATAATTTGTATTTTATTTATTTATAAAAAATATAAATTTAAATCAATAGAGTATACCAGCGTCGGAACGACCCCAACGTAAGCGTGCCTCCTCTTTTATGTAATTTTGTCTACTTGGCTTTATATCGTTTTTTTTTTTTGTTGCTTTTAGTTTGTTCCATGGCAAATAATAATAACTTCCGCTTGCCTGCTGCTTTGACTAAGAAATGAAATGATTACAAAGCTAGCAAATGCTATTCGTAGTTGCTTGCTTCCTGGTACACTTGGCTCGAAAGCCCGAGGCTAAATATTGCCTAAAGTACCAAAAGAAATTAGTCTCGCACTTTTGCAAAAGTTTATTAGAAGTTTTCTGTCCAGGTTGTGTTTACAACACCACCAACAAACTGCAATGCTCCGATGCTCCAATGCCCCAATGCATTTGCAGCGCCAAAAAGTATGCTACACAAAAGTATAGCTGAAAGCAGCAAACACCAAGTACTTTTAATAGTAACTTGAACAAATAATACAAAAGCTGTTGCAATGATCATTATAATGATGTTTATCATAATCATGATGACGCAGACAATGATGGCTGCAATGATGAACTAAACTTGAGTTTAAATTTTCATCATACTTTTTGTTTTTTACTTTTTCCGCTGCATTTGCTGCTACACTCTATCTCTCTATCCCTCTTACGCGCTTTGTCGCTGCAGTGTCGTCAATGAAGCGAGGCAAATATAGTGTGCTTCAACTTATTTTCATTTTTGCTTAAATTGCCCAAAAACAACAAGAAAATAAAGTGAAAAAATACAAAAAAAAGTTAAAAACAAAAATAAAACAAGTGGTTTGGATATAGTCGGACCAAACCGACTACAGCATGCCCTATACTTTTTAATTATTTTCACAATAGTTAAGTCAAATAGTGGTAAACTAATGATGGTTTACCCAAAAAAAAACAGGATTTTCTTGTTTTAGTTTTCATTTTTCTTTACACCGATCTGATGACTATGCCTTTTCGTCAGGAATGACAAATAAGAGTTTCGGAAACTAGAAATATCTAAACCAAACAGTGTTTATAATAATTGCCCAGCTACCATCTATGAAATTTTGGAACAAAAATATCAAAAAACTGTCCCTAACTATTTTTAAATTTATTACATTGCAAATTTTTAATCCTTTGTTGAGCAATGTTAATTTTTTACGTTTACCTAGTAAATAAATCAATTATTTTCATCAAATAAGTAATAAATATGCTTAAATTAAAATATGACAAAAATGTATTCGAATTTTAAACGCTGTCTACCAATGTATGTCGTGAGTTGCCAAGTACCAACAATCATGATTTTTATGAAGATTGCATACATAAAAAACAACTTAAATTAAAATCTTGCAAAATGGCAAGAAAAAAAATATATGAAAACAATATAAATATTAAAGCAAAAACAATTATTTTTTAGAAATTTATACTTTTTATTTAAGGCAAATGTTGCTTAAACTGGTTATGAATTGTAAGTAAAACTGAAAATATGTAACTAGCTACTAAAAGTAGTCTTGTGTGTAAAAATAGCAACTTACAATTCATAACCAGTTTAAGCACCATTTGCCTTAAATAAAAAGTATAAATTTCTAAAAAATAATTGTTTTTGCTTTAATATTTATATTGTTTTCATATATTTTTTTTGCCATTTTGCAAGATTTTAATTTAAGTTGTTTTTTATGTATGCAATCTTCATAAAAATCAAGATTGTTGGTACTTGGCAACTCTCGACATACATTGGTAGACAGTATACAAAAAAAAAAAAAAAAAAAACTTTGTAAGCCTTTTTTTTTTTTGAAAATGTTTCAAAAGAAATATTTTTTGTCAAACAGCGTTTAAAATTAGAAAACATTTTTGTCATTTTTAAATTTAAGCATATTTATTATTTATTTGATGAAAATAATTGATTTATTTACTAGGTAAATGTAAAAAATTAGCATTGCTCAACAAAGGATTTAAAACAAGAAATTACAAATTTGCAATGTAATAAATTTAAAAATAGTTAGGGACAGTTTTTTGTAATTTTTGTACCAAAAATTCATAGATGGTAGCTGGGCAATTATTATAAACACTTTTTGGTTTAGATTTTTCTAGTTTCCAAAACTCTTATTTGTCATTCCTGATAAAAAGGCATAGTCACCAGATCGGTGTAAAGAAAAATGAAAACTAAAACAAGAAAATCCTTTTTTTTTTTTGGGTAACCATCATTATCAATTTTTATAATACAAAATATATTTTATAACCTAGGGGTGTATTACAATGGTTGGCAAATATGTATATCTGATTGACACTTTAAAACCTTTCCGTTTCTGGAAGGATGAATAATAAGGAAATTTTAGGAAACAAAGCTCTTTGAAATTATTTGGCGCTGATAGACGCAAAGCATATTAAAATAAAATTTACTTGATCTGCCTGCGCATGTAAGGACTACACATGTTAAGCTTGATTATCCTAGCTTTGATAATCTGCAATATCTAGGCGTTTATACAGACCTACAGACATTTCGACATCAATTTCTTTTGTCCTCCTAAACTAACTGCAATTAAATTTCTTTTCCTTCTTCTCAATGTTACATACGTTTGCATAAACTAAATATGCCCTTTTACCTTAAGTTAGAGGAGGTATAAACAGGCGCTTGAAAAATTATTGCCGCTTGTTTTTGCTCCATTCGCGTAAATATTTTGCACAAATAAACAAAAGTTTTACCAAATGCTCTCCAAATGCATGAAGAATGCTTGTAAATGTTGCTAGACTGTCTAAGTAATATTGTCCGTTTGAGGAAGGGGAAGCTAGACCGTGCGCTGCGGCAGGGGAATTTAGTACGTGGGTATAAAGTGAAGCGTCAATGCAGCAAATGAGATGCATCAATAATTAGGTACTTAAATCAGGGGGTGTTGCCGCCTGCACGCTCTGGCGATAGAGAAAAATGTTTCTCAATGCCATAGATCTAACATTTACTTAAAATAATATATAATACTGTGCCTATTGTACTTTAATAATATAAATAAATATTCTACAACTATACTTTACCTAGAAATAAACTTGTTTTCAAAATTGCGTATACGCATGATAGCCTTATAGGGACAGAGAGGGTAGGCATTGCACGATGGGTCTATAATTTTATGCAGCTTAAGCAAGCAAGTTTTAGCTCTGATAAAGCTTTTCAAAATATTACGTATACGCAAAACAGCCTTTTAAGGCCAATAAGTATAGGCTTAGCACAAATTATTTTATGCAGTTTTAACAAGTAAGTTTTTGCTTTTTAAAGGCTTTTCTAGAATTTATTTAAAAAATTTGGGAATGAATGAAGCTTCTCAAAATATTACGTATACGCAATAGGGCCTTAGCAGCACGGTAAAGGTATGCAGTTTAAGCAAGCAGGTTTTAGCTCTGTAAAAACTTTTCTTGAATATGGTATTTTATAAGGCTTTTCAAAAAATTACGTATACGCAATACAGAGCCTTATAATGACGGTACAGGTAGGCGTTGCACGATCGGTTAGTAATTTTATGCAGATTATTCTTCAATTCATTTAAAAATTTTGGTAGCTAATGAATCTTTTCAAAAAATTACGTATACGCAATAGGCTTACAAGGACGGTAAGTGTAGGCATTGAACGAATTATTTGATGCAGTTTTAGCAAGTAAGTAAAAGCTTTTCTTGAATTTGGCATTTTACAAAGCTTTTCAAAAAATTACGTATACGCAATACAGACCTTTAAGGACGGTAAAGGTAGGTGTTGCGCAATTAGCCAATATTCTTATGATGGATTGTGCATCTTATAAAAACCAAATATATATGTAAAGGGTTTTCCAATAAGAGGTGTTATTTTGAATCACCCGGTATTTCGGTAGCTGTCACTTTTGAAGCTTTTATTCTTTGACATTTGACAAGTAGAAGCTACGCCATTACTAAAAATGGAAATTATTAAAATTCACTACAAAAATGGTGAAAATCTTGCAGTCACAGTTTGCAAAACTAAAGCATTTTTGGGTCGTCGTGAAGCACCTTGTCGGACCGCAATACAGAAATTTGTGGAAAGATTCGAGCTGTTGGGACAAGTTAGTGATTTGAAGAATAAAACCCGTGCACGTCGCTCAAGAACAACTGAGAATATTGCTGCTGTAGCCCAAAGTGTTGAAGAAAACCCAGGCTTGTCCATTCCTCGTCGTTCTTTGGAATTGGGCATTCCACAAACGTCACTACACCGTATTTTGCATAAAGACTTGGGTCTTAAGGCTTATAAAGTTCAGTTAACACAAGAACTCAAGCCAGCCGATCATTAACAACGTCGTGTCTTTGCTGATTGGGTCCTTGAAATGCATGAAAATGATCCGGAATTCCATCGAAAAAACATCTGGACTGATGAGACACATTTCCACCTCGGCGGCTACGTCAACAAGCAAAATTGTCGCATCTGGAGCTTGGAAAACCCAAGAGTTATTGTTGAGAAGCCTCTCCATCCTCAACGTATGACTGTTTGGTGCGGTTTATGGTCCAGCGGGGTCATTGAGGTTGGATCAACAGTTACGGTGAATGGATTGCGCTATCGAGAGATGATTAATGATTTTTTATGGTCGGAGTTGGATGGTATTGATCTGGACAACGTTTACTTGCAACAAGACGGTGCTACGTGCCACACAAGCAACGAAACCATTGCTCTTTTACGGGAAACGTTTCCGGACCGTGTTATCTCTCGAAGAGGTGATCACAATTGGCCACCGAGATCTTGTGATTTAACACCTTGCGACTTCTTCCTTTGGGGCCACGTGAAAGATAAGGTCTACGCCAACAGCCCAGCGTCGATTCAAGACCGCAAAGATAGAATTCGTGAGGCGTGGTCGTGGTGGCCACTTGGCTGATGTTGTTTTTCATTATTAACGGCATACCTTCCTCTTTATTATGAAATAAACATCCGATCATTTATCTCAAAAAATGGCATTTTTCTTTGAATACCAAAATAACACCTCTTATTGGAAAACCCTTTACAAGCTTTTCTTGAATTTATTTAAAACATTTGGAAAGCTAGCCCAGTGTGCATTATTGGTAAGCTAGTTCAAATCGTTCTAGTTCTTGAACTTATAATTCGATTAAAAAAATACAATTAAATTATTTAATTTATAGAGCAAACTTCTCAGGGTATCTGGTTACAACAACATTTCTTTTGGCTATTTTTTAGATGACTGCAGTATGGGCTGACGTTGCCAGATGTCATGTAAACCAGATTTCAAGTCACTCAAAACATGCTACAACTAAAATGATTTTAAGTTCATCAACACTCGACTCGAGATCAAATACTAAACCTATAAGTGAAAAATTAGCTCGATTTTTTGCTAGCTTTACAAACAGATGCGTTTAAATAGCTTGGCACAAACCCTCTAGCATTAAGTTGATTATGAAATTCGTTACTAATCATCAACTATTAAGGGTTTTTGTTAATTTTTTGCCCAATAAACTATGCTGGCAACACTGGTACGCTTTAAGCAGCAAAGAACCCTAAACTTGGTATCTTTAAATTAAACACAGATACCAAAAGTAGAAATTTTTGAACATAAAAGAGCATAATAATGATTTAATTTATTATTATTAATTATTATAGGAGCAGCTTAAAAGTTGGGCTTAGCTGCAGCTGCAGCTAGTAAAATTTATTCAGGCGTTAAAATGTGCAGCGGAAATGACTGCAGCAGAGCACATTTATATTATATACAGAGTGTTTATATAAATATCTCTATATATGTATATATATGTATATATATTAGTTGGGGTAACAGAAAATTAATTAAGTTGAGAAAATGTCAACGCTGCCTGCCATGTTTGCCGGCTGTGTTTGGCGTCGCTGCCTGCCACATTTATGTTTATTTTTTTTTTTTTTAAATTTTTTGCTGCTTTTAGTTGTTTCTTTTTTTTCATTTTATTTTGAAGCAATAGCGGCAGCCATTTTGTGCAGCCGTTTGTGTATGTGTGTATGTGTGTATGTGTGTTTGTGCAGTTTTTGCTTTTGTTAAGTTTTACAACCAAATACATACACACACACACACACACACACACACACAGAGAAACGGATACACTCACATTAATGTTCAGGTGAGAAACAGCTGGCGCTTTGGGACTGTGATTTAATACCGTTAGCTGAGAAGTGAACGAAAATGGGCGCAACACCCGCCGAGGTACCAAAAATTTGTGGTTTGAATAGCAGCTAACTTTATTTTATGATAAGTTTATAATGCACACACATACATACAAAACCAAATACACACATATACACATAGACATGCACAAAGGCAAACTCATAAACAGAACAAATGGGAATTGCATGGCACAAAGCCCCAAGCAAAAGCCAGAGCCAGAATCAGAGAGAGTGTGTGAGCGCCAGATCCAAAGCCATATCATAAAAGCCAGCTCACGTGAATGCACGGTAAAAGGCGTCGAGGGTTTCGGGCGCTGATTTAGATCTTTGGGTATGGGTATGGGTATGGGTATGGGTTTGCTCTTGCTCTTGGCTGATTAGGGTATGAGTCTGTGCTGCCTGAGTTTGGTCCTTTTCGGTTTTAACTTTGGATGTTGTAAAATTTGTTAAAATTGCACTAAAATGCAGTAACAGTAAGCTTGAGAGAGAGAGAAAGAGAGAGAGAGAGGCGTGGCAGGAAGAAGGTATAAATTGTGCGCCAGCGTGGAAATGTCTCTGAATGTGCCGTTTGAAAGGAAATTATATAAGAAATTGTTTGCGCAGTGCAGTGGGAGGAGTGGCGTGCGAGGGCGCAGCGTGAGTGCATTAAAGCGTTAAAGTGCCGCATGTCCATGTCGCTGATGATGACGATGACGATAGCTGTGTGTGTGTGCGCGCGCCATTATTGAATTTCCGCAGCAACCCTCTTTAATAAGCGCACAGTGTAAAATAAACATAGCATACTTTTTGGCTGCGCCCATTTTATTGCCTTAACTCTTCTTTTATTTTTATGCAAGACGCTTTAACACTTGCCAAACAATTCAAACTTAAACGGCCCGAAAAAGGTCACCAAAAAAAAACAGAAGACTGATAACTGGCTTATGGCCGGACATACACACACACAAAGTTAAATGTCCTGACCGGAACGAGCATTTTTGATGTCTCTGCGCTCACTTCCTCACTAGACAAACATGAAGTGAAAATTTTCAATTTTGTATGCAAAACTGTGACACAGCTCGATAGTCACGCACCAAGTTGGGCGTTCCAACGGCAATGATGATGTTGCTCCGGTTTTTGACTCCGTGACTGCGACTGGAACTGTCGTGGGTCGTGCTACTTTTTGCTGATTTTGTGTGCTGATAGGCACAAAAAGTCAAATTGTGGCAGCCAATTAACAGCGACAAGGCTAACGCCCCCGGAACGAAAGATACAAGTGTTGGCTGTGAGTTTTGGGGCAGCAAGACAGTGCGCAGTAGACGTAGCCACCACAGCGTGCCTCAAGTCCTTCCTACAAACAGAGTCAAAGTGCGCGCACACAATGACCGTGACAAAAGACGTATAGCAGCAGTTAAGGAGTAAAAGGTATAAGGACTATACCAGACGCAACCTAAAGGATTTAAGCGGCATGTTGGTTTTAGTGCAGGGGTGGGCGTAGTACTGACTCTAGCCGTGTGTGCCCTGCCTCTGCACACGACAGTTTATAAAGTTGACAAAAACCGTTTGGCGATAATAATCTGGCAGTTTTGCGCTATCAGCGACACCAAAATCCAACCAGGCGTTGAAACTGTGCAAGCATCCTAGGCCCAGCCAAGCAAATCGTGTGAATGGCGCTCTATGTGTTGCTGTTGTTGTTGCTGGGGTAGGGGTTGGGTTGCAGCAAGTGTGAACAGTGCACGCACTGCTAGCTCAACACTTTTGCTTTTGTGCCCCAAAAAAAAAAAAAAAAGAAAAGAACGACGTAACATACAAAACACAATAAAGCTACGTACCAAAGAGGAAATACGAGTATGGCAAATGGAAAAGCGCTCTCTCGCTAAATTCTTATACCTTTAAAAAATAAAAATCAAATTGCATTTAAAACTATTTTCCCAACGCGGCATACACTTGCCAAGTTAGCAAATTGGACTAAACTCAGTCCAGCGCGGCAGGAGTTCCTTGGCTGCATTGTGGCATCGCAAATCTGGCTTTTGGGGCCACACACACACACACACACATACGCACATAGAGACATCAAAGGATATGCCTTGCAATAGGCACAAGGCCGTTTAAAGGCTTCCAAACAAAAGTCAAAGCAGGCAGAGCATTGGCTCATTATGTAGGCATTAATGGAACTGAAGCCACAACGTCGCCGCATTATAACAATGTGCCCTCTGCTCCGCTCTTCTGCTATCTGCGTACTACTTGCACTCTTAACTGGGCTAAAAGAGACCGGGGCAGCAAGCCACAAACAGCTAATAATAAATAAAAGAAAAAAGGCTCAAAGCTGCGCAGTGTAGCTTTAACTTTATATAGGGTGTTTTTTTTTGCATGTAACGTGAATTTAAATAGAGTAAAGTATATTTTTTATGTGCTAAAAGGATTTCTTCTGTCGTTCTAAGCACTTTGTGGGGAGTATTAATGGTTTTTTTTACACTTACGTCATAAAGGGTCATAAATCTTGAGTTTTGTTTTTTTTTAAAAAAATGTATTTTTAATGTCGGTACTGTCTTTTACTTATCGATTGATAGTGTATAAAGTGTATAAAGCTACCAAACAAGTTATAAACAAATGTATGAACCAGTGACATCTTTTATTAGATCACTCTCATATAAAGAAGAATTGGAACTGCTCGTTGCATAGAAACAGAGTTCATCCTTATTGCATTCTTGAAAACTTTATTCCAAATTTTTAATGGCAAAATAATATAATTTTTTATTTAGTAGTGAGATTTAAGGCAACACTCACCAAACAGTGCTTTATTTGGGTCGCCTCGATAGTATGGAGATAGCTTGTGGGAACTCGTGAATTATTAGGAAACCCAGCAAGGGTGCAATGAGCTTTATAGTAAAATATATATTTTTACTATTTGAAAGAGTTGTGGTCTTTTAATGGTTGGGGTGCAAACAATCTTAGCCCATAGCAGCTAAGTCTCTAAAAAACAAACCCTATATAACATTTTTATTATAGAGCTTTTAAAATAATTTAAGAACTAGTAAAGAAATTTTTAAGAAAAATTTTTATTTTAAAAATGGGCCATTTTTGAACCAAAGTGGCGTGAGATTAGACAAATAAAAACGAATACTTTCGCAGAACACGATATGCTCACGGGGAACGTTGCGGCCTGAGCTCTTCTGTGGCATCGGCAGACAAACCATTCAATATAAGTGCAGAGGAGAGATCCAGGCAAGATTTCGACTGGATAAGCACAGCTGATCTGTGGCAGGCCTTAGTTGCTAAGTGCAGAGTAGAGATCCAGGCAAGACTTCGACTGGATTCACATAGTTAACATGTGGCGGCTTAAGCAACTGCAAGGTTCTAATAATTCGAGTAGGTACAAGAAATTTTCCCTTAGAATACTGACTGGTTCACTTACGGAACACTGCAGGCTCAGCAGGCCTTACGGAGTCTAAATCTGTAGGCTCTGTTAGTCGCTCTAGCCAGAAAAAGGGTTTCTTTTTTGGCAATCGTAGAGAATCTCGATGCACGATATAGCATAGTAGAAAGGTGACTTGGTTGAATTTTATAGTGTGACCGTACACCGTAAAATTATTCTATGCGAGAACGGAAAACGAAAACGTTTTGGTAAGTCTAGCTCTCCGAGCTTAACGATCCCTAGGTATCTTTATTACTTCAAATCCAACCATCTCAAATAGTCAAGTATATTGCAGTAGCTGAGCAGCTCTAGAGCTAAAAATGAGCACAGTAGATTCTTAGAATCACAGCGCAGCTTTCGCAACAATTTCAATATGATTGTTATTAAAAAACCATTCTTAAGTTTTTTATTTTTTGAATTTATATAATTCAGCGTGACGTCATATTCATCTAGCAAGGGGCTTATAGAGCCCAAAAGAAATATTGGAAGCAAGTATTGCTATAAGGAACCATAGACACTTATTTTTCTCAAAAATTAAACTGGTTCTGCCGAACAAAGTAACTTATGGATGTTATGGTTCTGGTGACGTCACGCATCTGCTAAATTGTCGTTTCTCGCACTACAATATTTGGCCTTATTTCAACGTTAATGCTTAAGTGGTTTTATTAGCGATATAGTGATACAATTATTTAAAAGTTTAAAACATTTTATCAAAAGAGTAACCATCTGTTATCAAAGTCAAGGTCAAGCTTACCTTTTGAGTTAGAAAAAAAATACTAAGCGTTTTTGATTTAAATTAAAATGAAATCATTTTTAAGAGCATCAAATTATTTGATTTATGATTTGATACAATCCTAAAAATAATACCATTAATACTAGATACAACCTATAAATGCATTTTTGCGTATATTGGGCTGGGGATAGAATGTGTCTGAAAGACAATTGGCTCATGAAGTAAGTCAGGAACTGTATACAGCTGATGATTATTTTCTATATAGCATAGTAGAAAGGTGGACTGGTTGAATTTTATAGTGTGACCGTAAACCGCAAAATTCTTCTATGCGAGAACGGAAAACGAAAACGACAAACTGATAATGCGCCACATTTGTTAAGTTTTGGTAACTCTAGCTCTCCGAGCTCTCTCTTCAAATCCGACTAAAGATTTAATTATTATTATTTTGGTGCTAATTTTGAACAATTTATTTTATTGCATTGTCCATGTGTATGTAGGCCATTGCAATCTCTTGTTTGTATTGCTTTATGGGTCAACAGAGACAAAAATAATATGCACATAGAGATGGCTTCCCGCAGGCTACACTCTTATGTACTCACACACACACACACGCACGCACAAAGTGAGCATCCATCAGTGTGCATAAATAAATGTCAGAGGAGCTGAGTTGTTATAGAGGGGGTTACTGCAGGCGTTTAGTTTTGCCTGTAGTTGACAGCATGTCGTTGATTAAAACTTATTTAAAAAAAAGAGAGTTATAAAATAAAAAATAGAAAAGAAAAGCAGCAAATTGCAGCCGCAAATCAAAAATGAAACCAAACCTAAAGTGGGTAGGGGGAATGGACAAAGGCGGCCGCATGGCGGGGTAAGGGGCAAAAATGACTTTGCTCAGCTTGGAGCAAAAATTTAATTTGCGCAAAGTACAAACAAAACTCGCACACACACATACATATAGAAGAGGGCAGTTTGTAAAGTTAGCAACAATTTATAGAAAAGATAGGTCCAGGTGCGGATCAAGGATTTAGGCTTGGGGGGTTTTCACTTCGAAGTATGTATATATATATCAGAGCTCGCAAAAGAGTTTCAACCCAGCTTACCAACTTTTGGGGGGTGGGGTGCGGACCCCAAAACCACCTCCGTGGATCCGCCACTGCTGGAATCTCTATAAATTCAAAACACCAAGACAACTGTAATTAATAGAGATCTGGAAGGTAGTTTTTCCATGTTTTTGAGCTGTGATCGTTGTAGCAGTTTCCAGGTCATCTATGCAAAATATTTTTTGGAACTGAGATAACTCCCAGATGTAACTTTTTTGTGCTTGTTACTCTGATTGCTTTTTGGTTTCTGAAATGTTGAAATGGATCTCTGTTTTGTCCATGGCTACAGCACAAAAGATAATTTTCTAAATATAATTCCTTTAAGAACGTATTAGGCAACCATGGAAACGCCTCTTGGCTCAAAAGATACCTACCATACCATAAAATTTGTGGAATACTTTTTACTAATAATTTTTTTTAAACAAAAATTTCAAAATAAAAAAATATTTCGTGATTTTTTAATAAAAATTGCTATTCAATTTTTATGCATAATTTTTAATTTAAGTTCAAAAAAAAAAAAATTTTTTTAAATTATTTTTTAGTAGATAATCAGACAGCTGATATTTAATTTAACTCTAAGCAAATGCTAGTTTTCAGAGACAGTATTTTATTGAATTTAAATATATTAAGATTGAATTTTCGAACTGCCCTCGTTTACATTGCATATAGATAAACATATACATATAGTGAATGACAAAATGATGAAGCAGTGCTAGACGACGTTGAAGATACAACAAATTGAAATATATACAAAGCGCGTTTGTGTGTTTGTGTGTGCCAAAGCAAAACAAAAAGACGCGCAACAAAAAAGAGCAACCAATTTTTCCTTAGAATTCGAGTCATATATCTTTTTGTCAACAGCAGGCAGCAGTAGCAGCAGCAGCAGCAGCAGATGCAACAACTAGAGCTCAACAGTCAGCAGCTGGAAGGGATGCTGGATGGATCAGATCAGTTTTGGTGGAGTAGTAGTTGGCAGTTGGCTGGCATACAAAAAACGTCGTCATTCCTTCTCGTTGTCGCAATTAAATGAACGCACAAAAGTATGCAATGCAAATGGCGAATGCTGTTGCTGTAAATAAAACGACACACACACTCACACACACATACACACGCACAGACAAAAACTCAAACTTTAACTGAAACTGAAAGAGAGTGGGGAATGCAAAGAGACTGCAAAAGGGAGAGAGAGCAAACAAACAAACAAACAAGCAAGCAAACAAACAGCATGGCGGACAAAAATTAAACAGATAAGATTTAAATGCAGAGCAAGACAGTATGACAGCATGGCGGGCACAAAGAGAGTGTGTGTGTGTGTTTGTGTGTGTCTTATGTATATGCTTAAGAGAGAGGGGCTAGAGAGCCAGAGAATGCTAGTGCATGGAATGGTTAATGACAGCAGCTGTAAAGCAAAGATCTAGCCAAGCACGTGGCTAAGTAAAAAACGTTGCCAGCCACACACACACACACACACAGCTAGAAAAACACACACAAATACATATTTAAAAATGGAACATGCCATGTGGCACGTGGAACACATAAAAGCAGCTATGGCTGCCACCAAGAAACGTCAAAAGCGACGCTTTAGCTTGCTACGTGCACTCAACACCTGCTCGCTGCTGCTTCTCACACTCTACCACTCTCTCCCTCTCTCTAGCTCTCGCTCTCTCTCCCTCTTCACTCTCTCAATCTGTGTTACTCTTTCAACGTTCTTGTGCGGCAATTGCAATTGAAAGTGATAATTTTATTGCATGCATTCAGTTGATGCCACCCGCAGCTCACCCACTCTCCCTCTCTACCTCTCTCTATGTGCTGCTGTCATCTCTTTGTGCTTGCACGTGCATGCTCGAATCATTTGAAGGCAGATGAGAGTTGGCCACACTGCGTTTGCCAACCAATTGGGGTCATAATCTCTTTGCAAATGAGTTGTAAGCAGCTTTCATGCGACTATGACGTATGACGTATCTATAAGATATATCTATGGCTTTGTTTATGCTAGCTCAATGATTACAATTTAGAAATCGTGTTCACTCTGTTTTGAGTGTAAAATTGTAAAATAAAAATAGATAAAGTTTCAAGCTCTCAAAATAATTGTTAGGTGTTCTCAAATGTTTTCACGATAAGGTAAGGTAATACATATGTATATACAAACTAAAGTGTTTACCTTACCAAGTGGTAGAGGTGAGTGATTACAATGCAATCTGGTCTCTTTGAACAATAAGTAAGGCAGTATTAATTTAGCCAAGCTTACCTGTAATGAAAAATGTAAAAAAAAAAAAATTAGCATAAAGTACATATATACTTGATTGCAAAATTAATATTAAAGACACACAATAATATGCCAACTTGAGCTATTTATTTATATATTTAATAAAGCTTGCCAAACTTAACTTGGCTTATAGTCTGTTTACACGAGAGCATCTCATCCAAAAAGTGAAATTAAAACGTAAAAAGTATTCGTGCCATTATTTATTGCAACTTCCTGGCTGGTTAATCTCGACAAGGGTGCAACGATCCACTTTATTCAAAAATTGGTTATGAATTCCTACATTACGCCATTGTTAGACGCTGGTCTGCAGAATTCTGTTGCAGCCGCCTCTTACCCACCGATGTATTCCGTGAAGATCGTCCAAAATCGTCCATAATCGCAAAAAACATCGATACCGTGCACGATATGATAAAGCAAGAATCGAATTAAGGCATCCGTGGATATTAATCCCACCAGCGCATATCAATAATGCATGAATATTTGGGCGCCAAAAACACATTGACGATTGTTTAAAAGAAGACTCGGCCCTTTGTATGGTTGCTTCAAAAGACGATTATAAGATCGTGATAGGCGACGAAACTTGGACTAAGGACTATGAGCCTGAAACTAAACAACAATTGACAGTTTAGATCTTCCAAGACGAACCACTTCCAACAAAAAGTTGTTCGCGGGCGAACACTTTGAAGCAAATGGTCGTCTGTTTCTACGGAATAACCGGTCATGACGCGACTGTACCACTTGAGCAACACGTAGGTCTGTCAATTTTTGCCAGAAGTGTTCCCAGTCTTGCGTTCAATGATTTCATCAAAAATATGCTCCTTGTTCAGCGTTTTTCTAACCACCAGAATCCAGTCGATACGTTCAAAATTCGTGTTTTGTAGATAAGTCAATCATAGTGAAGGGGTTGCCCTATTGTCCCGAGCAAGAATGCAAAATACCTTGGAGCTATATTTGTCAGCCAGCTTAGTTATAGCACTGATATAGAAACAGAAACACATGTAGAAGGATAGCTGGCACATCGAGCGGAACATCGCCCAAGATTATAAGCTAGCTATATCTTATGGTCACAAGGCCGATTCTTACCTACGGAACTATGGCATAGGGAGATCGGGTAGAGTTTACAGCAGCAGTGGAAACAACACCGCTCCATATAATTATGAGGCTCCAGATACAAGCAATACTGCTTAAAATGTAAGCCATGGAAATTGGTAAAGGACACGTAATTAGTGCTAGAGACGTCGAAGAACTTGCAAAAGTGGTCCCCTCAATTTCGCTACCAATGATGAGGTGACCACAGAGTATAACTTCAAAAGAAACTTTGACAATAGAAGCCACCGGAAACGTTGCTGCAAAACCTTTAATGGGACCGGAACCCTTTTGTGCTACAGGCAGAGACACCAATAAACAGAAGAGGAGAGATTCAGACGAAACTCGCACTGGATTCGTACGACTAGTTTACGACAGTCCAAGCAGCTCCTCGATTAGTATGAGTAGGTTGCCAATTGAGCAAGAAATCCTTTAGGATACTAAAGGAGTTACTTAAGAGGCACTGCAAAGTCAAGAAACACCTGAGCAAGATGGGTATCATAGATGCTAATACCCAAGATTATGGAAGAAACCTCCGAACTCATACTTACGGATTGTGACGCTCTTGTCAGAAGAAGGAAGGTCATAGCATATTGATGCATGATGTCTTATCTCTGGAAATAGTCTAGCTGAGGAGCTCTAGGGCTAGTTGGGAGCACAATAGATTCTTAGTCATAGTGTCATTTTAAATTATTATTAGGCAGCGGAAATTGTATAAATGCTTTTGATACTCAGCACATCCGCGCCAAATGTGAGGCTGTGCTTGGCGTGCAAAGCAGGCAGGGTGCAGAGCCCCCTATTAGCAGATAAAGTGCAGCAACTTTTGAAACTAATGATTTGCTGAAAAATATCTTTAAGAGTGTCATAATTGTAATACTTGAGCTTTTGGCTGCTGAATTTTTTTTAAAGAGATCTAGATCTAGAGCTCAAGATCTAGAGATAACTGCCACAATCACCTTATACCAAAAAGAGCCTCATTTTGCAACTCATGAATTTAAAGAGAGTTGTGCATTGATTGTTGCCATAAACTGAGCACATATGCTTATTGAGATTAATGCTGAGATGCAACTTTAAGCCATGCTGTAGCATGCATCATGTGGCAAGCTCAATCACATGCTGTTAAACCAGTCAAGCATTCATGCACCCATTCATTCATTCATTCGTTCGTTCATTCATTCACTCATTTATTCTCTTAGTCAACGCAAATATTTGCTTAAAAATTACATGAAAATATTGCCGCTTTGTTGGCGGCGTTAATTTGTTATTTGATGTGCGCTCTAACACACACACACACACATTGCCACACACTGGGGCACACTCAGACAGTCATTGGTTGCACAGTGGCGACTCTCATAATGAGCCCCCCGCGACCAACATGTTAATCCAAGCAGCAGAGCCAGAGTAAGAGTCACTCTCAAAAATGCTCAGCTTTCAGCATCATTCAACATGAATCGCAATACTTCCGCTTACTCTGCCACAGATCTCATCCGACGACCCCTCTAACCACCATAGTCCCATAACCCTCTTTGGCTCTACTGCACTGCTTGCCAATGTTGCCCCAATGGCACAACGGTATAAATGTGTGTGTTTGTGTGTGTTGCAAGTTTTATGTATGTATGTATTTGTGCTTGGTGCGCACTGCGTTGCAAACGGATTTTTGTGTTTTAATTGCCTGGCATTATTTTTAAGTCAGTTCTGCGCCTTTGGGGTATGCTACATTTTTTTTTTTTTTTTTGGTTTTGTTTTGTTATTTGTTGCAGCCATTTCAGTGGGATTCTGAGATACTGAATTCTGAGAGTTGCGACAACGGAGAACTTGCTGCGCTGATGAGCCATATAGCATTGTGCATAAATCAAGTTGCTGCTACAGTAGATGCGAGCAGTCAACACCCACGTCAATTTACAATCAACTATAATTCAATGCCCAGCAGCTAATGTTCAGACTGGTCACACTGGTCGGCGGTGGTCAATGTTTGGTCACATGTGTCTGCTGTTGGCTTAGAATATATTTTTAATGGCCCAACTTAGCAGTATCCCGTAAAAAAAAAACGAACTTACGCCTTGCTGGCATAAAACTGAAATGAACTACAACACTGGAAAAAATTATACCAATAAAAACAAAGACAAAGTTTTTATGAAAGTTGCCATTTTTAGGGCGTTTGATATTACAAATATGAATAATGCTAATAATGATTGTAAGAAGAAGAAGAAGGAGGAGACATCACAAAAATTTTATTTCTAGATTGGGATCTTTTGCTGTCCCATATAAAATAAACTTTATAAATGACCAAGAGATGGTTACTTCCCTCGAGAAAACAATATAAGACCGATGAGTGAAGATCTATGAGATAAACAAGAAAGCTGTCTTTCAGATAAGCGCCATCGAGAACAAGCATCATAGGCTAACTATTTCTAAGTTTTATTTGGCACAGAAGCTACACAGAAGAAAGCCTCAACTGCTAGCGAGCTCAATCTTCTTCTTTTGAACTGACTTGAACAAGACCGGAAAATTGTATTCGGAGATATTGAAATGTCTTTCCATCTTATAGGCTAGGAATGGAAGACTGAGACGTCGTCATCCAGAGAAGCTGCCTACAAGAATTATCTAGTCTAGAAGATAAAATCAATGTGTATGTACATTAGGGCGGGTCAATTTGTATGGAGCCTAAAAAACGTTGTGGGGCTCACAGTGATTTTGATTCTTTGGGTCATTAAAAAATTAACTCAAAATGTTCGTAAAAGAATTCTCTTTCAGTTTAAAGCTTAACATAATTTTTCGAAATTTTTTTGCGATGCAATGTCAATGTCTAAGTCGATTTTTGAATATTTCGAAAAAAAAACCTATTAGGAAAAAGTGGGCGACTCGAAATTAATTTTAGACCCATAGTTTATTGGGCAAAGTTGCTTAGAATGACCCAAAGATTCAAAATCGCTGTGAGCCTTTATACCGAAAAAAATTGACCCACCCTAATGTACATATATAAATGTTTCTACATAGAATCCTAGATTAAACTGTCCAGATAGCTAGTAGGGTACAATTTGATAATATTAAATATAATTAAGAATTAAATATTATTTTTATTCATTTATCGGCAATCAGCCTGGTTAGAGGGCGCTAATCTAATAGGTTTAAAAATGTAATCCTTTCGTAATTGTGTGATACATTTGGCAAGCTATTTTTGTTGTAAATATAAATGCAGAGAGTACAAAAGTGATGTACATGATGTACAAAGGTTTTCAAAAATAAATAAAGCTGCAAGAAGTACTTCAGCGATTTAAATGAAATGATGACGTCAAAAATCACATGAGTAAAGGCGTTTTAGGCGTCTCCTGGGTCTATGAGCGGCGCAGGAAAATGCATCGGAGTGGGATCTTAAATATTATAACATCCACGTAAAGAAAAATTAAATTAGTTAAAAAATTCCATTCATCTTATAAAATGGGCTTCAAGCCAAGAATCTACTGATTGCTGCACAATTTGTTTTCCTTATCAAAAAGGGAATAAAAATGTGGCTGCGTAGAATCTTGTCAGAAAAGGTAACAAAACTTTAAGGCTACTTTCTTAAAGAAACTCTAGTCAGGTCACTGCGACTGCCAGGATTAGTGAAAAGGTGTCTGAAGCACCTCCTGTTAACAATTTTTAAGGCATTGCCTTTTCTACTAGTGTATTTATTTTTTTTTTTTGTAGAAAAATATCTCAAAAATGGATTAAAAAATCTTACTTTTTTATGGGAGAAGCTATAAAGCGGGGTTGTACCTTTTGAACGAAAAAAGCGGATGACATAAAGCCAAATTTTTGATTTTTTTTTTGATGAGTACCCACGCCATGTAGATTATTTTTGGCGATAAACAACTTCAAATCTCGTTTTTCCAATTTCGCTAAGGATCCAAAAATTTAGCATTCTACATAAATCATGCTAACCTCGAGGGGTGTCTGAAAATAGTTATATTACCCGCTAATTTGTAAAATTCAATAAAAAAAAAAAGATAGTTTTAATATTCATATAGCCCTTTCTACGAAGATTAAGTGTATATAACCCATTCAGAACATATATATTTTTGTGCTCAGTGTAGATGAGAGCAAAGTCCGCCCTATGCTAAAACTTTATGGTCAACAAAAACAACTAGGGAAACAACAACTACTAAGCGGAAACAGCAATGAAAACTGCCCACAATGACGACACACACACACACACACACAGACACACACAAGGACACACATGTCGTAAAAGAGGCTAGAAAACTATTGGCCATCATGCGTTGTTGCAGCTCATCCCACACCGCTTCATCTATTTGGCAGGCATATTCAGGCATGTCCAGGCATGGATCGGTCTTTGGGGTAAAATAAATTACCATAATTTAAGCGTAATTCAGTGCGAGCAACAACACAAAAAACAAGAGAGCACTAACCAAGCAACCCAAAAAAGAAGGGCAGCAAAAAAAAACAAAATGAAACGAGAAACAAGAAACAAGTGAGAAAGGCTGCGGGCTTTACAGAGTTAAGCCAAGTGGACTGGGTTGAGAGGGGTTAAGAGTGGGCAGGCGGCGTTGGCGGGGTAGCCTTGCTTTAAAGCATCATATGTATTGCAGTGACAAGGCAAAATGGCTGCCACTATCTTGTGTGTGTTTGTTGACGTTTAAGCTTTTGATAAACTGCGGCGCTCAGCCAAGCTCCGCACATAAACATAAAATAGTCGTAGCATACTTTCAGGCATTACGTAGAATATACATACAATAAACATCCATAGATGAGATTGTTTACAATTTTACGAGTTTCTTGGTCAGCGGTCAGCCAAAACTAATGCAAATTGATTTACTTTTGGCAAAACGCTCAAAAATATGTCGAAAGAGGCAAAAACTACAAGGCTAATAAAGTTCAATAGCCAAGTCGACGCCTGCGAAATGTGCGCACAGCTCATTTAATGCACATTATCGTGTTTTCAGCCGTGCCACTTTAGAATTTCCTTTTGCCGATGTAACCCACCACGCTTTTGAACGTCTGCCAAGCTGGACAAAAAAAAAAAAGAAAACAGAAACGCCAGCAAAGAGCATAAAAATCAAGTAAAATGAAAACATTTACAATGTTGGTAGCTTATTGGGCCACTGCCTGTTGGCTAGCTTTGGGCTGGGCAGTACATACATACATACATACATATATATATAATAAAAAATAGTCGAAAAAAAAGAAAGAAAAAAAAATATGCTCATGTTGTTTTGAGCATTGAACTGAGGCTGATGCTGGCGCCTGCAAATTGGTTGCCATGAATTGAATGAATTGAATTGAAAGCAAATGAAATGTACCAAAAACAAGCCAAATGCTTGGCCAGCCGAATGGCAATCAGTATGATGATGTTGCTGCTGATGATGTTGGCCAAGACGACGACGACAACGACGACGACGAATTTTATTGTGAATGAAATTGAATTCAATTGTGGAAAATCGAATGCGAGCAGCGACGCCAACGTCAACGTTGGCAACAGCGACAGCAGCAGCAGCAGCAGCTTCAGCGAAGCGCAATAATTGCGCAACTTATCAACGTCACAAGGCGCACTTGACGCAGAAGATGAAGACCCAGGCTCAGGCTCGGTCCCAGGCCCAGGCCCAGGTCCAGCAGCAAAGAAGCAAAGGTGGCACAGCTAAGGAGCAGCGCAATGGAGAGCAGCCAGAATCAACGTCATATACATATATAATGCGGCTGGCTTAAGCACTCAATCAGGTGCTGATGCTGCCGCTTTACTGCTCTTTTGCTCCAGCCTCAACCTCAGCTACTGATGATGATGATGATGATGATGATGATGATGTTGATGATAATGCTGGCGCTAAGTGGGCGCGGTCAAGGGCCAACAAGCATTGCTTTGTAGACATAGCAGCATGGCCAAGAATATTGCGCAATTGTTGGAAATTGTATCGCAATGAAACTGACACTCAATTCAGGCGTTAAATGAGCAATCAAATACGAGTAAAAGTAAAAGAAAAATTGCCTGCATATAAATTGGGAACTAATATTAATTGCTCAAGAGTACATAAAAATAGAAAAAATTTCTTGTGGCCCATGAGGGGATCGAACCCGCGACCTTCGCGTTATTAGCACGACGCTCTAACCAACTGAGCTAATGGGCCGTGTTGTTGCGATCGTTGCACAAAGAGATTATGACATACTCTCTTTTCGAGGCTATAAATAGCACGAAGCACACAAAACGTTTGCAGCAACAAATTTTAAAACGCTCTCATACTATAAATAGTCGCAATCGTTTAGTGTTCACTTTCTCTTCGTTTTTCTCGATTTATATAGAAAATTAAAAAAAAAAAAAGTCGCAATTGCATTTATAAAATAGTCGAAAAAATACAAAAATTTCACTATTCGTAGAATTTTGTGTAACATTCTAAATATAAAATAGGTAATAGCTTTAGAAGCTTATATTTTTTGCCACTTTTGCGTTGGATTAGTAAAAGCTCAGAACTCACCACTTGAATGAATTGATAACATGCCATTATCTGGCAGTACACTTTGATAAAAAACTCACTTTTACTAACAAAATTAATAAAACCATTTGAAGCCCATAGCCATATATAAATCAAAATTTCAAGCTATCAGATGTCTGTAAACTAATAATCTTTAGAACCATCTTCACACCTATCTTAATGTATGCGCTTTTACCAACACCTTAAAATACTCACCGTAGACGCAAGGTTTACGATGTCTTTATCAATATATTAACATTAAGCATTTATTAGTGTCAATATAGGGTGGGCCATCTGCTGTTTTGTTTGTTAATTACATTTTATTCGTATATTTTCCAACAAAATTGGCAAATTTATATACCCCATGGAAGTTCGAAACTACTCATTTATGTATGAAAAATAATATCGCCGCTGCGGCTGGCTCTATAGACCCGTATGCGAACAACGTAATTTTCGATGACGTTTTTTTTGGCCAAAACTCAGCCTTACTCCCAGTCATTGAACGAATAAGCGACGCTGATAATGGTTCGTAGTATCCGCAAGCAAAATTCGACGCAAAGTGGTTCTAGCAAGTTCAATGTTCCCGGCGACTTGTCGACACTAGCCTCAACTATGTTTTTTTCACAGAACAACCATTTTCATAGTATGCCTGTACAGACTAAAATTTAGCAGTTTTGAACTTGATGCACTTTGCACGGGTATGTTCCAAATGATGAGTGTTTAACAACCATGCCAACAGTTGGCCCACCCTGTACTAAGTTATAGGCAATTTTTTAAATCAGCTAAATGCAGTTATTTTGAATACAGTGTGAAGAGTTTTCTCTCTTGTTTTTTTTTTCCTTTAGTACTGCCTATGTATTATATATATGGGGCAACAATAACATAATGTGTATCCACTGAAATGTATGCATACAACTGCTTAACTCTGTAATATTTAAATTATGTAGATACCATTAGCTTTGGTAAAAATGTCGTATATATATTTAATTATTTTTTTTTATTCCCTATAAAACACAAATAAATAAAAGAGTTTTACTATACCTCTTATTTTTTGCTCCCATTTTTGCAAAATCTTAAAGAAAAATATTTTTTTCCACAACTTACAAAGTTTCTTCGTGTGCTCACACAGACACTGCCGCAACACTGTCATATCTCTTAGTACCCCTATACATTTACATTTAAGACTATGCTCTCAATAAATTTGCCTGCTTTAAAATTTCGCTCTCATGTTTTGGATGTTGTTTATTGTGGCTGCTTAATGCGGGTGGGGGGCTGCTTTTGCAGTTCATTGCGCAAAAAGCCTATTAATTAATGAGTACGCCAACTTGCCAGATTAATTAATGTTAACGACGCCTTGCTACCTACATGTCGTCGGCTTTATGCGTCTCCTTGCTTTTTGCTAGTCATTAACTTCTCTCACTCGCTCTCTGCTACGTCACAGTTACACACTCACACACACAAAAGAGCTTAGCGGAAGCAGCCTTACAAACATGTTTGTTACAAAGAGCTGCTAGCAATGTTTTTTTGTGCTAGCAACGAGAAACACCTTAACCCGAGCACACTCTTCACCACTTCCTGTTTCACCTGTGCACACACACACACATACACGCAGTTACAGACCTAGATAGTGCACGCATACATTCATACATTACAAGTCATTTTATGCATTTCTTTGTCATTTCATTTCATTTTTCATACGCTTTAATTATGCTGGCAAGGAGCATATTAAGCGAGAGTAGAGCATTGCCATTCGTTTCTATAATTGAGAGTAAAATTATTATGTCGAGAAGCAGGCATTACCATTCATGCTTGAAATCTTTTCTATTATTGATAGTTAAATTATTATTTCGAGTAGAAAGCGTTACCAGCTCAAATTCTTTTCTAAAGCGTTTTTTTTATAGACCGAAAATTTTAATTAAAGAGTGTCTAGGTGATTAAAAATCAGCATTTAATTGGAGTTAGCTTCTAAAAGAAAAATTTTTAATTTTGAGACTGTTAAGAATGATTTTAGAAAGTAATGCTCTCAAAAAGCATTTTGTACTTATTATTGTTACACATTTAAGTCTTAGCTCTGAGTTTGAGAGTATTTTATTCTCATAAATTCTAGAAACTATCTTAATTTTAAAAAATTAAAATCAATAATAAATTTGATTAATGAATTAAGATCAAATCTTTCTTCTGAGTGCATAACACAAAAAATAAAAATAAGCTACTGCAAACAATTATTGTTCAGCGTTGAAATCGTGTCAGGAAACTAATAAAATGCAAAATTTTTCTGTCAAAAACTAAGGAACAATCGCAGCAGTGGACTTATTAATGGACAGTAAAGAACCAAGGCACATCTATGATTCATATTAAGTTCTTTGCGATGCCCCTGGCAGCGTTCATTACTTTAAAGAACTCAGTACCACTGCCAGGAATTAATTATTATAGATTTTAAGCAAAAAACGACGAAAAAAAGTTCCAATCCAAAAATCCGAATTTCCCTACACTAAATTTCCCATATTTGACCCCTGTAACTATTGCCTTATTCCAAGTGAGCAAGGAATTGGTGGCAATAGATTTTCTTTAAGTGATATGATCATCTGTAAAAATCATGTTAATTTTTTGTATCGAAAAAATTTATGATGTCTATTTATTGCTTTTAAAACAGATTAATAATTTTTTTTTCGAAGAAAATTGAAAAATTTCCGCTCCTGTAAATTTTAACAGCGTCGATAAAAATTTCCCTTGCTGAAACCGTTTCAAAAAAATTTCCCACACACTCACTAAAGAGTATTTGAACGTCGTTCAAGCACGACTTTAAAGTTGGAAATTTTTTTGTTTTTATTTTTATAAAATTTTATTTTTTTTTTTTTGCTACATATGCATGTATGCGACGTGCCCGCTAGTCTCTCATTTGTCTAGCAGCTGCTGCATTGTTCTTAGCCCTGATTGTCATGTTTGTAAGTGTCTGCGTGTGTGTGAGTATCTGTGTGTATCTGTTCATTAGAGCGTCGCTTAATTAGCGCAAGGCTTTGTCTTTGCACTTCCTGCTTACTCGGTTGCCCGTCACAAACTGCATGAACGTCCCACACCAATGACCCCAATCCTCCCCCCCCATCCACCACCAACGCCAGCAAAGCCCCTCTTTCATTTACCACAATACATAGACACCAAGATATACTGCATGACGTAGACCACGTGTCCTAATGGATACAAGTCGTCGGACTTGGGCTGGGTATATTGCAATTTCGACTACACTCGCGGTTGTCTTTGTATTTGTGTATTGCGCTTATTTTTGCATTGTCAAGAGCGTGAGTGTGTGTGTGTGTGTGTGTGTTGGCCATCAAGAATTTGGCTTGTTAAATGTGTAAAGCCCGAGGATGGATGCAGTGGAGCAGAAAGCAGCAGAAGAAAAATCGAAAGAAAATCTCATTTTATAATTCCTTTTTTTTTTTTTTTGCGTCAATACAGCGACGCACTTCCGTTTCATTTATTACAAATGCAGGATAAAGAAAAGAGTACAAAAAAATATTATATAATTGTGACCGACATTGGGATACACTGTAACCCACCCAGTTGGTTGCTCTAAAATGTACTTTTTTTTTTTTGAGTGCAAGCTTTTATATATACATATATTCCAAGAGTTTTTTTTTTTTTTTTGCAGACAGGACGTCTTAAGCTTTTTCATGCTCAGATCTCTCGGATAGATTTTTAGCATAAATTATGTCCGCAATATTTTTGTATGTATAATACAATATATTTTTTTATGAGAACAAATATTTGCTATTTAAATAAATAGATTAAATTAATTCGTGACATAACTTACGATATTACGAATTACTCGATTGAGAAGAATTTATCGTAGATTTTGCAGAAAGACCCTTTAAACGAAAGGTATATGTGTTGTCTCTCTGTCTGTAAAAGGATCTCGGCGAATTTAATCTTCGTGACCAAAATCACGATATACGTTATTGTTCATACTGTTCTCGTTCGATTGAAAAGAATTTATCGTAGTTTTGGTTTAGAATTTCGAAATTTCAGTGAGATTTTGCAGAAAGACACTTTAAAAGAAAGGTCTATGGGTTGTCTCTCTGTCTTAAATCTTCGTGACAAAAATCACGATATTAAGATATATACGTTATTGTTCATACTGTTCTCGTTCGATCGAGAAGAATTTATCGTAGTTTTGGTTTAGAATTACGAAATTTCAGTGAGATTTTGAAGAAAGAGCCTTTTAACGAAAGGTCTATGGGTTGTCTCTCTGTCTCTAAATGCATCTCGGAGAACTTAATCTTCGTGACAAAAATCACGATATTAAGAAATATACGTCATTGTTCGTTCATACTGTTCTCGTTAGATCGAAAAGAATTTATCGTAGTTTGGGTATATTATTTCGAATTTCTGTGAGATTCGTCCATATGGCAATGTCTCTTTGTCTATAACAGGGTCTCGCAGAATATAGAAAAATCTTCAGACATCGACTTAATTTTACAAGCAACAGCTAAGCCACAGCTATGCCAAATTCTGTGTAAAATTTTGTATTCCCAACTACGTCGAAGACTACGAGCTTTACGTGTTCATACAGACGCATAATACCATATGCAAGTGCTGGTGCCTAATACACTGCATCCCATGTAAGCTACAGTGTATAAAAAGCAACGAAAGACAAAAGCAAAGGCGACGCCGACAAAGAAGAACGAGTGCAAAACAGAAGAGCAATAAAAAGTGTTGCACAGAAGAAACATCATTATTCAATTTCTTTAGCGCTTTTCTTTTTTTTTTTTTTTTGCGTCTGGATGCATGCGTTGGTCTGTGCCTCTGCACGGCATTCAGTCAGTGAGTCATGCATTCATTCATTCAAGCAGTCAGTCTTTTATTCATTTTGTCATGCATTCATTCAGTCGGTTCAGCTAGCATTCATTGCAGCAGTTGCACGCCCAAATTTGCAGCAATTAATTTCTATGCCAACAACTCGATTTATTTACGTCCTTGCTTAATGCTTATCACGAGTCCACGATTCTTAATACTATGTCCTTGACGTCCAGCGCAGGCCATATCTATTTATATGTGTGCGTGTGTGTGTCTAGTACTTGGCTTAATCCACAAGTTGACAAGTTTGTCGCGTTGGCTTTAATTATTTTTCTTAAGCGAGCCTTTGTTTCTATTTTTTGGCACAAAATTAATTGCAATTAATTATGCTCTATGCGAAAGTGCAATATACAGACAACTAAGTTGAGGGCAACAAATAAAAGGACAATTAAACTTTTTGCACTTGCCCAACCACCGTCAAGCTTTTATCCCACGACACTCTGCTGCAAGCGTCCCCTTATCCACAAATGGCAACTTTTTGGCAACTAAAACTTTGCTGTACGCTGCGTTTAGCAAACGAAAAATGTTTGCCACAAAAGCAACGACACCTTTTACCTTCACACCTACTCTCTCTCTTGTCTGGCTGGCTGGTAGCTGGTAGTCTCTTTTGGACTACACCTTCTCCCACTCTCAAATCACACCGTTCACTGCGTCCTTGCTTAGCACAGCAAAGTGCAAAGCAAAGCAAAAGTTGCCATAGGTTGCCATTGTTCAAACGCGGACAGCTCCTTTGTTCCGTTTCCTGTTACAGTTCTCAAAGCCCTGCCTGCCAACCCCCACCACCCAACATGCTTCCTTTGTCATTTGCTTCTCTTTGCGGTCGCAACTTACCGATAAGCATTTAATTGCTGCTGAGGGGTCATCTGGTCTTAACTGGTCATTGGGTCCGGGTCCGGGTGCGTGTCCGGATCCAGCTAGCAAGCCGAAGCGTCGTTCGACAGAGAGCTACCTGACAGCGCAGACAAAGGTTGGCACAGGTTACGTATACGCAATATGCGTTGCGCATACGCCGCCCTGTCAGCCGCATTGCGGAAATGTTGAAAAATTTCAAGCGGATGTTAAATGTCGATTGTCAGCGGCATATTTTATTTTATGGTTTTTACATAATTTATATGTATTTTTAAAAAAAAAAACTTTATATATTTTTTTATTTTTATCATAGCTTTGAGTGCGTTCAATTGCCAAGTGCTTTGAACTCTGCTCCCCAAAATAATTTAAGCAAATTAGTTAGTACTTATATGGTATATCGTTTGCAAAAGAAAATAGTTAAGAAGCGTATCTCGGTAACATTGTGGTTGTACTAGCATATGTGACGTCACAGGTTCGGTTCACGCAAAAAAGTCGATAAAATCCAAGGAACAATGTTAAACGATTGGAGTACGAAAATTCATAAAAGTATGAGAGGAATAATGGTATAGACAACTTAACTGACATTTTTTTACTCCATAAAACCATAGGTAAAATATAAATACCAAATATAAATAAATACTAGAGAGCAAGAAACAGTCAAAAAAGTGGATTTTACCAGGGTAACGTTCACCAAGTGGATTAAAATTTTAAAATTAGAAAAAAGCGAAAAAGCACCGCGGGGCAAATGGGTGACTCACAATTCAGAATTGATTAAGGAGGCTCGAAGAGAGAGAGTTCAGTGAAATCAGTAAGACCAATAGATGGCAGTCGGATATTTCAATCCCAAATCAAACCACGAAGTGCAAAAAGAAGGCATTGCTTTTGTAGCGACTCTATGCTGTCCTGATAGAGACGGCACTGAGGGCTCCAAACACAGGAGCAGTATTCCAAAGTATGATGGATGAGAGAAATATAAGGAAAGTTGTTCGTATAAGTATCCATCTCTCTAAATTAAGATTATTAAATTTAAGCTTATGACCAGGGACAGAAACAGATGTATTCTAGGGTAGAGTTGACTAAAGGACAAATAGCCAAATGGGGCACAGAACTTTAACATGTTAAAATTTTTTTAAAGAAAGAGTTGATCAAGATCATGATGAAGCAGTAAATACTCATTATTGGATTAACCGAAGAGATTACTAATGAAGATCATTAATAAATAGAATAAAAAACAAGTGGCCTAGATGGCTATCTCTTATACTCTAGACCAGTGGTAGGCATGAAAAACGCTCTCATTTTAGCTTGCGTTTGTGAGAGTGCCAACGTGACGTCACGACGCGTCGATACAGGCATCGGTAATGCAGATTCGTGTCTGTTGCTGCGCACAAAAGTACATGGCAAGTGTACGTGTACTGTACGTGTGTTGACGTCGCTGCCACCACTACAGATAGGGCCGTGCCGTGCACTGCTCTAGACTCACAGACTATAAAACTAAATTTTAGGAAGAGTTTCAAGACGAAAACCCAAAATAAATAATTAGTAGAACTGGACAGATTTTTTACAAAGCTCGGAGACCCATTTTAAAGAACCACAGTAGTGTCACAATTGTAGAGCGGCAATGCTTCCCAAAGCCATATTATAGACTAGAAGCCTTTTTAATGAATAAGGATTATAAAGGAATGATGCTCCAGTGGGAGATACAGGAAATGATGATGATTATAAAGGATGCGTTCCAAATAGCCAGAAGAATGTATTAAGGCAGGCAGAAGTAGCAAAAGCAAAGCATCGGGGCCTGAAGATGGGGTATTGTAAAATATCAGGGGTTATTTAAGGGGAGTAGGATTAAGTGCAAATCTTTAATTATGGTTCTTATGTGTAGCCTGTACACTGTGAAAAAATGTTGAGCTGAAAAAAAGATTAAGAGTATTTTTAGCAATGGAAAAATTTTATATAAACTCTAGAGTTCTTGCTTGCAGCCAATTCGAACTAAAACTAAAATCGGTTAAAAAAAATGAAATGCTCATTACGTCTCGAGTTTCAGTTAAGTAATATTTTTATTCGGCCGTGCCCCAAAAAAGCAAAACGAACAATTGTATTCGAATTCGTTTTTGTGTGCTTGTAATTCCATATTTCACTTACTCTTTGTAAGCACAGCTACAGCAAGGGAAATATTGCAAGACATGAACCATTCAAGCCATTGGGAGCACCAAATATGTGGTTTCTAAACGAATTCGAAGAAAATGTGCGGATTCGGAGTCTATTTGTAAAGTCTTTACCTGCAAATTGCTATGAACAGCAATTTTTAATTCTTTGCTTCTAGCTACATGAAATTTAAGTAGAAAATACAATGGGATAAATTTCCAAAAAGTTTTCTAGTAGCCAGATGAAAATTTACCAAAATTATAATTTTTAACTTTGTGCTGGGGGGAGCAGCCCCTCACCAACCACTCTCTGTCGCTTGTTAAGTTGAGTTTTCTGGGGAGTTTTTATTTTTTTGGGAAATTATTATTATTATGAATGTTTGGCTGCGAATGAAATGTTTTGTCAACTTGCTGTCAAAACAGCTCCAACATAATGACATGCTAAGAGGCGCCTCCACACACACACATACAAATAGTCAGCAGAGTCAGCAAACAAACAAACATTTGCGCAATTTTGCTGCAATATCAAAAAGTTTGTTTTTTGTTGATATATGTATATGCTTTACACATGCTTTTATTTATATATATATACTGTTTGTTTTTTTTTTCTAGAGCTTTAGTTGGAGCCGGAGTCAAGTTGAGTTGTAGTCGAGAAAAGCGACTCTCAAGTTGCAAGTCTGTCGGGTCTGTAATTTGCATTTGTAATCAAAAAGTTTCACATCAACTTTGTTTTATGCTCATTTTCCTGCACGAAAACTTGCACACACGCACATGAAGCGCTCTCCTTGATGTCTGTCTGTGTGCGTGTGTGTGTCAGTGTTGGTTAATGAAAGGCGCAGATTGTTAAGAAATTAGACGAAACAGAGACGCTTTAATTTGTATGTCCGCAATTTGTGAAAACTTTTATGTTTTGTCTGAAATAAAGTACAATGGCAATAAAAACTAACTAACATATGTTTTCCACTAGTTGTTTTTGAGTATTTCGAAATTTGTAGGCAATACTTGAATCCATTTAATCCATTTAAGAAAAATTATATTTTTTCGTCTACCAAAAGTCGTGTGGTTACACTTTTTTGATAAAACCTCAAAAATGTACAAACACAAATTTTTGCATACTTGAGACTCCACCGAAGTAATAGAAATATCGGCCGTGTTCCGGAAAACGATAATTAACAAATTTTATTCGTTTTCGTTTGTCGACATTTTCCCATACCTATTTATCTTACACTTTGTTAGCACAGCTCTGAATCTTTTGATCGAAATTTACCACGACTAAGCTATTCTTGTTACAAGGGAAATTTTTGTATGCCAGACATAAACCATTGTGCAAGACATGGTCATTTTTTTATGCAAGACATGAACCATTCGAACGTATGCCAATAATATCCGCATAAAGTCTTCGGATACGTTTTCGCCGCACAAACGTATGCTTAGATTTGATTTTGAACTTTTATTTTATTTTTTTCTAATTTATTCCCTTTAATCGATAGCAAACTGGACTGGAACCTGAACGCGGAAGATCGAAGGAAAAAAGCCTTGATCGCATTGTATACATGCAGGAAAGCCATCGGACTTAAATGGGGCATGTCTCCAAATATAGTCCACTGGATTTATACTGCCATTGTTAGCCCGATCCTCCTCTACGGAGTCTCTATTTTGTGGCCCACACTGGAAAAGAAAACCAACCTAAAAAAACTGATTAAGGTTCAGCGAACCGCAGAATTAACCATCAGTGGTGCACTATGCTCGACCCCAAACGAGGCCTTAGACGCTATACTGAACCTCCTGCCTGTGGACAAGGTGGGTAAACAATCAGCCGTTCTTTCAGCTCTACGAATGAGAGAGGCGAAAAAATGGAATGACCTGGACTTTGGTCACGCAAGGATTCTTAAGGGAAACCCGCTAATACCTAAGGGCACAGACTACTGTACCCCACAGGAACACTTTATAACCACATTTGAGACACATTTCCCAACCAGGGAGGAGTGGAATGTTGGTGTACCAGGCCCAGCGGACTCAACAAGAATCTTCACGGACGGTTCCAAGTTGGACGACCGCGTTGGCGGAGGCGTCTACATTGAAGAACATGACGTAAGAGTATCTTTTAGACTTCCTGACCACTGCAGTGTCTTCCAAGCTGAGGTCACGGCAATCCAGGAGGCCCTTTCAATAGTAAAAAATCTACAAATAGGCAGCAACAATATCGGTATTTACTCAGATAGCCAGGCGGCTATTAAGTCTCTCGCATCCATGACATCATGTATGAAGTCAGTGAACAACTGTCGCTCATCTCTGGAGGAGATGGCAGAACAGTTTTCGATCCACCTCATCTGGGTCCCGGGACATAGGGATATTGAGGCCAATTGCATTGCGGTGAACTGGCAAGAAGAGGAACTACCAGCATCCTCCTTCAGGACAAGGAGCGTCTGGCTATACCTATGGCCAGCTTTAAATTGAGCATTAAGAACCACTTTGCTCTAGCTGCAAATCAAGCGTGGTATCAGATATCGAACACGTGTAGAACCTCACGGCAAACCTGGCCGGTATACTGCAGGAAAAGAACAAAGCAACTTTGCGCTCTAAATAGAGCTCAGTGCTCGACAGTTATCCGGGCAATTACCGGACACTGGCTGGTGGGCACCCATGCATCAAGGCTCAACGCACCTCACAATGACTTCTGTAGAAGTTGTGGAGATGAGGAGGAGCTGGAAACGGTGGAGCACTTCTTCTGTCACTGCCCCGGGCTGTGTAGGACAAGGCTCCGATTCCTTAAATCATACTTTCTAAGTGACCTATCCCAGCTCTCAGAAAAGAGTCCAAGAAGCCTCTCGAGGTTTATTCAGGCCGCCGGATGGGCGTGACTCTTTAGATCATGTAGGGGACCTCCTGAGTGGGGGAAGGGTGGTGAAAGGTCCACCCAGCGGTATCACAACGGGCCAAATTTCTGGCCTAAGTGAGTCGGAACATCAGGTCCCGACTGTCGCCATAACCTAACCTAACCTTCCCTTTAATTATAAACGAGTGAAATTAAGTTAAGCTAATAACTTCTAAATCGATTTCTTTGATTTTTATAAGTTTTATTTATATAATAGAGTAACTTGCCAATGTTTACCATGTACATTTTTTTGTTGCAAAATGTCGCTTATTCATCGATAAATTTAGATAGACTCTTTATTGATTTATCTTTCATGTGAAAAAGGGAAAATTTTAAGCTCCCATACTCTTCAGTCTTTTTTCTTTTGTTTCAATGATTTATCTTACATGGGACAGTGGGACAATTTGAAGCTCACAGCCACATTTTTGATCAATTTATTTAAATACGTATTTAAAGAGAAACTTTTAAGATTTAAATTTAAACATGCTTTGGTAATATATCTCATCGAAAACTTAGAATACATTGTCTTGAGAAAATTGTACACCTATTAATTAATCTGCCGACGTAAACTTTTCAAACGAAGATAAAGAATAAAGCTTTTCATTTGGTCTAGCAAAAGTGCCTGAGTAACGACGCGACGTGAACAACCCTAACAACAAGGCATAAGTGCAAAAGTGCCCGAACTATGAGGTGAGCTTAAAAAAACAGCTGTTTACAAGCTACATATGGCATGGTTGGCTTTTATTATGAAACATGTTTTTTTTTTCTGTCTATTTATTTATTCGAAGTGTACAACCAAGATCAGTTGACCTTAAATTATAAAAAAGAAATTATATTGAAGAATACAAAATATAACGAGGAAGAAATGGATAGCTCGACAGCTGAACTTTTTAATGATATGCACCGACTCACATCAAGAACTGGCCAGAGACTAGGATTTACAATAGTAAAATTGAAAAAATTAAGTCCAAAGAAAAATTAAACATTTTATTAAAAGCGTAAAATATTTAGTTTTGGTTTTTTGTCGCTCAATAATACTAAAAAATGTTTAAGAAAAATATGTACACACTGGCAGATACACTTTTGCATATAACAGTCTTGGGCAAAAATGCCCTACTTACTACGTAGTCAAGTTACTGAAACGGGCACAAATGCACATTATTAAACGTACCCTAAATATTAAAATCGTTCGTAGAAGAGCAAATTCTGAATATATTATGACTAAAAAGACAAAGCTACAAATATATGTATATAAGGCCACCCTTGCGTGAAGACATGTTAACGATTTATTTATTTATTTACCAAAGCACACACATCAAGCAACTGTTCAAAATGCTTCAAAATGTTTCCTTTGCCCTGCTTGAATTTTTTATTTGGCTTTTGAAATTTGATTTGAACGTAGGCGCAAAAATCAAATATTTATATGAATATTAAATTTATGACAACGGCATAAAATAAGATATTTATATTTTTTATTTTTTATTTATTTATTATTTTTTTATTTTTTTTTTCAGTGTGCCAGCAACCGCAAGATATAAAAGTGCGTCAAAATTCTTGCGTGCAGCTGCGACTTGGCTCGACGTAGATGCCCCATCCGCTTCTATGTGCGACTACGCCTCTGTCCAGGCCGCAGAAAAGTTTCCTTTGACTTTGAAGACGCTTTATGTGCCACTTGAGCAATTTGACAGCTGTAAAGTTGAGTGAGTGAAAATAAAAAGCCATCAAAATGCATTTATCAAAGGCAGTTCGTCCGACTTGTTGCCCTCAATCTGTATATATATGTATATGTATATTGGCCAGGACGGGAATGTCAGGAACGGCAAATGGGCGCATGGGCCATAAGACGTACGGGCTTAGACATTGCAAAAGAGCTGGAGCAATTTGATTGACTGGTTCAATATTTCATTTATCAAATCAGGAAAAAAAAAAAACAGAAATCAAACAAAGTTACGACGTTTATGCGAATCAATACGTTTTTCGTTCACAATTACACTGGTTCGTGTATTTTAGCAACTTTGAAAATCACTTTTTTTGCAAAAAGAAAAAGTTTACTTTATCGTAAATATCTCAAGTAGTACTCAACCGATTACGAATCGATTAATTTTTATTTTTTAAACTTTGACGGCCGACTTTAATGCATTTTTTTCACATTTTTACGCATTTTTTTTTAGCAAACTTCTTCAAAAATATTAATTTGACTGTAAATCACTAAAAAAATTTTAGATAAAAGTAAATTAAAATAAAATTAATATAAATAAATTTAAAATTGAATTTAAATTAAAAATTAAAATTTTTATTTGTTTTTAATTTAATGATAAATTTAAAATAATTCAAATTTTTTTTAAATTTAACTTCTTCTTTAGGAAATTAAAAAAAAAAATTAGTTTGACTGTGATTTCCTTGTAGAAAAATTTTTAAAAATTTTTATATTTCAAATTTAAAGTAAAGTAAAATTTAAAAAAAAAATACTTTAAAATTAAATTTAAATTTTTATTCTTTTAAATTGTAAAGTGAATATAAATTAAAATTTTTATTCACTTAAATTTAAAATGGAATTTAAATTAAAAATTAAAATTTGTATTCTTTTAAATTTAATGTAAACTAAAAATTAAAATTTTTTGTTTTTAATTTATTGTTTTTTATTCTTTTAAATTGTAAATTGAATATAAATTAAAAGTTAAAATTTTTATTCATTTAAATTTAAAATTGAATTTAAATTAAAAATTAAAATTTTTATTCTTTTAAATTTAATGTAAACTAAAAATTAAAATTTTTTTGTTTTTAATTTATTGTTAAATTTAAAATATTACAACATTTTTTTTTATAATTTAACATCTTTTATGGATCTTTTAGAAGCGCCTTTTATGCATTTTTCTTAAATTTTTAACTTTTTTTTAGGCAATTAAAGAAAAAATAGTTTGACTGTAATTTCCTTATAGAAAAATTTTAAAAAAATTTTTAGACTTCAAATTTAAAGTAAAGTAAAATTTAAAAAAAAATACTTTAAAATTGAATTTAAATTAAAAATTAAAATCATTATTCTTTTAAATTTAAAATTGAATTGAAATTAACAATACAAATTTGTATTCTTTTAAATTGAATGTAAATGAAAAACTGAATTTTTTTGTTTTTAATTTAATGTTAAATGTAAAATATTTCAAAATTTTTTTTAAATTTAACTTTTTTTATGAATTTTTTAGAAGCGCCTTTTATCATTTTTCTTAAATTTTTACCTTTTTTTTAGGAAATTAAAAAAAAAATTTGTTTGACTGTAATTTCCTTATAGAAAAATTTAAAAATTTGTATTCTTTTAAATTTAAAATTGAATTTAAACTAAAGAATTTTTTCAATTTAAACTAAAAAATTTTTTCAATTCAATTTTAAATTTAAAATATTTAAAATTTTTTTTTAAATTTGACTTTTTTTATGTATGTTTTAGAACGAAAATGTGTCTTCGTTTACCAAAATCGATAAAAGCTAATTTTTAGAACAAAGTTCTTCAGCGCAGCTTGGAGAGAAATAAATGTGTAAAAAATCGTCACGTGACGAAATGAGTTACACTATGTGGATCTAAGTGAGAGCATCGAGTAGACTTCAAACCAGTGCTCGAAAAACATTGATCTTTTGGATGCTTTTAACATATCGATGTAACGATATATCGAAGTTTATATTAAAATCCGGCCAGAATTTTCGTCTTTTTGAATTTTCAGACGTAAATTCAGGCCGTAACAGTAAATTCATTGCTTAAATTATCTTAATTCAAACTTCGATACATCCATACATCGATGTTTTCCAGTTAAAAGCATCGAAAACATCACTACTTTCCAGAAATGCTTCAAACAATCGTCTGAAGTCCCAGCTTCATTTCTCATTTCTGACAAATTTTTGTACCTTTTGGTAATTTTTTTTTTAATTTTTGCAATATAAATAAAAACAAGTCGTGTAGGTTACGCCATTTATAACTCAAGCACGGCTAGACCGATTTTTATGTACTTTGATTTGTTGGATTTGTCTTCGATCCAGATAGATAGCCATTAAAAAAATTAGAATTCTTCTTAATTTATTTTTTAAAAATTTACTATTTTATATATACATTACATTATCTTGAAAAATAATTAAAGCTAATTTTTTCTTGACGTTGCGGAAGCCGCAGATTTTTTTCAATATGTAAACTTATGCAATTTGCAACACTATTTGAGTCCCATTTTTTTTTTTTTAATTTCTAGTTAAATTTTGGATAAGATTCCAATTTGACTGCAAACTACTGCTTGGAAAAAAGTTATATTCATAGATGGTCTGGAGATTTCAGAGTTCGATTATCCTAAATCGAGAACAGTAGATTATTTTCATATTTAAGCTTGTAGATAATGTATTATTGTTGAAATAAAAAAGCTAAAGCCAAACGACTGGGTTTGTAGACGCATGGAGATTAGAAAAAATACTTTTTTTGGAAAGACCAGCTTCAGTCCCCCATAATAGTTTTCATTAGTTACAATTAAACAGAGTAGAAGAGATATTTTATTGCTATGCCAAAACAGTGGCAATAGTGGTTTCTCTTCAGCCCTGCGCCCTCGCAAATATCTCACTTTTTATACCCTGTACCTATAGGTACAAAGGGTATACTAGATTTGTGGAATGTATGTAACGGACAGAAGGAGGCGTGGCAGACCCCAAGTCCTTTATACCAAAATGCTTATCATAACCTCGGGTAGCGATTGAGCCATGTCCGTCCGTCCGTCTGTCCGTCTGTATGAACGCCTAGATCTCGGAGACTATAAGAGCTAGAGACACGAAACTTTACCTGCTGGTGCGCATATTTCCTAAGCAGATGAAGTTTGTTGAATCATGTCAATATCTTTCCCCGTTCCCCCGCTGTAGATTTTCGCGGTTTTTAGCCACACCGTTTAATATTTTCATATGAAAAAGCGATGCGTTGTGGATACATGCAACTATGTGTAAAAAATTAACAAAATCGGACAAATACAACAGAAGTTATAGTCAAAAATGTGCAAATTTTACCTCCCCTTGCCTAAAAACTGCGTCAATATTTGACTTTACGCAATTATGGCTACAAGTGACCTAGAATCACAATTTTTGGTAAGCTTATTCATGTGGCTCTAATGAACAAATCCACATCCAAATTTTATCGATGCGATCCCCCCAACCCCCGCAATCGATTTACCGTGTTTTCTCCCACACCCCTCAACATATCAACTTGAAACTTACCCAATATAATTAAAATAGCTTATTTGACGTAACTTTCGATTTTCATCAAAATCGGTACAAATTTACGGAACTTATAGGTATAAATATCGTTTTGCACCAAAAAATAAATAAATTCCACATGGAAAGTTCTTAGATGGAATATGCAGGAAAAATTTTTTTGACACAAAAGGTACAGGGTATTCCACTGTCGGGCACCGCCTCGACTGTACCACATTTTTTCATGCTTCAGTTGCAGTTTAAAAAAAAAAAAATATTTTCTTTTGGGAAGTCCCGCTTCAGTTCCCTATATAAGTCCAATTTGAGCAGAGTAGAAGATATATTTTATTGCTGTCCAGAAACAGTGGCATCTCTTCAGTCTACCCCCAATAAAATAATTCACATTATTTAGACTTTTTTCATGATTCGTTTTCAAGATCTCAGGCACTCCTATAAACAACATAATAAGCCTTAAAAAAAAAAAAAAAAAATGTCTACGAGGGTAAGACAGAGAGCTGAAAATTGAATGAGTACTGCTCAAGTCAGTTATTATTGTTGTTTGTTTGTTTGTTTGTTGTGCATTTGTTTGTTTGTTGTCGCTTTGTTGTTGTTTATTTGTTTACTTCCAGTTTGACGTTGTTGCCTTTTTTGCTGAAGTTTCACTTAGTTGCGCTCAACAATTTGTTGATAAATTAGCTACACGGCCACTGACTTGTCTAGCTCCACTCCACTCCACTTCACACTCCACACTCCACTTCATTCCAGACCCTGAGCAACTGCACTAGCACTCCATGAACAATTTTATTGAGTCCAATGTTGTCAGTACAGGAGGGAGGTACAATGGCGTCGGCTTACAACTTTTTAACATGGCCTTAGCAATGACATTTAATTTTTCAACGCAAAATATTTTGTTAGGGCTCTGCTGGACTCACTGTGAACGGCCAGCTAGCTAGTTGGTCGGCCATTTTGTATTATTTTTGTGTCTGTGTATATGTTTATGTGTGTGTCTATGGATTTTGCATGCATGCAACCAAGTCAAGCTGCAAACAAAGCAAGCAACATGCAACACAGACCGTGAGGCAAATATGCAAATTAAGTTTTAATGCAGATTTATAGCCTCAAATATATATGCATATGTATGTATGTATGTATGTATATACTATATACAAGTGTGTTGTACTATGTACTACAGCATAGCATAAAAACTTTGTTAAGTTGATTGGCTAACAACAACAACAATTATCGTTTAAAAATATAAATCATTTTGTCTGTTATTATACATATAAGACTAACAATATCTGCTTTAAAATATAATTAAATACTAGTAAATCCTAGCGATAAATAATATAAATATTCTAGATAAGCTAGGATTTTTTAAGATCAGCTCCAAAGACGTGAGAGTAAGAAAAGTGATTTGCATTTTGAAAGGAATTTCTAATTTCCCATTGACATGCAAAATAGTCAAAATAGACAATAATAATAGAAAAAAGAAAAATAATTCAAAAAAATTGTACTAGATCAAGGGCTCTTTGTTTTATTATTTCAAAAAAGAAATTCGCGATCTAATTACGAGAATTAAATGTTTCCAAATTAATCTCATTTGGGATTTTTTTTTATATGAAGTTTTGACATTCCGTGCGACATTTTTCGAACTGCGTATGGGCCTTAAAGAAAAAATCAACATAAAAAAAAAAAACTACAGTCCAGCTTCTTGACATCTGCCCAGGATTTGACAATATAAGATAATCTCTTCTCCCAAATAAAATACCATCTTCACTACAATATTTAACGGCTATATTTAAATTTCTTAAAATCTGTAAATACACAAGGAAATCTAACAACTGCGTACGATAGAGTCTAGGGTTGCTAAGGTTACTCGTTGCCCCAATGTTTATTAGTTATAGTACTGTTATTGTATTATAATTAATATTTAAATAAATAAATAAAAAAAAAAATAAAAAAATAGTCGCGAAATTTTATCTCCAAACGCATACGGCAAGTGAACACAGATAAACAAACAAAACAGTGTTGCCCTCTGATTTCACTGCTGCTTAACGTAAGATGGCGCCACGAAAGTGCAATAGATGGCGCCAGCAGTAACTATAGCTGTTATGACTTGCCTTCAACCGTTTATACAAGGCAAGCCAACGTTTGGACAACAAACTTAAAACAAGTTGGCATTACACTTACATAAATTTAATATGCATTTAGCATACTTAAATTCCTTCTCATTCACTTAATAATATTTTCAAATTGATGGACTTGACCATATTATTTGGCTGCTTAACAAAATCAATGCACATTTTAGTTAATTAAAACACAATAAAATATGCAAATGCCTTGGAATATGAACACTGAGCCTGTGGCAAGTGGCAGTAACCGCAACCAGCCTGCCAACCGCATTCAAAGAAACAACATACTCTCTCGCTCTCTCCCCTCGCCGCTGCCAAATATTTGGCCCCAGCTGAGCAGCTTGTAATGCAATTTTCATTTGCCAAATGAATTTTGATATGCCAAAGTCAAAGTCAAGTGCACAGTGCTGCAAAAAAGTATGCTTACCAATTGAGACAGCAAGAGCGTGCGAATGGGCTGCACAAATGTTTATATTTGTATGCGTGTATATGTGTGTGTGTGTGTGTGTGTGAGAGAGCTGCCAACTGCAGCTATGTTGGCAAGGCTCTGGCAATATTATGGGCCCTGTTTGGTCCAGACCAAACCGCAGGCAACTCAATTAATCGCATTTTCACTAGCCAAGATGCCAACGAACGAAGCTCAGATTAATTTATTCATTATTTTATTTTTTATTTTTTTTTTGTATTTAATTCATTTGCAAAAACAAAAGCCGGAACTACAATAACTAGTACACTAACAAAAATGAATGTGGCAACCATGTCAGCTGTTTTGTATCAAACAAAAATAATTTCGCGCCAACACAACATGAGAAATTATCGAAAATATTAGGAAAAATTTACGAATTTATAGAAAATAAAAAGGGAAATAATCGACAAATAAATTCGTTTTCCGGAACACGCAAAAACGAATTCGATTAAAATTGTTCGGTTTGGTTTTTTCGTTTTCCGCAGCACGGCTGAATAAACGAAAATTTTTACATCATAAGGCCTATACGCAGTACGAAATATTTCGCACGGAATGACAAAAGTTCATATAAAAAAAAATATCACAAATGGGATATTTGGAATTTGGAATTTTTTTTTTATATAAAGTTATGCGATTCCATGCGAGATATTTCGTACTTAAAAATGCGTCCGTACATGATGATTCAAAATTGGAAAAATATAAAAATTGGTGTCGTTAACTCATTTCGTTACGTGACGTTTTTTCGTCCGCATAAAAAGGAAAACTGTCTTCGAGCACATGTGGGCTTAGTTTAAAACTCCATGACAGTAAAAATTTACATCATTTCGTAAAATTTTCTCGATACAAAAAAATGCATAAAAGCGCCCTCTGGCGGCACTTAAAAATAAATTACAAAAATAGGTTCCTCGATCCCAAAAACCGCATGTACATTTGGCTGCAGAAAAAATAATTCATTTTTTGCAATATCTAACGTGATTTTGAAATACATATTTGGGAAAAATACCTATTTTGAAAAATTCATTTTATTGCTATGGTTTCTTCGGCCAAGTTTCTTAAAATGACGCGTACAAATCACGACGCGTCTGTCGAACAAAAATTTGACCTGTCCTAGTTTATATATATATCGACCTCTTCGATTTTGATGATTTTTATAGCCTGTACCGTATGATACAAAGGGTATATTAAGTTTGTGCAAGCCGAAAATGTATGTAACATACAGAAGGAGACATCGGAGACCCTCCCAAGTTAGCTAAAGTATGATCGGGGTGACTAGAGAAGTCGATATACCCATGTCCGTCTGTCCGTCTGTATGAACGCCTAGATCTCAGAGATGGTAAGAGCTAGAGCAACCAAATTTTCAGATTAGATGCGTTATCATGTCAGCGGATGCAAGTTTATTTTATATTTTGGATATCGGGGATATATTATATAGCTCCCATAGGGGTGTTTCAGAGGACCTCGAAAAACCCCAAAAGTTTTAGATAAGTAATTCGTTTGTTTATGAAGATATCGTAACCAAATTTGGTACTCAAAAGTTTTTTAGATTTTTTAGTCCCCAATCACTGTACCAAATTTTATCAAAATCGGTTGACTATATCATATAGCTCCCATAGGACCAACCGGTCAAAAAAAACGTTTTTTGTACAAAATTCGTTGTGTTTCGTTTGTTTGTGAAGATATTGTAACCAAATTTGGCATTCGGAAGTTTTTTAAGAGATCTTCAACACTGTACCAAAGTGTATCAAAATCGGTTGACTATATCATATAGCTCCCAAAGGTCCAATCGGTCAAAAAAATGTATTTTGAACAAAAATCGTTGTGTTTCGTTTATTTGGCAAAGAAATATCTTTTGAAGTTTGTAAGCAATATATCGGACTTGATTGCAATGTGGTGGTACAGGGTATCCCAAAGTCGTCCGCGCCCGACTTGAACGTACGCCATCTTTTTATATACCTATATGATAGAGGTACTAGCCAATATTAACTGCATAATTTTTTTTCAACATTTCGACTATTTATTGAGTTATCGATAACTGAATATTTTGATTTAACATTTTGGACGTTCCTCTGTGAAGCGAATAAAGTTATTTAAAATTTTTTTTTTGCCATAAGTGATAAAATTTTAAACAAAAAAAATTGGATTTACTTTTTTTAACATATTGAAAAAAAATTTTTTAAAATACTACTACCATGTTTCGAATTATTTTGAAATGTTATGATATTTTGGTAGATATGGAAAAAGAGCTGATTTTAAAACCAACGCCATCTTGAAATAAAGGTCACAGCGTTTTTTCAAAAAAGCACGCAGTTATATTATTATTTATTATGTATTATATTATTTTTTCCAGTTAAAAAAAGTTCTAGCTAAAACTTGTTGCTAAGTTTAAAATAAATTATTGCAGTTCTAAGACAAAAATTATGTATATAGATAGCATTTATGAGAACTAAATCATAAAAAAAAACCAAACGATTCAGAAACCACAAAATTCTCCACTTGGACATATTACATAATATTTTATTTTTTTTTTAATTCGATTTGACAATTTATAATCTTTTAATTATTTGAACATGCTTTCAAATTTGGCTAGTCTCAAAGTACTTGTTATTGCTGCTGAATTTCTCGCAGTGTATGCACTTTAAAGTGCATTCTCTCTTTGTGCTTTAATATTATTAACATTTTTTTTGTTGTCCCATGTGTTGCACAGTGGTTGAAGCTTGTTGTTGGTTGCAGCTTGTTGGCCATATAAATAGGCCAAAAAAAAAAGCTTTTAAGAGCCAGCTGCCGCCGAACCAGGTCCATGTGGGAAAGGCATTTTTAAAGTTTAAGTGGCTAGGCAAACATTTTAATGGCTGCCATTTGCAAATGGCAGCAGTGGCTGCTGCATCAATAGGTAATAAGATTGGAGTCGAAATGTTATGCAATTATGCAGTAGATGGACAAATTAATTACACTGCGCAAAAAACTTGACACTTTTTTTTTTTTGTTGGATTTTTTGAAGAATTTTTTGAAAAAAATAGAACTTTATTTGCGTTAATTTTGAATTTTATGCCATAATTAATAGCTAATTAAAATATTTCAAGATTCTTTGCTAAAGAAAATCACCTTCAACATCATCATCTTTTATTTATTTTATGTATATAAATCACAGAGAGTAGCATAATTATGATATGACTGGCCATTTAAGCTGGCCAAAAGTTTTCCTCAACTAGCCGAAAAAGTTGCCAAGTTATGAACAACCCTCATCTGTGGCAAGAACAACAACACAAATAACCAAAAAACCACACGAACAATAAACCATGAGACTTGAATTTATTGTATTCATTCAACTTCGACTTGGCCAAAAAATAAAATAAATACATAAATAAAAAAACAGTTCACAACTCAAATACAGTGGAAAATCTCGGGAAAAACTCCGTGGACAGGGGGAGGCATGAAGCAGAGAACGAGAATTTCAGAGAAAACCATAAATTTTATTTCATTGCTGAATTGCCGGGCCATATTTACATAAATTAAATTGTTTATTATTGTTTTAGTTAAATGGTAAATGCTTGGGGGCATTCACAAAATATTAATAAATATGTGGTTGAGTAAAGGAACCAAATGCCAAAGGACAATATAAGAAGAATACGAAGGATACGAACAGAGAACAAAACCGCGACAAATCATTTTTGCGGTCAACCAGGGAAAGATAGTCAAGAAATAAAAAGAAAAATAAAAAACAAAGTAAAGGGGATGAAAGTGGCTATGGGAAAGTGGCTATGGGAAAGTGGCTATGGGAAAGTGGAAGGAAAAGCAAGCACAAAGTAAATTAAAAGGTCAAGAAGCTAAATAACTTATGAACTATTTATTAGACAAGAGATAAAATCCTGGCTAGTAAACTTTAATGTTGAAATGTAAGTGTATAGAATCGTAAGATACTTGGCAAAGTTTTGGACTATAAAATATAATATACTCTTTGGAAAAGTGTATGTAATGTAAGATTTTTAAATTATACAGCCACACAAAAAAATATTTACGGATTTAAAAAATAAAATGGAATAAAGTTTTTCGAGTTTATGTTCGAAGCCTGACGTGCTGTGGAATTTTCGAATTTAGATTTTTATTATTATTATTTTTAGTATTATTCAATTTTAGATTTGTAGAGAATGTTAGGCTTAATATTTTTATACACTAAGCACCAAAAGATTGACGTAAGCAATTGAAAAGGTATGCTGAAAATTTTTTAAGCATCGCAAAAAGCGTCGAAACAAAAAACTGAGAATTATTTTGTGAGCAAACGTGCTGCCCATTTCTTAATCAATTCAAAGCTAGATGGCGCCAGCAGTAAGAACGGATGAAAACAAAAATTAGATATGCGATGAGCCGAATATGTAAGATTTTTATTAATTTATTTATTTTAAAGGGCGCAACTGCGCCAGCAGTAAGAAAAGCTGAAAACAAAAAAGTAGATATGCGATTTATTTATTTATTTATTTATTTATTTATTTATTTATTTATTTATTTATTTATTTATTTATTTATTTATTTATTTATTTATTTATTTATTTATTTATTTATTTATTTATTTATTTATTTATTTATTTATTTATTTATTTATTTATATATTTATTTATTTATTTATTTATTTATTTATTTATTTATTTATTTATTTATTTATTTATTTATTTATTTATTTATTTATTTATTTATTTATTTATTTATTTATTTATTTATTTATTTATTTATTTATTTATTTATTTATTTATTTATTTATTTATTTATTTACTTATTTATTTATTTATTTATTTTACAGTTGACCTTAAATTATAAGAAAAAGAATTAAATTAAATATTGAAAAATTGAACGACGAACAAAATATATTGTAACTAATCCGCATCTCTAACCTGGTGGATGAACTTTTTAATGATATGCACCGACTCACATCAAAAACTGGCCAAAAACTAGGACTTACAGTAACCAAGTTGAAAAAAGCAAGTTAAAATAAAAATGAATATTGCAATATAATTATCTACATTTCAAAGCAAATATTCAATTCGAGTGCATAGTACAGAAACCGACAGTGCTTCCTGAACGTCGAGTATTTGGGAGAGGTAGCCCTACATGGAACCTAAACGGCTAACACGACCAGACGCAATTTCAAGTTAAGCCAATTTGGCCATTGTTTTGGCGTAAGTAACATTTTGAAAGACATTTTAAAGTACAGCCAATTCTCGGTCTCGATTCGATTATTCGATTATTCGATTTAGCACGCCTAAAAAAAGTTATTTGACTGCCATTTTAAAGAAAAAATTGTTTATTAGCCTAATCTTTTAGAAATTTAGTTAGGAAATTTCCCCTTCTAATTTATTTTCATAGCAGCTTAAGGATTTACTTCATATCTTTTTTGTGCACGGTATTTTCTGGAACGAATCTACCATGTAAAAATAGAATTAGCTCTACTTACATAGAGTCAAAACTCATGTCTTTTTTTGCACGGTTTTTTTGGGAACGTATCTACTGTATAAAACCAGAGTTAGGTGTACATTGGTTTTGCGCTTGTGTAAAGTTTTTGCATCTATTTTTCCTACTCGACATTATTTTCTTGCTACCAAAATAACATGCTGCACATTCATTTTTTGTTTTGGCGCTAAAAACAGAGCAGCTGATGTTACTGCTAGCGCCATCTAGATGTAAATTGTGTACGCTTGCCTAGCAGCGTACTAGCAAACAAAAATCTTGGCGTACATAGCTACCTAGGTATCTAGCTTTGTTTTGTCATGGCACTTTTTGCGATGCTGCATACTGGCCTTAAAAAAAGAAATACCTTGGCCAAACAAAACCCAGTACGAGTGATGATTATTCATGAAATCAGCTCTTTTCGTATTTGAATACGCTGTACCCGTAATGCACAAAGCGTATATCAAATTTGTGCAAGCCGAAAGAAACATAAAGTTGCAGATATTATCAAAATCGGTATACTATATCATAAAGCACCCATAGAAAGTGACCAGCATTATTTGCTTTTGTTTTTCGATATCTTCGCTTTGCCGCTCAAAGCTCGATTCAAATATTCTATTCCTTGAAATGTGAACAGTGTAGTGCAAATGACAACATCTATAACCATCTCTAAAAAAAACTTTTTAGTCTGTCTCAATTGTTGGCAGAATAAAAGATTTGCTTGCAAGTATCCCAAAACCGAACTTAATATGTATGGGTAGAATTATTTTTTCAGTTGTGTAGATTTATTTATGAATTAAATTAATAGTACAATATTTTCTTATTTTGTGAGCAAAAAGAATTTTATGCGTAGCGTTTGTGAGCAAACAGTGCTGCCCATTTTTGGGTGCCAAATATTTTGCTGGCCCTCCACCTTCCTATATTATAGCTATTTTTTTGCTCTTTTCTAAAGATTATGTTAAAACAGAATAGCTGCTGTTACTGCTGGCGCCATCTATATGTCCCAAAAAATGGTCAGCACTGTTGTTGCAAAATTCTACTTTTTATGCTTTTTGCTTTGCTGCGTGCTGGCCTTAAAAAGGCACAGCTGTTTGCTTTATTATTTTTTATTAGTCTAAATCTCAGCTACTATGGCTATATTTGCGATTTGGAACAACAATTACCAAAATTGTACAAAAGTGCACACACATCAATCGCGTATGCATCCATTTGGAAACATTTTTAATAACCAGTATGTACTTTGTATATTTGCCTGACCTCCTTCGCACTTGGCTGAAAAAAAAAAAACCTAACTCGCTTATAAAAGCCATTCCAACCTAGTTTTTCAATGCGGTTCGAAATCGACATAAAACGTTTCGTTTACTTTTTGTCTTTTTTTTTCGACATCTTTTATGAATTAACCGCTGGATTCAAAAAAAAAAAAAGAAGAAAACTAACACAGTGCCAGAGAAAAGAATATTTGCTGAATGGAGGGCGGCTGGTGGAACGTTTTTGGATGGGCGTGGTTGAGGCAATTATTGTAAGCGGCTTTCATCTCGCAATGATTACACTTACACACTTTGAGCAGAAATGGCGCGCAAGAAAAGCCTGAGAATAGTGGGAGCTCTCAGCTGAAAAAAACGAAGAGCAAGCGCAAAAAAATGAAATCAGTCGAGGCAATGGTCGCAAGTGGAATACACTGCAAACACTTTTCACTAAATAAGTAAATAAACGCATGGAAGCTGTAGTACAGATAGGTGTTACGCTTTCTTGTTAATTAGGCTCACATGTGCAAAAGTTATATTTTGCCGCCTATTTCTTTCAAAGTTTTTATTCAATCTTGGCTGCACTATTCCCAGACTATATCACGCCTTCTCTTGCCTGCTACCTATAATACACTTATTCCAATGTATACAGTGTATTAAAATGCAAACACAAACCAGAGAGGAACCATAAATGTGCGCTACCTACTTACATTTGGCGGTTAAAACGTTCTGAATAGGGGCTGGCAGCCAATGAAGGAACATTTTTAGCTAGGAAACAAAATTTCTAAAATCGCATTCGCCTTGTTGTTGCTCTCTGGATGTTTCTCTTTCTGGCCATGTTTGTTGGCCTAATTAGTGTTGTGCATTTTTATGGCATAATTTTCGGTGTTGTAAGCGTTTTGCTGCCATAAAAATGTACAACATGGAAATATTACATTAAAATTTATGTAGCTGACGTAGTAGCTGAACATTGGACTCTGCAGCTGGTGGAGACGCCGCGGCGTAGGGCAATGCATATAAAATAAAGCGGTTACATTACCAAGTAAGTAGTGGGAGTGGCAGTGGGAGTGGCTGGCTGGATACGCTCTGATTCAGTACAATCTCAGTTCTGTCTCGGCGGGCAATTAGTAAAGAATTTGCAGTTTTGATTTAGTTGTTCAGCTTACCTGCAATTAAATAAGAGTAAAAAAAAAAACAATTAATATAAATAAGTATATAAGCAGCCATAATAATAAGCCAATTTAGGTTATTTATTTCTATTTGTTATGGCCAAAGTTTCAATTTATTTTGTGACACGGTGCAGCCTTCCGTTTAATAGAATAAAGTATTTTAAATTAATTTATTAATTAATGTAAACGAAAAGAAGTCATGTGGGCTGTGAACAGTTGATATATGCACAAGATAATAATAATACTGTAGCTGGAAACTGTAGTGGCCATTAGTACTTTTTACATAAATAACAAACTTTTCAAGTCGCCCACGCAAAAGCGCATGCAGGTCCGTTATCAAAGTTCTGATCAGCTGCTGGATCATACGATTATACCGACAGTCCCAAAATATATGTATATAGCGGTTAAGCGGAGCTTAATAAACGTATGTTAAAACAGTTAGGATTGTAGATAAAAGCTTAAATCAGATGTGATATAAAGCTCTCTGTCAGGCCACGTGAGATTATTATTATTTTGAGATCTGTTGTCTATTAGGTTAGGTTAGGTAGTACCGGTTGACCCCTGGGGGGGAGTCACACATAGACTAGGTAGTCCTTAGTGGTACCGGAAGGTGCGGCTGGTGTACAAAGCACGCTAGTCGTCAAGTATGTGCGTGTGCTTGGCAAACGCCAGAAGCCTTTGAGGTGGTCTATCGGCTGCCTCTTCCAGTGAGGTAAGCCATGGTTTTCCTAGATATTTGAGTCTCGATGTACAGAGGGCAGGGCAGCTGCATATGAGGTGCTCCAGAGTCTCTTTGACGTCTGTCTCCCTACATTTCCTGCATTCGTCGTTGTTGGTAATGCCTAGCTTCTTAGCGTGAGTTGCTGTCAGGCAATGACCAGTGAGTATGCCCACTAAAAGCCTACAATCTCTTCTTGGGAGTTGCAGAGTATACTGGGCTAATTTGCTGTTAATAAACAATTGCACATTGTGCGAGCCGTTCTGCAGTTCGTTGTAGTGTACCACCTTCTATCAGATCTTACTACAGCGTCTTCTTCTGATCTGTGGTTGATTGTCCTTAGAGGAATCTTTATATCCTCAAGTGACGGTTGACTCAATACGGCTCCTTCCTTTGCGAGCCTGTCAGCTGTTTCATTTCCTTCAATGCCCTGGTGGCTGGGTACCCAGAAGATGCACACCTCCTTCTGGGTGTTTAGTGCATCTAAAGAGACCCTGCTTGCCAGTACACTTTTGGAATTTGATGCTGAATGCTTGCATGGATCTGATTGCCGCTTGGCTGTCAACAAATATGTTAATTCGGTTCAGCTCTAGGGTGAGCGCTAGCTCTGCAGCCTTCTTTATGGCGAATACCTCCGCCTGGAAGATGCTACAGTGGTCCGGCAACTTGTAAGACACCTCCGTGGGTGGGTCGGTACAGTATATTGCGGCCCCAACGCCGGACTCCATTTTGGAACCGTCCGTGAAAATTTTTGTCGCTTGTTGGTCCATGCCGATTTTCCATTCTATTGCACAAGACAAACTTAAAGTGAAGCAAATATAACATAATCTTTTTGGAAATCCAATTAACTTAAATATATTAACTGTTACATTTAATAAACGTGTTTGAAGGATATTGTGTGTGATCAAGTCGAAAACTTAAGAGAATTATAATTATTTCGTGTGCTTCAAGATTTTATTTAAAAAAAAAAAAAAAAAAGTTACGAATTCTCAGAAGTGGTGGGCAATTTCTCAAAAAATCCATATTTTCAGCCGGCAACTCATGCGGTTGGCCCGCTTTTATAAATAGTGTCTTGTGGACATGATAATCTTTCCCATTTTATATTTGGCATACAAGGAAACCTATAAATTCTTGGCTGGAATGTCGCAGGCACTTCAACACCGTCGACCAAATTAATCTAAGGAAAATGCGTAATTAAAACCATTAAGAAAATACCAAGCTTATATATTCATATTGGCCAAGGAAGTATAGTGAACCGACTCTAGCAGTATAAATTTTTATTCAGCCATGCGTGAATGATTTTTGGCATTTCTTCTTCTTGATCAAGCTCAAGCTTTACCATGAGCTTTATTACAAAAACAATTTGAGCGCAATGATTGGAAAACAGCTAATGCTGGTTTACATTGTTAACAATTATTATCAATTGTTTACTACTGCTTTGCTTCATATCATCATATGAATACTTATTAGATACTTTGTTTCTCTATTATAATATATAAATATATCTATTGTTAAATCTCACTTAGAAATTAATATTATTTTTTTTTTATATTGAATTGATGGCTTAAAAATATGAATGCTAGGCGTGGTATAAAATAATGTGTGTGTATATATACATATATATACATATCTGTGTGTCTCATAAAACTAACTAATTTTGATTCAAGCAATAGCACATCATTCTACGTCTGCTTGGGCCCAAGGATTCCGATGATGATTATAAAAGCTACGTGAAATATTGTGAGTACTTAAAAAGAACCAGACATTACAAAATCATCTTTTTTTTAGAGGTTTTGGATATCTATTTGAATGACTAGACATATAAATATATACGCGCCCATACCTTGAATTATTTCTTTTGTAAAACCACGTGCGCCCACGCATATATATATATATATATATTTCTTAGTTTAGTAAGCAATAACGTTTTGGAGGTACATGATACCAATATAAAATTAAATGGTTGATTATGAAGAATTATACTACAATTAAGGTTAAATTTTCCTTCCCATTATAATCATATATGATACTCTTTATAATTGTTTTAATTTTTTTTTTTTGCAATCTAATACTATTAATACTTAGACGCTATACTGAACCTCCTGCCTGTGGACAAGGTGGATAAACAATCAGCCGTTCTTTCAGCTCTACGAATGAGAGAGGGGAAAAAATGGAATGACCTGGACTTTGGTCACGCAAGGATTCTTAAGGGAAACCCGCTAATACCTAAGGGCACAGACTACTGTACCCCACAGGAACACTTTATAACCACATTTGAGACACATTTCCCAACCAGGGAGGAGTGGAATGTTGGTGTACCAGGCCCAGCGCACTCAACAAGAATCTTCACGGACGGTTCCAAGTTGGACGACCGCGTTGGCGGAGGCGTCTACATTGAAGAACATGACGTAAGAGTATCATTTAGACTTCCTGACCACTGCAGTGTCTTCCAAGCTGAGGTCACGGCAATCCAGGAGGCCCTTTCAATAGTAAAAAATCTACAAATAGGTAGCAACAATATCTGTATTTACTCAGATAGCCAGGCGGCTATTAAGTCTCTCGCATCCATGACATCATGTATGAAGTCAGTGAACAACTGTCGCTCATCTCTGGAGGAGATGGCAGAACAGTTTTCGATCCATCTCATCTGGGTCCCGGGACATAGGGATATTAAGGGCAATTGCATTGCAGATGAACTGGCAAGAAGAGGAACTACCAGCATCCTCCTTCAGGACAAGGAGCGACTGGCTATACCTATGGCCAGCTTTAAATTGAGCATTAAGAACAACTTTGCTCTAGCTGCAAATCAAGCGTGGTATCAGATATCGAACACGTGTAGAACCTCACGGCAAACCTGGCCGGTATACTGCAGGAAAAGAACAAAGCAACTTTGCGCTCTAAATAGAGCTCAGTGCTCGACAGTTATCCGGGCAATTACCGGACACTGGCTGGTGGGCACCCATGCATCAAGGCTCAACGCACCTCACAATGACTTCTGTAGAAGTTGTGGAGATGAGGAGGAGCTGGAAACGGTGGCGCACTTCTTCTGTCACTGCCCCGGGCTGTGTAGGACGAGGCTCCGATTCCTTAAATCATACTTTCTAAATGACCTATCCCAGCTCTCAGAAAAGAGTCCACGAAGCCTCTCGAGGTTTATTCAGGCCGCCGGATGGGCGTGACTCTTTAGATCATGTAGTGGACCTCCTGAGTGGGGGAAGGGTGGTGAAAGGTCCACCCAGCGGTATCACAACGGGCCAAATTTCTGGCCTAAGTGAGTCGGAACATTAGGTCCCGACTGCCGCCATAACCTAACCTAACCTAATACTATTATGAATTTCAATAAACTACTGAAGTTTTTATAACGTATTGTAAAATGAATAAGTAAGCCTTTAATTTAAATTCTCCGTAGTAGAGCATGACTGTGTCCTAGCTAAAATGAAAACGTAATACGTTTATATAAGGATGAATCCAGACTGTCTATTTGTTTGTTTTTGCAAGGGTTGGATGAGTAAAGAAGGGGCTTCCTAAGATCCAGTCCTATTTCAGTCAGATTTGCATAACAGTACCCAGTATAAAGTAACATATTTGGTAGACATTCCCATAACATTTACAGATGTCTATATATATTTTCTTTAAATATTCGTTTCTTTTGTTGATCTTTTTATATTTTGATATAATTATCTAAAATGTGCACCTTATTATTAGCTACACCTTATTATTGCTAGTGTTCGCATATGAAATTTTATAGAAAGTAGGAAAGAACCTCGACAATCCGGCGAGCTGGCAAGAGCACAGCTAGAGGTGCACACTCCGAAATCTTTTCATATATTGCTTGCAATAAAATCATGCAAGAGCAACCTGCACGCTACAAAACTGAAGATGGCACAATTCAGGGCATATACACTCTGATTCCGAGCCGAAAAAAAATTAAACAAATCTCTCTTCAAAAACATCTCTCTATAGCATACCAACAACAACTAAAATTTGGCGGATCCACGGGGTGGTTTTCGCGTCCGCGTTGGAAAAATGGGTTGAAAGTCTTTTGCGAGCTTTGATATATATATACTACGAAGTGAAACCCAAGCTATGTGAAGCGAAGAAGGACAAAAGCACAAGAGTAAGCACGACTGAGCTAAGGCAATAAACTCTCCGAGAGTGACAGAAAGACTGGAATTCGGCAAACAGTGGTAGATGAACAACGAAGCTACTACATGATATAACGCAATGGATTAAGAGAGATCCCGGAGAGGTCAACTATTACCTCACCAAGCTGCTCACGGGTCACGGATACTTCCGAAAGTAGCTTTTTCAGATGATAGTCAGATAATTACCACACTGCTGCTTCCAAGCCCAATCGCTTTACAAGCCCAAATCTTTCATTCTGTTCAAGTTATGATTAAACCATAAATATAAAAGATGGCGTACGTTAAAGTCGGGCGCGGACGACTTTGGGATACCCTGTACCACCACATTGCAATCAAGGCCGATATGTTGCTTACAAACTCCAAAACATATTTCTTTGCCAAACAAACGAAACAAAACGAATTTTGTTCAAAATACGTTTTTTTGACCGATTGGTCCTATGGGAGCTATATGATATAGTCAACCGATTTGGATCAAATTTGGTACAGTGTTGAAGATCTCTAAAAAACTTCCGAATGCCAAATTTGGTTACAATATCTTCACAAACAAACGAAACACAACGAATTTTGGAAAAAAAATGTTTTTTTGACCGGTTGGTCCTATGGGAGCTATATGATATAGTCAACCGATTTTGATAAAATTCGGTACAGTGCTTGGGAACTCTAAAAAACTTCTTAATGCCAAATTTGGTTACAATATCTTCACAAACAAACGAAACACAACGAATTTTGTACAAAAAACAAATTTTCGACCAATCGATCCTATAGGACCTATATGATATAGTCAACCGATTTTGATAAAATTTGGTACTGTGCTGGGGGTTTCTAAAAAACTTCCGATTGCCAAATTTGGTTATGATATCTTTATAAGCAAACGAATTATCCATCTAAAACTTTTGCTTTTTTTCGAGGTCCTCTGAAACACCCCTATGGGAGCTATATAATGTAGTCCCGATATCAAAAAAATTAAATAAACTTGTCTCCTATGGATTAATAGGGGATCTTATCTGAAAGTTTGGTTGCTCTAGCTCTTACCATCTCTGAGATCTAGGCGTTCATACGGACAGACGGACATACGGACATACGGACAGACGGACAGACGGACAGACGGACATGGGTATATCGACTTCTCTAGTCACTCTGATCATACTTTAGGTAACTTTGGGGGGTCTCCGACTTCTCCTTCTGTACGTTACATACATTTTCGGCTTGCACAAACACAATATACCCTTTGTACCATACGGTACAGGGTATAAAAAGCAAGATAACAAATCAGCTATTGCCAAGAGGTAAACATGTAACCACTTTTGAAACATGAAACGCTTTTTGGAGGCCATTAATATAACCTTTCAATGCAAATTTGATATAAATTTGTAAACTTCATTTGCTGCGCCAAGGCTCTAGACCAGTTTTACAATATGGCAGTCAATATCTTTTGCATTTCAATAGTTCATATATCTAGTTCTTTTTGGTTAGAGCCCAGTGCAGACGGCATTGTTATAAAAATGCATTCCATACGCGAAACATGACTTGGCTCGATACATTTTACTTTTGCCGCCTTTAACGACTTCACACAGCCCCAAAAAACTGAGACTTGGTATGCCAGACTGCCAACAGCACCAGGAGCAGGACCAGGACTTCGACGTAGCCATATAGACAGGCATACCCATACAACTGCAATGCTATGGTGTTAGACCACAATGAGCTCAATTTACGCCAATGATTGGCAGCGGCATAGCAAGTCAAACGCTTCTGCGGCTTCTATTTCTACTACTTTAACCATCTTCAACTACACTGAGAGAAATGTAAAATAAAGAAAATGAGTTGGAGTTGGGCTGGGAGAAGCACTCATATGACAGACTGTCTGTCCATTTGCTGCCCTGGCTAAAAAATTTTGGAGATTCGACAAACAAAGATAGCTCTCCCATCAAAGAATCCAATGCAGCCCACTTACCGTCTATTTTCCCCAGGCCATTAGTCCTACGATGCAGTGTCCGGCGATTAGCTCGTTTTGAATCATATCCATTCTACCATACCCATTTTTAGGACAAAAGACCATCAGACCACCATATGAATAGCAGTAAGTCTTTCGTTGGGAACGGAGCAACCCGTTCCGCTCCCAAATGTGTAACTCTGTCCCACTGTTGTCTCATCGTCTTCAAAACAAAGCCTACACTTTAAATGATATCTTACAGTATGGTGCCTAGATAAATAGGCTATCAGGAACCTTGGGTCCGCTCTACCTAATTAGAGTAACATGATAAATGAGTTGGCTCTTAAGAACTTATAACAAATAAGGTGATACTCGCCGACTGCCTCATGGTAGTATACTCTTAAATATATGACATAGTTGTCAACACACATCCCTAGAAAATAAGAACTTCTACGCCAACCCATTGAGGCGAATACCTAGTGAGAGACCCCGCTTCCAATGGTGGGCTATGTCATCAACTAACTGCTCAGAAGAAGTCTTCTGAGCCGGTGTTCCTTATGAGCACGCAGATTTCGATGATCGCAAGGGCCAGAGACTCAAAAATTTACTAGCAGTTGCGCATGGAGCTTCTTCAGCTCAAGTTTGTTATATGGCATTATGTCGATTTTTTGTCCCGATTCTACGTGAGAGCATTTCGTGCTTTTTACCAAGAAGTTCAATATTTTTACCAAAATTTTTGTAAATAATTTTGCAAGATTTTTTTATCGTGTTTGCGTTTTTTCTTTTGTGCCCATTTTGGCTACAGCTCTAGTCATCGTTAAGCTATTGAAGAGTGCACACGTGAAGCTGGTCGTCGTCGTTGCGACGAAGAACGAATTTTATGTGATTTTTATACATTTTTTTATTGTTTTTTTTATAATTTAAGAGCGTAATGAGCATAAAATATGTAAGTCATTACGAAACTGCGGAATTTCTGGCTTTAAATGATAAAAATTATGAATTTAGAGAAGTTGAGCAGTATGTGCACGGCGATACAGACAATACTTAAGAAAATGAACTTTAGAAGTGGGTAATTAAAGATAAAGTCACGTTGGTTATTAACCAAAATCTCTAATCACCAACTCCCTAAGCAAATCGTACGCTCCGTTGTCGATAATGGAATTACAAACATTATAAAGGGTTTTCCAATAAGAGGTGTTATTTTGAATCACTCGGTATTTCGGTAGCTGTCAATTTTGAAGCTTTTATTCTTTGACATTTGACAAGTAGAAACTACGACATTACTAAAAATGGAACGATACACGCTTCAACAACGCATTAAAATTATTAAAATTCACTACAAAAATGGTGAAAATCTTGCAGTCACAGTTTGCAAAACTAAAGCATTTTTGGGTCGTCGTGAAGCACCTTGTCGGACCGCAATACAGAAATTGGTGGAAAGATTCGAGCTGTTGGGACAAGTTAGTGATTTGAAGAATAAAACCCGTGCACGTCGCTCAAGAACAACTGAGAATATTGCTGCTGTAGCCCAAAGTGTTGAAGAAAACCCAGGTTTGTCCATTCCTCGTCGTTCTTTGGAATTGGGCATTCCACAAACGTCATTACACCGTATTTTGCATAAAGACTTGGGTCTTAAGGCTTATAAAGTTCAGTTAACACAAGAACTCAAGCCGGCCGATCATCAACAACGTCGTGTCTTTGCTGATTGGGTCCTTGAAATGCATGAAAATGATCCGGAATTCCATCGAAAAATCATCTTGACTGATGAGGCCCATTTCCACCTCGGTGGCTATGTCAACAAGCAAAATTGTCGCATCTGGAGCTCGGAAAACCCAAGAGTTATTATCCTCGACGTGTGACTGTTTGGTGCGGTTTATGGTCCGGCGGGGTCATTGTACCTTAGCTTACAAAACTTTGTTTTATAGAGATACCTTTATGTTGTAGTTTTGTCACAAACTAGGCGGCTCGCAATCAGACGGAATTCCCTTCCCGACCATATCTTTACTTGATCTACTTTAAAAGCTCACCTTTAAACAAATAATTAAAAAATTTTTCGTACGACTGCACATGTTTTTTGAAACTTTATTTCTCACAGTGTTTTTAGTGTTTGTTAAAAAAGTTTCTTGTTTGCATTTACCCCCTACAAGTCGTACACCCCGCTCCACTAGCAAAACAGTTGCGACAACCAGACAACCAGTTTTGTAGCTCTGGCAGACGTTAAATATCGCGTGCAGACAGGAACAGTTGAACCAGCAAACTGCAACCGGCAGCCAGCACCGGTCTGGCAGTCAAACTCAACGTCATCGTCAGCGCCTTTAGACGGCGGCGGCGGCGACGGCGGTCGTCCTAGTCGTCCTTTTGGACTGGTGAAAGAGTCGCAGACATGAAAATTGCTCTGAACTCGAGAACGACCAAAACGCCCCTGGTGCACTACGAAAGTCACAATTGCAGTCGCAATCGCAATCGCAGTCAGAGGCGCAGTCAGACCGGCATAGCAATAACTCCTTAATAAAATATACTATGCGATGTATGGGATGGGGTTGTGATAAAATTTTTGGTGTAAGATGGTGTAAGCTGAATGCCTGAGGCCAGAGGCCTGGGCAGGATTACTTGTTACACGTAACGAACGAATTGCAAGTGCATATTTGTTGCTGCCTGGCATTTGATTGTAATGTGTGATATTTCGATTTCGATTTCGTTTTCGTTTTTTTTGTATTTCTTTTAAATTACTAACAACTTAGTGCCAGTTAAATTATTGGTTTCTTATAGTGGTCCTGTTACTTCATTTTGGTTTTAAAGAAATCAAATCTTTTGCCATTTCTTAATACTGCTGTGGATAAAATAAATATCGATAAATGCATTTAAGCTTAATATAAATATAAAAAATCTTAAACAATTTTGCAGTTGCTCCATTTATTTTATTTAGTTTTAGTTATATAAAATATATATACAATATGTATAAAATTCTGCTTTGGATTTCAAAATATATTAACTGCAAAAAAAGCCATCAAGTTTACATTGTGGACGCGTCTATTTTTTTTGTAGCGATTTTTCTGCTTCGCACAGCTGAGAAACTACGGCAGGAATACGGTCTAACTCCTCCAAAAGCGCCAACTCCTCGGAGCTTTTGTTTACCTGCAAACTCAGCAATTTGCGTACAAGCGGATGTGTTACTTCATAGCTAATGACTTCATCTAAGTTGAGGCCAACAACGTCAGATGGTGCTTCTCGTTTCTTCTTCTGTGACTTCCGTGCCATTTTGTTAGGGTTTGTCTTTGGCGGCTTCTTCGAATTGACCTTCAGCAGACTTTCAATCAATGTTGAATTTTCTTCCATCACATTCCCCGTAACCTTTCTGTCATTGCTATATATGTATTCAAAATTAGGAGTAATAACGCGCTGATCTTGGATTTGATTGAGCACCAAGTCGCTCAACTCTTTGGCATTCCTTAAATAATTAATGCGGGAACGACGCACCTCTGAACTATTGTCTACATTTGTTCCAGACATGTATTGCGATATGCTCAGTTTCAGAGGTTCCTCACGAATGCTTGAAGTTGTTGAAGGCGAGCGACTGTACTTTTTCTGCTGAGAGAATAAACTCAACGCAGACAGTGCCTCATGGTTGATGTCATCCTCAATCACGTTATCTTTTAAATCTTTTAAAGATTCAATAGAATTCTTTATATAGTTACTCTCACGATCCTTACTACTGTACTCTCTGGAGATATTGCTGGGTTTGCTCTGCTCCGAGGATAGACTCCTGGCAGACAGTGCCTCATGGTTGATGCCACCCTCAATCACGTTGTCTTTTAAATCTTCTAAAGATTCAATAAAATTCTTTACATAGTTACTCTCACGATCCTCACAACTGTACTCTCTCGAAATGTTGCTTGGTTTGCTCTGCTTCGAGGATAGACACAAGGCAGACAGTGCCTCATAGTTGATACCACCATCAGTTACTTCATCTTTTAAATCTTCTAAGGATTCAATGGAAATCTTTATATAGTCTCTCTCACGATCTTCAGTACTGCACTTTTCTGAGATGTTGTTTGGCTTGCTCTGCTCCAAGGATAAACTCAAGGCAGACAGTGCCTCATGGTTGATGCCACCCTCAATTACGTTGTCTCTTAAATCTTCCAAAGGTTCAACGGATTTCTTTATATAGTCACTCTCACGATCCTCACAACTGTACTCTCTCGATATGTTGCTTGGTTTGCTCTGCTTCGAGGATAGACACAAGGCAGACAGTGCCTCATAGTTGATACCACCATCAGTAACGTCATCTTTTAAATCTTTTAAGGATTCAATGGAATTATTTATATAGTCACTCTCAAGATCCTCAATACTGCACTTTTCTGAGATGTTGTTTGGCTTGCTCTGCTCCAAAGATAGACTCAAGGCAGACAGTGCCTCATCGTTAATGCCATCCTCAATTACGTTGTCTCTTAAATCTTCTAAAGGTTCAACGGAATTCTTTATATAGTCACTCTCAAGATCCTCAATACTCTTAAAACTTTGTAGCGACGAATCTCTTGACATGTCAGACGTGTGGCTAGATGCGTTCTTCCTGCCATTGCTATTATCGCGGATGGCATCCGATTCAGGATGTGTAACCAATGCACAATCTCCACCATCTTTCTCCTCTTGCTCTCCATAAACAGTTTTCTGTTGCATAAGCCACTGCCAAATATGTTGATTACAACCCGACTGACGGCCCTCATGTCCGTACTGTGTGTTCATGTTTGACGCAATACCAGCTGAGCAGAATAGTTGCAGGCAAGGCTGTGATACTTGGCTAATGAATTTCCCACCACAGCTCACACTGGTTGGTGACAAGCCACTATACATTTGGGAATTTTTGCCTGGTTTGCTTTTTGAGCAATATTGATGCAGGCCAATCCGAGCGTTACCAGCCGGATATACAGCCATACCATGGTTGTCGTCATTTTCGCCGCTCACAATTAAATAGCCAGCTTTTGCCTCTTCGACATTATTAGCAGTTCTTTGACCCATTTGCCGCTGAGGTCCATGATGACGCGCATGCTCTACATCACGTTGGTATTGTGTGTTCTTCTCTTGACTTAACTGATCACTTGACTCGGAAAGATTTAATGAGGGCAGTGATATTTGGTAACTGAACTCCCCACTGTTGCTCACACTGTTTGCTGGCGAGCGACTGTATATTTCTGACGGTTTGCCTGGATGGCTTTGCGAGCATGATTGCTGCAGTACAGTGCCAGGGTCAGGGTTACCAGCTGGATATGCCAGCATACCATTGTAATCTTCAATATCGTTGGTCACTATCAAATGGCGAGCTCTTTCCTCTTCGACACGATTAGACGTTCTCTGTTTCACATGACGCTGAGGAAGATGTTCATAATGATGCGCATACTCGGCCTTTCGTTGGTCTTGTGTGTTGCGCTGCTGGCTTGACGAATCATCTGACTCGGAAAGATTTAATGAGGGCAGTGATCCTCGGATACTGAACTCCCCACTGCTGCTCACACTGTTTGCTGGCGAGCGACGAGAAATAAGTCCATGATGACGCGCATACTCTACATCACGTTGGTATTGTGTGTTCTTCTGTTGACTTAACAGATCATTTGACTCGGATAGATTTAATGAAGGCAGTGATATTTGGTAACTGAACTCTCCACTGTAGCTCACACTGTTTGCTGGCGAGCGACTGTATATTTCTGACGGTTTGCCTGGATGGCTTTGCGAGCATGATTGCTGCAGTACAGTGCCAGGGTCAGGGTTACCAGCCGGATATGCCAGCATACCATTGTAATCTTCAATATCGTTGGTCACTATCAAATGGCCAGCTCTTTCCTCTTCGACACGATTAGACGTTCTCTGTTCCACATGACGCTGAAGAAGATGTTCATGATGATGCGCATACTCGGCCATACGTTGGTCTTGTGTGTTGCGCTGCTCGCTTGAATCATCTGACGCGGAAAGATTTAATGAGGGCAGTGATCCTTGCCCACTGCTGCTCACACTGTTTGCTGGCGAGCGACTATATTGTTTGCCTGGATCGATTCCCTCTTCGACAATATAAGCGGCTCTCTGTTCCACTCGCCGCTGAGGAATATGTCTAAGACGACGAGCATACTCGACCTCCCGTTGGTATTGTGCGTTTTGGCTTGACTGTCCGTCTGACTCGGAGAGACTTAAAGAGGGCAGTGATCCTTGATTACTGCTCTCTGGTGCACGCTCGGACTGATTATCCGACTCGCTGGATAGACTTAGTGAAGGCAACGAGCCTTGGTTACTTGAATCATCACTGCATCTGCTCAATTTTTCCGAGCTATTGCTGGGTTGGTTCTGCGATCGATGATGATAATGGTTACCAAAACCAGGCAAAGGAGCTTCCTGATGCATAAGATGCATAGGACACGAATGTTGAAGCACGTTTTGTCTGTCTTTACCCTTATAATTATTGTGTCCATTGGAACTTTGTTGAGAACTGGCCATTAACTGGTTTGCACCTTGGGATTTTGGGTCTTGATTCTTATGATTGCGTCCATTGGACCATTGTTGACAACGGCCCATACACTGGTTTGGTACTGGTAGTTTTTCATGACCACAATTGCTTATCCGCGGATGTAAATCTGGCAGTTCTGTTGTATCTGAACCTATCGGTAGAGGTCGTCGGGAACAGGGCTTTATTGAATGGTCTTTGTCGCAAAGCCTAGGGGTATAGCTTTCTACATTGTCCACGTTTACACTCTTTTGATTGATTTTACTGCGAGCGTTCTGGCACTGAGAATCAAGAAATCGAAAATAAAGGGTAAGAAAACTTAATGCGAATAAAATTGTAGGAAAACTGTAGAAAATGGCTAGGGAACTAGGTATCTAATAGTCGGAAAATCCCCACTGCACACACATTTTGAAGATTCTACTAGTCGCCGTAATGACTTACCATTGAATTCTTGGGAAGCATTTTACTTAGGCAATGCTCAGGAATATCTTTTGTATGCTCTGTTTTATCCATAGTATGAACAGCTTGACTAAAACTTTTATTATGAAAAGTCAGTCCGAATAAAATAAATACTTTAATTGGTCTGACAATAATTTCAAAAGGTTAATGATTAAAAAAAAACTTGGAGAAAGGTCTGATAATTACAGGATAAGGTTGCTACGATGGTAAAACCCAAAAAAATCCCTAATAATCTGTAATAACTTTGCAACCATTTATTAAACAGAAGCCAAGGCTTTAATCCTCTTAGCGTAGAATATGAATAATTTGGCTGACAAAGATCGTCAGTGCCAAAGCAGAACAAGAATGGTACACTGCGACCAGTTGTCACATCCCTCAAGCGCTCTGGGTAAAGTACAATCCAAAGCGAACATACGAACTGATGCGATTTCACAAAAGAAGGAGCAGGTTGGTGACAGGAGTTGCAACGTGACCGAGAGGATGCACGGTTCCTCCCAACGAGGAGCAGCAGATAGAATGCATACAACAACTTTTTTGCGATTGTGAAATGGGAAAACCATTCTTTGAAGATCTGAGCTGCCAGGCAAATCTACCCAAAGCTGTCTAGACTCTTTTTATGGAATGCTCAAAATGGAGTAGAGCAACGCGCCCGAAAAGAGAGCGCCTAACAGCTGTACTATCCAACTATACCACAATTGCTTATCCGCGGATGTAAATCTGGCAGTTCTGTTGTATCTGAACCTATCGGTAGAGGTCGTCGGGAACAGGGCTTTATTGAATGGTCTTTGTCACAAAGCCTAGGGGTATAGCTTTCTACATTGTCCACGTTTACACTCTTTTGATTGCTTTTACTGCGAGCGTTCTGGCACGGAGAATCAAGAAATCGAAAATAAAGGGTAAGAAAACTTAATGCGAATAAAATTGTAGGAAAACTGTAGAAAATGGCAAGGGAACTAGGTATCTAATAGTCGGAAAATCCCCACTGCACACACATTTTGAAGATTCTACTAGTCGCCGTAATGACTTACCATTGAACTCTTGGGAAGCATTTTACTTAGGCAATGCTCAGGAATATCTTTTGTATGCTCTGTTTCGTCCATTGTATGAACAGCTTGACTAAAACTTTTATTATGAAAAAGTCAGTCCGAATAAAATAAATACTTTAAGTGGTCTGACAATAATTTCAAAAGGTTAATGATTAAAAAAAACTTGGAGAAAGGTCTGATAATGACAGGATAAGGTTGCTACGATGGTAAAACCCAAAAAAATCCCTAATAATCTGTAATAACTTTGCAACCATTTATTAAACAGAAGCCAAGGCTTTAATCCTCTTAGCGTAGAATATGAATAATTTGGCTGACAAAGATCGTCAGTGCCAAAGCAGAGCAAGAATGGTACACTGCGACCAGTTGTCACATCCCTCGAGCGCTCTGGGTAAAGTACAATCCAAAGCGAACATACGAACTGATGCGATTTCACAAAAGAAGGAGCAGGTTGGTGACAGGAGTTGCAACGTGACCGAGAGGATGCACGGTTCCTCCCAACGAGGAGCAGCAGATAGAATGCATACAACAACTTTTTTGCGATTGTGAAATGGGAAAACCATTCTTTGAAGATCTGAGCAGCCAGGCAAATCTACCCAAAGCTATCTAGACTCTTTTTATGGAATGCTCAAAATGGAGTAGAGCAACGCGCCCGAAAAGAGAGCGCCTAACAGCTGTAACATCCAACTATACCTAGCAGCGAAACCCACTCTTCCCACCGGTCTCTTGGTGACCGCCTAACTAACACGGAAAATCTAGAGGGACGCACTTTTGGTTTTTGTGTATAAGGTGTAGGTTCCCAAAAGGCCACAGTTCACTTACCGAAGTTTTATGATGCATCATATTACTAGAAAAATCGTCACAAGGCGCTGGTAAATTATTCTTTCTGTCCATTGTAAAAATATATGTATACTGATTGTCTAGCTTAAATATATACTTTGAATGAAGCGACAATTTCAAAGCCGGAATGATTTGAAATATTCATATTCTACACTTACTTATAAAGCAATGCAGATTGGATGAAAAACAGGAATTTCTTTAAGTGCGATTACCGATATATAACTACAATCTACTACTATCAACAATCGGTTGGTGACAGGAGTTGCAACGTGACCGAGAGGATGCACGGTTCCTCCCAACGAGGAGCAGCAGATAGAATGCATACAACAACTTTTTTGCGATTGTGAAATGGGAAAACCATTCTTTGAAGATCTGAGCTGCCAGGCAAATCTACCCAAAGCTATCTAGACTCTTTTTATGGAATGCTCAAAATGGAGTAGAGCAACGAGCCCGAAAAGAGAGCGCCTAACAGCTGTACTATCCAACTATACCTAGCAGCGAAACCCACTCTTCCCACCGGTCTCTTGGTGACCGCCTAACTAACACGAAATATCTAGACGGACGCACTGGTTGGTTTTTGTGCATAAGGTGTAGGTTCCCAAAAGAGCACAGTTCACTTACCGAAGTTTTATGATGCATCATATTACTAGAAAAATCGTCACAAGGCGCTGGTGAATTATTCTTTCTGTCCATTGTAATAATATATGTATACTGCTTGTATAGCTTAAATATATACTTTAAATGAAGCGACAATTTCAAAGCCGGAATGATTTGAAATATTCATATTCTACACTTACTTATAAAGCAAAGCAGATTGGATGAAAAACAGGAATTTCTTTAAGTGCGATTACCGATAACTACAATCTACTACTATCAACAATCGGTTGGTGACAGGAGTTGCAACGTGACCGAGAGGATGCACGGTTCCTCCCAACGAGGAGCAGCAGATAGAATGCATACAACAACTTTTTTGCGATTGTGAAATGGGAAAACCATTCTTTGAAGATCTGAGCTGCCAGGCAAATCTACCCAAAGCTATCTAGACTCTTTTTATGGAATGCTCAAAATGGAGTAGAGCAACGCGCCCGAAAAGAGAGCGCCTAACAGCTGTAACATCCAACTATACCTAGCAGCGAAACCCACTCTTCCCACCGGTCTGTTGGTGACCGCCTAACTAACACGGAAAATCTAGACGGACGCACTGTTGGTTTTTGTGTATAAGGTGTAGGTTCCCAAAAGGGCACAGAACACTTACCGAAGTTTTATGATGCATCATATTACTAGAAAAATCGTCACAAGGCGCTGGTGAATTATTCTTTCTGTCCATTGTAATAATATATGTATACTGATTGTCTAGCTTAAATATATACTTTGAATGAAGCGACAATTTCAAAGCCGGAATGATTTGAAATATTCATATTCTATACTTACTTATAAAGCAATGCAGATTGGATGAGAAACAGGAATTTCTTTAAGTTCGATTACCGATATTTAACTACAATCTACTACTATCAACAATCGGTTGGTGACAGGAGTTGCAACGTGACCGAGAGGATGCACGGTTCCTCCCAACGAGGAGCAGCAGACAGAATGCATACAACAACTTTTTTGCGATTGTGAAATGGGAAAACCATTCTTTGAAGATCTGAGCTGCCAGGCAAATCTACCCAAAGCTATCTAGACTCTTTTTATGGAATGCTCAAAATGGAGTAGAGCAACGCGCCCGAAAAGAGAGCGCCTAACAGCTGTACTATCCAACTATACCTAGCAGCGAAACCTCTCTTCCCACCGGTCTCTTGGTGACCGCCTAACTAACACGGAAAATCTAGACGGACGCACTGTTGGTTTTTGTGTATAAGGTGTAGGTTCCCAAAAGGCCACAGTTCACTTACCGAAGTTTTATGATGCATCATATTACTAGAAAAATCGTCACAAGGCGCTGGTAAATTATTCTTTCTGTCCATTGTACAAATATATGTATACTGATTGTCTAGCTTAAATATATACTTTGAATGAAGCGACAATTTCAAAGCCGGAATGATTTGAAATATTCATATTCTACACTTACTTATAAAGCAATGCAGATTGGATGAAAAACAGGAATTTCTTTAAGTGCGATTACCGATATATAACTACAATCTACTACTATCAACAATCGGTTGGTGACAGGAGTTGCAACGTGACCGAGAGGATGCACGGTTCCTCCCAACGAGGAGCAGCAGACAGAATGCATACAACAACTTTTTTGCGATTGTGAAATGGGAAAACCATTCTTTGAAGATCTGAGCTGCCAGGCAAATCTACCCAAAGCTATCTAGACTCTTTTTATGGAATGCTCAAAATGGAGTAGAGCAACGAGCCCGAAAAGAGAGCGCCTAACAGCTGTACTATCCAACTATAACTAGCAGCGAAACCCACTCTTCCCACCGGTCTCTTGGTGACCGCCTAACTAACACGGAAAATCTAGACGGACGCACTGTTGGTTTTTGTGTATAAGGTGTAGGTTCCCAAAAGGGCACAGTACACTTACCGAAGTTTTATGATGCATCATATTACTAGAAAAATCGTCACAAGGCGCTGGTAAATTATTCTTTCTGTCCATTGTAAAAATAAATGTATACTGCTTGTCTAGCTTAAATATATACTTTGAGTGAAGCGACAATTTCAAAGCCGGAATGATTTGAAATATTCATATTCTATACTTACTTATAAAGCAAAGCAGATTGGATGAGATACAGGAATTTCTTTAAGTGCGATAACCGATATATAACTACCATCAACAATCATCGCAATGCGGTTTGAAAATTGTATTTTGTGTTTTATGCATTCCTAAAATGAACACATTCCATTCCTAGAATGGACAACTATGGCACATTGCCAGAATTTCACCATATGCCAGATTGCCAGCAGGGTGCATGACTACATTGTGGGGGCAGAGATAAAAGCTTACAAAAATGCATCCTGTAGCCGAAGAAATAATTCTACAAGCAAAATATATATATATATAAATAATATAATATAATATAATATATATATAAATATCACCCTTTGGCAGAAATAGAATCTTGATGCACGCTAACCGTAGAACCTTTCCAGATAATAATAGTTTCTTTCGGTTTTGGATCTGGTTGAGAAGCTTGTATAGAGCCAATAGATGAAGTAGCAGTGAAGCTTTCCGACACTTCATTTTTATACCCTGTACCTATAGGTACAAAGTGTATACTAGATTTGTGCAATGTATGTAACGGACAGAAGGAGGCTTGGCAGACCCCAAGTCCTTTATACCAAAATGCTTATCATAACCTCGGGTAGCGATTGAGCCATGTCCGCCTGTCCGTCCGTCCGTCCGTATGAACGCCTAGATCCCGGAGACTATAAGACCTAGAGACACGAACCACCTGGTGCGCATATTTCCTCAGAAGATGAAGTTTGTTGAATCATGTCAATATCTTCCCCCGTTCCCCCGCAGTAGGGTTTCGCGGTTTTCAGCCATACCGTTTAATATTTTCATCATTCAAATTTAACAGAGCGATGCTTTGTGGTTACATGCATCTGTGTATAAAAAATGAACAAAATCGGACAAATACAGAAAAAGTTATAGTCAAAAACATACAAATTTCACCACCCTTGCCTAGAAACTGCGTCAATATTTGACTCTTCGTAATTAGGGTTACAAGTGACCTAGAATTACAATTTTTGGTAAGCTGATTCATGTGGCTTTAATCAACAAATCCACATAGAAATTTAATCGATGTGGTCCTGCCACCCCCCCGCAATAGATTTACCATGTTTTCTCTCACACCCCTCAACATACCAACTTGAAACTTACCCCATATGCTTTAAATAACTTTTTTGACGTAAGATTCGAGTCTCATCAAAATCGGTAAAAATTAAGGCAACTTATAGGTATAAATATCGAATTTCACCAAAAAAAAATAAATTCCAATTGGAAAGTTCTTAGATGGAATATGCAGGAAAAATTTTTTTAACACAAAAGGTACAGGGTATTCCACTGTCGTGCAGCGCCTCGACTGTACCACATTTTTATTATAAAGCTCGGCTGTCACCAGCTGTCCGTATGCAACACTTACATATATCTCGAATACCAAAAGTTTTAGGTATACGAAATTTTACCAAAAGATTTATTGATACATGCGAAAGAATTTCACGTGTTTCATACATTTATTATTGAATCGAAATTTAGCATGGGTATACATTTTGTTGCTAAAAATTGTTGAGAAAAACTATGAAAATTTTTCTAATGTGAGCCCAATTAATAAAAAGAAAAACAAAGACAAAATGTTGGTTCTGTCTTTAGAAGCGCAGAAAATGTATTTAGCCTACGCAGTTCTAAATATTTCGCGCGGAATGATAAAACTTCATATAGAAAAAAAGTCCCAAATGGAATAATAGGCCTTTACTGAAAGAAACAAATCCGTCTTGACTAAAAAAGATTGAAACATTTCAATCTCGCAAAAATTGGGAATTGACCAAAAGCCAAGTTAAGCTCCCAACAGCTGCACTAAACGCTCATGTCCTATAAGTGGCTTTTGTTTAATAACCATCAATTAGAGCACTAAAGGCAGCAACAACAACAACAACAACAATAACGATTATAATAATAATGATCACGTTGATGAGTAGCAAATGTACCGCTAAAGTTACAGTTACCGTAACTGTTACCGTTGCCGTTGTTGCCACCGCCATTTGCTATTATGATAATCTTTTTGAAAGGCTTGCCACAAGTTCTCGTAGCAGACAAAAGGATTTAAATTATGCCGCTAAGCGGTTTATACAGCCAGCCACAGCAGCAACAATATACGCTTGTGATACCCTATACCCATTTGGGTATATAGGCTTTTAGGTAGAGTATAATATCCATGCGAATGTCTTTATGAACACTTGAGGTAGTAACTCAAAATCTTAGCAAAAGATGCTCGAAATTCGGTTTAGCTAGTTTCTTAAATTGGTTCGATATCTGCTACAATTTTCCAACTCCTCCTGAAGAATTGTGAATATGAAAAAGTCATATAAATCGTGGTGCTTAAGTCTCGAACCATAGCAGATATCTTATTACAAAATCATGTATAATAATTTTTTTTTAATTAAAACTGTTTGAATACTTGGTGTGAGCATCTAATTCTTGCAACAATTTGAGAAAAATCTTCAAATAAACTCTCTCTCTTGGCGACTTCTTTGTTCAATTATGCCTTCTTTTTCATCATTATCGGCAAGTCCACACAGCTGCTAATGCAGCGCATTTAAAAACAAAGCTGTAAACAGCTGTTTATGCACAAAGGTTGTTCACCATGTTAGTCTTGCACTTTTGCACTTCTTTTTGGGCCTGACAGATTACAGTGTATTCCAATGTCTGTAGCGACTGTTTTTGTTGTTGTTGGCTGGCAAGTGATTCAAAGTTAACACTCAACCAGCTTTTCTGCCAACATTTTCTTAATAGCCCTAGCAAGCAATGGGTAAGTGAGCTGGATTAGGAAGGGTAGCGCAGGCATAGGGTATGGTTATGGCAACAAAAACGTTAACAGAACTCATCAGCAGCCAAGCATCACTTTTTGAGATAAACATAAAGCTCACCTAATGCCTGTCCCGCACTCTCTCTCTCTCTCTCTCTTGAGCCCTCCTATGAGTGTCTGTGTGTGGGCTCCCGCAGCAAAGACACAAGCATTTATGATGCTAATGTGTGTGTGTGTGTGTGCGTATGATTTGTTTGTGCTGTTGACTTTGGATAATGTCGTTTGTTGCATGCCTGGCTCTCTCAACGGGTTCCACCACCCCAACCTTGACTTTCTCTCCAACCAACCAACCAACCACTCACTCTCTGCTTTGTGCGTTTGTTTGTTTGTTTGTTTGACTGATTGTCTGTCATTTTGTATGATTGTGCGCCTATTAGTATACAAATGAATGAATAAGTGCGACACCGCCTGCCACCTACGGAATCCTCATCACCATTGCCATACCCTTACCCATACCCATACCCCGCTTCTTATCCCTGTCACTATTCGCATTGAGCTGCCTGGCAAGCCCCAGCTTATGCGCAGCGTGTGTCATTTTCGTTGATTGAATGTGCTGAACCGCCGCCGCTGCTCTTAACTCCGGGTCTCCGAGTGTCAGACTTACCATAGTAGTTAATTCAGAGATCCGCTGCTAACCGCTCATGAAAGGAAATGCGCTTTATTCAATTGGCAATGAGATTACTTGTGCTTTAAGCCTTTAAGCCATTGTTAGACAATTTGCCGTCAACTGACATGACAAGCGGGTGAAACAAGAAAAAAGAATTTGGAGCATTTGGTGTAGCGAATTTTGTACACACTATAGTCAAGTAGAAGTTTTTATGCAATTGGATCTCATTAGAACGAATCACTATAAAGCTGAAAGTCTTTCTCTTCGTATAACCAATTTTACTTAGGCGCTCTCTCTCTTCATTCTGCCAGTGAGCATCTCTCATTTGGAAGATTTTATTGAAACTATTTAGGTTATAGGAACTAAGAAGTTGCTGGACCACTCTTTTTAAGTTTAACTTGGAGCTGTAAGCTGCTTTAAAGCAGATTTTGTCTAAGTTGTTGGGTTCCCGAACTAGTTCAGCGTTTATTTAATTATCTGTTGATATATTAATCACGTAATGGTTGTGGCTTAATTCCTTCATCGACTGAAGATTTTATTGGGAAACGTTACAAAGCTCTTGAAAAAGTTATAAACAGCTCGCTTTACAAAGGGTAAAAGAAAAAAAAAAACCAAATGTGTGAATATGTGTTAGCTCTTAATTGTTGTAATGCGATTTATATCGTTTCACGTGTTAGTTCTCGGACTTAGTCAGTTACTCACTCAGTCAGGCTCTTGTCATTTGGTATGTTGGCCTATTGGCATGTTGGCTTATTGCTCTATGTAGATATTTTTGCAATTGTGCTGCAACTTTTTTTCTAAACCAACTGTGGACTCTCCCTGACCATAACTTGGACTAAATGAGAGAAATTGAGCTAGAACATTAAGCATCTCAGAAAACCTATTACTATGGCTCTCAATTTGGCACTTAAGCGTTTAAAGATATGTTTAATATAGTACTACTCTCTTTGTTAAGTACAGCAACGCAGCTTCAATTTGTTGCCCCCAAGGTTCTGCCTGAAGCTGAGAGATATGAACGCTTTTGACTTGGCCAAATGCTTTAGACACATTCATATTTAGCCTTTAGGCTTATTTGGCTGTATCTAGCTTAAATTTTAGTTTACATTAAATAAATATCTTGTTAACAGAATTGAATAATTTTGAATAGTCGACACTTTAAGTAACGATTATAGTACGCCAAAAAATTATACTCCGCCTTTTTGTATTACCATTTAGAATAAACAAATATCTTAATTAATTGCACATAGCTCCCTGCTCTCTATGTTCTAAGCAAATTGTTCTCTTGAGACTTTTATCTTTTTGAAAAACAGATTAAAGTATAACAATTTCTAACACATTACAGTCGTTTGAAATTAGAATAATTTTTTTTTAAAAAGCTTAAAACTTAAATATTAAATATATATTATGAATAAATACAAAAATATTTTTAAAGAAATTATTACTATTTTTATCGTCAGATAACACTATAATAAATTTGGCTAGATAAAAAAAACGAACAAATTTTATTCTTTTTCATTTTTGGTTGCTTCCAATATCACATTTTTTACTATCGATATCTTCTAATAATTTCCTTACTCTATGTAAGCACAGCTCTACACCTTTCGATTGCAACTAGCCACGACTATGCTTTCTAATGGGAAATTTTGTTTATGCAAGACACGAACCATTTATGCAAGACAGCCTTTTTTTTGGCTTGATTCAGAAAACAAAAAAAATTAAAAATTACATATTAATAAATATCTAACGCGAAATTGTCACATATAGTATCTAAAAATATAAAAAAATATTTAAAAAATTGTTTCAGTTTAAATTACGTGCATTTTTGAACCTCTTCTGCAAATTCGTTTTTATTACTATCGCAACAAAGTAGTCGGATTTAAGTCACATAAAAAATTCGTTTTGGTGAAATTGGGAGCTACAAACATGTGGTTTTAAAACGAATTCGAGTAAAATATTCGAATGCGTTTTTCGAAACACTGCCAAAAGATGTTGTATGTATCTACACGTAACAAATAACCGGTACTCGACAAAAAATATCAAGTCTAAAAAAGTTGGCTATAAATTGATGCTTATTCAAAATCTAGAGACTTTTTTTTCTAATATTTTAATATCTTAAGAGCGTAAAGATAGAAATTAATAAAAATGTGCGTTAATAAAATTTGCTATGAATTGATAAACATGTTGAAATTGGGAGCAACAAACAGGTGGTTTTAAAACGAATTCGTATAAAATACTCGGATTCGTTTTCCGGCGCAGTACCAAATGATTTTGTGTGTATCTATAGACAACAAATATACAGAAATTTGCAAAAAAAAAAATGGCGTCCAAAAAATTTGTTCAAACAGGTGGTTTTAAAACGAATACGTACCTAAAAAATAATCGGATTCGTTTCCCGCAGCACGGCCGATGATTTTGTATATATCGATAGACAACAAATAAAAAAATTCCAAAAAATTTGTTCATAAATGGATTAAAATCTAGAGTTTTTTCTAATATTAATACATAACATGGTATAAAAAAAAAAAAAAATCAAAATTTGCGCAAATAAAATTTTCGCTGAATTGATGATTACGGTTAAATCGGCAGCAACACATATGTGGTTTCAAAACGAATTCGTATAAAATATTCGGATTCGTTTTTCGCAGCACGGCCGATGATTTTGTATACATCGATAGACAACAAATAAACGAAAGTTATAATATTGAGAGAGTTTTTATTCAATATTATCATATCTCAAGGAAGAAGAAATAAATGAATAAATTAAACTAAAAAAATCTTTGCATTAATAAACGAAATTTTACGCATATATTGAAATTTATAAAAATGTTTTATGAATTGTTAATTTTTAGCTATCATATCTCAGAAATAAATTTAAATAAATAAATTAAATTATTGATGCTTGGTACTTATCGATAACTCATTAAAAGCAACCCCAAATTGGCAAACATTAAAAAGTATGGTATATAGAAAAAATCGAATTTAGAAGCTGTTTTAAAGACTAAACTTGCCTTAACTTAATCAATGTTTAAAACATGTATATACATAAAATATAATATATACATTAAACGAGCTTAACTTATATACTTGGTATTGCTGTCAGCTTCAAGGTTCATTAAGCATTTTGGCTTGGCCCCTTGTTAATTGATAGTTAAATCTGTCAAAGGGTGTCAAATGAAGGAAACGGATGGATTGATTTCGGTACGCAAAATTAGTCAAATACAAACAAGCATGTATATCTAGTATCTTGCTATATACATATACTATGTATTTACACGCTTATATAGAGACTGTGCAGACCATTACATTGTATATGAGTAATTATTAGCTGAAGAACTAATTGTGATTGATTACAAGAAGTTAAGCGAACTGTTTCAATGTCCGCTTTTATCTACTATTGCTACTATTATTATGTATTACAACTACATGAGTACTTATTATTATTATTATTATTACTGTTGCTGTTGCTCTTCACATCATTTTTGTTGGCTAATTAGGGCTAAATATACAATGGATTTGGTTTATAAGCCAAGTCTAGAGCCACTTCAACTTGAAGTAATATGAGCGCCCTGCTGTTGATATGTCTAATTGAAAACAGCAGAGACAACAACAACAGTGCTTGCTATAAGTATTGTCTCCACAATAATGACCAATAATCGATTGTATTATAGCTTAGAGTCTACAGATGACAAACATACACTGAGAAGATTTTACTGACACTTGAACTTAATTCTTCTGGAAAGTTGAATTTGTTTTAAAAAAAAATTATGTTTTCTGAGCAATATGTTTAAAAGCGTAGATCCAAGTTTTAGCTGCATTATCTTTTTCTTAACTTATTTTCTAAATAATAATGTTATTGAACTTTTGTTCTGGAACTTTCATATTTTTTTGTTACTTCTAGCAAGCATGATCGATTTTGAGATGTTATCTGTTCCAATCCACTAATATTTACCCATATATTATTGTATTATTTTTAACAAAAAAATTTCAGTCCCTGTGCATATAGTGGTAAAGTTTACCCGATTAGTAAGAGACTCGATTGGTTCTTAGATATTTCCACATTTTTCATTTCACTTTTAAAATGTGATTTCTTTTCATGCCTTTCATATAAATGAATAGTTTATATCAGAGCTCGTAAAAAACTGTCAACCCATTTTTCCCATGCGGTCGGGTCACGACCAAAACCGAACAAATAAAACACAAACTGTCACAAACTGAGCCGAACACTTTTTTCATTTCGCTTTTCCGTTTTGTTCCGTGTTTTCGGCTGAGCAAAACAAACGTGTCTCTCTCTCTGAATAACACTTATGTCGAGACACTTTGAGCAAGCGCTCACTGAAAAACTGTCTGCCTCAGACCGTTTCGTAAAAAGTGTGCGGAAAAAGTGCTTGTGTAAGTCGCCTATGCTTTACTTCGTGCATTTACTTCGGCTTGCTTCGGCCTCGCAAAAGACACTTTTGCTGAAAGTCTCAGGCAAAAGTGTCTGGGAAAAACACAACCGAAATAGAACCGAAAAAATTGTTCTTGCTCTGAGCGAAACACTTTTGAACAAAAACACAATTGAGTGTGTTTTGTCAATTGCTTTTCTCAAAGTGTTCGGCAATGAGTGTTTTTTTCGGACACTCTGAAAGTGTTGACAGTTTTTTACGAGCTGTGGCTTATATTTTAATTTCTTATCACTTAATATTTGTTTTTTTTAATTGCTTGTTAAATTTTCGTTTTAATTTTTTTTCAAAACATATGCTTGACCAACGTTAATTTTTTCTCTCAGTGTATTATAGCTGTCATTAGGACAGGCAAAGGCGAACGCAGCACTCACAAAAGCCGCTTGACTGTACCGATGTGTCAATTAACAATTTGCGCGCACTGTTTATGGGTCCATGGAGGATTTTAGTAGCTGCAACAGCAGCAACAACAACAACAACAACCAAATCATAGATGATGTGGCTGTTGATTGCCACACTGTTTATGCGACCAGAGAGAGAGCTTTAGTCCTTATATATACACACACACCATACATGTACTCGTTTATATATGTAAATGTGTAGTATATATACATATATATATGAGTTTGTTTGTATTGTGGTTATGGCAGACAATTTATGTGCGACGCTTGCATCATTAGCGACAACAACAACAACAAAAAAAACAACTGCGGCAGTGTCAGGAACTAAATTCACTCAATTTGTTTGTTTTCATTTATATTTAAGTGACTCGAGTACTCATGAATGAAATGAGTTTCATTTTGCAAATGAGCCTACAATTGAGATGCTGCCTCTGCAGCTTCTTCATCTTTGGCATCATCTTTATCATCTTTCTCTACGCCATCTTTATACCGACTTTTTATTGTTGGTTTTGCGCGCTTTATAATGCTTTGACATTTAGTTGATGACAGGGCCGGATTTAAAGCATTTTTCAAATTGGTGATGAAAAATCTGAATCTTTTAAACAAATTGTACTGAGGAAAAGTATCATCAGGGTAGCTAGAGAAGTCGATATAGACATGCCCGGCTCTTCCTCCATATGAACTGCTAGATCTAAGAGTTAACAAGAACTAGAGACATAGAACTTTGGATTTAAATCCTAAATTATTTCAAGACATACACCTTTTTTTTACTTATTCGTTATTAGTTGGAGCAAAGAGCCTCCTTCTACTTCTTCTATATCAGCGACAATTAGACAGGCTAAGGCTAAAACAAAAGAAAGTGGTATGTACTTTTTGAGCCGCTGAATTCGAAAACACCCATAGGTTGTGGAATAAACTCAAAGAAACGCCAAAAAACGATTCATTTTGTAGGCTATCTAAGAGTGCTGACGTATTGGAGGATTTTTTTTGGATGTCAGATTCGGCTGCAGACAAACGGTTTCGAAAAAAAAAAATCTTGGGCGACTTTAGAAAAAAATCGATTTTTAAGTTCGGAGGGCAGACCATGTACAAGATTTTGGGGTCGCTGAAAACGAATCCGAGTTCCGAAAGAACTTTTAACTATTTTATCTTAACAGATATTGTAACTAAATTTAACATTGCACTCAAACTTTGTACCAAATTTGATCTATATCATATAGCCTCTATAAGACCGGTGTGTTCATTTTTTATGTTCCCAAACACGGCAAAGAAATTTAATTTAAATCGGTTTCCTGTATCATATAGACCCCAGGGGACCGGTAGGGAAAAATTATATTTTCATTGATTTTCGTTTTTTTGTGAACCAAATTTGCATCGGATCAAAATCGGTTTACTATAACATATAGACGCCATGTGACCGACCCGTCGAAAAAATGTTTTAAGCAGGGACCGTAACTCTTATAATATTTAAAATAAAAATCATGAAATAATTATTATTTTTTGATTTTTTGCATTCACTTTTAAGAGTATAATTTTAAACAAATATACACCAGCCGCATCCTCCGGTATCAGTAAGGACTATCTAGTCTTTATGTGACTCCTCCCAGGGGTCAACCGGTGAAACCTAACCTAACCTATAAGCTTAAATAAAGTTAATATATATAGTTAGTAAAAACATTTTAGAGTATGCAGAATTTCAACGAAATGGGTTCTTTTATTTACTAGCTTGTTGTGAGAGTACAGGGTATCGCAAAGTCGACCACGCCCGACTGAAACGTTCGCAATATATTTAGTAACACATATAACCTTATTATGCAGTATTATTGTAATAGTATTTAATTTCATTTTATACCAAGAAATTGGATTTAATTTAATCTGTGTTAGTGCGCCCTCATTTGCAACGGCCATTGTACCTTCAAATATTTAAATGCGCTCCTGCTTGATGGCAAGTTGTATAAATGATTATACTATATAGTACACATTCTTTACACTTTATACCATAATATAGTACATAGTATGTAGTTTATATAATATGATCTAAGTCATTTTATTATAGTTCTTGTTGTTGTTGTTGTTGATGGTGTTTTCTTGATGTCTAGGTTTATTGGCTTAAGTGAAAAATTGCAACTCATTTGCATTGTGAATGTGTTGAGCATTTGTTTTTGTAGCCATGTGTGTGAGTGTGTGTGTGTATCTGTATCTCGCTATGTAATATCAACTAGAAGTAAATACATCATATAAAACAGAATCTTTGTCTTTGGGGCTTTAACTAAGGTTTATGACATTCATAAAAGTTGAGCTTACGTTACATAGTGTATATAGAATGCACTACAAATTGGGATCAGAATATAGATTTTCTAGCTAATATGGAATAAAGTGGAAGTTGTCATGTTCTGTTATGATTGAAGACCATTTACTTAGAGCTTTATTTCCTTGCCTCTTAATGCGGCGCATTGGAACTAAAAATTCTTAAGAATATTTGAAAAATAAAGTATTTATTAGAGAGCTGCACAAAATGTTCTAAACGACGCACTTCACTACTGCACAGTACTTTCAAGCAGTGTATTTCACTACAGAGCTGACAGCAGAACAAAATGTTTTGATGTTCTGTTTGCTTCAAAACAAAACCTTCAGTGCTTGAACTGCCTTTGCTTCAGTGCTGGACAGTGCTTGAATATTTCAAAACATTAGAACATCACACAAAATGCTTGAGTGAAGCAAATTTTCGGCAAGCATAGCGAGTGCACTAGAATGTTTTGATTTTTATATTTTTTAGATAAAAATTGTATGTATTGAATTTTTAAGAAACAGCGATAAAATAGACATACTTGCTTTAAAAAATTTACTAGTGCTACCACATTTTATTTTGCATCAAGCAGCAGCTCGTTAAGTTTCGACAGTATAATTATTTAAAATTAAATTGTTATAAGATTAATTTTTATTTCTATATTTTTGATCGAAATCTGTTTAGTGCAAATAAAGATCTTTTTAATGTAGAGCAAACAACAATTTTTAAATCCAAAATGCAATTTAATGGAAAATGCTTTCGACAGCACTGCTTTGTGCAGAAGTGCACTACTGCGTCGAGCAAGCAGTGCAAAATTTTGCAGCACCAGCTGTTGTTGTGCACTTTTGCATTACTGCAATGATGCATAGCTTTCTGAAGCTTTTAAAAGCAAAACGCTTTGGTTTTGGCTTGCAAATTAAGTGAATTAAGAAGGCTGCAACTGTTGTAAACTGTTTAATTAAATAAAAGATACATATAATAACTATAATAACCAATATGGCTGGCATATGCTATGGTATGTATATGTCTAAATGCAATTGCTTTGAGAACTAATCTATTAAAACCATTTTAATTCAAGTTCCAAGAGACTTTGGCATTCCATTGAATATTGCCCATTTGAATAACTTGTTTGTGTGTGAGTGAGTGTATGTGCGTGTGTGTAAGTGAGTACATGCTGCATTCGTTGTTAATTTCAGTTGAAATTTCGAATGCATTCAATTTGCAACGAACAATTTTATTAGGCTGTGTACACGCCTGACATGTCAAAATTGCCTTTGACATAAATTGCATTTGCTGTGAAACTGCAGTTCGAGATACATTTGCATTTAAATGCATTTCACAGATACACACACACACACACACAGAGCGAGAGAGAGAGAGAGAGAGAGACAGTGTAATATAATCACGCAAACAGGCACAATGCAATGCAATTTATCAAGTATATCAAATAAATTAGTTAAATATTATGTTATCAAATTAAGTGCATCGCCCACTCAACGACAGACAGACAGACAGACAGACTAAAGAACATTGTAGGGACGCAAGCTGAAACTAGTCTCACTACCGATTCCACTCCTCGCAATGCCAAAACCTCTCCTAGTCCAGGCACGCAATGCAATGTCAGCATAAATTTCACTTTACATTTGATATGACAACAATAAACTCAAGTCCCTGTCTCAGTCCCAGTCCCAGTCTCATTCAGAGTCAGAGTCAGAGTCAGGCACTGCCAGTGGCAGTCTCGAGTTCCTAAGCTCAAGTTCCGTCTGCCGTCTTCCGATTCTCGATTCCCGGCTCTCAAGTCTACGTACAGTCAAATTACAACTATAACATCAAATTGTCAGCGACGCCCCGCGTCGAGTTTCATCTTGTGCAAACGAGTCCCTATGTGTCTCTGAGTATATGAGTATGGGAAGTACGAGTACAACGAATATGTACATTCGTTGTACGAGTATGTTCAAATGCTAATCACCACATGACATTCATTGTCTGTGAAACAATTGGAATCAGCTAACACGCTGAAATCAGTATGAATTGGATTACGTGCCCGCGGCAAGGCTTCAGTTTCAGTTGCAGCTTTAGCTTTGTTTTGCTCTCCAACGAACATGACCATATAAAATGGTCGCTCCGACGGGGGCAATCCCCCAAACTGCCCCCCCACATACAACCAAATACATTTATCTTGGTTAGAGATTGCACATATATTTGTGTCTGTGTGTGTGTGTGTGTGTGTGTGTGTGTGCTTGGTGTGCTCGTAGAGAAACTAAAACGTGACCATTGCCTTTATTATGCGGTGGAAATTGCATTGAAATCAATGATAAGCGACCTTGTCTCTTAAGCGTCTATTCGATTAAGGCCTAGTTACACTACAATTCCTATTCGAAGCGATTACAGCTGGATGAGCAACAAAAAAGTGCCAACTAATTTAAAAAACTTAAATTATAGTTAAAAAAAAAAATTGTTCTGAAAAGTTTAAATTTAAAAAAAAAAATTTTATTTTTTTTGGGTTTTTAATTTAAAAAAAAAAAATGAAAATTTTTTTTTTTGCCTTTATTTAATAACGAGTTTTTTTAAAATTTTGTTTTTAAAAAAAATATATTTTTTAAAAAATTTATTTAAATTGAGTTTATATTTTATATATAAGATTTTTTTAAATAAATACATTCAGTTTTTAAAACAATAATATGCTTTCTTGATTTATAATCGAAAAACCATAAAATTTAGATCATATCTGTGCTGAATCAGCCAAAAAATAGGCGGTCGGATTTACCCCACCATTTTTGAAAATGACAAAAATTGTATTTTTATTTTAAAATGGTCATACTTCAAAAATTAATAGTAGTGTAAAGAAATCGCTAGTTCTAGAAAGTTGCGACAAAGCGTTAACCCATTTAGGTCGGATTTGCCATACCTTACGCCAAATATTAAAAAAAAATTATTTATTTATTTTTATTTAAAAATAATTATTTTTTTCAAATATATATATATCTATAACACTAGTTTTCACGAAAAATTAATTCGCAAAAAAGTGTTTTTTCTTAAGCACCGTTTTCGAGATTTTTTCGAAAAACATGTTTTTGGGCACTTTTTTCAGTTATTCGTCAATATCTTGCGAACGAAATGAAAAATGAAAGACAACTAGATCGAAAGGTATTCATGTGTTGTTTACAGTGATATATGATATGTAAAAAATATTTAATTTTCGACCATTTTTCAAAATGAGAAAAAATTTTTGAAAATTATGTTAAGCTTTAGGCTGAAAGTTAATTCTTTAACGAACATTTCGAGTCTAAGATCTTCGAAATTTGATAGGAACTGTAGATGTAATGGAACCAGGAACGAAAAATCACGAATACTGCTGCATACAAATTCGTGAAGACGTAAAAGTGTGATTGAATGGAAATAAGAACTTCAGTACATGGTTCCATAGCATCTACAGTTCTTAACCGATTTTAAAGATCTTAGACTCGAAATGCTCGTAAAAGAATTCTCTTTCAGCTTAAAGATTCATGTCGATACAAAATTTTGTTCACGAGATATTGACGAATAACTAAAAAAAGTGCCCAAAAATATGTTTTTCGAAAAAATCTCGAAAACGGTGCTTAAGGCCCATACGCAGCTCCAAAATTTTCGCACGGAATGACAAAACTTCATACAAAAAAAAAATCCAAAAAAAAAAATGAATGTCATTTTCGTGTTTCTCGACCCAAAATTACCCTAAAAAACACTTTTTTTCGAAGGTTCACTCGATGACCCTTCAATTTGTAAACTAGTGTAACATATAAAATTTTAAAAATAAATAGATTTTCACATTTTCTTAAAAAAAAAAAAAAGGTATATAAATTTCTTATTCTTTTTTAAGTAGCCCCTTCTTATACGGTGTAATTAAAAAAAAATATCGAATACAAAAAAATTTATAATATACATAATATATTTTAATTATTTTAATTTTTAATTAAGTTATTTAAATTTTTTTATATCTTACAAATAATTTTTTTTAAAGTTTAACAAGTTTAACAGTTTGCTTTATTTTTATAATATATTTAAGTTTTGTCTTAAAGCTAGCCATTAAAATTTACAGAGTTAGATGTAAAAATCTTTTCATTTAAAGTTATGAATTAAAATTTTAGTTGTATTGTCGTTGTGTAGTTAAGGAAAGTAAATTCAAAAACCTTGGTCCAAACAAAATGTTTTTTTAAAAGATGTCTAAATTTTTATAACAATTAATACGAAATAAGTACTCATACTTATGTAAAAAATTAAAATTGTTCATTTTTTTTTGATAACTATTAAAAAATAAACATTGCTCAGCAATATAACTTTTTTTTTTTAATTTTACCAAACAAAACTTGTCTAATTTTTTAGCTAAATATTAAAAAAAATAATATTGCTCAAGAAAAGATTTTTTTTTTACTATTTGCATAATCCCATGATTTTATGCCGAACAGCAGCGAATAATTCACTATCGATAAGTCGATGACGATTATTATTGTGAGGTTTCCTTAATTTGGCCTAAGTACGTACCTAGTATAGTTACAAGGCATAAAAATCTGTCCCTTTATTAATTTATTTTTAAAAACAAACCTTTTTTTTTTTTTGTTTCTACGCTAGAAGTATTAATAGAGTAATTTCCACGCTTTTTATCAATTCTGTTTGTTGTTTGGCTTAAATTTGAAATCATTGCTGCAATGAAAACAAGAACCGCATTTCATTTTAGGTGAATTCATTTCGTTATTTGCATATTGCACTGCGTAGAAGTTCGGGTTTTGGGTTTTCGGTTTTGGGTGTTTTGTTTGGTCATGGATACGTCTCGTTGGCGTGTTGATTTCCGCTTGCTTGCTGCTACATACCTATATGCATATAGTAGGTATATATATACATATGCATGTGTAGTTGTGTGTTTCGATTCCTGTTGTTTCTGGTGAGTAATGTCCGTTTGTCGCTTCATGTTCTATGTTTAGTTGTCCCACAACTCTCCTTTAGCCAACAGAATGTCAGAGTATTTGTGGCAAGCAATTGTCCACTCTCAGTCGCATTCCCCTTCATCTACCTCTCCGACAATCGGCACTGATTTTGCATTTCATGTTATCTCATGGATGTAAAATACGCGGGTTGTTCACTAAGTTGACGACTTTTTGAATTTTCTGTCTACTAACTAAATGACGTCATTACTTAAAGTCGTGAGTTATGTCACAAATAAAAAATATTAAAATATACCTACTCCATACAACGAATGAACATTATTATTGTTTTAGTTAGTTTATATTATATAAAATTAATAACAATAAAGCTCTATCCAGACTCTAGCTAATAAACAATATAAAGAAGCAGTCAACTGCAAAAATATGTTTAAAAAACGAAAAAAAAAAAAAAAAAATGGCGTACGTTAAAGTCGGGCGCGGACGACTTTGGGATACCCTGTATTGCAATTAAATCCGTTATATTGCTTAAGAACTCCAGAAAATATTTTTTTTGCCAAATTTGGTTATGATATTTTCAGAAACAAACAAAAAAACGTCGAATTTTACACCAAACACTTTTTATTTGACCGATCTGCCCTATGGAAGCTATATAATATAGTCCACCGATTTTGATCAAATTGGGTAGAGTGATTGGGAACTCTAAAAAACTTTCGAGTACCAAATTTGGCTACGATATCTTTGTAAGCAAACGAATCATTTATCTAAAACTGTTGTTTTTTTTCGAGCTCCTCTGAAACACCCCTATGGGAGCTGTACAATATGTATTTACCCGATATGAAAAATTTTAAATAAACTTGTCTCCTCTGACTTGATAACGCATCAAATCTGAAAATTTGGTTGCTCTTGCTCTTACCATCTCTGAGATCTAGGCGTTCATACAGGGGTATGTATGGGTATATCGACTTCTCTAGTCACCCTGATCATACTTTAGCTAACTTGGGAGGGTCTCCGATGTCTCCTTCTGTATGTTACATACATTTTCGGCTTGCACAAACTTAATATATTCTTTGTATTTGTATACCATAAGGTATAGGTTATAAAAATCGATCCAATCAATCGTGTTGCAGTTTAAACACCCAAGCGGCACAACAGCTTAAACAAATTGTGAATTGTAAGCACTAACAAGTTAATTAAAGTCAATAGCTCAACTTGAGCTCAAGCTTCTGTCTTAAATTTTGATTATGGATGCCGCGATATTTCAGTAGTGGGCGAAACATGGATCGATCATAACACAATAGAGACCATATATTGTTAAAGCAGTTCATCTTTGCGGAGAAACGAATACCAAGAAGGGCCTACAAGGTTATGACAATGGCTTAAAAAAGGTAAAGGTAATGAGCGCCAAGGAAGCTGGGTCTTTCTTATCTTATCTTTCTTATCCTGACGAAATGGCTCGAAGTTAAGAGAATGGGATCCAAACTAACCCACTTTCGATATTTGGAAGGCATAAATAACTTACAAAAAACGCTTAACTGAAATGCTTCCATCAAACTGCCCTCGTACCCACACACGCACACCTACTTGGCTTTGTTTTTATTTTCAGTGCTGCCAACTTTGACCAACTATGTTGCGTCATTATGTTGAACTGCTGAGCGCAGCAAATTAGCATGCAGCAAACATGTGTAGCTGTCACTCGACTCGACCTATCGAGTCTGTATAGCTACATGAGTGTATGAGTGAGTATGCGTGTGTGTGTGTGTGAGAGTGCAGGAATGTGCTCTTCCAAGTTAAGTATGTCACATTAAATGATACGCAACACTTGACACCAAAATGGGCGTGTTCTAGAGTGGGTGAGGCTGGCAAAAAAAAAAAAGGGGGAGCCTTAACTAAACCAAAGTCTGAATTATGGATTGACAGAGTGGCAAGAAGGCGGTATTGCCGACGGCAGCTATGGCAATTGAGCTTGGCCAAAGCACAGTGCAGTGGCGTTGATGGCTTCTTTGGAGGGGGGTTCCCATCATGAGAGGGGTGTTGTGTGGCTGTAAGTAACTTTAAGAATTGGTTTGATTTTTTTCCCGAATCTGCAAGCAAGTTTCGAGTCCCCCCAGCATATCAGGGTTCTGACACAATCTCTAAAATCCTCACAAATAGTGGTATTTTGGAATTTATCTAAGAAAACTGACGTGCTGGGTTTTTTTTTAAACTCGGATGCCAATTTAGCAATCCCAAAAACAGACGGACAACCGGACTTGTCAAAAATGTTGTGATATTTTTTAAGATGAGGACACAACCGAGATCATTCGGGCAATTTTATAAGATATACATAAGAAAACATCCCCAACTCAGATTAAGCACGCAAGGCCCTTTTCCAGAATGGGCATCATCTCAGAGTGATATACATTATAATTTATTGTTTCCAGCTCAGAACCTACGTCTTAGGCTTTTGAAGATTTCGGATTTGTACCCACGGGAGCTTTTCGGGTTCGGCCCACCAGCACCAAAAGTTGGAAAAAAATGGTTCGACAGTCTTTTGCGAGCTCTGATATATATACATTTCGAAGTGGAAAACCCCCTCTAAGACCAAATACTGAATCCGCACCTGGTTCCCACTCAAACGCTCCCCCCAACTACGTCACTGGTATTCCCACCCACACACTAATAAATGCATATGTGTGCAAAAAGTAGGCAACGTAGAACAACAAAGTCAAACAAGAAATTTACTTTATTAATGACTCGTTAGCGGCGCTCCCTTGTTATGTGCTGTTCCGGTTCCGGTTCTTGTTCTAGTTGTTGTTGTTGCAGCTATAGCTGCAATACACACACACACACACACTCATAGAAACAGAAGAAAATCAATAATGCGTAGAGCTACTTAAAACATGTGAAGTACAAACAAAATAATATACATATGTATATAGAGTAAACCAACATTGCGTATACGCAATGTGAGGCGAGCTTTGGTTGTGTCCGTTAGCATTGGAAATCCTAAGAAAACAAACGGAAGTTTATTTTAAAGTTGCTCAAGTTAAAAATTGTCCATGCTCGACAGCGGAACACGCTGCAACCAGTTCAAGAGCTGGCTGAAAAGTCAATGTTTCTTTGTTTATTGGGCTTACAGAGATCTACAAACAATATTGTCTCATAATTCATCGGCCCTTTTCGGCTTGGAAAACCTAAAAATCTTAAATGATGTAACTTTGAAAGATTGAAAATTTTGCACAGTGCGTATACTCTATTTAGAGTTATGAACTGAGCAGTGAAGATGAGTTAAAAACAAACTTGTAAGTAATAATCTGCAAGACTTCATAGGCATGGAATGCTAAAAGACTAGATCTTTTTGAAATTAGATCTGCAGCATATATTTATACGCTAAGTTCTTTATACCAAAATGCTTATCATAACCTCGTGTAGCGATTCAGCCATGTCCGCCCTTCCGTCTGTATGAGCAACCTGGATTTCGAAGACCAAAAGAGCTAGAGACCCGGTTGCTTTGACAAGAGTTTTTATTAGAAAAACTTTTTTGTTTTCTAAAATATCGCAAGCAAATTTATGTCAGTTTAGTTTTTTATTAGTCTTGACATTTGTGTGCAGTTTGTTCAAAATCGGTTCACTATTTCATATAGCTACCATACAAAAATTGAACCAATACGAGGTGAACCAAGTGAACGGCGCTTAATAAAATTTGGTAGCCTTACAGCTGGGCATTTCTAATACCCTTGATGGTTAAGCGTTAAGGGTATAAAATTATGTATAAAATCGTGTGGGAAAGAGAGGGCTAACAGTCAGAGACAGCGACTGTCCAAACGAAGTAAGCAGCAAAGAAATGTAGCATTAAAAATAAACAAATAAAAAGCATGAAATAATGCAAAGGTAAATAGCTGCAGCTAGAATAGAGAATAAAAATAAAACGAAAGAAACCAAGCGACAAACATTCAAAATATGCCAACAATTGTTGTTGCTGGTGTTGTTTGGGGCCACGCTCGCTGTTGTTGTTGCTGCTGCTGCTGTGACAATTGTCGTCTGGTATTTGAACTTGTAACCTCGAAGCCATGTCAAAAGTAAAAGGTAACAGGAAGCGGATGTAGACAGCAAAACGTGTTTAAGTTCGTTTGTCAGCATCAAAGTGCTGTGTGTGTGTGTGCCTTTGTGTGTCTACTAAAGTGTTTATGTGTGTGCAAGTCAACACTTTACGCAATCAAAAAAAATATTTTTTAAAAAAAAACAAGCTTTGACTAAACTGTCATACTAGCTACCAATTTGAATACAAATTTAAACAAACAAACACACAGAAGTTTGACAAAAATTTATACAGTAAAATATTTCTGCTATTTGAAAACTTTTCTTAAAATGGCTAAAAAAAGCAAGTTGCCAACACCTAGCGATAAGATCAAGTATTTGGCCAGAATAAAGCGAGACTTGATGTCGCCAAAATATCAAAATATTTTCAAGTCCAAGTCAAAACGTGGCCAAAAGTCAAAAACTCTAGCAATTGGTCGTACTAGCTTTGGCACGGTCAAGCAAAAAATGTTGAACAAGTCCAAGCGCAAACCAGGCAAAGCTACAAAAGCTTCTAAGTCATTGGGCAAGTGCTTGAACGATAGTTATGTAGCTCAGCCGGCAGCCATTGTGGTAAGCAAGCTTTAACTTCAAGTTTTTGGCGCGCCAGCTTAAGCTACGCCATATTGTTTTTTTTTTTTCACAGCATATGTTACCAACAACGTCCGTGCAAAAAACGATCAATCTGGGTGTGCCGGAGTATTTAACACGTCGCCAAGAGCATCTGCTCAAGCAGCGGGAAAAGCTGCGCAATGCTGCATTTGATTGTTCCGAATCCATACTCCAGCCACGTGCCAAGTTGCCAGCTGTAGCCGTGGACTTTTTTAAAAATTTGGGCCAAAAAGGTTTTGACTCAATACCAAAGAAGCAGCCCTTAGGCAAAAAGAAGGCCCAGCAGCAGCGAGCAGCGGAGATACCATTGAGCGGTCGCCTGGAACTGATTGACTATATCTCTACGCAGCAATTTGCTAAGATGTGCAGGCCCAGAAAACAGGCCAGGCACAATTGGTAACTAGCTGCAGGAAAGTTGTTTAAATGCTGGGTGCGGCGGCGGTAGCTTGACTTCAAAGGAAGCGCTGGAATGCGGCTACATTGAGAACAAATTTATCGTGCATTGGTATATTTCTTATTTGGCCTTTTGATGGTGTTGAAATACATACTAGATGAAAATGTTGGAAAAACTTTTCTTTCTATACATATACATATTTTGTTCTCTTTTGCTGGTACAAATTATCTGCGCCGCGTTTATTTTAGAGAAAAACATAAAAAAAGCACAAAAGTAGTAGTTGGCAGTAGCGGATTGAAGCCAGCCCAAGTGACCCAAGTGGCCCAAGTGCCGAGGAATGCTATCACAATTATCTATATATGCAATTTAAGGCAATCTATTACAATTAACTATTGCTTTAATAATTAGCTATTACTTTAGTTGAGTGCTTGGCAGCGGCCCCAATGCCAGCGCCCATGCTAAATCCAGCCCTGTTTGCCGAAAAAAACGAAACGAAATGAAACGAAAACGCAAATACAAAACCAAAAAACAAATTCTAGCAGCGCGAAAACAAATCGCAAAACTTTTACAGACGGCTCCGTTGAACCCCCTGAACCGTTAGGAAGGCGTGCAACATCGACCCGTACCCCGCCGCGTCTTGACGCAGCTGTAAAACTTTGGCGTCAGTTTGGAAGAAACTTTGCTGCAAAATCTTTGCGTATGCGAATTCGACTTGGTAAGTCGTAAGGCAAAATGAAGAAATGGCCAAATGCACTGGAATCTCTGTTGGAGCAATTTACGGCTTTTCTTTTTCTCTAGCAAACCAACTTCAAATGCAGAGACGCCTTGTGACTGGACAGGCTCAGTTGCAGGGGGGGCAGGGCGCTGAGTAATACCCCGGGTTCAAGTCGTGGCAATTGAACCAGCGCACAAAAGTATGCAGCATGAATTTGTTGTTCTAAGTTTTTCGTTTAGGGGGGTGGGTGGCTTGTTTTCATTTTCATGTTGTAGCAGCATTTGCATTTCCACTGAAGTACACTGGCTTGGTCTATAGCGCCAACTACCACAGCTCCAACTCTAACTCCAACTCCCAACTCCAACAACAACAACAACAACAATAATTTGCTGAACTATGCGGCAGCTGCGGCTTTTAACCGCAAACCAAACGGAAATTGAGATTCATTTAATTCATTGTGCTCCGCTGTGGCAGTGTCCTGGGAGCAGCGCAGCGCATTTCCGTTTAAGCAAATGGTGGGCAGTAATATTCCAAAGCATTTTTGCTTTCAACCAACCAACCAACCAACCAACGTTGATGTCAACTTCCAAGGGAATAACATAATAAGCAGCAGGGCAGCAGGGCAACAGGGCAACAGTTCCAACTGCAAACAACTGCAAATGTCAGTAACAAATTTAAATGACTTGGCGCGGTTACGCCCATTTGGCAACACGCCCACTTATTATAAGAAACCCCATATTTATTTGTGCCTTGGATTTATAACATTGTTTTAAAAGGCCAAAAACAATTCAAGTGCGGGTTTTTTTTGGGGGCTAACTTTGTTGTGTGCAAAAGTTCTTGAGAGCACATTAGCCGCCTTTGGATATTGGAGGCTAGAAAAACTAGACAGACTTGGATATGTTTTTAGTTCGCCTTAGCCTGAGCAGCTATAAGAATTAGTTAGCTAGTTAGATCAAGGGCCTAATGTCCCAACTGGTATTGCTAGAGTGGGGGTTTGAGGAAACACCTTCTCGATAAAGTGCCTGAAAATCAAGACTTTTTGGACAATGTCATGGGTCATGGGGAACGAGATTCAAAAGTCCCGGTATAACACTGAGACCAAACGTCAAAGAGCAAAGTGAAAAACTCAGATGTCTTCACGGCAAATTACTTATGACCCAATGTGATGTGGTAATTTGCTTAGTTTGCCAAGACAATCGATCTACACTTTTCTATGAATTAGAGCTATTCAGTTTCTTCCCAGTTTTTCCTTGGACACTAATCTACCAGTAACAGACCGGAAAATATTCGACAATCCGTCAAAAAAAAATCAGTTGTACTCTTCGCTGGACAGACTCTGTATGTTATACAATCTTCGTGGGAAAAGTTCTCTCTCTATTTTGGGTCAAAGCTTCCATCACAATGCCTCTCCAAAAACGCCCGATTCTGTGCTTTGGCTTCATAGCTTCTGACATGCATCTTATAGAGATCGGTTAGCCAGCTCTTCAAGTTCCGAATTGTACCTCCTTCTATACTCGTCTCCTTCCAAAGTTGGGCCGAATATCTTTCGCTGAATTTTTCTCTCGAACGTTGCTAGCTGTTTACAATCGATGGAACGTAGGGTCAAGACTTCGCATGGATGAATGTTTTATAAATACGCATCTTCGTGCTTCTAGATATAAGTTTTGAGCGAAATAGTTTTATATGCGAGAAGTAGCATTTATTTGCAGCATTTATTCGATCTCTTATCGCACTTGCTGAGTCGCCAGTATTTGAGAAGAGCACTCCGAGGTACTTAAAACTATCGAATGATTCGAATGAGAAACCTCCGATGTTAAAGGCTTCAACTCGTCGTGATCGCGTTGATTGCAGCATATACTTTGATTTTATTTTTATTTTCGTTTTCGTGGGAAAAGCTAAAGACTTGGTATATGTAGTACATTTGTCTGCTAATCTTTCCAAACCTTTTGGACGTTTTTATCTCAAGACCAAGAAAAAAATGGCATACGTTAAACTAGAGCGCAGACAACTTTGGGATACCTTGTACCACCACATTGCAATCAAATTAAATTCGATATATTGCATAAGAACTCTAAAAGGTATTTTATTTTCCAAATTAGGTTACGATATTTCTTAAAAACAAACAAAAAATAGTAGAATTTTACACCAAACACTTTTTGGGAACTCTAAAAAACTTTTGGTTTTTTTCGTGGTCCTCTGAAACAGCCCTATGGGAGCTATATAATATAACCCCGATATCAAAAATATAAAATGAACTTGTCTCCCCTGACACTATAACGCTCTCTAGCTTTAGCTTACCATCTCTGAAATCTAGGCGCTCATACAGAGATATAGACTTATGTGAGTCGACTAAACAAAAATATGTGACTTTTTCTCTAAAACAATCATTCAGCTATACCTTCAAAATCGCCCACAATCTTCAACTTCTAAATGCAAATTTCTGCAGATTATGTTTTTAAAGAAAATATTAACTACTGAAACAAAAACATAAATAAATATTTTATAGTTTTGAATTCACAAATTAAGTTTTTCGAAATTCGGCAATTTTGTAGCTTAACTTTTGCAGTATTATAAATAATGTATGTGTATTTTTTTTTAATATAATAATAATGTATAAGAAATGATTTGAAATTTACCAAATAGTATTGAGAAATAGTTGATAGATACACTCATGCTCAGTATTATCTCTATGGGCAGTATGTGCAGAATTTCGGGTTTTTTATTTAGTCGAGCTTACCTGTAATTAAACGAGAGATTAAAAAAAATTAATATAAGGTTTTATGGTAGATCTAAGATCTTAGATCTTTCGCCCTATGCTATATTTTATATAATATAATTATGGTAATAAAATAATAATAATATAATATAAAATTAAACTATTTAGGTATTTTGGAAATATAACACCGGCCTGCAGGCCTATGGGGTGCCAGAGTTAACTCCTTTGCCAAATACAAATAGAGAAGAGCATACCCGAGGATTAAGAGCTCGGTCTTCCTTGTACTTGGCTTTAAAAGCATGTCCCCAATAATTATAATTAATAATCAATTATATTATTATTATAATTATAATTATGCTGAGTTACTGGTTATTTTACAGTATAAAAGTGCAGACGTATTTACTGCCCTAAGTTCCGCCTTTTTTCTTGATGACTTTTTCAACTCTTCCAGGCATACACTTCCGGCTAGTTTCGACAAAAATATATAACCCTAACCATTTTAAATATTATCCCATAACTGATTTTTATTATGGCAAATCGTTCGTTAAATCTCTCGTTTAGTTCGCTCCAGAGGATGTCCTTAGGATTGAGTTCGGTTGATCGATTTGGCCACGTAAGACAGTTTACATTATATTTCTAAAAGAATGACTTGACCAGAAGAAATAGCTGAATTTTTTATTCTCACATCATTGTGTTTCTTCATTTTTAAACCCTAGCTGGATGAAGCCATACTTCGGAATCGCTAAAATTTTTCTCACGGATAACCTATTTTGATTATATATTTTTCGGTTCAGTTTTTTGAGAAGTTTCAAGCGCTTTAAGTCTTCAGACTGTCCCACTGATATATTAACAAATCTTTAGTGCTTTTCTTTAGTTTGTTGCCAAAGCACAAGCCAACAGCAAGACAGATCTACTTTTGAAAAAATATAACTTTATTTTTTTTTAATATCTTTCTTTTTGCTAAAAACTTCTTAAATTTATTCATGTCTTTAATTCTCAACCTGCATTTAAGCACTGGGCCGCACTGTTTATTTCATTTCGAAAAAGTGTTACCATTCTAGCAAAATGGCTTTTTTTAATATTTTTTTTATTTTCAATTTTTTTTTAATTTTCCGTAATTGTTTTTATGAGTGCCATGTTTTCTTTATGTAGAGAGACGCAAGCTTTAAGTATTCCAACAAAACTTTCATTGCTCTCAGGGAGCATCTTTAGTGCTTCCCTCTCATGTAGCACAACTACGTCACAAACGCAAATGAAAGTGTTCGAAAAAGCCCATGATCCAACAATAAGAAGGTCACGCAACGCGCAGGTCCGTTATTCGTGTCGCTCCCAAAAGAGATCGGGTTCACTTTTTGTATGGTAGCTATGTGAAATAGTGGACCAATTTTGATCAAACTTCACACAAATGTTAAGTTAAATTCGCGCACTTCTTTGCGCCACCTTGTAAAATTCTTTGCATCATGGTAAAGGCCTATAAAACATATGCATGCTGGCTGGCTAAACGCCTTAAAATACCTTTGACACTGTTGTACAAGTAACCTTAATCCTTTACGACCCCTGATCTTTAAGGTGCTATCTCTTAAAGCATCTAAATACTTCTATTACCATATAAAATCCATGTAATCAAATCGAACACTTAAAGACTTCTTTCTCCTGAACATTTTCACGACAACATCCCACTTTTGCATTTTGTCGCATTTCAGTGCCCCTTGAAGTTGCAAGTTTGTCCATTACTTTTGCACTGAGCCATCCACATCCTGCTGTGGCCCAGCAATTTGAACGTTTCTATTGAAGCACACGCCGGCTCCAGCTGCAGTGGCGGCCATTTTGCTGCCATTTAAGTTATTTGGTGTGCAAATTTTTGGTTATTCGCACGATTTCATTTTGAATTTCGCATAAATTAAGCATTGCCAATGGTTAAATTTGTGGCTGGCCTGCAATTGTCATTGGAGATGGTGCTGGCTAGTGTTGGAGTAGTCTTGGCCAGACGTTGGCATTAGTTTGGGCTAAAAGTATTCCTATGAAAACTTAATTATGCATTCAGACACACCCACACACACACAAATTTACACAGAAACAAGTGGAAGTGATTGCAGACGCGATATGCCGAATATTATATGCGCTGTAATTCATGTAAATTTATGATTTACAAAAAATTTCATATTTTTTAAAAAATAATGAATTTACATATTGACTTTGAAGAGCAACAATTGCAAAAATTTTGTAAGAAAGTAAAAAGAGACGCTTCGCTTTTTGATAGGTTTTATGGTTTGCCATGTGCTTATGTACATCTTAAAGCATCAATAACCAGCAGACGTTCAAGACGCTTACAACTATATCTAAAATGTTAAATTATATAAAGCGGCTCAAGAGCTATGAGAGAACAGATGCACATACACAAACGTTTGCGATAAACTGCTTGTTAGACACAACATTTGTTGGCGCCAACTTAATATACCCTTGCATCCAATATGACAGGGTATAAAAAGAGCGAGAAAGAGCAAACAAGTAAACGAAAAAGGTATAAAAGCGCTCGCTTAGAGCTAAATACTCTCACAAAATGCAGCTTAATAATTGTAATGGGACGAGAGAGCGCACGAGAGAGCGAAAGAGCGGGGTTGAGAGCGAAAGCAATTGATTTCCCAATTATGCAACAAATATGGCAGACCCCATAAGTGACACTTTAGTGTGTGTGTGTGTGTGTGCGAGTGTGTGCATGTGTGGGTGCAACTCGTGTATGTGTCTATGCGTGTGCATGTGTGTGTGCTGTGTGACCTGCTTATTGAACGCAATTACCTGACACAGTTCCGCCATGTTGGTAACAAAACGGTAAACTGCATACGTTATGTACAAACGGTAAATGGGTAACCGTTATGTCTGTTCGTTTTTGCATAAGTTTGCCAACTTTTTGTTTCAAGTGCCTCCCAGAGTGAAACTATCGACTTTTGTTAATTAGGCAACAGCTCTGCCAATTGACCCACAAAACAACAAAAAATTAAAACAGAAAAAAATATCAAATAAATGAAATAAGTTCAACACACACACACACACACACACACATTGACTCACACAGATACAAAGCGCGTATGTGAGCTACTTTTAGTTAAAGTTTAACATATATTGCCAGCAACAAAGCAAAGCAAAACAAAACAGCAAGCATAATGTGGTGGGGGGGGGGGGGGGGGAGGGAAGCAACGTTGACAAGAGAGGTCAAAAGTGCAAAAATCGAAAAGGCAAAATGCGAATACGCCGGCTATCCGGGTACCCCAAAAAGCGGGACAATGGACAAGCGCAAAGGCATTTTGCAGCGACCTCGACCCAGTGCAGCGTCAGGCTATAACTTTTTTTTTTTTTTGTTTTCCTCTTTGCTGTTTTTTTGTTTCTTGTTTCATGTTTTATATATTTTTTTTATCGAGATTTCGATTTGAACGCCTGTTGTTGTTGTTGTTGTTGTCTGTTTCGGGGCGCCAGTTATCGCCATAACCATCGCAATTGCTATCCATTTCATTTACCGCAGGACAAATTTTTATTGCAGACAACGCCCCCGAACGTCCAATGGACGGACTGGACTGGCTCTTCCGTTCATGGCTTTCGCCTCGGCTGCTGCTGCTGCTGCTGCTGACCCAAGCCACTGGCACTGGCAACCAACCATCAACAACATGGCATTGTTTCAATAAAATTGCCGGAAAGTTGTTGCAATTGTCCTCATTTTCTGTTAAGGACAATTTTATTGTTGTTTTCACTCACGGCGCTTTCGTTTAACCTCTTTTTATTTACAGTTATACTCGTTGTTTTTTTTTTCTCTTTTTTTTTATTATGCATTTCATTTGTTGTTTTGTTTTGTTATATTTTTTCATCTTGTTGCGCGTCGTGCATCATACTCATCGGATGATAATGATGATGATGCTAACAATGATCATCATCGCATTTATTATTGTTGCAACATATTTTGCATGCAACAGTGGCAACAATAACAATCATTTATAAGAACAGTTCGTACTCATGTCCGTTATGACAGTCAAGTGCATTGTGCACTTTGCCAAACAATTTTCATTTGTCCTTAGTCAAGGGCACTTGAAGCCCTCTATCCGCCTTCAAGTATGTAGATAAGTGTATGCAACACTTGCCACAAGCCACAAAATGCATGTTGCATTAATTCACATTGAATGCGGCACACGGCAATTTAAATGCACTTCTTAGCAATATATATAAATTAATTGCATTTTAAACTTAAGTCGCTTTTTTGAATTTTAAAGTATCTATAAGTAAGCAGAAGATAAGAAAATTATCCAAAACATATGTCAAACGGTTTACAGATTTGGATGCAGCTATCCTGACTATAGTCAGGCTATCTAATTTTGACGCGCATTTCGCACTGTTGGGAAATATTATTATGGGTAGCAAATCCATAAATAAATTTCCCCAAAAGTTTTTGGTAACAAATCTATATATAAATTTCCCTAAACTTAAAAATAATTTCCCCAATGCGGTAGTAAACATTTTTGCAGACGAGTTTGAAAGATTCATGGATGCAAGAGATATGTACTAATCAAAAAAAAAAAAAAAAATTCAATCCTTTAAATTTTACAACATTTTGACCTATTTGCTAAAAAGTGATTCTGGTATTTTGTACCAAAGTAAAGTCAAAGTTAGTACGGGAAATTTTTTTGGCGATAAAAAAAAAAACGCCTACACCGTTTTAAAAACTTGAATCTTAAGAGAGGTATTGGGCGTTCAGATCTATCTATATCATTTGACATTAATTTTTTTTTTTTCTTAAGAACCGTTTTTGAGATTTTTTCCAAAAACCTATTTTTGAGTACTGTTTTCAGTTATACGTGAATATCTCGAGAACAAAATGTTTTACCTTTAAGGCCTATACGCAGCACGAAATATTTCGCACGGAATCGCAAAACTATATTTTTTTTATATGAAGTTTTCCGTGCGAAATATTTCGTGCTGCGTTTAGGCCTTTAGATTGAAAGGTATTTTCGTGGCCATTACGGTAATATACGATATGTGAAGATTGAGTCAAAATTATTGAAGTTACTAGCAACCAAAGTCGAAAAAAAGTGACAATTTCAACCATTTTTCAAAATTACAAGTTTTCAGTTTGCTTTTTATTAACAAAAAAAAAATATTTTTTTTTCAGCTTTAAGGCCCAGACGCAGCACGCAAAAACTCCGCACCAAACGTCAAAACTTCATATAAAAAAAAAAAAAAATCCCTTTTTTGGGATATTTTTTTTTTTATGAAGTTTTGACGTTTGGTGCGGAATTTTCGCGTCCTGCATATGGCCCTTTAAGGCCTATACGCAATTCGAAATATTTCGCACGGAATCGCAAAACTTCATAAAAAAAGATGGCGTACATTAATGTCGGGCGCGAACGACTTTGTGATACCCTGTACCACTAATTGCAATTAAGTCCAATATATTGCTTAAGCACTCTAAAAGACAATTGGTTACCGAATTCGGTTACAATAACTTCACAAACAAACGAAACACAACCAATTTGGTTCAAAAAACATCTTTTTGACCGATCGGTCCTATGGGAGCTATACGATATAGTCAACTGATTTTGATAAACTGCGTAGACCGCTTTAAGCTGAAAGAGAATTTTTTTACGAATATTTAGAACCTCAGATCTTCAAAATCGGGTGAGAACTGTAGATGCTATGGAGATATTCGCGAGATTTTTACGAATGACTGAAAACAGTACCCAAAAATATGTTTATCGAAAAAATCTTGAAAACGCTTCTTAAGAAAAAAAATATTTATGTCATTTTCTGGTTTCTCGACCCAAAATTACGCTAAAAAACACTTTTATACCAAGGTTCACTCGATGACACTTAAATTTTGTAAACTAGTGTAATCGGTCGAAATACAAAAACGAATAAATTTTTTTCGTTTTTGTTTTTGCGTGCCGCCAATTTCACATTTTTGATGTCAATATCTTTGCATAACTGTCTTACTCTTTGCTAACACAGCTCTACAACTTTCGTTTGAAAAACACCATGACTATGCTACTCTTATTACAAGAGACATTTTTCTATGCAAAACATGAACTATTTTTGCAAGACTTGAGCCATGTGAACGTATTCCAAAAATACGTTTTGAGTTGAGAAAAAAAAAATAAATAAAATAAAATTTTTAATAAATATCTAAATTGTAAACCGCAGATGACAACTGCGAGAAAAAAGTGTGCTAATCCAGAAGATGAGCTTCTTCCCCTGGAAGCTTGGATGGTAGCCCCATCACCAAGGAACGCCACGCCCAGTTAACGTTAAGACGCCCCACTACTGGGATAAGTCGCACCTGGCCAATTATCGGATCGAATCAAAATAAAAATCGATATATATATAGAATCCACTATATTGCAAAGTGATTGTGTTCATATTTACAGGCTATGTTCGGTATGTTCTCGAGAAGGTTTACAACATAAGTATGGATACCTTTCGATAGGTGGCGCTGAGTACTGAGCATAGTTTTCAAATGCAACGAAAAAGATGGCGTACGTTAAAGTCGGGCGCAGACGACTTTGGGATACCCTGTACCACTAATTGCAATTAAGTCCGAAATATTGCTTAAGCACTCTAAAAGCCAATTGATTGCCAAATTTGGTTACAATATCTTCACAAACAAACGAAACGCGATGAATTTTGTACAAAAAACGTTTTTTTGACCGATTGGTCCTATGGGAGCTATATGATATAGTCAACTGATTTTGATCAACTTTGGTACACTGCTTGGGTACTCTAAAAAACTTCTGAATGCCAAATTTGGTTACAATATCTTCACAAACAAACGAAACACAATGAATTTTGTACAAAAAACGTTTTTTTGACCGATTGGTCCTATGGGAGCTATATGATATAGTTAACCGATTTTGATCAACTTTGGTACACTGCTTGGGAACTCTAAAAAACTATTGATTGCCAAATTTGGTTACAATATCTTCACAAACAAACGAAACAGAATGAATTTTGTACAAACAACGTTTTTTTGACCGATTGGTCCTATGGGAGCTATATGATATAGTCAACCGACTTTGATCAAATTTGGTACACTACTTGGGTACTCTAAAAAACTTCTGAATGCCAAATTTGGTTACAATATCTTCACAAACAAACGAATTATCCATCTAAAACTTTTGGTTTTTTTCGAGGTCCTCTGAAACACCCCAATATATAATATTAAACCGATATCAAAAAAATAAAATAAACTTGTCTCCCCTGACATAATAGCGCATCTAATCTGCAAATTTGGTTGCTCTAGCTCTTACCATCTCTGAGATCTAGGCGTTCATACAGACAGACGGGCAGACGGACAGACGGACATGGGTATATCGACTTCTCTAGTCACCCTGATCATACTTTAAGTAACTTTGGGGGGTCTCCGACGTCTCCTTCTGTATGTTACATACATTTTCGGCCTGCAAAAATTTAATATACCCTTTGTACCATACGGTACAGGGTATAAAAACACAGTGTTCACTCAGTTTCCAATCAATTGAAATTTGACAGACGAACAAAATTTTAAGCTTGAAAATTTGTGTTCCTATTTTATTCCTCAGAAACCACGTCTTTGCAATGGAACCAGACTTGTAGTGAAAAAAACGATGCAACCAATGGAGAAAATTGGCTGTTACCACGCATTCCAATGATATCTACAGATATGCCTTTCGAATTTAAACGTTGACCATCAACAAAGCGCAAGGACAATCGCTACAAGTATGAGTTAAAAATAATTCCAATATTTGATTTTCGCATGAACCAGCAACTACTTATAGAAAAACTTGAAGCCCATATGCGCATATTCAATCGAGTTTTCTCCCAACTAATATTTAGTCAATTAAATTTTTAGTGTGCATATTTTTTTCAATTATAACTTTGTATTTACATTTATTTTCAGATGAATTCTTGTTGCATTATAATATGGCGTTTTGCAAAACACCGTCTAATTTATTAGACATTACATTTAATTTTTGCTCTCTGAGCTATTTATACCAAAAATATATTTAACAAAAGTGTCATTGCGTCAACAAGCTGATTATTGGTGTTATGTTGAACAAGAATTAGGCGTGTTCCTTCTGTAAATAAAAAAAAATAAGCCTGCGACTAGATCAAAAACTTTAAGTCACCCACATTCTGCTGCTCCTGATCAGCGCCTTGATGTGGCTGCACAGGCTCTGCATCAACGCTGCCATTCGGATTTATATCCTGCGAATATCCCACAACCTGATAGCGCGATCCGATGCGCAAGACCAACTGATTCATGTGCAAGTAGGCCAAACAATGAGACACCCGCTCAAGAGCCTGCGCCAATGGCATGGAGCACATATAGGACAAATACTCAGCCAGTTCATTTTTGGTAACTGGCGTACCAAGCTCTTCCATATACAAATAGATGCTATTATAATCCATAGTGAGATTCTTCAACTTCTTATATAGATACGCTATATATACATATGTATATTAAAAACATATAATTCCAAATTATAATACTTACAAATACAACAGCTAAGTTGGATGGCAGTTCCAAAGCTTGCTTGCCGGTTTTTACACAAATAATGCTGGGCTACTTTTCGTAACAATCACAAAAAAATTCCACAGCTTCAAAAAAATATAAACACAAAAACTTATTTTTCACGTGCTTACTTAAAATAAAAAAATATATTTTCACGAATTATTAGTACTGTTCGGAAACACACGCGTTTGTAGACTGAATAAATGTTTTAAGGCAAGTGACAAGTAAAAAATCAAGGCTATATTGATTTAGTCAAGGCATTGCCAGTTTGAAATTTTTTTTTGATTTTTTTCAATAAGGGTATTCACGCTAGCTATTGAGTTGAGCAGTTAAAATGTTGCGCAAAAACTCAAAGTGAACACGCGACTTATTTTCAAATATTTAAGAAATATTTTTAAAACTTGTCTAAGCAAATAAAAATAGCATTTGAAAAAGTTTTAAATGCATAAAGTCAAAGTAGCGAACATCGGCAACTTGTGCACGAAAAGTAGCGCATTTTGGATCAATTTTTTAAGACTGTAAGCAGCTGTATTGTTTATGACGTCACGGCATTAGTTGTGCACTTTCTTTTTCTCTGAGGGTATTCACGCTAGCTGTTCAGTTGAGTAGTTAAAACGTTGCACTCAAAAACTCAACAGCTTTACTGCATTTATGCCTAACAAAGTGCAATTTTAAAAAATTTATGAAATATTTTTACAACTTGTCTAAGCAAATAAAAAAAAAATTGCATTTCAAAAAGTTGTAAATGCATAAAGGCAAAGTGTTGAACCTTGGCAATTTGTGCACGAAATTAAGCACATTTTTGACCAAAGCTGTATAGTTATGACGTCACGGCATTAGTTGAGCACTTTCTTTTTCTATAAAGGTATTCACAACAACTCTGGCGGCAATAAAGTGGTACACGGACGGATCCCTCACCGATGAGGGAAGTGGCCTGGGGGTAGTAGCAACCAGGACTAAATATCACGAGTCACTAGGCAGAATTCAATCTGCAAAAGAACTGCCACGACAAGGAAATCTTCATCCTGTCGGACAGTTAAGCAGCCATAAAAGCAATTAGCAGAGCCAAGATCACATCAAAGAAGTGAGAACTGCACTTTACAAAATTGTTGCCAGAAACAAGCTGACAATTAGATGGGTTCCAGGACACAACAATATCCCTGGAAATGAGCTAGCAGACAAGCTGGCAAGGACAGCTGCTGCAGCACCGCTAATCGCACCTGAACCAAACTGTGGGATTGGCAACCACGTGGTAAGGGACCTATTGAGAAAAGAGGAAGAAAACAAACGGCAGCTCCACTGGGCACAGATACCACCAGAACTTAAGCAGTCAAAAACCCTACTCTCTAACTACAACCGTAAGAGGTTCAAACTCATGATAACTCACGGGAAAAACAACGTGAGGATCCCGACGGGACACTGTAGGCTCCGCAGCCACTTAAACAAAATTGGCATAGCGGATAGCGGACTTTATCGCTTCTGTAGCATGCAGGAAGAGACCTCAGTGCATCTCGTCAGCAAAAGAAACAAGCTCCTAGGCATGTACGTTATCTCAGCGGAGAGCATTGTTACCCTAAATCGAAACAAAATACTGGAGTATATGCAGGCCATTGGACTTTTGGTAGAGCTTTAAGCCGTGAGGCGGTACAATAGATGCATTTGGGTCGCAGTACATCTTACACCCAATACAATAATAATAAATAAGGGTATTCACGCTTGCTGTTGAGTTGAGTAGCTAAAACGTTGCGCAAAAACTCAACAGCTATTCTGCATTTATGCCTGACAAAGTGAAATTTTAAAATATTTATGAAATTTTTTGTTTTTAAGCGCATTTTTGAACAAAGCTGTATTGTTTATAACGTCATGGCATTATTTGAGCACTTTTGCCTCATGCTTATGGCTCTGCACGTTGTTGTACGTTATGCACTTTTGCCTTTATGCATTTGTGCATAACAAATTGTAAGTAAAGTAGGCTACTATTTAGTTGCAGGTATTTATTCAAATTTTTTTTTTCGACACATTAAACCAACTAAAAATATGTATTATACCAAGAACGCCAATGTCCAGCTACATAGTTGTTCATTTCGCGAACTATGCCATGTGCTGAATACCTCCGCAACTAGAGTAAGTTATAGAATTAGACTTGGCTAAAATGTATGTACATGAATGCATTTGAAGGGCCTCAGTTCCAGAACGGCCAGAAAACGTTTAAACGCATATGGTCCAAATCAATTCACTGTGCCCAAAAATAGAGCCAAACTAAACAAATATATACGCGATTGCTTCATGGGTTTTGGCCTAATCATATTCCTGAGCAGCATATTATGTCTGATTTATTACAACTATCAGCATGAGCTACAAGATTCACCGGATTGCAGTTACCTTGTAGCCGGCTTGCTGCTCATATTCATATTCTTCTTCTCCGGTGCTTTGCGTTTTCTGCAATCCAATCAGGATCATCATGTGGGTAGCGCATTTTCCAGTCTGCTGCCAAAATATTGCACCGTACTCAGAGATGGCAAAAGAAGGCTGCTACTTGTCCGTGAGCTGGTCATTGGCGATGTGGTGCTGCTCAATGCGGGTCACCGTGTGCCGGCGGATATGCGCATATTTCAATGCGAAGAACTTAAGATCAATGCCATAGCACTGACCGGCATCTCTAGACCCATGAGCATACACTGGAGACTTAAACATCCGGATATACATTTAGCCGGCAATATAGTCTTTGCCGGCACGCATGTCATAGACGGTCAGGGTCAGGGCATAGTCATTGCTTGTGGTGATCAGACGCTGGCTGGCGGCATGGCACAGCTGAGCATGGAAAAACGTCCACGTACCAGAGTGCGTAAATATATTGTACAGCTGACATTTGTCACCTTGGGCGTTGCCATATTTTTAACAATCTGCCTGTATGCCATTGTGGAGCTGTCCGAGCTAAGCGTCGCCTTGACTTTTGAGTTTATTATTGGCTTGGCCATAGCCTCAACGCCGCTCTATCTGCAGCTGTTGATATTTGTGGGACTCAAGCTGGCGCGCCGACGTCTGCGGCGCAAAAATTGTTATATCAAAAACTTGGAAGCTGGCTGCACACTGGGTCTAACCACCGTCATATGCAGTGATATGGTGGGCACCATGACGCTGAATAACATGCGTGTTAGCGAATACTATTGTAATGCTGAACTGCATGCTGTCGAGGATTTGGCTGCACTGGGCTTAACAGAACGCTTCAAGGAGCTGATACGCGTGGCGGTCTTATGCAATCAGGCCATGTATGCACCCGGCACGGCAGCTGAGTCCATTTCGAATAAGCTATTGTCTGGCAATGAGTATGATATAGCCATGCTTAAGCTTGGCTTGAGCATGATTGAGGATGCCGATGTGTTGCTGCGACATAATCCCTTGGTTAGCAAGTGGCCCTATACAAACTTTGATACGTTGCATGTGACCATACACAAAACACTCAACGATAAGAATGTGCTCATCTATGTAATGCTCATCAAAGGCAACTATCTTAAGGTGCTGGAACGTTGCACCACCTATGCCTTATACGATGAGGAACTGCCGCTTAATGCGCAACTACGCAGCTCCATATATGATATGGTAGCTCAGCTAAACAAGGCTGGCCGTGAAGTATTCGCCTTTGGCTATAAGGAACTCATCGACTTTGATCTAAAAAGTCATTCGGAGGATTTATTCTATGACGTTCAAGCATTTTATAGCTTAAATATGTTAAATCTGCGTTTTTTGGGCTTACTGGCGCTCTACGATCCACCGCGTGAAAATATCTGCGATGCTGTGACGCAATGTCGTCTGGCGGGCATTAAACTGATACTTATTACGCGTAAGGCCGCCCATGTGGCATGTGCCGTGGCCGTGGAATCGGGTGTTTTTGGTAAAAATAATGAAACTGTGGCAGATGTGGCGGCACGCTTAAGAATTAGCGAATCCGAGGTTAAGCCCAAATTCATAACTGCAGCTGTTGTCAATTTGGAAGATATGTGCAAACTGGAGCCACGTTGTCTGCATTTGGAGCTATCACAATTGTTGCTTTCCAAAGCCGATCTGGTATTTGCTGGTGCTACGCTGGAGCAACGTCTTTTGATTGTACAAATATGCCAACAGTTGGGCGCTCAGGTGACCGTCATCGGTAGTAATGTCTACGATACTCCAGCCTTACGTAATGCCAATGTGGGTGTAGCCAAAGGTATTTCGGCCTGCTCAACTGCCAGACACTGTGCGGATATTGTTCTAATGGATGACGATCTGGCAACTTTGGTTGTGGCCATAAAAGAAAGTCGTTTATATTTTGAAAATTTAAAAAAAACCTTTGCCTATGCATTGCCAACTGTGGTGCCACAATTTCTAGCCTTATTTGCATTTCTACTTGTGAAAATTCCCATAACGATTTATATACAAATATCCTTTTTCATACAAATCCTGATCTGCGCTGTAAGTATGTAGTTACCTACTTAAGGCGGGGCTGCCAACCTATGAAATATTTTCTAACCAATTCTTACTTTTATTAAGCTACAAAGCGCGGCTGCCAACCTTTGCAATATTTTCTAACCAATTCTTAGTTTTATTAATCCGCAAGGCGGGGCTGCCAACCTATGAAATATTTTCTAAACAATTCTTGCTTTTATTTAAAAATGTAATCTTATTATTTTGACATGCATTCGCAGTTTATAATGAAACTAATAAGCATATTATATCGAGTTAATGGTTGGTAGGCTGGTATAGGCTGCGCCTACTGTGGTGAGCGAGCTGAGAGCGAGCTTTGAGAGATGCTCAGCACGTTGCGGCATGAACAATTATATTAAAATTTATAACTATTTTAGCCCACTGTAGCAGCTTGATCAGGCTCATGTCCTAAGCCTTCTTTGACATCATCCTCGTCATCATTTATTTTTTGTTCTACGTATAGACGCTAGATGGCGCAACCAAGTTTTTGCGTATTTGTAATAAATATATCATCAAAAGCTGACACGCATGTAAAAAAAATCTGGAACAGCTTGTTATTAATCTCTTAAATAATACCAAAACGAATATTAATAAATACATTTTTTTTTTTTTGCGTCTGCAATTTTTCTTCAAAGAACTAAAAATTAACTACTGCCCAAAAGACCAGTGTCTACATACACACATGAAAAAGTTATTTTTTGTCGATTTGTGTTTTTTTGTTGCGCAACTTTTTTTTAAATGGGTAATGTTGCCATATGCTAAATCGAACTAATAAAAAATAACATGAATTATTGTCAAAAATAATTCTATTAATTTTTGTAATCAACGCGACCTTAGTTACATACAATTTCTATTAAAATGTTATGGCAACACCGAATCAGTAATGCCGATAGTGCGATAACCTTCTCGCCTTATTGCAGCATCTCTCATCGCTATCACTCTGAGGCGGACGCGCCTTAAGTCAACCTACTTTGACGCGTTTGATTGCTAAAATGTTGTTACTGCTGGCGCCATTTAGTAGATCAGTAAAATCATAGGGCAACACTGCTTGGTTTCTTTAACTGCGTACACTATTCGCATTAGACATAAAATTTCGCGATTATTATTTTTTTTTTTTTTAAGCTTGTTTCGTCACGTTTATGATTTTTGAGGCGTTAATATATAAATGAAATACTCTCAATCTCAGCATTAAGAGTAAGCATTATTATAATAAATATAAAATACGCTTTTAGAGCACTTTTTTTCGAGTACATACTTCTAAATATTTGGAAATTAAGAATCTCAAGACTAAGCTCTGAATATTATTTCATTAAGAATTTTATTCTCAAAAATATAAAAATGCGCTCTTGGCATTCTCTTGTTTAAAGTGCAAAATTTTAGCTAAATTCTTAATTTTTTTTTTCAGTTCTATTGTAGTTTATGGAATAGAACGTGCTTTAAGTTTAAGCAGTTAAATATTTCAGTGTAATGTGCTTGGAAGCTAAGATCATTTTTATACTTTTACTTAGGCTGAACTCATATGCCATAACTCTCGAATTATATGCTCAAGTTTTGCTTAATTCTTTTATAGAAATTCGTTTGGCAGCCCTGTTGCCAAGTTTTTTTTTTTTTTTGGGTTACAAAATCTCCAAATTTTTTAGATACCCGCATTGACGCTGATCTTTGAGAAGCCTGAGGAAGATCTTTTAAGCCATAGGCCCAAGGTACACGATGATTATATTATCAACAGACGGTAAGTGTAAACTGCTTTAAAACTTTAAACTTTTTAATTTTTTTTTTTTTTCATCACACCTAGCATTGTATTTGTGGCCTTATTTCAAGTTGGCATCATCGAGGCCAGTGCTGCTCTATTGTCTTATTTTGTTGTCATGGGTCATCATGGCTTCTTACCAAAAACTTTAATAGGGCTGCATTGTAAATGGTACGAGCCATCTATTAATGACTTGACTGACTCCTATGGCCAAGAATGGGTTTGTTTGCCTAAACTCTCTGTATATATATTTTTGCTTTAATTTAAACTATAATTAGACCTACGCAGCGCGCAAACATCTGGAACTCTGGGCCACAACAAGCTTCTTTCTAGCCATCATCATTTTGCAGGCCTTTAATTTGATAATTGTTAGAACCGCACGTGCCAGCATATTAAAACATGGCTTTGGAAATTATTATTTAACACTTGCCGCACTTGGATTGATCTTTTTGGGTTTGCTTTTGAGCCTTATAGATATACCTAAATTCACGCGTATTATAGCCATTGAGTCGTAAGTATTTAGAAATTATAAACTTGACTATTTTTGCCTAATTTGTTTATTTTGCAGCTTTGACTTTTTCTGGTATTTGGTGCCCTTTGTTATATTATTACTACTATGCGAATATATTCGTCGATTTTTGTTACGACGTTTTCCTGGCGGTTGGCTGGAACAGGAAACACATTATTAAATGTACCAAAAAAAAATTGCTAAAAAGTTTTAAAGATTTTGTATTTTTGTTGAAAATTTGATGTGGCAACACTTACTTCATACATTTTATAAATCCTTATTTGAAGTTTTGAATTACCTCTTCTTAAAATTTGATAACATTTTCATTTTCACCTGCAACATTAAACACATGCAGCAACGTTGTAAGAACTGGCCTGTCTGGAAGTGCAACCCAATTAAAACAGATTTAACATCTGACACTTTAAACCTCTTATCAATAGCCACATAGCCACAAAGCCATGGCAACCCAAAGTCCTGCCTAGTTGGCAGCAGCTTTAAAAGGAATTTTAAGCTTACCATAGAAATAAGTTCAAAGCTGCTGACATTTTGTAAAGTCTTCTATTTGCCGTTACCGTTGACGTTTCCGGCTTCTCATCGTTGCCTGTTACCCGCCCCCCGCCCCATCTGCCTTGCCCTATGCCATACCATTATCAACGCATTCTGCATATGGAACGCATTTTCTAAAACCATCAGCCAATCGTGCAGGAAAACTTTGTTGTGTTGGCAATGCTGAGCCGCTGCTGCCCGTCAGTGCGCCAAATACGATTTGTATACATGTATGTACATATGTACAAAACATAGCATGTGTTAATGCAGCGTATATATGTATATATATCGTACATACTACCCAGACTATGTAGCTAGCAACTTGCAGCAAACGTGCCCAAAGCTACAGTGCTACACAAGCTCTCTCTCTCATACGAGCTTACAGTGGTACGCAGCCATTGTTTCTTGAAATTAAAACCATTTTCCATAATAATACTTTTATTTAAAAGTTCTTGCAAAAAATATTAAATTAGAGTCTTAAATCTTCATATAAAGCCAAACATTTGGCTGCAAAGTGTTGCCACATTGTTTTGTGGAAAAATATAAACAGCTGTTGTGTGAAAATATGGCGCTTAGCAAAAATCATTGTGAAACTTTTATCGCAAAGCCATTTATTATTGTTTATATGTATATTGTGAGCCGCTTAGGGATTAATTCGCTTTGCAACAATTTCGACAAAAAATTTAATTAATTATTATTCGCCGTTCTATGAAACTTTTGTATAATTTGGCATCATTATCGCATTGTTTGCAATAATTAATGCAGCAAGCAGACATTGACGATAATTTATGTTGTTTTCTAATTTTTTTAATTTATCACTTACAACACAATATTAACATTTTGTAAACAAAAAACAGCTGATTTTATTGTGATATAAACGATGAAAAATAGAGCAATATTTTGCATAAATTTGTTATATTCTATCAAATTTTATTTTATTATTTATACCATAATTTAGACGCTCATTAAATTTAAGTCAAAGCTTATTTGATGCAGCAAGCTTTTGTCACCACCAACTAATCAAATATTTTTATATCTTTAAACCATGTTCTTAAGGATTGCATTGAACAAAGAGCTAGGCAGTCTGCCTTGAAGTATTTTTTATAACAGATGAAGTTTCTCAATACCTGCGATATCATGAAAATATTTACTGAAATATTTTTGTTTATAAAGGCTCTTAAAATTATGATGAATGAAGCTTTGGAGAGATTAAAGTATTGTACTTTGTCGAATTCTGTTTTCAAAAGAGAAAAGCTCTCATGAGATCAAAAACGAACCAAACAATGTTTATCGGGACTCAGCATCATATATAAACATATCATAATTTTAAAGTCTTGGCAGCTAGACTTAAATTTGTTAAGCATCTCCTAGACCTTGTTAAGCATCTCCTAGACCCTATCGTGACAAAATCCACGGAATTCCTGGGCGATAGATTTAGGTACGTGTTTGATTTTGTTGAAACAAAAAGCTCTGATAGTCACCTGATAGTCACCTGATAGACAGGTAATAGCCACGTGATAGGCACAGATAGAAAGGCTAATAATCGATAAGCACGTGATAAGCACGTGATAGTCATATGATAGTCATATGATAGTCACTCGATAGCCACGTTACAGTCACGTGATAGTCACGTCATAGTTACGTCATAGTCACGCCGTAGCCACGTGATAGCCACGTTATAGTCTCGTGATAATCACGTGATAGTCACGTAATATACACATGATAGCCACGTGATAGCCACGCGATAGCCCCGTGATACTCGCGTGTTAGTGGAATTGGAACGGTGACCGGAATATAGTCAGCAAAAAATTTGCTGCAGATTTAAAGCGAAAAGAACACAATGCACGATTTTGTCACACAATGAACGTGATAATCACGTGAGAGACACGTGATAGTCACACGATAATCACGCGAGGTTTACATGATAATCACGTGATATTCACGAGATCGTCACGTCATATTCACATGATAGTCACGTTGTAATCACGTGATATATGGTACACATGAAAGCCACCTGATAGCCACGTGATAACCTCATAATGGCCTCGTGATACTCACGTGCAACTGGTATTTTATGGTAACCAGGAAATAGTCCTCTTGAAATTCGCTGCAGATTTTAAGCAAAAAAGAGCACAATGAACGATTTTGTCAAACAATGAACATGACTATTATGTGAAAGCCCCGTGATAATCACGTGATAGTCACATGATAATCATGCGATAGTCACATGATAATCACGTGTTAGTCACATGATAATCACGCGATAGCCTCGTGATTGTCACGTCATAGTCACGTCATAGTCACGTCATAGTCACGTCATAGTCACGTAATAATCACGTGATCATCACGTACTAGTCACATGATATACACATGATAGCCAAGGTTTATTCGATTTGAAAATGGCATAAAATAACACCCTTTATTTGTATTGTGTTACTGTGTTTGTGGTATCTGTCTTTGTATTGTGAATGTTGCCGAAACTTTTGCAAGCTGCCAAAGCAAATAAAATAACAGAAACAACAAAAACAACAAAATTACAAAAGAACAAAGAAATACCTTGGTAGCTCCCAAGCAAAGCAACAATAACTGGGAAAATATTTCGAAAATCGGCAAACAATAGCAAAATGCTGTTTTCCGCTTAAGCACATCGTTAAGTTTTCCATGGCTCAGAGCTGCCATTGCCGCAGACAACAAGAAAAGTAACACACACACACACACGCACACTATCCAAGGAACTCTTGTTGCTGCCCTTAACCAGGAATCCAATAGAAGAAAGCCTCGCAAGGAGCAAGACGTAGACGCGTATTTGTTTTATTTTAGCCGCAAAATGTTGCAGCCAAAGCAACAGTGAACAGCAGCAACAACAACAACAACAACGAGAAAAGCAAGTGCGGCAGAAAACCTCACGAACTGCATTGTCGAAAAAAAAATGAAAATCGGTTAAAACGTTATCCGACAATGGAATACTCTCTCAGCGCTTAGCAAACAAAATAATTTGCATTTCACAGAAATTGTTAACAATTTTTGTTTATTAAACTCACAGTTGATCATAATCAGAAGAAAATGGCTGCAGCCAGAGGCGGATTAAAGCATATAGAGGACCCAGCGCGTAGGAAAATTTGCAAATTTATTAAAGATTATTAAATTATCATCGAAATCGAGCTCGTGGATTATATATCTTTCTAGTCAGAGAAGAATCGAATGAACAGTTCGATCTGTTTATATACGTACTTAGACTTAATCTTATAAATCCGATAAAGAGACTATTGTATCATCAGATATCAGATGCTAGCTAACAAGCGGACCAGATAGAAATGCTTTATTGAGGCCCTATGCTCGAGTAGGAGATCATCTCCTTTGGTAAAACGTCTTTCTTTCCCAGTCGCAAACAGAACCTCACGGAATCTAGTAGACTCAATAGCCATAGCTCTGACGTCACTGAGCGTCAGCTTACGCCCTAATCCGTTGCTGACTTTAACAAATAATAGTCTGTGGTCTGCCTGTAATAAACATTGCTAAAAATCTAATATACCCCTCCCCCATTTGAGGCTATAGGGTATAAGTAAAAAAGCGGCAAGCCCAAACAAAAACAAAAACAGAAACAGAAATGTGCACACGCTTCGTTGCATGGAGTGCGCCATTTTGCACCTACGGGATTTCATGACTCACACGCACACAAACACACACACACACACACATATAGTATATAGTATAGTATATAGTATACAGAGATGCAAAACAGTGAAAATCCATTCGAAATCAGTCAACGCGCCAAGGCTTTCATTCAGTTAGACAGAGCCAGGGCCCAGCGCCAACTTGGCTGAAGTGCTCTGGTAGCAAGAGCTGAAGAAGCAGCAAAGGGTTGGACGGGGGAGGGGTAGGTTTCTAGGCAGCCATGTTGCACGTTTGGGGCTCAAGGGCATGTTGCAATGTGTTCGTGCGCGCCAAAAAGTATGCACTGCAAAATATTGCATGCAGCCTCCTTGTAATACACATACATATATATACCAACACACAAACACACACATACACATACACAGCATGTACATGTGAGTGCAACAAATTCAAGCGAAGCTTGAAGCGGAAGTGCGGCTTGATTTACTCAACTCGTTTGCTCGCTCGTTTGTTTCCGGCTGAGCAATATTTTTGCTGCCCGCTCTCTCTCTCTCTGTCTGTCACTCACTCTCCACGCTCTTCTGGACTCTCTTGCCCATACTCTCTGTGCACCTAAATATTTATTAGCTTTAAAGCAGAGAGCATAGTGTTTTTATTGCATTTAGCTGGAAGTCATCAAGATTTAAACAAACGCCCATAAATAGGCAACAGAAAATTTTTACTACTTGTTAGCCGCTGCTAGCCGAGCCAGCACCACAGTCCACAGCTCGTTTATTGGTTATTTAGCTTTATGAATGCTCTTTTTATACACTGTATCGCCAACGTGGTACTGGGTATTATAGCTTTGTGCAGTCTATATGACGTGAAATGGGAAATGGGAAAAGGCCTTCTGATTTTATAATGATGATGTAAATATAGCAAGATCTCATATAAAAATTTGCTTTATTGTCAAAAAATATAAATTAGAATGGCTCAAGGCAGGACACCGAGAAGAATTAGCTATGCCTCCGTGTCAATGTGCACTGGGGATCTCGATATATGTATGGAGCAACTTGACTATGACCCAAATATTATGAGAGATTGGAGATGGACTAAACTGATGATGTCTATCGCTACCTACAACAACTAATAAAAATTTAGGATTATTATGGATATGGCAGACTGATTTTCTGCCTTTAAAAATCACGAATTTGGGATTATAGGCATGACAAAAACAAAAACCGTGCTGTTGAATAAAAAAAAAAATTATATATTATAATGAACTATAAAAACGAAAAAGAAATATTATAAATTAAAGGGGAACTTTTTAAGACGGAACTACTACTGACAGCAATACCTATGGTACTTAAATTTTTTCAGCTCAACAGGTGGGTTTGGCAATTTCAAAGAAGAAAACTGCAATTCACAAAAATAATGCATTTTTGAAAATTTCCCAAAATTAAATTAAATATATAAATAAATTAAAAAAAAAGTATTATTTCACAAGTTTTAAAATATTTTTTGTAATGTATTGTTTTTTAATTTTTTATACCCTGTACCGTATGGTACAAAGGGTATATTGTGTTTGTGCAAGCCGAAAATGTATGTAACGTACAGAAAGAGAAGGCGGAGACCCCCCAAAGTTACCTAAAGTATGATCTGAGTGACTAGAGAAGTCGATATACCCATGTCCGTCTGTCCGTCTGTCCGTATGAACGCCTAGATCTCAGAGATGGTAAGAGCTAGAGCAACCAAACTTTCAGATAAGATCCCTTATTAATCCATAGGAGACAAGTTTATTTTATTTTTTTGATATCGGGACTACATTATATAGCTCCCAAAGGGGTGTTTCAGAAGACCTCGAAAAAAAGCAAAAGTTTTAGATGGATAATTCGTTTGCTTATGAAGATATCATAAACAAATTTGGCAATCGGAAGTTTTTTAGAAACCCCCAGCATTATACCAAATTTGATCAAAATCGGTTGACTATATCATATAGCTCCCATAGGGCCAATCGGTCAAAAAAACGTTTTTTGCACAAAATTCGTTGTGTTTCGTTTGTATGTGAAGATATGATATTGTAACCAAATTTGGCATTCAGAAATTTTTTAGAGATCTTCAAAACTGTTCCAAATTTTATCAAAATTGGTTGACTATATCATATAGCTCCCATAGGACCAATCGGACAAAAAAACGTATTTTGAACAAAATTCGTTGTGTTTCGTTTATTTGGCAAAGAAATATCGTTTGGAGTTTGTAAGCAATATATCGGACTTGATTGCAATTTGGTGGTACAGGGTATCCCAAAGTCGTCCGCGCCCGACTTTAACGTACGCCATCTTTTCAAATATTTTTTGGTCATGCCACTCTATGTATTACAGGCAGAATATAAAGATCATTTTTTATTACAAAATGCTTATCATCACCTCCATAAGCGATTAAGCCATGATCATCTGTCCGTCAGTCTACTCATCTGAAACATTCTAAATATCAGAAACCATGATCGCAATTTTACCATGAGGTGGGAATTACACAGTGCAAGAACCAATCTTGGGCGGTTGCTATAATGTTTTCTGTATTTATATCGCTTACAACTTTGGTCATACTTATGCGATAGTACCGAAAAACATATTATCTCAAATAAACTGCATTATTATGAATAATTTTTTTGAACTTAGAATACTTTCATAATTTTGTAGGCAAAAAATTATAACATCTAAGCAATAGGTCCTAAATATAAATAAATATAAACCTTTTTTTATTTTAAAGCGGTTCATTGAATAGTGGTAACCAAAGTCTTTGGTCCAAAGCTACATCACATAGAGTTTTTTCAACCAGAAATGATGTCTAGCATTCTTTCTTCGTTACTTATGGCTACACTACTGCCAAATTACCATATAAAGATCGTATAAACGCTTCGAAACAATTTTTAAACTCTAGACTCCGTGTCCTGTAAACTGCAACAATCAGTCGTGCTCCGGAAAACGAAAAAACCAAACCGAACAATTTTATTCGGATTCGATTTTGCGTGCACCGGAAAACGAACTTTTTTGTCGATATTTCCATTTTTATTTTCGATAAATTCGTATATTTGCCTTATTTTTACAATAAATTCTTCTAATTATTTTTGTTTGATACAAAACAGGTGTTGCCGCAATTTTGCATCTTTTTATTACTATATGTTGTTTATATTTAATTCTCATTAAAATATTGCTAGTTCTTTATTATTCTGTCTTTTAAATTAAATTTGGCAACAATATTTATTGAAATGAAACGCGACTCAGTTATTTTTGTTACAAGGCAAAATTTTCTTTGTGTAACGTGGGAACCCTGTCGCACTAATCGGTCATGTGTTCGTGTATGATATATGCACATACATGAACACAAAAAAAAAATTCGTTTTGGCTGTGCGGATTCGTTTTTTCGCTTGCAGTGTATCCCACTGTCGGCTTACACCACAACTGATTCACAATTTATACTTGCTGTTACTACTACTACTAACGGGTACCCAGTACCCCCAAGTGTATTCTCTTGGACTATGCAAAACTGACAAGCGACTAAATGGGCCGGAAATGTCCAAATAAAAAACTCCAAACACATACTATAAAGCACATAAGACAGCAAGATGGAGTATGAGCGGGACGAGTATATGGCATGTTTATTAAAGCAGTTCTTACGCATCATTTGTTGCTATACAAAATGGCTGCACAAAGGCACAAGCTCAGCAACTAGTTGGAGTTGGGAAGAAAAGAGCGCAATTTTTAGAAAAAAAAAACTAAAAAGGTACAGAAGACTATTAAATAAATCTTCAGCATAAACTTCTTTTAGAGTTATAAACTTAATACTAATTTTTTTTTGAGATATAGATGAATAGAACAGACAGAGTATAGATGACCTTTAAAAGTACTTACTCAAAGTTGATGACTATTTTATAGTAAGAAAATCAAATATCATGAACACACGTAAGAAATACATTGCTTCGACATAAGGCCGATTAAATACGTACTAATAAAATTAAAGATGATGTATCTTAGACAACGTGAGATAAACTATTGTAATGAGATGACGCTTTTTTGACTTAATTAAATATTTCATCCAAATTCACAACCTTATCAAATCAACTACTAAATCAAAGCTACATTTTTGCAAATACTTTTGTATACAAAGGAATATTTCAATTACCCAACTTTAAGTTTTGGCAGCCTAATTGAAAGCAGCTTACAACCCTCTAATGGCCAATTAAAGCCATATAGAGTGCAAAAACCAATAATGAAAATGTTACCAAGCTGATCCATCAAAGCCACAGCAGGGCCTAGGCAATTTGTTACAATATTCAGACCAAAAGTCTAAGGCTCTTAAAGAGCTACATATTGCAAAAGTCACGCATATTGGCTTATTGAGGCATAATCAAGAAGTTATTTGAGCCAACTATGCTCAAACCGAATCTCAAATACGCTTCACTAGGCAATACGTGTATTTTGAATAAAATCCTTTGAAATTTTTTTGAACATTTTTCAGAGAGATACAGACTTCTTTGTATACTCAATTTGGTGGTTGAAAATGTTGCCAGTGAGGGGGGAGATTGTTATACCACTAAAAAAAAAAAAAGAGTATACGAACTGATTTTGGTAACTGAAGCTTTTTTACAAATAGTTAGGTATAATGACTCGTTCAAAAAGTTTTAAGGAAATAGCAGCCCCTAGATGGCTAAAAGAAAGTTAAAGATCAGTTTTGGTAACTGAAGCTTTTTTACAAATAGTTAGGTATAATGACTCGTTCAAAAAGTTTTAAGGAAATAGCAGCCCCTAGATGGCTAAAAGAAAGTTAAAGATCTTCGACTTGAAAAATTTGGAACGCATATGATGCGAAGCCAATTTTAAAAGAAGTTCATAATCACCTAGGATTTTTTGGGGTCTCCAGAAAATAGACTCACGGAGAGACGAAAATTTTTTTTTTGTGTGTGTGTGGGGGGAAGGGGGGGGGCTGTTTTCTGCGTTTTTTCCTTTTTAATATTAATATTATTATTAAATTATGTTAATTAATATTAATAAATATTATTAATTTTTTTTCGTAAATATTCGAAATTTTCGAAAGTGATTGTAAAAATTTTTAACAGCTTCAAAAATGACTTTCAAGAATTTTCAACAATTTTTTATCTTTAGTCTAAAAAGGATCGGTTTTATTTCATTTCTATTAAAAAATTTCGCATCTCTACAATAAAAAAAAAAATTTTGATAATTATCTGCGCTTTAAACGAGTTAAAAAAAAAAATATTCTTTGTGCTTATGGCGATTAATGGATCTACAATCGATACCTAGCTTATCCGTTTCGATTGCTTTGCGGACATTGACTATAATAGGCTTTGGGTTCCATGCTGAACACTGTAGTCAAAAATTTATAAAAGGCTTGAGCTAATATTTATTTTAAGGTTACATTTTTTTTATTGATATAATTTTATTTGCAATTCGTCGGATGACAATCAACAAATTTAAAAAATAAAATAGAATTGTGGCAACAATCGATCTAGAGCGTACAAAATATGAAATAATTTCAGACGTCTAGAAGGTTTTTTGCCAGTAAGGTTAAGTCTAGACAGATATCTGCGTTATGTTTTGCTTAACAGCCAAGTCTTTGTAAATTTCTTCATAGATTCTTTCCAAGTGTCACAGATTGATATCTTTCGAGTTTTTTTTTTATTGGTTTCTCAATTTCATAGGATTTTGAGTATAAATAATTTCATAGACTCTTTAGTCTTCAGACAGCTGTTTACTAGTGTTGCAAAATGCGCAAACTAGGCATGCATATGCTGTACTAGTGCAGTGTATAAAAATTCAGACTAACCAAGTGAAACAAATAGTCAAACCAAGCGCAAAGCCGGTTCAGCTAGTCCCGGACAGAAACCAGCTTAATTGCCAACACAAATGTGCCGCAAACAAGAGGGGAAAAGCGAAAAACCACAAAAAAGAAAAAAAAAAAAAAAAAAATACATGCATATAGAAATCTACACAAGAAACAAAAGAAATTAAGTAAATCACCAAATTAATTGTTCTTTCAAATAGCACAATGAGCGTATAAATGGGATAGAGCAACAGCCAGATGTCGCAAGGGTAAATGAGAGTGAGAGCGACAGAGAGAGCATGACAAATATAGGGTGTGCCGCTGCGGAGCACAACTGTAGAACAGAGCGTACAATGGCAGGTCAATGGACGAAACGACGTGGCAAGAAAATAAAATGAAAACACAAGGGAAAATAACGGACGAGCGATAGCGACAACAACAACAACAACAGCAAGAAAAGAAAACTAAACAAACGCGTAAACTGAAAAAAGTCAATAAGCGACTAACACACACACACACACATATACCCAAAAAAGAGTGTCGCAAATGAAGGCATAAAAGTGAAAAAATAAAGACAACTAAAGTCTACAATTTCTGGAAACAATCATTGAGTTTGAAACAGTGGCGTAGATATGGGGGCTTTGAAGCAGTAAGTTAAGGGTCTCCATGACATTAGAGTGGAACAAAAGTTTCGTATTGGCATTTTTGGTACCAAAAAAAAATGTTATTAGCGCAGTGGTTAAGATGCTGATGCACTGAAAAAAAATCAAGAATTTTAGGCTTCGTTGTCGGTATAGGGTGTGTGGGGCAAAATGTTAAGGGCATCAATTGCTTCTAACGAGTTTCCAATATCTGATATTGGGGTTGAAAGGAAATTCTGATAATGTAACCAGCGCAGTTTTCAAGATTTGTTTTATACATATACTAAAAAAAAACAATCAAGACTTTTAAGCATGAATGTGTCTAAATTCTTAATGTTAGTTTAAAATATATCAAGAGCGAGAGTAAAGTCTTAGTTAAAGAGCGGCAAAATAGAAAGTTGGTCCTGGCTGACTTAAATTTGTATAGGATCAAATCCGACAGTGTGGGTAAATCCGACCTCACAACGTTTCTCAAAGAGCGCAACACTGAGCGAGCTCATATTTGTGTTGCCGTGTAGAGCATTAAAAATAAACAACATTACGATTTTTTTTTAAGAAATACATTCAGTGTTGTAAAACAAAAATATGCTCTTTTGATTAGTAATCGAAAAACCATTAAATTTAGATCATATCTGTGCTGAATCAGCCAAAAAAAAAAGACGGTCGGATTTACCCCACCATTATTGAAAATGACAAAATGGACTTTTTTTTAAAAAATGGTTATATCTCAAAAATTAATAATGGTCTGAAGAAATCGGTAGGTTATGAAAGCGTTAGCTTCAATTTGGTATTTTGGAGTTCATGCGATGTCAAATAAGCATACTAGGTCGGACTTGCCCCACCTTACCCTAAATATTTAAAAACTGGAAATTAAATAACTCTGTGTTGCCGTATTACCAGTTTGGATATCATGCTTTCTATGACCTTGAAAACTGCAATTCAAACTTTATAGACATGCAACAAGCTTTCCATCAGGTCCGGCACGACGGTCTCCTTTGCAAGGTAAAGAAGCTGCTCCTATATCCCTATGTCTCTCTCCTTAGGTGCTACCTGGAATGGCGAGTATTCAAGGTCAAGATACGATACACCTGATGTCCTGCAAGACAGTGTTTTTGTTTCGCTGCTCCACTTGCTTGACACTGCCGATCTACCCACGCCTGACGATGATCACATGAAGGCTCCCTTGAGACTTACGTAGATGATATCGCTGTTCTCTACAGTTCGAATTTTCGCCTTGACGGCGGCTAACAGTCTCCAAAGGTACCACGACACACTGGCTGATTGGTGCTGGAGATGGAACTTAAAGATCAACTCAAACTCGTGCTTCACTCTAAAGAGCACAATTACCCCAGGTAAGACACCAGCCCGTGCTTCACCCTAAAAAGGACGATCGCTGGAACAGCCAAAATACAAAAAATACCTTGACATCACACTGGATAAACGACTTACTTTTAGGTCACCCGTGAAAAGATGCAGGAAGAGCACTCTGCCACTTAGATTTAAGAGAACAGTGTACGCCCAGTGTGTCGACCCGATTTGGCTCTACGGGCTGTAGATTTGGGGTACCCAGGTACTGCAGAATGGTATCCTAAGACAAATTGCCTTTGGACGTGCGCAACGCGATGCTGCACCGTGACCTTTATCTGCATACAGTAGAAGAGCAGATTTAGAGGCACACTAGTAGATACAATGACAGACTCAGGAGTCAGCGCAGTCAACTCGCAAGAAGGCTACTTTCCGCTAGGCCTCTATGGCGGCTAAAAAAAAAAGGATGCGCCAAGACGACTGCCCATTATTCATTACAGAATTCTCCTAGAATTTTTTGCAATATGTCCAGACATTTTGATTTTCAACTTTAATTCTTCAATAGAAGGTACAACTCCAAACGATGCTTTCACTGCTTTTTGAACAATTTAATATTGTTCCAATGTATTGAAATATATATAGAATTAAATATAAAGCCATATGCCTACCATTTCCCCCTCTTATCCACCCCACTGTATGTGCGTGTGTGTGTGAAAATTAGCACTGCTTTTGTTGGCCCACAAAGTTGTCAGTGTGAATTTGCTTTGCTTTCAACGCATTTGTTGACAATATGCTACAAGTGTAGCATACACAAGTGTGGTGTAGGGGGAGCTTGCGATGCTCATAAAAGGCCCTCGTATTGTATATAAGTCAATATGAAATACTATACTAATACCATTACGCTGCTATATGGGTAAGGTGTGCCCTGTTAAGTAGGCAATACAAATGATGGCGCCCAGTTGGTGGCATATGCGTCAATCAATGGTCGCCCTCAAAAGCCATCATCAACTGCCGTGTCGTGCCGTTCGAGCAAATCAAGTTTAATTGAAGCATTTACTAATTCAAACGCACACACACACATGCAGATACACACAGATACTTACAAATACGTGCACATATGCACATTTACCCGCGACCACATCCAGTTGACATGTATGCGCAATTTGATAAGCTCAATGCTACTCCCACATACAGGACCAGGATACAGCTGCTGCTATACCCACATCAGCTCTCTTCCTTTTTTTTTTTGGGCTAGCAGCATAAACTAAACCCACTCAGTCCAGCCCTGTCTACGTCATCTCGTCTTTACCCATCATTAGTTTTGTACTTTGTGCCTTTTTTGTGCTCAGTGCTGCTCAGTTCTACAACCATTTCTCTGTCCTTCTGTCAGTCTCTCGCTCTCGCTCGCTTGGTTGCAGCTCCCTTTCGAACAACATTTGCCACAAATTTGGTGTACAGTTCTTTCTCGTTGTGCGTGTGTTATGTGTGCGATATGATAACCAAAAATGGGCAGCAGTTGGTGTGTTGCCCGACTCTGGAATACCCTTTATCCACAGCAACAACGTTTTTTTGTTGTTTAGATTCACATGAGACTACATATCAAAGCCTCTCTTCTTTCCTATATTCATCTTTTTCTAAGATCATCATTAAGAACTTTTCATCTTTTGGCAAAATTTCTCTAGCTTTTGTAATCTCTGATGTATAGCTATCAAAGAACTCCTTCTGCCTGTTACAAACATTATCCGCATCTATCGTATACTTAACCCCACAGGGCTACAGTGTATATAAAGCAGCAGTCCAGCTGTAGCGTTCCGCTCTACACTCTATACATCCGTTGCCCCCTTGCTCTCATCATTTTCATCACCATGCACTGGAAATGACATTTTCACATCATTTGCTGATGTGGCAAATGTGTGTTAAAGTGTGTTGGTGGATGTGGATGAGGATGTGGCTCTCTGTGTGTGTGTGTGTGTGTGTGTGTGTGTGTGTGTGTGTGTGTGTGTGTGTGTGTGTGTGTGTGTGTGACGGTCACTCGCCGACTGGCTCCATCGTTTTTGGCAAACTGTCATGGATGTTAGTGCCATGATGATGCTTCGGCCAAACAGCATTTCCAGCGCTCTCGTTTGTCTGTCTTTATTCAGTTTAGTACAGTCAGCGTCAGCCTTCTACTACTTCGCTTATCCTCTTACGCTCCTTCCTTTTTTTTTTCTCATTTTTTAGCTGCTGCTTTTTGGTCATTTCCGTTGTAAAATTTTGGATTGTTCCCATGTGCTGCTGTATTCCCCACAAAAATTCAGCAAAGCAGCGGTTCCGAAACTAATTTCTTGTTAGAAATCGCTAATCATCTAGTAGACAGTTGGAAAATGGACTGCGCTGGAAACTAAATCTCGCAAAAATCGTACCAATTTCGAGAAAAATATTTCTAGACAGACTTTTTGCAGACCCAACTATTTAAAGACCCTATTCAAGCCTTTCCGTTTCAGTCTGAGTCTCGTCTGAATCTGAATTCTATAGAAATTTGTATTTAAAACCAAATACTTTTTTCCCAGTTTAACGCTGTAAGCCTGCATGGGATTTAAAAATAAATATTTTTGATAAATTAAAATATTGCAGATATTATAGCTGCAAAAAAAATATAAATATTCTTGAACATAAATGACATCGGATTAAAAAAAATGCTTTTTCAAAGTATTTATAAAAAATCGTTCATAGAAAAAGTAAAAATGCCTCTAATTGAACAGAATCTAACTAATTAAAAAAATAAAAAAACCACGATGAATATAAAAATATTCTAATGTAACTTTTTAGAATAGATTTTTTTACTTTGGATTTTTTTATAATTTTTTATGACCTTAATTTAAAAAAAAAAACATGCGATTTTTGGATTTTGATTAAATCCTTATCTTAAAACTTTTTATGAGAAAGCCGCCAATTTTTGAAAAATTAAAAAATAAAAATTGAAATTTTTTTTTTTTTTTGTTAGGGTACCAAGACACTAATTTTTTAAAAAACATTGGATTTTCGGATTTTTATGACAAATTAACGAAATTTAAAAAAAAACATTTTTTTACCTTTTTCTATAAAACTTTGGATTTTCGGTTTGTATGACAAAGTAACCAAATTTTTAAAAAATAAACAAAAAAATTGGATTGTCGGATTTTGATCAAATCTTTAACTTAAAACTTTTTACTACACTAAAAGTTTTTTTTGTTGATTTGGATTTTGTTTATAATTTTTTATGACTCCAATTTTTATATTTTAATCAAATCCTAATCTTAAAACTAATTAAAAATTTAAAAAAAAAAACGGGTTTTTTTCTTATTTTAAAACTTTTTATGTGTAGCCAAATTTAAAAAAAAAAATTGAATTGTCGGATTTTGATCAAATCTTTATCTTAAAGCTTTTTATAACAAGAATAGGTTTTTTTGCTTTGGATTTTGTTTATAATTTTTTATGACTTGGATTTTTAGATTTTAATCGAATCCTAATCCAAGCACTCAAATTTTTAAAAAAACGCATTTTCGGATTTAAATCAAACCAAAGTTTTAAAAATTCCAATAAAAAAATCAAAGCATTGTGGATTTTCGGCCAAATACTGATCTTATAGCTTTTTATGATAAAGTAACCAAAGCCAAAGAGGACCTATGCTACACGAGGAGAAGAAGACAACAGTAGTTAGTAGTAAACAAATTTTTAAAATTTTCAAAAAAAAAAAAAATCTGAGTTTTTGATTTTGATCAAATCCTTAACTAAAAAATTGTTAATAAAAAGTAGCCAAAAAATCGTTTTGTCGGTTTTGATTAAATCCTTATCTTTAAACTGTTTAAAAATAAAAAAAAATCGGATAGTCGGGTTATGACCAAATTCTTATCATAAAACTTTTTATGACAAAGTACCCAAATTTTTAAAAATATCATTAAAAAAAAAATCTATCGGATTGTAGAGTTTCGATCAAATGTTATAACTCCTTATGATAAAGTAGCCGTTTACAGCCGTTTTTTGGACTTTCATCAAATCCTTATGCTTCAAATTTTTATAAAAAAATACAAAAATTTTCAAAAAAAAAAAAAAAAAAAAAATCGTTTAACTTTAATCGAAATTTTTTAGATTTCCAGCAAATCCCTAAATTATGCACATACACAAAATACTCATATGATCAAAGATAAAAAATAAATTGTGACAGAACTAAAACCAAATATAAGCAAAAAAAAAAAAAAAATCTCAGACACATATGTTGGGCAAAGTACTTACGAGTAGATATATCTACAGAGTGCATGACCAGTCAAAGTGTGAAAAGAAAAGAGTGAAAAGTTCACTCGTCGTTGAGTAGCTTAAGTGAAAAACTTGCAAGCAAGTCAAACTGGTCCTATATACCAAAAAGGAAAATTCTAGGGAAAATGCATAATCAAAATTGTGCAGCAAACAGAGTTGAAATGAGCACCAACTTGAAGAAGGGGCAAGTGCAGCTTATTGATGGACAGACAGTTCATTTCAATGGCACTGTGGGTGCAGTTTATGCCACATGCGTCTGCAACCTCGTCAAGTGTATTCAAGGGAGCACAAAGCGAGCAGAAGAAACGAAAAAAGGTTATGCCGGAAACAGAACAATGCCAAATGGGTTTGTCGGCATCAAAGCACAGTGGTCAAAGTTGTCTATTGCTGCTGGCAAATATTGCCAATATCAAAATATTCATTGGCGTGAAAAAGTTCTTTGTTTCTAATAGCCCAATGACGCCATGGATGTTTAACCCTCCGTTTTGGCACATGTTCCGATAACCTAAATATATTATAAAAAAAACATCCTTATCGCCATCCTCGTACTGGAAGAGTCTCCATTTTTTTTTTTTTGAAAATTGCAAGATGATTGCTCAATCAGAAGTATGTTAAAAATACAATTTAAAAAAATGAAAATGGTCTGGCTGGACCCATATGTCAAACAGAGGGTTAAGGCTGTATTGAGTTAAAAGAAAACGATCAAATTGCGCAAAAATATTATCTGGACGAATCAGCAGCATAGTTTTGGTTAATACTTAGCATTTTGTTGTTTTAATGATGGTTCCTAAAAAAAATATTTTTAAGGCAATATTAAAACCCGATAACAGGCCCAACCCATCCCTTGGTTTAAATTTTATACAAATCTTTTCAGGAGCTTTCAGGCACATTTACAAAAAAAAGTTGTCCGCTATTTTTTATAAAGTGAGACTTTTGAAATTCTTAAATTCCTTTAAAATAAACTAATTATTTCCCAATCGTGATAGATACAAAATATTTTTCAACTTTAGTAAAAAATTTTTTGGAGTCAATGCTTGGAGAGAATATTATAAGAATTATGACGCTTCGGAACTATGATACCATACGCGAAAAGCTCTCGGTACTCTCGGAGTATAAACGAAAAAGACATATCTGCTAAAAAATACTTTCTGAAAGTAAAGATGAACATAAATTTTATTGTTCTTAAAATAAACAAGGTAAGATGACGAAAAAAACATATACATACATAATTCTTCTTACTCATATCAATACTTATTTTAGAAATTAATTAATTAATTAATTAATAAAAAAAATAGTTTCTTTCAATTTTGGTATTTTGTTTATAAATTTTGAATGAGTTTAGAATGGAAACTATTTTCAAATTTTCCAGCCAAGACATATCTGTTAAAAAATAATTCTGTAAGTAAAGATAATCATAAACTATATTTTTATTAAAATAAACAACGTTATGTTGCGATAAAAATATATAGTTGCATAATTCTTCTTACTCATATCTACGCTTAGGTATATTACAAATTAATTAAGCATGGCAATAAAAAAAATTGTTTTTTTTTTTTAATTTTAGTAATTTTTTTTATAACTTTTAAATAAATAAAAAAAAAGTAAGTTTTAGGTACCTCAAAGCTCTTGTGAAATTTTCCAGCCAGCTTTGCTATTTCGACCACTGTGCTAGGCTGCAAAAAAACATCGTACCCGAAGCGTTCCCAACACAAGTCTTTCAGGCTTTGAAGCATATGCATTGAAACACAAGTTGAAAAGATTTTAATTTGGCTTCTAGTTGCAAAAACTGCAAAATTTTGTAATTTACATCTCAAAGGCTAAAGTCAACAATAAACGCAGACGAGTCTACGAAGCCAACAAAAATTAATTCTATACTCTAAGCTTTTTTCTTCTAATTAAAAGTAGTCTAATGGTATAATTATTTGGGATGAAGCTAAAGCTCTCCGAGACCAGTAGCTCTAAATTTTGAAAGATGATTGAAAAGTTGCGTTTCAGCACTCGCAGACCAAGTCAAAGCACTAGAATTCTTCTAAAGAAACAAAGCACAAGTAAACTTTGACAAATACTTCTTTCATTTTATTTGAAATGAAGATGTAGCTCTCTGCCAACATTAGCTCCAAATTTTATAAGATGATTGAGAAGTTGGCTATTATTCAGTATTAGTGCTGGAAGTATCGATGCATCGATGTATCGAAGTTAAAAATAGCGAAAACATCGATGTTGGACACTCATCAAATGAATGTTTAGTAGTGCTGGAGAAACATCGATGTTGGCCAACATACATATACTTATATAGATATTTTTAACTTCGATACATCGATATAACATCGATGTTTCTCCAGCACTTTTCATTATATATAAAGACAATTGTGCTTTGAACTTTAAAGTTAAATTTTCCTTCCGTTTCTATTTATTGTTTTGTTTTTGTCCTTCTAACTCTCTAATGCATTTTTCTTTTGTTTCAACTACTCGAAGTTCTCTTTCTTCTGCCAACTGCAATTTTTTTTTTTTGTTTGTTCTCTTTTTTGTTATTGCTGTTGTCTTCGATTCTTCTGGGATTGCCGTAGAGAAAAATAACAAATATTTTCTTATGATGGATACTGTATATGGTTTTCAAATTTGTTGTTACGGAAAACGGATAGAGCTTTAAGTCGGATGCTATTTGTAATTATGATACAAACTTTTGCAATTAAATAAGACGACTTTGAGTTACCCTGTACCAGGCCAACAAACAAATAAATGAGCCGTTTTCGATTCAATTAGGAATAGTGCTAAGATACTCCAAAAAAAAAAACTTTCATTGCCAAATTCGGTTATGATATCTTCATGCCCCAGAAACTATTTTTCAACCGATTGTTCCTATGATAAAGTCAACCAATTATAATAAAATTTGCTAAAGTGCTTGGGAAATAAAAAAACTTCCGAAAGCTAAATTTGGTAACGATAACTTTATAAACAAATAAACTATGCCTTCAAAACTTTTAGTTTTTTTTTTCAGTTGCTATCTTAACTTGTTTCCGGAGATATAATGCTCTTGCTCTAACCATTTGAAATTCCCAATTCGGTAGGTCTTATAGTTTTCGAGATATCAGCAAATCAATCAAAATTGTTTTAAGTATTCATGCTGGTTCAGGGTATATGGTTTTTGATGATTTTTAATAGATATGATAGAAGTACTAGACAATATAGTAACTAATCGTACATTTTATTACACAGAAAATCAAAAAAAAGCTGCCGAATAAGAATTCCAAAAAACTCCAACACCCAGGCCGGTAGAGAGAAAATCCGGGCTTGAGGGGAAAATGTACCGGCCACTCTATTACACCTTTAGCTTGAATCAGGACAATAATTACACCGGGCCCCTGAGAAAACTCCGTGCCGGGGGGGAATCCCCCCCCCTTCCTCCGCCCTCTCGTCGGGCCTGATAACAACCAATTCCATATTATTTTTTTTCGATTTATGCTTTCCAAATCCGGGGCCCAAAAACCCCTAGAGTTCTGAGATAACCTTCAAAATATCTGTTATGTCCGAAACCTGACTTAATGGGGTTTATAAGGCCGCGAATTTTCGAATTCGAAAATAACCTCCAAAATACCTCTTTAATGGGGATTTTAAGTTCTCGTAATTACGAATTCAGTTACACCAAAAACAATGTTTATTCATTTCAATTATCTCGGTTTCGCTCAAAACAACGAATGCTCATGTTTTTGGTGGCGCATCCATTACCTAATAATAGTAAGTAATAGTGTCAAATAATCACAAATTTTCAGAGTGAAAATATGTTAAATTAAAATTTTCCAGCAAATTTTCAGCAAGCATAGCGAGTGCACTAGAATGTTTTGATTTTTTGCGCAGCAGATATAATATTAAGCCACACACAGACACAAGCAGATTGTTTGTTTGTGTTAGTCAAAAAAACCACCACCAAAATCAATGCAAGAACAAAAACGTTCTACTATGTTTGAAATGTTCTACTTCAGTTTGGTTCTACTTCCATTTTGTTCTACTTCAGGTTTGATCTGTTTCACTTTTGTTTTGATGATCTATTGCTGGTTGTTAACCAAGAACTTTTGACACTGAAGTATTTGTTTTCTTTTGTTCAAGCCAAAGACATGAAGTGCTTGAAATAACAGCTGATGGCTTACAAGACATTTGTGCAGTGATTGCGCAGCTCTCTAGTATATACCAGAGCTCGCAAAAAACTGTCAACACAATTTTCCAACTTTTGGAGTGATCCGCACCCGAAAAGTCTCACCCGTGGATCCGCCACTGATGGAATCACTTTTTGGTTAATCCTGACGAAGTTTACGGTTTTTCTTAAAAAAAAAAAATAAAATCTCCATTCTATGCTACAACTCTAGAATTTTTCATATAAGTCCAAAAAAGCAGTCTTGGACTTTTTATATTAGTCCAAACTGCTTGTAAGCGGTCTTGCAAGCAGTTTGCAGTGGCGTATACTTAATTATCTTGAGTTTTTTCACTATTTCAAAGGTTTTTAAAAATGTGTAGTATAGGGATGTAAAGAAGAAATTTAATTTAGTTTCGGATGCTGTTCCCTAAGTAATGAAGTGTTGCATTTGTAAAAACTAATTTTTCAACACTGTTTCTTCTATTGCTTTGCTGATTGTATTTCATTTTGTTTCCAAAAATTTTTTTCTACTTATGCTGCACTTTTAGTAACGTTGCAGTCGCTTGCTTATCTCCTAATCACTATAAACTCTAATTTTCTGCAGCTTTCTGCTTCTAGCTGCGAATTGTGCTTTTCATTTCCTTAAACTTGACGCTCTCTCCAGTTTAGTCCAAGTCTAAAACAACTGGCACAAAAAACATTAGTGCCTAGTTTTTCTTGATTATTTTTTTTTTTGGTTTAATGTTTGTTTTTGTGGTGGTCACAGCTGCCAAAAGTCCAGTCGCTGCTTCCAAAGCTCTCACAACTTTTGTCAATCTTGTAGCAAGCAACCAAGTCAGCCAGCCAGCCAGCGCATACCCCAGTACAGTACCCCATTAGCTAATCCCACACTCAATCCAGCCAAAGGCCAACTTGCGAGCAAATACCAAATAAGAAGAGAGAAAGAAAAAAAACTAAAGCATAATCTCAGGCGTTGACGTAAACGGTTGCCGCTTGCTGCTCACTCTGTTGTCGTTGTCGTCGTCGTTGTCATCTCGTTGTCGTCACCATTGTCGTTGTCTTAGGGTTCCGGGTCCTGGTCGTCGTCTTGGAAGTCTTCGCAGCTGTCTTAGCGCTTAAGTGCGCTGGCATTAAGCTATTAGCATAATTTTTGTGCATTATCATTATGCCAAGGCAGCAGAAAAACGAACGTGGCCCAAGATACTGACTCACTGACTTAGTCACATCTAAACAACTCAGACATGGCCTATAATAGACAATGTGCGCAACTCGCGTATACTCTAAGAATGATCTTAGCCGAAAGTTTTTGAAAAAAAATTAAAAGCGACAATTTTTGATTACTACAATCATGCTTTATATTAATGCTGGAAGTATCGATGCATCGACGCATCGATGTATCGAAGTTAAAAATAGCGTAAGCATCGATTTTGGCCAACATAGAAGTTTCTCCAGCACTACCGCACTCATCAAATGGGTGTTTAGTACTGCTGGAGAAACATCGATGTTGGCCAACATACATATATATAGATATTTTTAACTTCGATACATCGATATAACATCGATGTTTCTTCAGCACTACTTTATATTATATATTATACTATGCTTTAGACGCTCTTCAAAAACTCTGGATCTTCGGTATCTTAAGATTTATGTGGTTTAAAAAAAAAAAATCCATTTTTTTTAGAACGTAAATATATATTTTTTTTTATATTTTCACATTATATTTATTTTTTTTTTAACTAAAAATAAAAAAATATTCAGAGTTGCAACTATATTTATGAAAAAACTGTTTAACTTTGTCATGCTCGTCGTTATTCATTTTGCTGTTTGCCAATTGTCGCTAGATGGCGCAAGCAAGTTGTTGCAGCTTTACAATAATGCAGGTATTCACGCAGTTCGTTGAGTTAAGCAGTCGAGGCAAAATTTGAAAAAATAAATTCTGCAGGCTTGGGGCTTAACTGCACTACAAAAAAATGTCGCTCAAAGTAAACAAATTTAATAAGAAACGCTGGGTCTTCGGTATCTTAAGATTTATGTGGTTTAAAAAAAAAAATCAAAACAAAAAAAGTGGCTTACAAGAAAGTACAAGCCAAAATACATCAATTTTTATAAGAACGTAAATATATATTTTTTTTATATTTTCACATTATATTTATTTATTTTTTAACTAAAAATAAAAAAATATTCAGAGTTGCAACTATATTTATGAAAAAACTGTTTAACTTTGTCATGCTCGTCATTATTCATTTTGCTCTTTGCCAATTGTCGCTAGATGGCGCAAGCAAGTTGTTGCAGCTTTACAATAATGCAGGTATTCACGCAGTTCGTTGAGTTAAGCAGTCGAGGCAAAATTTGAAAATATAAATTCTGCAGGCTTGGGGCTTAACTGCACTAAAAAAATGTCGCTCAAAGTAAACAAATTTAATTAAAAGAGGAGGTAGCTAAACTAAGCAAGCAGTTTGAGAAACCCCAAAAAAAACTAATCCTACATTTCAGTACTTTACTCAGTTGCAAACTTAAGCATACAACAAGTATACCCCTTTACGCATTTTATGGCTCAGTGTATTAAAACAGTACAATATATATGCAAGTTGTATAAGAAATAAGTGTTCACTGTATTATACATACACTACTATGTACTATGTACAAGTGAGTATGTGTGTGTCTATGGTTTTTATACAAAGGACCTGCAAAGATTATGCCATTTATCATTGACATATTTGCTTGTTTCCTGTGCCGAAATGCTCTGGCACTTTTTCGCCTACCCATTCACCTTGCTCTCCTCCCATTTTTCGTGCTCTTAGAATTTCTGCTTTGAAACGCATAAAAATTTTCCGACTTACTTAGTGAGTATGAACTGGAAAACTTTTTGTGTTGTTTGCCTGCCAAAACAAGCTGCACTCACCTGCAATGAGAAAATGAAAAAAAAAAAAAAACAGTTAGAAAGTGAGTTGAAGCTTTACATATAGATAAAAAGTACATATATATATATATATATGTATATTGTTGGAGTTGGAAAAGCGACATTACGACTTTTAATGCACTTAAGTTTAGTAGAAATTGTTATAATAGCAAATGTTGGGCACTTCCAACCAGACATTGTTTATTTTTACAATGGGAATCATTTTTTTTTGTGTTTCTTCTGTCGAAAGATTTTTTTGTAAATAAGAAGCACAAAATAATTTGATTGATTTTTTTCGCTGAAAATGCAATCAACTTTCAGTTGATTAAAACTATTGGTAAGTATGGCTTTTGGCAAATGGAAACAGACAGCTCTTAAATTATGCAACTCAAATCAAGCAGTGCAGCTTTTAAAAAATTAAATATAATGAAATACGGGTATTATAATAGGTTACTTTTAGAAACGATGTTTAAAGATTCGTCTAATCGACGTAACGTTGTTTTTTAAGTCCTTAAAGAACATTAATGATGAAAATGTTGACAACAGTGAGGAAAATTGCTATGGATGATCTTCGTATCGCTATCCCTGCTATGATAATATTTTTTTGACATGTAAAAATAAAGATTCGTCTAAGCGACGTACATTGTTTTTTATGTACTTAAAGAATGAAAATATTGACAGTAGTGCAGAAAATTGCTATAGATGATCTTTAAATCGTGAATCATGTAAAAATAAAGATTCGTCTAATCGACGTACGTTATTTTTTATGTCCTTAAAGAACATTAGTAAAGGAATTGTTGACAGTAGTAAAGAAAATTGCTGTGGATGATTTTCGAATCGCTATCCCCGGTAAGATACATTTTTTTTTTTTGCCATGTAAAATAAAGATTCGTCTAAGCGACGAGCGTTGTTTTTTACGTCATTAAAGAGCATTAACAATGGAAATGTTGAAAGCAGTAAAGAAACTTACTATGTATGATCTTCGAACCGCTATCCCTGGTAAGATAATATGTAAAAAATAAAGATTCGTCTAATCGACGTACGTTGTTTTTTACGTCCTTAAAGAACATTAATCATGAAAATGTTAACAGTAGTAAAGAAAATTGCTGTGGATGATTTTCGAATCGCTATCCCCGGTGAGTTATATATATTTTTTTTTGCCACGTAAAAAAAAAGATTCGTCTAATCGACGTACCTTGTTTTTTACGTCCTTAAAGAACATTAATCATGAAAATGTTGACAGAAGTGAGAAAAATTTCTATGGAATCGCTATCCCTTGTAATATAATATGTTTTTGCCATGTAAAAATAAAGATTTGTCTAAGTGACGTACGTTGTTTTTGACGTCCTTAGTGAAGGAAATGTTGAGAGAAGTAAAGAATATTGCTATGGATGATCTTCAAAGATAAGATAATATCCAATTGGCTAAGATAATATTTTTTTGCCATATAAAAATAAAGATACGACGTACGTGAAAATTTTGAGCTTACAAAAATGGGCTATTTATTTCCTTGTGGAACTCATATGTGATTCTTCAACTTAAGCAAAAAAATAATGTATTTTGTTCTGCAATAATCGAAATATTAAGGTAGAACAAATAAGATTAATAAGATTTTTGTGTTCGTACAGTATTTTGCACATAAGACTAATTATTGAAAGATAAATGTCCTAGTATAAACTATTTTTTTGATGGGCTAATCCCAACTACCTTCAAAACTCGCATAGAAGATCAAGCTAGGTTTTTGATCGTGTCAAAATTCGCAGTATTTTTGTCATCCAAAGGCTTGGTAAAGAAGTTGAAAGTGCGATTTAAAGGCTTTTTATTCTAAGACTTTCTGAAGATTATATTACGCATTCCATTGAATATTGCCATGGGCCATCAGTTTATTTCTAGAAAACAACATTAAGGAGCGTGTAATTTTTAAGATATTTAATTCGCTTCTAAGCTTGTTTTTCTTGACCTTATTTTCAACTAAAAATAATTTACCTTAAAAATTATAACAAAAAAAATCACACAAAATATAACGATACGTCTTTGCGACGCATACTTTGTGTATTTCACAGCGCTTAGAACAACTACCATCGACAAGCTGCTGTTACTGATTGAGCAAACTGAGAGAGAAAAGCGCATGAAACAGAGAGTAACAAAATGAAAATGTCTACGTCACGCACGTACGACATCTCTTCAGATCTATCAGAGAATTTGCTGTTGATGATGGCATATCGTGTTATGGCACCAAACTTTCATACGCAGTTGAAAATTTGAAAAAAATTATTAAATGACGTCAATAACGTCAAAAAGGGTCGAAACCACAGCAGTCAAAGTAACCAAGAAATATTCAGATATCAACAATAGATAAAATAATAATAATCAGAATTTTGCAAAACAAGAAAAAAAGGCAAATTTGAAAAATCGTGAAACTCAAGCAGATCGATTTTAGTAGCAGCCCAATTCAAAAAATAGTTCCTTGAATCATTTCGGAAAACCGAGTAAGAAATGGACTAGTGAATATAAAGAAATTTAAAAATTGTCGATTTCGATTAAATCGATTTTAGAAGCAGCCCACTTCATGTCTCCACCAGAAATATATTTTTTTGTGAAATAAATGCACTGATTATTCCACTGTCGTGCAGAGCTCAGACTGTATCACTTTTAGATTTTAGCATAGATAGCATTTTTCTTTTACCGGGAAATACATATTTATTTTGTCGGAAATGCATCCGCCAAATGTCATTTAATTTTTAATTTTTCAAATGGATGCCAAAAGTTTCGTAATGCATATTTTTTGTTGTTGTTGTTGCACGTTGTTGTTGTTGTTTTTAGTGGCAAGTTACGCTTGAACGCAGGCGTTTCGGATGTTTCAGTTTGTTTGCACGGCTGCTGCGTCTCTATCCATATTGCAACTAGAACGTGCAACGGGCAACGTTAGAGCCCGAGGCAAAGCTCTCGAGTGCTGAATCCAATCCCTTCGGCATCCTAAATCCATAGTCATGGCATGCCACTCGAAACTTGATGTGCGAACTGCCCAATTGTGGTGCATGTTGAAAAATACTATGCAGTAGAACTTTAATTCAGACAATTTCAATTTTTTTTTTTTTAAATCTAAACTTTGTTTTATTTGTCGAATTTAAGAATTGACAATGGACTTTTACAGGAGCACATCACATCATCAATTTGGCTATCTGTTGTCAATTTTAAATCTCTTTCAAATAAAACTCATTGGCAGCTGCATCTGCACAGGCATGGGCCCATCTTTTCGTCTCTATGGACATTTAGATCTCTCAGATCTAAAGAGCTATAGACACCTGTACAGTCTCCACCCGTCCCACAGTAGGAACTCTATAAAGAACCTCTTACCTACAAACTGCACTATTTCACTTTATTTCATAGATAAATAAGCTAGAGCCTATGTAAGCTTATGTGAGCCTAATAAACAACAGAGCGTTGACATTATCATAAATCCATTAGTTATTGATCTTAGATCAATAAAACATTGACAGCTTATAATTATATAAAAAAAAAAATTTACAACCTCAACGTCAGCATCATCAATTATATTTGACCGCTAGATGGCGCAAGCAACTTATTGCATTGTTCCCAATATCATATAATTCAAACAAGATAATGTTTTATACAACAAAATATATAAAAAAGCAAGTGTGGAGTATTTTGAGCCAAGCCAGCAGGGGGCAAAGCCCCTTAGTTGTATAAATAATAAGATCTTACGATTTTTAAAACTTGATTAAAGTAAACACAAAAAAAAAATTTTTTAAATAAGAGGCGGAGTTCAAAAAATTAAAAAAAAAAATTATATAAAAAATACCAAAATCTTAAATTCGATTTTAAAAAATCGAAAAATAAGATTTTCGCGACTCATTTTAAGAAATCATTTTTTTTCGAATATAGAATGCTTTTTAGACTAAGTTTAAAAAAATAATCTGAAAAGTTTAAAATCCTGAGCAAAATGTTAATTACTATCAGTTTCTTGAAAAAGATTTTCATAATCTTCTATAAAATTTATTAAATCGTATTATTATGATTTTTTTGACATTAAAATTAATTGTATTTTAAGTTAAGACTTTTCATATTATATTAAGCAACTTAAGTCTTTATTTTAAACAATTAAATTTATATTTATTTTTGTACTAATTTAAGAATTTTCAGTCTTGTTTAAAGTTCATTCATTTTTTTTTTTAAGGCGGAGTTCAAAAACTTAAAGAAAATTATATACAAATTATATAAAAAATACCAAAATCTTAATTTCGATTTTAAAAAATCTCAAAATTAGATTTTTGCGACTCATTTTAAGAAATAATTTTTTTTCGAATATTGAATCTGAAAAGTTTAAAATCCTGACAGTTTCTTGAAAAAAATTTTCATAATCTTCTTTAAAGTTTATCAATTCGTATTATTATGATTTTTTTGACAATAAAATTAATTGTAGTTTAAGTTAAGACTTTTAATATTACATTAAGCATTTTAAATCTTTATTTTAAAGCATAAAATTTATATATATTTTTGTTCTAGTTTAAGAATTTTCAGTCTTGTTTAAAGTTCATTCATTTTTTTTTTATTCAAAAACTATATAATACAATTTTTTTTCTAATTTGAGAATTTTTGTTCTTTGTTTAAAGTGTTTTTTTTTTCATAGCTCAAGAATTTTAATTTCATTTCAAGATTATAGGGTCATATTTTAAGACTTATAGTCTTGCTTTAAGCATTTGGGATCTTGATTTTTAAAAATGAAATTTATTAATTCAAAAAATCGCAATTTAATTTAAATTTTCGAAGCAAAGACATTAAATATTTTAATATTTATTTTAATTAAAAATCTTAATTTTAGATTTTGTCATTCAAAACTTTTAATTTTATATTAGAATTTTATTATGATCATTATTTTTGTGCTAAGTTAAGAATTTTTGGTCTACTTTAAAGTTTATTCACTTTTTTTTAATTCAAAAATAATCTAATTGTCTAATTTAAGAATTTTTGTTCTTTGTTTCAAGTGCTTTTTCATAGCTCAAGAATTTTAATTTAATTTCAAGATTACAGGCTCATATTTTAAGATTTATAGTCTTGTTTTAAGCATTTGGGATTTTGATTTTTAAAAATTAAATTTATAAATTAAAAAAATCGCAATTTAATTTAATTTAAATTATCTGATCAAAGACATTAAATATTTTAATATTTATTTTACTAAAAATGTTAACTTAAGATCTTCATTTAAGTTTTTTTTAATTTATTTTTTTTTTATCAATATTTTATTTACTATTTTTAATTTATGATTTTTAATTATATACTTAGAATTTTTGGTCTAATTTGAGAATTTTTTCTCCTGTTTGAAGTTTATCATATATTTTATATTCAAAAATTTTAATTCTATTTCAAGATTATTGAGTGATATTTTAAGTATTAGGTATTGTCTTGTTTTAAAAATTTAAGTTCTTGATTTTAAAAGAATGAAAATTATAAATGCAAAAATAGCAATTAAATAAACTTTTTTTTCTTAATTAAAGACTTTAAATATTTAAGTATTTAATACAATTAGAATTTACAAAAAATTTTAATTTAAATTTTTTTTCATTAAAATTTTTTTAGCCTATATTTAAAAATTTTTGATCGTGTTTGAATTTTGTTATTTCACGATTATTAGACTTTATGAATTATGGTCTTTTTTAAGAATTTGTGTCTTTTTAGCATAAAGATAACGAAGCATCTTAATTTAAGATTTTGATTTTTTTATCATTTGCATTTTTTTTTTTTTCAAAATAGTTGGCAATAATTGCGTCAGTATACTATACATAATTTTTTCCAGTGTATTTTGGTGTTCTTTTAATTACCAGCCCGAAATCGCTTTACAACATTTTTCTTAAATTTATCCAAATTTTGTTTTTTTTTTTTTTTTGGATGCATGTGCGTGTGTGTGTAACTTTCTTGCCTCGTATTTCAATGCGGATCTTGAGTTATGCGCACGCCACAGTCTAAGCCACAGGACTCCAGGATTCAGGATTGAGTTAGTTGTGCTAGTTTTTGCCCCTAAACGACAACGACCATGGTACAGATAACTTGCTAAGCCGCAAAACGTTCAGTCCGGCCAACTAATCCGCCTCAAATTTATTTGCTTAATTTCATTTGTTGGCCACGTTTTTCCATTGCCAACACTGTTGCAACATGTCTCCCATGTTGCCCCACACAACAACAGCAACTACAACAACAATGGAAACTATTCCATTCGGGTTTTTGCCATTGCTCGCTTTGTTTTTATCGTTTAATTTGAACAAAATAAAGCCTGGACAAGAAATGGCTGAACATTTGCTTCCTGGTCACATACAGGCATTAAGTAGAGGTTAGAGCATGCTGCGGGCAGGATACGAGTTGAACTCAGTTGAGTGGGCGTAGTTGGTGCAACACTTTTTTTTTTTTTTTTTTTTATTTTGGAGGGCGTGTGGTAATGTTATATTAAGCTCTCACTTTTGCCACTATGCAACACTGGCGGCAATGAGTTGATTAGTTGCATGCACCAAATCTTTTTCAGAATTTGGATAGTAAAGTGCAAAGCTCGTTGATTGGAAAATTGGCAACATATGTAAGTATGTATGTGCTCAGCTCAGCTCGTTGCAACGACATAAAGCGCGTTTTGTTAATTAAACTAATTAATACAATTTTTGCAGCCATTCATTAGAATGTTGCTATGGATTTTGGATCTTGGAAAGAATCGACAGCATAGATTTGTTTTAAAGAAGACCTAGATGGGTTATGGCTGCGATGCTTAATAAAAATTCAAATTCTAAAAACAATTTTACATTAAAAATGAAAAAAAAAAATATAGAAAAAAGTATGCAATTTTTTTCAATATGTAAGCTGTAAAGATTACGCATATTCTTGGGATTTGGGGTCCTGAAGATATGGCTTGGTGGAAAAAGATGTTCTTTGAATTCAGTGATTATTATGAGTACATAATGCTTTCTAAAAGTCATAGTAATATTGGAATACAATTTGAAAAAAGTTGCCACTTCTTGGACCTAAATCAACTAAGTCGGCCTAGCTTCAAAACTTTAAACGCGTTTTTCTCAAAACCACTTTTTTTCGAATAGCTTCACGAACAACTCAGTCAATTTTTATCCGATCGATTTGAAATTTTGATACAAGCCTTAAAACTTGTAGGATTTTGTCTAAATAATAAAAAAAAAAAAATACATGATTTTTTTTGACGAAAACAAATTTTTTTTTTTTGAAAATTATGCCATTTTTTTAAATTGATTTTTTTTGAAAATTACTACGTGGTTCACTTGTTTTTGGTATATAAGGTGCGCGAAATAAGTAAGTGGTACACCTTATTTTGTTTCGTAGCCAAGTAGAAATAAATTATTTATGTTCAAATTAATTTTTTATTTAAACTTCTTAACAAAACAAATAAAATAAAAAAAAAAAAAAATTTGAAAATCCTTTCATAGGAATTTATAAAAATTAAATAAAAATCCTTCACAGCGAAATAAGTAAGTGGTACACTTCAATGTTTTATGCTTTTACTTAAAATAACTTAACATAAATTGAAAATTGTGTCACAAAAACTGTAAAATATGGCCTCCTTTGTTATTAAGGACTTTTAAAACCCGGTTTGGCATTGAGTTTATTAAATTTTGAAGCAGGGATTTGTCTATCTTGGCCCATTCAGTCATTATAGACTCTTTTAAATCCTTTAGGGTATTAAATTGCCTCCCATTTCTGTACACCCCTTGGGAAAGTATGCCCCAAAGGTTTTCAATCGGATTAAGATCCGGACTTTTTGCTGGCCACGACAATATTGGTATGTTTCGAGTGTTAAAAAACTCTTTTTGCTCACCAAATTCTATAAGAACATCGTCTAGTAGATTAATATAGTCCTTAGAGTTCATTTTACTGGTCACAAGGCATATTGGACTCTTTTCAACAAAGCCAAAAGCAGCCCATACCATCAGTGACCCTCCTTGAAAATTCCGAGATACCTTTACTTGTTTTTCTGTTCTTATGTCACGATAATAATACAAGTAACTATCAGGACCATCAAGATTAAATTTTTTTTCATCACTAAAAATGATATTTTGCCACTCTGTGTCCCAAAATTTGTGCATCTCAGCAAAATGCAAACGTGCTGCCTTATGGCGTGGAAGAAGCTGACATTTGCGAAGTTTTTTTTCATATGAGACGAATTCATTGGCCTTCAAAATTTGTTGCACACGTCTCTTTGAAATAGGAAGATCCAATTCTGAACAAATTTGGGATGAACTTTTGTTGTCAAAAAAAGTAAACCTCATTTATTTTAAAGTGTACAATATAAAATATATATAATACGTATACGTAATGTTGCGTATACATGCTATATGAGCTGTAGGCCAGATCGGGAGACAATTTTTGAAAATTGTATATTATTATCAAATCGGCTATTTTTTCGCAAAAATAATTTCCCAAAAGCAATTTTTATATGTACTACGTATACGTATTTTCATCTGTCTACAAATTTTTATGTAATTCTGAGTAACAGTCTTTTACTCAACAAAATCAGTTTCTATGGACACCCACACTATCATATACTCCCTACTCACCTTAATTCCCGTAGCCATTCCACTTTCATACGTATACGTAATGTTGCATATACGTTTTAGATGAGCGGTAGGCCAGATCGGGAGACAATTTTTGAAAATTGTATATTATTATCAAATCGGCTATTTTTTCGCAAAAATAATTTCCCAAAAGTAATTTTTATATGTACTACGTATACGTATTTTCATCTGTCTAAAAATTTTTATGTAATTCTGTGTAACAGTCTTTTACTCAACAAAATCAGTTTCAATAGACACCCACACTATCATATATCCCCTACTCACCTTAATTCCCGTAGCCATTCCACTTTCATACGTATACGTAATGTTGCATATACGTTTTAGATGAGCGGTAGGCCAGATCGGGAGACAATTTTTGAAAATTGTATATTATTATCAAATCGGCTATTTTTTCGCAAAAATAATTTCCCAAAAGTAATTTTTATATGTACTACGTATACGTATTTTCATCTGTCTAAAAATTTTTATGTAATTCTGTGTAACAGTCTTTTACTCAACAAAATCAGTTTCAATAGACACCCACACTATCATATATCCCCTACTCACCTTAATTCCCGTAGCCATTCCACTTTCATACGTATACGTTATGTTGCATATACGTTTTAGATGAGCTGTAGGCCAGATCGGGAGACAATTTTTGAAAATTGTATATTATTATCAAATCGGCTATTTTTTCGCAAAAATAATTTCCCAAAAGTAATTTTTATATGTACTACGTATACGTATTTTCATCTGTCTAAAAATTTTTATGTAATTCTGTGTAACAGTCTTTTACTCAACAAAATCAGTTTCTATGGACACCCACACTATCATATATCCCCTACTCACCTTAATTCCCGTAGCCATTCCACTTTCATACGTATACGTAATGTTGCATATACGTTTTAGATGAGCGGTAGGCCAGATCGGAGGACAATTTTTGAAAAATGTATATTATCATCAAATCCACTAAGTTCGGCTATTTTTTCGCAAAAATAATTTCCCAAAAGTAATTTTTATATGTACTACGTATACGTATTTTCATCTGTCTACAAATTTTTATGTAATTCTGTGTAACAGTCTTTTACTCAACAAAATCAGTTTCTATGGACAGCCACACTATCATATATCCCCTACTCACCTTAATTCCCGTAGCCATTCCACTTTCATACGTATACGTAATGTTGCATATACGTTTTAGATGAGTGGTAGGCCAAATCGGGAGACAATTTTTGAAAAATGTATATTATCATCAAATCCACTAAGTTCGGCTATTTTTTCGCAAAAATAATTTCCCAAAAGTAATTTTTATATGTACTACGTATACGTATTTTCATCTGTCTACAAATTTTTATGTAATTCTGTGTAACAGTCTTTTACTCAACAAAATCAGTTTCTATGGACAGCCACACTATCATATATCCCCTACTCACCTTAATTCCCGTAGCCATTCCACTTTCATACGTATACGTAATGTTGCATATACGTTTTAGATGAGCGGTAGGCCAGATCGGGAGACAATTTTTGAAAATTGTATATTATTATCAAATCGGCTATTTTTTCGCAAAAATAATTTCCCAAAAGTAATTTTTATATGTACTACGTATACGTATTTTCATCTGTCTAAAAATTTTTATGTAATTCTGTGTAACAGTCTTTTACTCAACAAAATCAGTTTCAATAGACACCCACACTATCATATATCCCCTACTCACCTTAATTCCCGTAGCCATTCCACTTTCATACGTATACGTTATGTTGCATATACGTTTTAGATGAGCTGTAGGCCAGATCGGGAGACAATTTTTGAAAATTGTATATTATTATCAAATCGGCTATTTTTTCGCAAAAATAATTTCCCAAAAGTAATTTTTATATGTACTACGTATACGTATTTTCATCTGTCTAAAAATTTTTATGTAATTCTGTGTAACAGTCTTTTACTCAACAAAATCAGTTTCTATGGACACCCACACTATCATATATCCCCTACTCACCTTAATTCCCGTAGCCATTCCACTTTCATACGTATACGTAATGTTGCATATACGTTTTAGATGAGCGGTAGGCCAGATCGGAGGACAATTTTTGAAAAATGTATATTATCATCAAATCCACTAAGTTCGGCTATTTTTTCGCAAAAATAATTTCCCAAAAGTAATTTTTATATGTACTACGTATACGTATTTTCATCTGTCTACAAATTTTTATGTAATTCTGTGTAACAGTCTTTTACTCAACAAAATCAGTTTCTATGGACAGCCACACTATCATATATCCCCTACTCACCTTAATTCCCGTAGCCATTCCACTTTCATACGTATACGTAATGTTGCATATACGTTTTAGATGAGTGGTAGGCCAAATCGGGAGACAATTTTTGAAAAATGTATATTATCATCAAATCCACTAAGTTCGGCTATTTTTTCGCAAAAATAATTTCCCAAAAGTAATTTTTATATGTACTACGTATACGTATTTTCATCTGTCTACAAATTTTTATGTAATTCTGTGTAACAGTCTTTTACTCAACAAAATCAGTTTCAATGGACACCCACACTATCATATATCCCCTACTAACCTTAATTCCCGTAGCCATTCCACTTTCATACGTATACGTAATGTTGCATATACGTTTTAGATGAGCTGTAGGCCAGATCGGGAGACAATTTTTGAAAATTGTATATTATTATCAAATCGGCTATTTTTTCGCAAAAATAATTTCCCAAAAGTAATTTTTATATGTACTACGTATACGTATTTTCATCTGTCTAAAAATTTTTATGTAATTCTGTGTAACAGTCTTTTACTCAACAAAATCAGTTTCAATAGACACCCCCACTATTATATATCCCCTACTCACCTTAATTCCCGTAGCCATTCCACTTTCATACGTATACGTAATGTTGCATATACGTTTTAGATGAGCGGTAGGCCAGATCGGAGGACAATTTTTGAAAAATGTATATTATCATCAAATCCACTAAGTTCGGCTATTTTTTCGCAAAAATAATTTCCCAAAAGTAATTTTTATATGTACTACGTATACGTATTTTCATCTGTCTAAAAATTTTTATGTAATTCTGTGTAACAGTCTTTTACTCAACAAAATCAGTTTCTATGGACACCCACACTATCATATATCCCCTACTCACCTTAATTCCCATAGCCATTCCACTTTCATACGTATACGTAATGTTGCATATACGTTTTAGATGAGCGGTAGGCCAGATCGGAAGACAATTTTTGAAAAATGTATATTATCATCAAATCCACTAAGTTCGGCTATTTTTTCACAAAAATAATTTCCCAAAAGTAATTTTTATATATACTACGTATACGTATTTTCATCTGTTTACAAATTTTTATGTAATTCTGAGTAACAGTCTTTTACTCAACAAAATCAGTTTCTATGGACAGCCACACTATCATATATCCCCTACTCACCTTAATTCCCGTAGCCATTCCACTTTCTTCCGCTTTTCACACATTTTGAAGCATATGTTAAAATCGATTGTATTATTATTTGCATAAGAAGCTCTCAACCGATTTTTATAAAATTAATAAATTAAAAAAAAAGAAAAATATCTCTTTCAATACAACATACTAATGTATGAAGGGGATTTTTTATCCTTAAACCCAAGTAAAGAGTATTAAAAGCAACCTGTAACATATTGCTTGTAAAAATAATGTATAATATCCCAAAGTATTTACAGCTGATTTCCTTTGAAATAAAATTGAAAGAAAAAAAATCGTTTGCCAGCTTTGTTCTACGAGCAGCCAATAAAATGTTTTACATACATATCTATATATATATATATACAATAATCGGCAATGAGTGTAAATTACAATTTCCGTTAACGAGAAATTTCCATTTCATTTCAATGGCGTCATCTAAGCATTGCCCCCTCATGACAGCGGCAACAACAATGGCGCAAAAACAACAAAAACCAGGCGAAATCTAAAAGTATCCCAACATCGTCAACATCGCATCTTCATTATTTCATTTTGCGCTTTTCACGCTGCACGCTGCCAGCAAAGGCAGCAGGAGGAGGTTAGGGCCAAAAGAAGCCGCAGCAAGAGCAAGAAGCAAGAAACCAGACTTGGGAAGACGACGGATGTGGGTGCGGTGTAGGTAGGCAACCCAAATAGGACTTACGTTGTAAGTCTCGCAAAATTCCTTCCTTCATTTCAATTAATTTCCGCGACATTGATGCACGTCTTCGTCGTCGTCGTCGACGTCGACGGCTACGTCATCATCCTCATCGTCATGCTGTGCGTGTGTGTGTGTGTGTGTGCGTTGGGAAAACATTGCCGCACTCCGTCAACCCCTGCTCCAACCCGTTTGTTGTCAACGCAAGCTTAAAACATTTTTGCATGCGCTTTTTAATTAATTTAAAGTTATTTTACTTGTCGCCGCCGGCTGCACTGCAGCGCCACCCCCTTGCCGCTTGCCTCAACCACACCCACAAATACACACCCCACAGCCGCACACCCACACACACAGCAGCGATATTGCGGCTTTATTAAATCTGGCTGCATTGCGTTTTAATTGAAGCCATGCTGTTGCTTAATAAATTTACATATACGTATAAATATCACGTATACGTATGTCTATGTACCATAGCATATACAGAAACATGAATATATTAATTTGATAAACGTAACAGCAACAAGACATTTTGATGCCATTCGATAGCACATAAATTCAATTAGTTGCTTTGATTAGTAACAGGTTTTGACTTACATCAGGCTTTTATTCTGATTTGGATTCGGTTTACGTTTTAAGCTAAAGAAACTAGTCGAAACATCACGACTATTATATACACTGTTTTTTTTTCGCGATTTTCGCCATTTGATTTTCTTCAAAATATTCTTGCGTTCCGAGGTTTTATACCCTGTACCGTATGGTACAAAGGGTATATTAAGTTTGTGCAAGCCAAAAAGGTATGTAATATACAGAAGGAGACATCGGAGACCCTTGAAAGTTACCTAAAGTATGATCAGGGCGACTTGAGAAGTCGATATACCCATGTCCGTCTCTGCGTCTGTCCAAAATTTCTGATTAGATGCACTATTATGTCAGGGGAGACAACAGGGGGTTTTATTATATAGCTCCCATAAGGGTGTTTCAGAGGAGCACGAAAAAAACAAAAAGTTTTAGATGTATATTTTTTTTGTTTATGAAGATATCGTAATCAAATTTGGCATTCGGGAGTTTTTTAAAGTTCCCAAATTTGATCGAAATCGGTTGACTATATCATGGGAGTCAATAGGGCCAATCGGTCAAAAAAACGTTTTTTGTATAATACATAATTTGTTGTGCTTCGTTTGTTTATGAAGATATCGTAACTAAAATCGGCATTTGAAAGTTTTTTAGAGCAGCTAAGCACTGTACCAAATTTGATCAAAATCGGTTTACTATATCATATATCTAGCTCCCATAGGGCCGATGGGTCGTTTGTTTATGAAGATATCGTCACCAACTTTGGCAATTGAAAGTTTTTTAGAGTACCCAAGCACTGTATCAAATATGATAAAAATCGGTTTACTATATCATATAGCTCCCATAGGAACGATCGGTCAAAAAAAACATTTTTGGTAAAAAAAATGCGTCTGTTTTTGTTTGTTTATGAAGGTATCGTAATCTAATTTGGCAATCAAATGTCTTTTGGTGTTCTTAAGCAATATATCGGATTTTATTGTAAGCAGTGGTACAGGGTATCCCAAATTCGTCCGCGCCCGACTTTAACATACGCCATCTTTGTGTTATGAATTCTTTATAAATTATAATTGACAAGCAGTCACCAATTCAAAAACTGCACAAATTTTTCAAACTAAATCGATAACATTTTCACAAAATTTTCGATCGATCTGGCCAAGCCTAGCGTTACCATTCATAAGTCCACATTGAGTATACGTATTTTTTTTTCAAATGTGTTTTTATTTATATTCAAAAAAAACTATTACGATATTTCTTTATTATTTGTATTATTATTATATAATTGTCATCGCAATATATATTTATTTGAATGATAAATAGGTATTTAGCATTAAGTTAAATTACACTAGTTTACAATTTTTAGAAAATTTTGGTATCCTCATCATGTTTGAGTCATTTCCGTTGTAAAATGGTACTCAAGTCCAAAAATATTTTTCATGCAACAGATTTCGAGATATTTCGAAAAAAAACACTTTTCGCAATTAAAAAACAAAGTGTGCTTAGAAGAAAATATCTCTGGTTATTGATTATTTTAAATTTTATTTTATTTTTATTTATCTGATTATTTTTTTTGCCAACCTGTAGATAATTAAATTACCTATCGAATACTGGGAACATATTTTTGTCAAATTTACGGTTTGGTCGTTCTTAATCCATTCATATGACAGCGAATTTTTGAAAAAATTCTATTTCGCACGTATTTCGAAAAAAAACACTTTTCGAAATTAAAAAAAAAAGTGTGTCTACTTAAAAGCAAATATCTCTGGTTATTGATTATTTTAAATTTTATTTTATTTTTATTTATCTGATTATTTTTTTGCCAACCTGTAGATAATTAAATTACCTATCGAATACTTGGAACATATTTTTGTCAAATTTACTGTTTGGTCGTTATTAATCCATTCATATGACAGCGAATTTTTGAGAAAATTCTATTTCGCACGTATTTCGAAAAAAAAACACTTTTCGAAATTAAAAAAAAAAGTGTGTCTACTTAAAAGCAAATATCTCTGGTTATTGATTATTTTAAATTTTATTTTATTTTTATTTATCTGATTATTTTTTTTGCCAACCTGTAGATAATTAAATTACCTATCGAATACTGGGAACATATTTTTGTCAAATTTACGGTTTGGTCGTTATTAATCCATTCATATGACAGCGAATTTTTGAAAAAATTCTATTTCGCACGTATTTCGAAAAAAAACACTTTTCGAAATTAAAAAAAAAGTGTGTCTACTTAAAAGCAAATATCTCTGGTTATTGATTATTTTAAATTTATATATATGACATATGACAACGAATTTTTAAAAAAATTCTATTTCGCACGTAAATACAAAAATTTTAAAAAATGTTTGCATTAAGTTTATTTCATGGGTCGTAAAGTTTGGTCGATTACGAAAAAAATGAGTGAGTTTATCAAAAACGAGGAAAAAATTTTGAAATAACAGGAATTTTTTAAAAAGCGAAAAATGTAAATTTGTTTAAAAACCAAAAGTTTTAGCTGAGTAATTCGTTTATTTATAAAGATATCGTTACCAAATTTGGCATTCGAAAGTTTTTTAGAGTTCTCAAGCTCTGTATCAAATATTATCAAAATCGGTTGACTATATCATATAGCATCCATTGGAACGAACGTTCAAAAAAACGTGTTTAAGATACATATATATTTGCTAAATTTGGTTACGATATTTTCAGAAACAAACGAATCAAAACGAATTGTGCACAAAAAAATATATTTTGACCGATCGACCCTATGGGAGGTCTTTGATAAATACTACCGATTTTGATTAAATTTAATACAGTGCTTGGAAGCTATAAAAAACTTCGGAACACCAAATTTGGTCACGATATCTATAATACAAAAGTTTTTGATAAAAATGAATAACTTATGTTTTGACCAAGAATTCGGAAAATAGTATAAAAGTCTCTTTTTTTTTAGACAGACGGTCATAGATAATTAAATTTTATGTATCGTCCAGTAAAGGTTGTTATGTACAAACTCGTACTCATGCACCCCAAAGTACATATAAAATATTCTATTGATTTAAATCTAAAGATAATAGTTTACAGTCTATAGGCAGATCAAATTCGAAATATGCGCAAAAACATGCACACACACAAGGCGTATGCGTGATTTATTTTGGCTTAAGGTCTTGAAGTGTACTACTTCATTTATTGTGTGTAACTTAGCAAGCAGCTTTCGTTCAGCTACTCGTAAGCTGTCAAAGAGAGCTCTGGCTATCATTCTTTTCCAAAGGGGTTTGCTGAACCTATTTAGTCACTGCTAACCACGTGAATACGTGATTTATAAAAATCTCGTCCATTAATATTGCACACAGAGTATCGTAGCTGAATTTGTACCAAATCTTGCCTCTCTTGGACTTGCCATATGTCATTGTCAAGTGCCTTAGGTTTACATTTGGCCATATTAAGTAGTGGCAGGACAACACTTTTTATCTTTTTGTCACACATGCTTTGCGCCTTTTCTGTGTTTTATTTTTTTTCAATAATATTTTAAAAGCACAGGAACAGCTAACAAATACGAATATATCTGCAATATTTTATTAATAAACAAGTCGAAAATAAAACATAATTTTATGCTTAATCTATTGCTCCCAAAACATAAAGTATCTGTAACACCTTTTCGCATTTTTTCGCATGACACTTTTGCTGCCAAATCATTTAATTCTTTTAATACTAGAAATTATTGAGAGCTGTTATTTCTAAGAAAATCCTAATTACTTATCCAAAAAAGCTAAAGCAATTCTATTGCATTAGATTAATCAATATTAGCTACTAAGCAAAGCCACAAATACATTAAAGTTAATAAATTACGCATACGTCTAGTAATAAGCTATTTATGAGCAAGCCATAAAAACTGTCAACATAAATTTCTCTATATTAGCCGCATTATTCAGAATACTTATCAATAACGAGCCAATAATTATCTTGCGGCCAAACAGCTATGGCATAAAAGATTAATTTAATTAAGCATATTTTATGGAGCTGTCTTAGAAGAAAATTAAAATTTCTAATCAAGTTTTATGACGGAAACTTGCTACGCTTTTAATACTTTATCAGGAACTTATAATGGAAATTATAACGTAAGTAAAATGATGCTGTTGGGCTGTACTAAGTCTCAAATAGTCCGTGAAGAGTTGTTAAAGATGATTTCCTTTGATAGATAGATATAAAAAAAAAACATACTAAAGGATTTAGTTTGTTTAATACCCACAAAGATTTTCAGGCCTTTGTTTGGTTCATAGCTATTAGAGAGCTGCACAAAATGTTCTAATCGTCGCACTTCACTACAGCACAGTACTTCCAAGCAGTGTATTTCACTGCAGAGCTGACAGCAGAACAAAATGTTTTCATGTTCTGTTTGCTTCAAAACAAAACCTTCAGTGCTTGGACTGCCTTTGCTGCAGTGCTTGACAGTGTTTGAATATTTCAAAACATTAGAACATCATACAAAATGCTTAAGTGAAGCAAATTTTCAGCAAGCATAGTGAGTGCACTAGAATATTTTGATTTTTTGCGCAGCTGACATAATATTAAGCCACACACAGACACAAGCAGATTGTTTGTTTGTATTAGTCAAAAAACCACCACCAAAATCATTGCAACAACAAAAACGTTCTACTCTGCTTGAAATGTTCTACTTCAGTTCTATTGCTTGTTGTTAACCAAGCACTTTTGACACTAAAGTATTTGTTTTGTTTTGTTCCAGCCAAAGACCAGAAGTGCTTGAAATAACAGCTGATGGCTTACAAGACATTTGTTTAGTGCTTGCGCAGCTCTCTAGTCTGTATGAATGCCTAGATCTTGAAGATTATAAGAGTTAGGACAACCGAACTTAAGATAGGGGATCAAGCTTATTTGTTTTTTTTACCAGCCATTTTGTGTCCGTCATTTTGATATTTTGCAAATTCTAGCCCCAGATTCGTGATCAGCGACCCCGAAAACTCATATTTGCATACCCAACTCGAGTTATTAGCACAAAAATGATTTTTCTGCTTTTGGCGGCCATCTTGGTGTTACCATTTTGGTACATATAATCAGATACTGTTGTGCTGAGAATAAGATTATAAATAGGGATTCAATTGTGCAGTTTCTTTGCTTTGGCGGACATTGTAGCTCCGCCATTTTAAAACATCAAAGCTCGCCATACGACTTGAAAAAGTAGACGAGATGATGCAAATTTTAAGCAAATTGAAGTGTGCCGTGGGGGGGGGGCTGATTTGACAGAGTATAACCCATATGCAGATTTGTTGTTACAGTGTAACTCAAAGTCGGTCATGCCCAACTTTTGTTATTATTATTTCTCTTGATACTGAAATTAAAGAGTGAAGTGTGTGAAAATTTCATCAGCTCATGGAGAGCCTTACAGTGGCAGTACTTTGAATAGAAACGAAATCTTTATTTGCTCTCAACTGGCACACTCTTTGCAACTGTTTATACAATTTCCTTTTGTTTTTATTATTGCTCACTGAGCATATATGTACATATATGTGTAATGTATATAGTGTTGTATGTATATATTATGTGTAGTGAATTTGTTTGTTTCTTTGTCTGTTTGTTTGTTTATTTGTTTGTTTGATGTCAACATTCTAGGCATATGAGCAGCAGCAACAACAATAGCTGCAATGTCACGCTTTGCATGCCAACTTGCAGCAGCGGCAACAACAACAACAATACACGTGTATCTGTGTGTGTGTATGTGTGTGTATCTGTGTTTTTGTGTCCAAATGTCAAGCCTAGCCTGCTCGGCTTTGCCTTGGCTTGCCTTCATTAGCCTTTGGCTGTAAGTCAGAGTCACTCTATGTTTGCATATGTATGTGTGTGTTTGTGTGTGTATCTGTGTGTTGTATTTGTATTTGTGTTTGTTTAACAAAGAGCCTTTTGTAGTACACGAATGGAACATAACAGCCAACATGGCATTGACTTTTGCCTGTTTTCTAACATACAAGCATAGTATATACATATATATATACATATGTACATATATGTGCATATATAAGTCGCCTGCCCAAGGCAGTCGGGTCAGTTGTTTGAAGCTGCTTAAAGCGCTTGGCGGAAGCTGCCGAAAAATAACCCCTCCAAAAACAAAAACAAAAATGCAGACTAGGACAAACTCAAAATATTGATTGCCTAAATGAAATTGAAGCCAAGGCAAGACAAGGCGAGGCAACTTATTTTAATAACTGCCACTTGGCCATGCAATATGACAACCAAAGGCAACATAATGCACATACCACATATGTACATAAGCTGGTACATATGTGTGTGCGTGTGTGTTGGTGTGTGTGTGTTTACATTAAAGCAATCCAATTTGAGTGAGGCCAAAATGTCTGCAACAGCGACACATGCGGCATCAAATGATGATGTGGCAAGGCATGCCATGTCCTATCATGCTGACTTCTTCTAGCCTGCCGCACATGTCGCTCACATTTCTACTGAAGCTGCGAGCTTTTGGAGCTGGAGCTGGCGCTGTCAAAGCCAAAGCAAACGATGGCATGGCGCACACGTTTAAACATAATAATTCTCAATTTCGTCAGCGATATCAATGGCACTTGGCGGCGACAGCGACAGCAACTGCGGCTGCGACTGCGACGTCGACAGCGCGCGACAGGAAAAGCATGCAGACATCAACATAAACTGACGGCTTGTACTAACCTACACAGCCATGGCACACACACAAAAAAAAATATAATACATACTATATACATATATGTATAGACATATATATAAGCCAAAAACGGGCAAGAAATGGGCAGACGCTAAGGAGTGGGAAAAAACTGAAAAAAAATGAAGAAAAATCCAAACGACATACGGAAATCATGTCAGTTGAAGCAGCAGCGGCAGCGGCGGCTGCAGTAGCAGCAGGCGGCCCTAAAAAAAAAAAATCCAACATGGCAGCATTTGTAATGCACACACACACACACACACACACACACACACATATGCCGCTGCTGCATGTGAAAGGAAACGGAAAGAGTTGTACATGTTGAGAGCGCAGCAGCCGCCTAACATCGTCGCCATCGCTGCCGCACTCGCAGCCGCCATTGCTGTCGCCATCGCTGCTGCTGTTGCCGCCATTGCTTTCGTTGCAAAATTCGGCATACAGTGTGACAAATGCGTAGCGCTTAATTCAAAATCACAAAACTGTACGGATTTTCCAATCTTTCAAAACGTTTTTAAATAAAATAAAAGTTCTCCAAAATGTGTTCTAAACAATTTGAAAGCCCAAATTAAAGCATCCAGATGAAATACTCACTCAATGGTACTTGACCCAGACAACCAAACAATTTACATATATAAGTATATTTAACTTTGTAATCTCACTTATTGACGATTTTTGCATTTAGTTTTGGTTTAAGGCGTAGTTAAGCACTACGCTAAATATTTGAAATTTCCGTGAATTTCAACTAAAAATTAAGAAAATGGTGGCTTTGCACATTTCTAAAACTTTGGGATAATTTGCTCACAGAAAATTGGGAATTGGTGGGAAATATGTTTTATTCGCATTTCATAAAAATAGCAAGCAATGGACGTGCCCAAGATGTAGGAACTAGAGGAGCGCATAGAGTTTCTGTTTTTTTACTTTTTTCCAATTAATTAATTAAATTAATTCAATTTTATTTCCATATTATATATACAGTTGAAATATATGCAATTTAATATAATTCTAGGCTAAAACGCTAGTAAATGTAGGTGAGCACTAAGAAAGAGCTTTGGATATTTCCGCTTCCAAGTGGAGAAAATGGAGGCTTAAAGTTAACCGGCTTGCAACTTGGCTAATAAGCTCTATTTAAAGGCCCATACGCAGCATGCAAAAATTCCGCACGAAATAACAAAACTTCATATAAAAAAAATCCCAAAAAAAGGAATTTTGTTGTTTTGACATTTCGTGCGGAATTTTGGAGTCTACGCAGTTCCAAATATTTCGCACGGAATGACAAAACTTCATATAATAAAAAATCCCATTTGGGATATCCCATTTGCGACTTTTTTTATTTGAAGTTTTGTCATTCCGCGCGAAATATTTCGAACTGCGTATAGGCCTTAAGGATTAAAGGGACTTTGGGACTTTTTTTATATGAAGTTTTGTCATTCCGCGCGAAATATTTCGAACTGCGTATAGGCCTTAAGGATTAAAGAAAATCCTTTCATAGTTTTAATTAATTCGACCAAAGCTTCCAAGTGGCGGAAAATGGTGGGTCAAAATTTTTAGCTGTTTATTTATCAAATAAACTTGGCACATATGCACTTTTCGAGTATTAAAGAAAATGGGGGCAGTTGATATAAAAAAAAGCTGCGAATTCTTTAACTCAATATTGATGAGGAAATGAGAAAAGAGGAAGGAGAAAAGATTTAGCTACATATCCGCCGAAGATGGATCAGAATTGCGAGCAAAATAAATAAAAAAATGAGCTATAAGCCGTACACTGAGAAAAAAAAAATAAAGACAACTCCTAAGACTGAGATTAGTAATTTGAAAATGTTGTGAATTATATTAAGAAAGTACTCTCCAAGTGCATTTCGCACTTGTGGATATATTCGTATAGTATAATTAGGCGTAATGCTGAGATTGCAAGTATTTTGAGTCTCAAGGCCCATACGCAGCATTTATATGAAGTTTTGACGTTTGCTGCGGAATTTTTGCATGCTGCGTATGGCCCTTTACATAAAAAAAAAAAAAAATTTTAAATTCTAAAGTAAAACAATCTTGTTTTGAGCATATTCGAAGTTAAATAAAGAAACCAGCTTTTTTCTGCTAAGGGAATATGAGATCGAACCAATTTAAGCATTATGCGCATCTTTTGGTAAAATTTAGTCTTACCGCTTCGAAATCTGAACGTTCATACAGACAAACTGAGTACACATCAATACTCTCTTAAGCTAATGAAATTTCGATATAACAATTATAGCACAGCATTTGGTTTCATATCCAATTAAATGGTCCCACTGTGCAAGCAACTGCCGTTGTCCACATTATTTGCACTCGTTTGGTGCTTCAGCAGTAAGTGAATGGTAATGTTTGAAATAAAAACAAATTGGCCAGTTTTAGTCGAAAAAAACGACTACAAAATACCCTAACTACTTTCAAATTTGTAAGTTTTAAGTTTCTTTTGATTATTAAGTTGCTTGCGTCAAGTTTTACCTTTTTTAAGTCAAAATTTAATGGGTGAAACAGAGCCGTAATATTCCCAAAAAATATAAAGATTTTTCGTATACCTTTCGAGTAAATAGAGCGATTTTGGTGGCTGTAACTTTATTATAAATGGATGACAAATAGGGTGTTTTTTTTTGGCTTCTAAGGGAGACCATGACAAAAATTCTTTTTGGAGTTATGCATGCGACTTTTTGGCTTGATTTCGAAAAAAATAGTTAAAATTAATTATTAATAAATATCTAATTTGAAATTGACATAAATAGGATCTAAGTATATCAAAGAATGTTTAAAAAATTATTTTTTGGCATGATTTCGAAAAAAAAGAAATACTAATTTAAAATATTTATTAATAAATATGTAGCTTGAAATTGGCATAAATGAAAGAATGTTTTTAAAATTATTTCAATTCATTTTAATTCCTCTTGCAACAAAACATTCGGTTTTAAACCACATAAAAAATTCGTTTTGGTGAAATTGGAAACATTAAATAAGTGGTTTTAAATCAAATTCGAACAAAATATACGGATTCGTTTTACGCAGCACTGCCGAGTAAGAAATTTCAATGCATTTTATTTGATTATCTATAAACACAGAAATTGGCTTTAATATAAAAACTAAAGTAGAAATAAAATCGAATCTGGTCACACTTAAATTACCCAAATCTGACTCGTATAATAATCCCAACTGCTGTTTATGCCGACATATGAGCTCCTTATCCGTTGCCGAAGTTTGCTCATTTACACTTTTTTTTTTCAAACTCTAAACAGTATCCGGTCGAAAAATGGCACAGTTATTAAAAATACTTTGCTACCAAAATATTTAGACCTAAAAAATTTAAAAGCTACTGACATTAAATTTCTAAACCCTTCTTGGATGAGATGTTATGGCTGGTTATCCTAGTTCTTATAGTCTCCATACAGACGGACAAACAAATAGATGAACCAACATGTTTAGATTAATTTTATTTGTCCTGCTGATCATAATGGAGTTAACTTTGAAGGGTCTGTTGTGTCTCCTTCTCTTTGTTGTGTGCATTTGCACTAACTTAGTATACCCCTTACCTTTTAGGGTGCAGGGTATAATTGAAGCTATAGGGCATTTACCAAATAGTTTCCAAAATTGGTAGACTAGATGCACACAGTTCTGTTCATCTCTCTGGACGATTCGTGAAGTACTTGAGGTTTCTAATTAGTCGAGCTTACCTGTAATGAAACGAGAGAAAAGAAAAAATAAATTAATATTAAGTTAAAACATAGTCATACTAAAATATAATATAAAATTAAATTGGCTGGCTATTTTTGTAAATACATTGACGGCCTGTCTAAGTTGGATGGATTAATTCAGAGCATCCCATCAATCACAGTGGATAAAATCGCATAACTACTGCTTTGCACAGAAATGTTTTATTTTACTTATTTTTATTTTCATTTATTATTTTTATCATTAATATACTATTTTTTATTTTCTTACTTTTTTTTTATTTATTTTTTTTTTTTTATTTATTTCTTTTATTATTAATATGTATATTTTTTTATTTTTTATTTTCTTATTTGATTTTTTTTATTTATTTTAATAATATATATTTTTTCTTTATTTTCATTTATTTCTTTTATTATTAATATTAATATTTTTTTTTTATTTTCTCATTTGTTTTTTTTTCTTTATTTTTTTTTTTTATTTATTTCTTTTATTATTAATATGTATATTTTTTTATTTTTTATTTTCTTATTTGTTTTTTTTTATTTATTTTAATTATATATATTTTTCTTTATTTTCATTTATTTCTTTTATTATTAATATTAATATTTTTTTTTTATTTTCTCATTTGTTTTTTTTTATTTTTTTTTTTTTTTTATTTATTTCTTTTATTATTAATATGTATATTTTTTTATTTTTTATTTTCTTATTTGTTTTTTTTTATTTATTTTAATTATATACATTTTTCTTTATTTCTTTTATTATTAATATTAATATTTTTTTTTTATTTTCTCATTTGTTTTTTTTTTATTTATTTTTTTTTTTTATTTATTTCTTTTATTATTAATATGTATATTTTTTTATTTTTTATTTATTTTAATTATATACATTTTTCTTTATTTTCATTTATTTCTTTTATTATTAATATTAATATTTTTTTTTTATTTTCTCATTTGTTTTTTTTTATTTATTTTTTTTATTTTCATTTATTTCTTTTATTATTAATATGTACATTTTTTTTATTTTTTATTTTCTTATTTGTTTTTTTTTTTTTATTATTTGAATTAAATTTATTTATTATAATTTTCTTGTTTTTTTTTTAACATGAAAAAAGATATCTACTTCACGATTCGGTGATGCGTATAAAATTGCGAAACAACTACTTTTAACTAAAAGTTTTAAATAACTTATAAATAAATAAATTAAGTTTTAATTTTAAAAATTTATTTTTTTTGTTTTATATGTTTATTTATTTTAAATAATTTTTAATTATTTTTATTTTTTTTTAATTTATTTCTATTTATTTTGCTTTATTTTTATTTATGTTATTTTTATTTATTTATTTTATAATTTTTTTTGTTTAGTTTTTTATATTTTTCTTATTATTCATTAAACTAATTTACACGAAAAATGAATCTTCGTAAAAAAGTGTTTTTTTTGAGGATAATTTCGTGTCGAGAAATACGAAAATGACAACCTTTATTTTTTTCTTATGCACCGTTTTCGAGATTTTTTCGAAAAACATGTTTTTGAGCACTTTTTTTAGTTATTCGTGAACAAAATTTTGTATCGACATGAAAGTCGATTAAATCGAAAGGTATTAATGTGTATTTCGAAGATCTTGGAATCGAAATGTTCGTAAAAGAATTCTCTTTCTGCTCAAAGCTAAACATAATTTTAAAATTTTTTTTTCATTAATAAAAAGCAAACCAAAAATTTGAAATTTTTAAAAATTGTCGAAAATTACACTTTTTTTTCGATTTTGGTTGCTTGTAACTTCAATAATTTTTCTTAATCTGTACATATTATATATCACTGTATAGATCACATCAATACCTTTCGATCTAATTGTCTTTCATGTCGATAGAAAATTTTCTTCACGAGATATTCACGAATAGTTGAAAAAAGTGCCCAAAAACATGTTTTTCGAAAAAATCTCGAAAACGGTGCTTAAGAAACAAAAAAGTTTGTCATTTAAAAAAAAATAAAATAAAATAACCCCCAAAAAAACACTTTTTTATGAAGGTTCACTCGATGACCCACAAACTTGTAAACTAGTGTTATCCATAAAACCAGTTTTTCAAAATAAAAAAATTTTTACAAATTTGTTAAATATAAAAAAAATATATATGAAAAATAAACACTGAAAATAAGGTATTTTTTTACTGTAGTTATATATCAACTACACAGTTCATTGATTTCGACAAATGAACGAAACAACTACTTTCAACTTTTATTTTTTTAATTTATTTTACTTTTTTATTTTTTTTTTATGCATTAATTTGATTTCTTTAACTTTTATTTTTTTTTTCATATTTTTTTTTTTTTTTTTTTTTTATTATTTTTCAATAAACCCTTTTTATACCCTGTACCGTATGGTACAAAGGGTATATTGTGTTTGTGCAAGCCGAAAATGTATGTAACGTACAGAAGGAGAAGGCGGAGACCCCCAAAGCTACCTAAAGTATGATCAGAGTGACTAGAGAAGTCGATATACCCATGTCCGTCTGTCCGTCTGTCCGTCTGACCGTCTGTCCGTATGAACGCCTAGATCTCAGAGATGGTAAGAGCTAGAACAACCAAACTTTCAGATAAGATCCCTTATTAATCCATAGGAGACAAGTTCATTTTATTTTTTTGATATCGGGACTACATTATATAGCTCCCATAGGGGTGTTTCAGAGGACCTCGAAAAAATGCAAAAGTTTTAGATGGATAATTCGTTTGCTTATGAAGATATCATAACCAAATTTGGCAATCGGAAGTTTTTTAGAAACCCCCAGCACTGTACCAAATTTTATCAAAATCGGTTGACTATATCATATAGCTCCCATAGGATCGATCGGTCGAAAATTTGTTTTTTGTACAAAATTCGTTGTGTTTCGTTTGTTTGTGAAGATATTGTAACCAAATTTGGCATTAAGAAGTTTTTTAGAGTTCCCAAGCACTATTCCAAACTTGATCAAAATCGGTTGACTATATCATATAGCTCCCATAGGACAAATCGGTCAAAAAATCGTGTTTTGTACAAAATTCGTTGTGTTTCGTTTATTTGTGAACATACCGTAACCACATTTGGCATTAACAAGTTTTTTAGAGTTCCCAAGCATTATACCAAATTTGATCAAAATCGGTTGACTATATCATATAGCTCCCATAGGATCGATCGGTCGAAAATTTGTTTTTTGTACAAAATTCGTTGTGAATCGTTTGTTTGTGAAGATATTGTAACCAAATTTGGCATTAAGAAATTTTTTAGAGTTCCCAAGCACTGTACCAAATTTGATCAAAATCGGTTGACTATATCATTTAGCTCCCATAGGACCAATCGGTCAAAAAAACGTATTTTGAACAAAATTCGTTGTGTTTCGTTTATTTGGCAAAGAAATATCTTTTGGAGTTTGTAAGCAATATATCGGACTTGATTGCAATTTGGTGGTACAGGGTATCCCAAAGTCGTCCGCGCCCGACTTTAACGTACGCCATCTTTTTCGATATACAAATATTAAAACAATATACCTATATATAAATAAGTATTTATGTATAAATAGGTACATAAAAAATAAGGTATTTTTCTACTATACAAAAGCCTTAGTATCTTAGTAATCTATACAATATTGGTAACCACTACAGCCTTGCGAATAAGGCAGCATTTGATAGCTCTATTAGGAATATACTCCTGAGTAGAATTTTTGTTTTAAACAATATTTATCTCGTATATATCTGTTTTAACCTTCAAGGAATAGGATTTCTTTGTCGTAATAACAATTAGCATACGCTATCAATAACATTCTTTTAATTCTTCCAAAGACACATCTACCCGCAGTTTCTAAAGTAACATTACAACAACAATTTTTCCCATAGCTCTCATAACAAATATGGCAAACCTGCTACAAAATTTCTCAGAGTTTCTCAGTAGGATTGTGGTCTGTGAACAGACCTGCCCACACAAGTAAGTCCACTTGAATCAATCATGAACACAGCCAACATTGTTTAAGAGACCCCTTACGCTTTGTTTGCAGTGTATAAGAAGAGGCATGATGCATAATATACAAAAAATAAAAAATAAAAAAAACCTGCAGACATCTGTGCGATAAGGGCAACAAAAGCGTTGCCATATCAATTTTCAATTTGGAACTGCAAGTTGTAGACGCTGCAACCAAAGCGGGTCCCAGTCTGGGACACAAATCGAGTAGAACCAACTTTCAAATCAAAACAGTTTAGACGCACATCAGTTGTGTGTATGTGTGTGTGTGTACTAAGTATCTATGCAATTTGGCATATGTAGCTAACATTTGGGCAGATTGTATTGTCAACTCATTTGTTTTCGTTTGTCCTAATTTTAAGTTTGATTTATGTCTAAAATATTTTAATTTTATTGGCATGCACTTGAAGGCCGTACATGTTGCAAGGAGGCGGCAGGTGCAACAGACGGGGGCAGGTAAGTCAAGTTGCGCCTGTATGTATGCTTTTGGAAATTTTTGGCTAGCTCGCTGCTTGTTAACCCAGATAGTTGAGCACCAAATGCCATGACCTGCATGAACACAGATACATTCACACACACACACACACACACATATATACATATATACCCGTCTGTCTATCTTTTGCATTGTTTTGCCAGCTAGCTTTAGGATATTTTTAAATATCTTTTAGTCTGGCATAAATTTTAATTTAAATTCTTAAGCCTTATCGTTTTTCATACACTTTACAAGTTTAGTGCAGCAGAGAGTAACAATTTTGACAACTCGATGCATCTGACTAGAGGCAACAGTATCTTGTGATGTCAAAAAAAAAATTTCCTCAAATCATTTTAGGATCGCATAATAACTTCTAAAGAAAAAATACTCTATCTTTAGTTCGAACTTGTTCAAAGTAAGATTGTTGCTTTCTAACGTTTATACCAATTTTTGGTTTTCTTTTTTTCTTAAAACAGAAAATGCTTAATTATAGAAAAATAAAATTTCTAGACGCCCTTTATTAACAAACCACAATCATCTACATTGTATATAGATACATGTGAGCCTAAGAAACAAGCAAACGTTGATGTTTTCACAAAAATATCTCCCTGCCTACAATCCTCAAACGTATAAAAAATAAAAAAAATAAGTTCTTCGCAAAATTAAGCTTAACTTAAAAAAACTACTTTTTATTTGAATGTGATGAAAAATTTTTAAATATTTTTGAACCAACATTTTTTTAAAAAAACAAATTTTATAAAAAAAAATTAAAAAATATTTTTAATTTTTTTTTTTAAATAATTTTATTATTTTGTAGGTAAATAAAAATATTATATTATATTTAATTAATTGTGACTAAAAATTTTAAAATATTTTCGAACCAATAGGTTGAATTTCCCTTTTTTTGGGATTTTTTTTTATATGAAGTTTTGACATTTTGTGCGGAATTTTTGCATGCCGCGTATGGGTCTTAACCAACAAATTTTCTTTACAAAAAAAAATAGAAGAAAATTACATATTTCAAAGACGTGTTTAAAAAAAAAAAAACTTATTGATATTTAAGGAAAATACTTTAAAGAATGATATTAGAAAATATGATATTTTTAAAGAAAAAACTTTAAAAAAAAAAACTGAAATTTTCTTAATTTTTTTAAAGTATTTTTCTTAAATATTAATTGCATTTTTTTGTTTTTGAATCACGTCTTTTACCCTAGAAATATAAATGCAATACGTTTGATGCAACAATGTTAAAAATAAACAAAGCTTTTAAATTTATGACATACAATATTTTTTTGTCAAAATTATAAAACATTTATTTATAATTTATTATATTGAATATATTTCTTGATAATATGATGAAAAAAATAACATTGATCAACAAACGATTTTTTTGAATTCCTTGCAAAAATCTTTAAAATTTTTTGCGCTCTGCGAACGGGATATACGTAGCTACAAAACCTCTCTTATTTTCAAGATGATAGAACGATTATTAATTATCTGAAATAATCGGCATATTCGTGACAACAACAAAATATGAAATTCGCAACACGCAACAAAGAAAACGAAAAAAATTTATTTGTTTTTGTTTTCCGGTTTCCAAAGCTGGGTCGAATATCTCCATTTCTTAATTTTTTAATGCCTACTGAGAAACAAGCTTCCTCTAACCAGATCAACTCCATAAAACGATATATCTTGTAGGTTATGTCAGATCCCTAATATACTGAGGTTGTTTTGGCCTTGGATTCGGATTTAGTATATTCGGACTCGAAAAAAATTTAGTGATTTTTTTGAGTTTATGTTAAAACAGATTTGGTTTTTTTTTTTTTTTTTATACCCTGTACCGTATGGTACAAAGGGTATATTGTGTTTGTGCAAGCCGAAAATGTATGTAACGTACAGAAGGAGAAGTCGGAGACCCCCCAAAGTTACCTAAAGTATGATCAGAGTGACTAGAGAAGTCGATATACCCATGTCCGTCTGTCCGTCTGTCCGTCTGTCCGTATGAACGCCTAGATCTCAGAGATGGTAAGAGCTAGAGCAACCAAACTTTCAGATAAGATCCCTTATTAATCCATAGGAGACAAGTTTATTTTATTTTTTTGATATCGGGACTACATTATATAGCTCCCATAGGGGTGTTTCAGAGGACCTCGAAAAAAAGCAAAAGTTTTAGATGGATAATTCGTTTGTTTATGAAGATATCATAACCAAATTTGGCAATCGGTAGTTTTTTAGAAACCCCCAGCACTGTACCAAATTTTATCAAAATCGGTTGACTGTATCATATAGGTCCCATAGGATCGATCGGTCGAAAATTTGTTTTTTGTACGAAATTCGTTGTGTTTCGTTTGTTTGTGAAGATATTGTAACCAAATTTGGCATTAAGAAGTTTTTTAGAGTTCCGAAACACTATACCAAATTTGATCAAAATCGGTTGACTATATCATATAGCTCCCATAGGACCAATCGGTCAAAAAATCGTGTTTTGTACAAAATTCGTTGTGTTTCGTTTATTTGTAAAGATATTGTAACCAAATTTGGCATTCAGAAGTTTTTTGGAGATGTTCAACACTGTACCAAATTTTATCAAAATCGGTTGACTGTATCATATAGGTCCCATAGGATCGATCGGTCGAAAATTTGTTTTTTGTACGAAATTCGTTGTGTTTCGTTTGTTTGTGAAGATATTGTAACCAAATTTGGCATTAAGAAGTTTTTTAGAGTTCCGAAACACTATACCAAATTTGATCAAAATCGGTTGACTATATCATATAGCTTCCATAGGGCCAATCGGTCAAAAAAACGTTTTTTGCACAAAATTCGTTGTGTTTGGTTTGTTTGTGAAGATATTGTAACCAAATTTGGCATTCAGAAGTTTTTTGGAGATGTTCAACACTGTACCAAATTTTATCAAAATCGGTTGACTATATCATATAGCTCCCATAGGGCCGATCGGTCAAAAAAAAATTTTTGATTAAAAATTCGTCTGTTTTTGGTTGTTTATGAAGGTATCATAATCTAATTTGGCAATCAAATGTCTTTTGGTGTTCGTAAGCAATTTACCGGATTTTATTGCAAGCAGTGGTACAGGGTATCCCAAAGTCGTCCGCGCCCGACTTTAACGTACGCCATCTTTTTTTTGTATGGAACTGAATAAAAATTTTAAAACTGACGTTGTTTTGAGCTTGGATGCGGATTAAAACGGAAATGCGAGCTCGAAAAAAAATGTATTGTGTTTTCAAAAAAAAAGCAGATTTAGTGATCCCGCAGTAAATAAAAAATTTCAATGCAGTTTTTTGAGGTTATGTCAGAACCCAGATGTGCTGGAGCTTTTTGTAGCTTGGATGCGGATTCAGCGACCTCAAAAACTATTCGTATCACCAAAATCGATTTTTCTATTATTGCAATAATCATCTTCTTTTTAGCAAAATTCTTACAGTGTATTCCACTGTCGTATTGATCTATATATTTGTTTTTGTTCCTGTCTGTCTTATCCAACATACATCATAGAAAATACTGTCATAGCTTTTCCATGAATTTTGTCATGTTTCGTTTGTTTTGCTGTTTATTAAACGCTTCGCAGCTCAGGCGTAAGTCCTTCTGATATTACTTGTATTTTTTATTATTATTTATATTTTTTTCATTATTATTTTTCATCTAGTTTGTTATAGGTTTTTGCTGTTTGTTGTCTGTACTGCAAGCAAACAGCTACAGCAGTTTGTTGCACTGTAATTACTTTTTGGAATGTCTGGAGCCAGAATCCTATTATCTCAGGTTTGCATTTCTAGTATGGCTTGGCTAGTTTTTAAATACTTGACATTTTATTAAAGATTTACCAAGGCTTTCTTGTTTTTTTGGTTTTTTGAATTTAATTAAAATTACGAATGCATGAAAAAACAAAATGTGAGAGACTTGAGGCAACTTGCAATTTTAAAATCTTCTAAAAACAACAGAAATTATTTGCACTTTGCTTTTATTGCTTGTTTTTTTTTTAAGGCAACAAATGTTAAAGGTATATGTATTAGAAAGCAGCGCAAGCACTGCACAAATGTCTTGTAAGCCATCAGCTGTCTATGTCTTTGACTTGAACAAAACAAAACAAATACTTCAGTGTCAAAAGTGCTTGGTTAACAACAAGCAATAGAACATCAAAACAAAAGTGAAACAGCACAAACCTGAAGTACAACAAAATGGAAGTAGAACCAAACTGAACTAGAACCAAACTGAAGTAGAACATTTCAAGCATAGTAGAACGTTTTTGTTGTTGCAATGTTTGGTGGTAATTTTTTTAACTAACACAAACAAACAATCTGCTTGTGTCTGTGTGTAGCTTAATACTGTGTCTGCTGCGAAAAAAATCAAAACATTCACTCGCTATGCTTGCTGAAAATTTGCTTCACTCAAGCATTTTGTGTGATGTTCTAATGTTTTGAAATATTCAAGCACTGAAGCAAACGCAGTTCCGTCACTAAAGGTTTTGTTTTGAAGCAAACATAACATCAAAACATTTTGTTCTGCTGTCAGCACTGCAGGGAAATACAGTGCTTGGAAGTACTGTGCAGTAGTGAATTGCGACGCTTAGAACATTTTGTGCAGCTCTCTAATATGTATTAAAATACTTACTTCAACATATTTAAAAATCTGTCAGGATTCTTAACTGATTTAGCACAAATGAAACATTATAAGTATTGTTTAAAATTTTTCGCATTTGTTTCGAAAAAAACTACTACAATTTAACAGATGAAACCGCTGATCCTTAGCACTCTCAAAACTTTACACAATGAAGGAAACGGTAGCTAGAAATCTGCTAAGGTTCTCATTTTGTGCAGATTTACAATTAATTTCAGAAATTCAAAAATTCACTAACTTATCGAGCTGACCTCGTAGCTTGAGCTATTGATGGCATTTAAGATCTTGTTGCTTACAATTCACTACTCATTTAAGCAGGCAGGTATGTTGGCAACGCTAATGCGCTGGAGATTTTGGGACTTTGGCTGCAGTGACCTCAAATACATATCTTTTAAGAGCCTAAGGCCTTTTGCTGCCAGTGCTTCCTATTAGTTAAGTTAGTTTTGTAAACTTACTTAATCTTTATTAAATAAATAAATAAACATACTATAATTGGGTAATTTTAAGAAAGCTTTTTATTATTTAAGATATCGATAAAAATAAAGTTCACATGCTTTCTTTCTATCTAGCTACTATCATCTCTAAGATCGAACGAATCAACTTTTCTGGTCACCCTGCTGATGCTTTAGTTGACTTTGGTAGCTTAGGTAACCTTCGTATCTTAAGTTACAGAGTATACAAACAAAAGTTTTCTCTCTTCACGAGTGAATACTGTATGTATACTTAGTACTTGTACTTTTAATTAATATGCAAAACAAAATTAATTAGTCTATGCCAACAACAACAATGCACTTCAATTAATCATCTCAAGTCAATGCAGCCGGCACAAACACTTAAGACCCACTAGAGAACGAATCAACAATAATCGGGGCATCCCGACTAACCGATACGCTTTCAAATTTTCACAAAGCGGTTTATACTATTATTTTATTGCTTGAGAAAATTAAGAAACTCTTTTTTTTGCCGATTTTAATAAAATCTTAAAAAAAAAATGTTTTAAGATAACAACCTATGTAGTGTGACCGTATTCAGCAAAATGCTTTTTTCTTTACCCAAAAGGAAAGCCATTGTCAAAAATAGAACTAGATCTTTTGCAAACTTGTATTAAGCTGCAATCGAGAGCTTCAAAAGTTTCGAACCGATTTAATGAAATTTTTGTTTATGTAATGTGACCGTATGCAGCGAAATTATTTTGTGTTGAAAGTTGGACATTATCGAAAATTCTATGAATGCAAGTGGAGATCTAGAATGCATCTTCTTAAAAATCTTGTTGGGTTCCAATCGTAAGTGCTACACACAACATTTTTTTTTTACAAACTCAATACACTTCTTGAAGGCTATAAAATAATACTTGCTTAGAAATGAAGAAAAAAGAAATTGTCCAGACGTTTACATATTTTCTGTGCTTAGTCGTCCTAAGAAAGAAAGCTAGTATACAACAAACAAATTATTCTTTAACGATTTCTATATCGATTTAACCAATAGTTACTGAGATCGAAAGCGAATATACAAATTTTTTATATAACACGTTTTTTTTTTTAAAAAAAATTATCAATTTTATTACAGATGATTACTATAACGACAATTTAATATTTGTCTTAAAACGAAAGTGAAAATGGAAAATATAAAAAAAAAAAATGTTAAATAATTAATTACAAATTAATTTGTACTAATAAGAGCTAAAGTACAATAGTTAGAGGGGGAAAAAAAAAACCTAAGAAGTATTCCCCAAACTTTGCGCCAAAATAAAATTCTTTTGTGCAGTGTTTTCTTCTAACAATACATATATATAGTGCTCTATTTCAATCTAATCAGTATAATTCGATATATTCAATATATAATCGATATATATTCGATTAAAATAGTAATAACTTCAGAGTTGTGAAATGAGAACCTAAAAATTTTCAAAAAAAAAAGTTAAAAATATAAAATTTTAGAACTTCTTAAAAAATAAAATTTTTAAGAAAATCAATTGTTTATATTTTTTTCGGCCCCAGTTGACAATTCTGTGCTCAAATAATTTTTTTTTAAAAACTTAAAAAAAAAAATGGAAAACCAATTGTTCTTAAACTGACTCAAGGTAGCAAAATGTATAGACATGCGAGAGACGGCGGCCATAATTGCCAACCAGGGCTGGCTCATTAGTGCCGGAATCAGCTAATACATTGACACACTTTGATAATGTCAGCACACATATGTGTGTGAGTGTGAGTGTATGTGTAATTTACGTCTAATTAACCCAGTAATGTCATTTATAGCCAAGGCGCTAATTAACCTCAAAAAAAGCGAAATGAAATTTAAAATAAGTATTAAAATTAAAAAAAAAATAAAAAAAAAACGAGTAAAAGACGTAAAGGAAGTGGAAAGAGAGAAAGAAGAGCAAAAGCGCCTGCGGAAAAGGTCAAAGCATAAATCAGGGCGCGGGTGACACAAAAAACTGCATTAGTGTATTAGTGTGCCCGCCGCAAAAGCTGGCTACAATTGCATGGCATACTTTTTAGCGTTTTCCCACACTGCTGCTGCGTTCATTTTTTTTTTTTTTTTTTGTGGAGTCGGAGGGGGAGAAAAGGCAAGCAAAAGAGCGACACAATAAATTCAAGCCCAGCATTTTTTGGGGCCAACTAAATCTAACCTCATATTAGTCAACAACAGCAGCAGCAGCAACTCTGGTGCTGCCGCTGCTGTCTTTGACTGGCCCTGGCCTGGCCTGTCTTCTGTCTCCTGTCTCCTGGTCGAGCCGAGTGTAGCCAGAGCCGCAGCATGCTCGGAGTTTGTGACACAATTTCTAGTTGATGCGCTCTCTCTCTACGCTGGGCAACTACAATGCCATTTCAAGTGAAGCGAGTGCAAATAAAATTAAAGAAAAGAAAAGAACCAAAAAAAAAACAGAGAAAAATAACAACGAAAACGAAAAAACGACACAGAACTAGAAACAGAAAACAAACAAACAACAGACAAAAAATATATGGCAACGCTGTCCTCATTTTGCAAACTGCTAAGAGAGAGAGAGAGAGAGAGCATGGATGCCAAGGAAGCTGGTGATGGCCTGCCAAGCGGCTAGGCAGCTTTTGGTTAAGTTCCGAATCCAAAAAAGGACGCGGACAGCAGCAGCAGCCACTTGAATGTTGTAAGTAGTCTGTTTTATACACTAACTAAAGCAAATAGATTTTAATTTTTGATACCCTATAATAACTATATATAAGGGTATTCCAGAAGCAGTTAGAAATTAACAATTACTAAAAAAAAATATTTTTTTTTAAATACTCTATCCGAGAGCTTATGCGTAGAACATTAAATATAATTTTTTTTTTTTTGTCTTTGGATCGGCAAAAAAAAAATATTTTTTATAGAGTTGGAACTCATTGCTTCGTTTTTAAATATATATAAAAAATTTATTCTTGTCAACAAAAGATTAAAAAAATTCATATTTTATATAGGAACTGCTTTGTTTTCCCAGACCTGGGGGAACATAAACCATGTACTTAAGCTTGGCAATATTTTGATTATTTCAGTAGAAAAATTTAGAGCTAATCTTTACGATGAGTCCCTTATGCCATACGAAGTCGAAAGCTGCTTTAATATCCATCAGCATCATCTGAATGGATTTCTTTAATATGATTAAAGTTTTGATTAACTTCCTTTATGTTTGGAATTAGTCGATGCATTTTGATGTGCTCCTTACTACTCACTGCTCATTAGGAAGTAGATGAGCATCGTGGACAAAAACTGCAAGCTTTCTTTTGTGAGTATATCTTCTAGGTCGTTATGGAGAGGAAGACTTATATTATTTTTTTTTTATTTAAAACAAAAATGGATTTTTCTGTAGCAGCTACAGTCACTAAAATCAGTATGTAGACACATAGAGGCTCAAACATAAAAAATCTTTTTAAACTATTGGCAGATCATCTACAAGTCTTCCGCAAGAGTTTTTTTATTTAAAACAAAAATGGATTTTCTGACGCAGCTACAGTCACTAAAATCAGTATGTAGACACATAGAGGCTAAAACATAAAAAATCTGTTTAAACTATTGGCAAATCATCTCCAAGTCTTCCGCAAGAATTTTTTAAATTAAAACAAATATGGATTTTTCTGACGCAGCTACAGTCACTAAAATCAGTATGTAGACACATAGAGTCTAAAACATAAAAAATCTTTTTAAACTATTGACAGATCATCTCCAAGTCTTTCGCAAGAATTTTTTTAATTTAAACAAAAATGGATTTTTCTGTAGCAGCTACAGTCACTAAAATCAGTATGTAGACACATAGAGTCTAAAACATAAAAAATCTTTTTAAACTATTGACATATCATCTCCAAGTCTTTCGCAAGAATTTTTTTATTTAAAACAAAAATGGATTTTCTGAAGCAGTTACAGTCACTAAAATCAGTATGTAGACACATAGAGGCTAAAACATAAAAAATCTTTTTAAACTATTGACAGATCATCTCCAAGTCTTTCGCAAGAATTTTTTTATTTAAAACAAAAATGGATTTTCTGACGTAGCTACAGTCACTAAAATCAGTATGTAGACACATAGAGGCTAAAACATAAAAAATCGTTTTAAACTATTGGCAGATCATCCCAAAGTCTTTCGCAAGAATTTTTTGACGTAAGTACAGTGTATCTTAAAGTCGGTATGTACTACTGTTGGTTTTGTTTTTTTTTTTTGGCGACTAAAATATATAAAAGGAGTTTTTTTACTGTCTACTGTCTGATGAACACTGTAAAAATTGGAAATAGTATAGGGTATCTTAAAGTCCTAGATATCCTACTATACATTTCAGTTCGACGTTGTCAACACTTGGCGACTAAAATATAAAAATTATACAAATTTGTATGCTACTGGCAGATCATCTCCAAGTCTTTCGCAAGCGTTTTTTGAGCATAGTAAAGTGTATCTTAAAGTCGGCATGACCTACTATCTTTTTTTTTCCCCCATTTCAGTTGGACGTTGCCAACACTTGGCGACCTCTGCCGTTGCAGCCGCTGCTTTTGGCGTTGTCATTTTGTCATTGTTCCTATTTTACACTTTTTGTTATTTTTGTTTTGTTGGTTCTTCAGAACAAAACAAGGCAAGAGGAACAACGATAAACAACATAAAAACAATAAAGGCGAAAGTTTTGCAAGGGGCACACATTTTTATAAGGCATTTTTGAAGGCAGAGTGTATAACAATGGCTGCGGTAACGTCCACGACATTTGTTTGAAATATTTTGTCAGAGTAGAGTTCATATTTTACATATATTAAGCATATAGAGTAGCCTAGTATATATATGTGTTGGCACCTGCTGTCAAGGACGAATGTCATTTATGTCAAAAGTGTTTGGCTCAAACTTTGTTTTTTTTTGTGTTTTTTTGGATGCATTAAAAATGGTTTTTGTGGCTTTGGCGCATCTGGCAAAGAAGAAGCTGAGCCGCCTTTTGCGGTCTTACAAGTATATAACAGCTTATATACATATGTACATATGTATGTAGCTGATGCACATATGTGTATGTGTGCGCGCGCGTTTGCTGCTGGCAGCGGAAGTTGTGCAAAATTTAAAACGGAAGTCAATTGTCAGAGAGCAGCGCCGGAAGCAGCAGCTGCTCTTGCTGCAGCATTGGCCGCCATTTTGGTCATAACCATGTCACACATATACACACACACATACAGACACACGTTAGTGCAGTGTCTCTTATGTTGTATTTGTATATATGTTGTTTGTTGTTGTTTTTATGTTCACGCTTTTGTTGTTGTTGTTGTTGGATTCTGTGTTTTTTGTTCATTGTATTTTTTTATTGAGCTATTGGCGCATTCATTTGCCATATCCTCGCGCGTCCCACAAGATTTATGCTCGGCATGTGTCATGTGCTAAAAACCTACAACAACAACAACAACAGCAGCAACACCAACAACAATGCCAACAATAATAACCAGAAGCCGCCATTGAAATTGTTTTTAAAAGCATTGTCAACTTTGCGGCACAAATATGTTGCAAGCATATCACACTCACAGATACTCCACACACACAGATACAGAAAGGGAAACCAAGCTGCATATCTCATAGTAGCAATGACTCGATTTGTTTGTATCTTTATACAATTGCCTTGGCACTGAAATGGATAACAACAAATTTGTTGTTTGGTATCTGATATGAAGACCCTATAGAACATATCAGAGATGCTAGACGAGCTGTTTGCTTCTATTAGCTGTTAGTTCAAGCCAAGAGCCAAGATTCAGGCTACTCAGATACAAACCAAAGTCAAGTTATTTACTAATACACTTGTCATCAAAATTTTTGAATTCCTTTTAAATTAGATCATTTTTTTTTCTTAATTGAAAAACATTATTCTTATTTAGGATTATGTAGCCCTTTTCTAAAAATTTCTTAAATCTTCTTCTTTCTTAAATAAAAAATAATAAAATTTGAATTAAAAAATTAAAAAATTTTAATTAAAAAATAATAATAAAAATCTAAATGTAATATTTTCATTAATTTAATTAAATTTAAGATTTAATTTTTTTTTAAATTTATTATATTATTAATTAATTATTAATATTTTTTTTAGTGAAATTGGATAGGCTTCCCGAAAAACAGTGCCTCTTATATAGAAACGTTTTTGACGTCATCTTCATCGCCGTTTCATTTATGCTTGTGATAAGTGTGGCCGCTAGATGGCGCTACATTTAGTTTTTACAATAATCATCATTTAAATATAAAACTAGTTTACACGAAAAATGAACCTTTCCAAAAAAGTGTTTTTTAGGGTAATTTGGGGTCGATAAAGACGAAAATGGCAACCTTTTTTTTTTCTTAAGCACCGTTTTCGAGATATTTTCGAAAAACATGTTTTTGGGCACTTTTTTCAGTTATTCCTCAATATATCGTAAACCAAATTTTGTATTGACATAAAAGATGATAAGATCGAAAAGTATTGATGTGCTCTTTGCAGTTATATATAATATGTACAGATTAAGTAATAATTATCGAAGTTACAGGCAACTAAAGTCGAAAAAAGGATAATTTTTGACAATTTTTCAAAATTATACATTTTCGGTATGCTTTTTATAAACGAAAAAAAAATTTGTAAAAATTATGTTAAGCTTTAAGCTGAAAGAGAATTCTTTTTTCTAGTGTAATTAAAATAAATATTTCATAGGGCAAAATAAAATAAAAAGACAGCTGTAGCAGCTGGTAAGCGAAGCAAGCAGGGAGCGAGTACCCTTAGTTCAAAAATCATTTTTTATCACAAATTCGAGTTATTTACAACAGATTCAAAGATACTTTCTGCACGAAAACGTTAAAATTTTTTTAAACTTTTTTATATTTCTTGTGAAAGATAATAAGTACATATATTTTTATATCTTTATTCGTAAGTACCTATATATATTTTCAGAAAAAGCTTGGCTGCCCGAAAAATAAAAAATTTAATAATTAATCAAAACTTGTTAATTTCAAAAGTTTGAATTTTTTTTTTTTTTAGCAAAAAAATTATTGTTTGGGAAACGTATTTTTTTTTTGAGAACCTAGGTTGCTTGTCCAATTCTAGGTTTTTTTTAAAGAAACAAAAAAAATTTGCTATAAAATCGCTTGAAATTTTTTTTAGTACAGCTAAAGATATTAGCGATGGTATTTTTTTTTTTAAATCTAAAATTTTTGCAAAGTATGATATCAGGAAAGCGATGGAAGGATTACTTTGATGCAATGCTGAATGAAGGCTTGGATGGTAACGGCACACCCCAAATTGAAGCAGAAGAATCAGCTGAAGGATACATCGACTCACCCACATTAGACGATAAAGTGGAGGCAATTGGGAAACTAAAAAACAATAAATCGGCTGGCATCGATGAGATACCCGCGGAAGTGATAAAAAATCTGTCAAATGGGGCTATAGCCCGCTTGCATGAGCTTATATGCAAAATTTGGGAGGAAGAGACAATTCCTGAACAATGGGAATCGGGAATAATCGTCCCCATTCACAAAAAGGGAGACCGCCTCAACTGCAGCAACTATCGGGGAATATCACTGCTCAACGTAGCATACAAAATATTCTCCAGTATCCTAGCCAAAAAACTAACACCATATGTAGAATCCAGCGTAGGCAACTATCAGGCGGGTTTCCAGCAAGGAAAATCAACACTTGACCAAATCTTTGCAGTGCGACAGATACTTGAGAAAACATGGGAATATAACATCACAACATTCCATTTATTTATCGACTTCAAGGCGGCATATGACAGCATTGACAGGTATGCGCTGTACGAAGCTATGCGAAAGTTTGATATCCCAACAAAACTACTAAACCTTGTGAAGTGCAGCATGAAAAGAATAAGAAATAAAGTGCGCATACGCGGATCTCACTCCGACGACTTCGAAGCTCGGAAGGGCCTACGACAAGGCGATGGGCTGTCTTGCGCTCTCTTCAACTTAGCACTCGAAAGCGCTGTCCGGGAATCTGGTATAAACACCAGAGGTAACATCCTCAACAAGTCGGTTCAATTACTTGCATACGCAGACGACATCGACCTTACTGCCAGATCAGTGACAGATCTACGAGAAAGCTTCCTGAAATTGGATGAAGCAGCTAAAAAGGTCGGCCTTAGAGTCAATGAATCGAAGACAAAGCTAATGATGGTCACAAGAATGCAACGAGGACGAGACCAATTTGGCCCATCTTTTCAAGTTGGCCCGTACAATTTTGATGTGGTTAGAGAGTTCACATATCTGGGCTCAAAGGTTGATAGCGAGAATAATATATTGAAGGAAGTTGACAATAGATTACTACTTGCAAACAAATGCTACTTTAGCCTTTTCAAGCACCTAAAAAGTCAAGTGCTTAACTCTCAGACAAAAATTAGAATATATCAAACCCTTATCGCGCCAGTATTAACATATGGCAGTGAAACCTGGGCCTTAAATAAAAATTACATGGAAAAACTGAGAATATTTGAAAGAAGAGTGCTGCGCAAAATATATGGAGCAGTCAACGAAAGAGGGATCTGGCGAAACCGCTACAATGACGAGTGAATGGCGTTGTATAAAGAGTCAGATATTGTAACCAAAATACAAATCGAAAGGTTAAGACTTGCGGACCACATCATAAGAGCGGACTGCGGTCATCCAGCACAAAATATACTATTCGCTAGATGTTATCAGAACCGCGCCAGAGGAAGGCCTAGGCTTAGATGGATCGATTGTGTAGATAATGACGCAGTAGAGCTAAACGTGAGAAACTGGAGGACGGTGGCGAAAAGAAAGGACGAATGGAGGCAAATACTAAAGCAGGCGAAGACCCAGCACGGCTTGTACGGCCAGCAATGATGATGATGATATCATACAAAAATGTATTCGAATTTAGCACGCAATTTTAGGGTAAAAAATTGTCATATTTTTCGCTCGATTTAATTTAATAAATAGTTTGATAGGTATGAAATATCACGTAGTTTTTTCCATATATATAGTTTTTGATATTTAAAGAAATCGTAAAGATTTAATACGCTACTGACTTAGTTCATAAGCTCGATGTAATCGCAAAGACGTGTTCTCAAATGGATTTCTTTAATACCGAGCTATTTATATGGTACCTACTAATAATCCAACTGGACTCGTACGCTGAATAAAATATTATTATATAAACTCAAGCGTAACTTTTTGTAAATGGTTTTACAGTTCAGTGAACAAAGAAAATATATTTTTAAAATTTGAATCATATCGATATATATAGTACATTAAAATAATAGCAATATTTACAAATAACAACTCGATTAAAAATGCATTACTTGCAGGCAATTAAATAAACATTTAATTGCTTTAAATTTTTTAATATTATTATTTATTTATTTTTTTATCTTCATATTTCGTGATTTTGCTACATTTTTTATATAAAAGCCCTTTTACTAATGATCATATATAAAAAATGAAGGAAATTGAGTTAAATTTATGAATCTGTGTAATTATATAATGTATTGGTGTGTGTGTCAGTGTGTGTGCGTGTGTGTGTGTGTGTGTGTGTTAGTTGACAAATGATTTTTGCTGTTTCGGCAAGAAATTCCAAATCCCAGCAACCAAATGTAGTATGAGTGTGTGTGGGTATCGTGTTAAACCACAATTGAGCATAAATTTATATTTAATTATGAATAAATTTTGCAAGCGCATTAAATTTCATATTTTCAACTCATCAACAGTATGACAGCGTGCTGGCTAAAGGACAAAGAGAGGAAAATCAGAGTACAAAATGTTGCAGGACTGCTAGTGAGGAGTAAGAGTAGGCAGCAACGATGGCAATAATGGACATCACGTTCACACGCACGCACATACGGCCATATGCAGACGAAGAGACAAAGGGACAGACCGAGACAGATATATAGATATACACGCGTGCAGTAAATCAACAGATAAAATACACGCACGGATATGCATCATACGCAAGTTAGAGATGAGCGCGTGACTTTTTTTTTTTACAAGTTCTGGCCTAAAAATAAAACGCACGTTAAGCTAAGAGATTTGCTATTAGCATATATTTTTAGCAACAATAAAGATGTTTATTGTTTTTGAAAATATGCTCCGTGATGCTGAGAGACAATTAATGCTCTGAAAAATTCTGGCAAACAAATGCTTTTACATCTTTCAAAGTACAACTTCGTAAGTAACTCCAATCAAATAGTTGTAGTAGTAGTTAGAGATGAGCTGATGACATTTCTGGCCTAGAAATATCACGCACGTTAAAATACGAGGGTTGCTATTTACGCATATTTATATGAACAATCAATTTTCATCGAAAAAGAGACTTATTATTTTTGGAAATAATCTCCGTAATAATGAATATCTTTTTTCATGCGTAATATGAGAACTATTAATGCCTTAGTTATTTCTCTGAAAAAATCTGGCCAACAAATGCTAGCATAACTTTCAGAATACACCTTCCCATATTACTCCAATGAAATACATAGTTGCCATATGCATCATACACAAGTTAGAGATGAGCGCGTGACTTTTTTCCATTTCTGGCCTAGAAATATTACGCGCGATAAGCTACGAGGGTTGCTATTTATTTCATTTTATTTATATGAACAATAAAGTTTTATTGAAATGGGTGTTTATTTTTTTTAGAAATATGATCCTGAAGGCCTATTAATGCTGTTCAGTGGTGTCTCGCCCACGGCGCCAACGCGGTCCACATATAGCTAGCCTCCCGAAAGGTAAAATTGAAGGGAACTGAAATCTTTATTTACTTGTTAATTTTTACATATTTCATTATTTTACATTATTTTACTTACACTTGTGGTTTGCCTGCGCCTCCTTGACTGCACTCAATCAAGTTCTCTCACTAACTGATTTGAGCCGGTCACATGCTTGACTGCAGAAGCTATTGCAGTAGCTGCTACAGTCCAGCATGTGGCTGGCTCAAGCCGCATTTCGTGCAGGTGCGAGCGAGACAAACACACAGTGTATAAGATCCGTTACTGGAAGTGCGACTGACAAGCACCCCAGTAGGAATTATTGGAACAGTCGGCGCGTTGCGGAATATTTCTATTTTGCGACGCAACAAATGCTTTAGTTACTTCTTTGAAAAATTCTTGCCAGAATTGCTTTTATATCTTTTAGAATGCATCTTCCTGAGTTACTTATATGAAATAGTTGCCCCAGGGTAAAAAACAGCAAACATATTTTTGCAGTTCGTCTGGTTTTGGAACAACGATATGGACGACTGCTATTCTGATACAGACCCATGTGCATCGATCTATGATTCGTTTCCCGTTTGCACAAAATTTTTATCCAATCTGGCCAGCCCGAACTTTACCGTCCATGTGACGACATTGCGTATATGTAATTTATTTCTTAAGTCTCATTCAAAAATAATTGTCAATAAATATTCTACTTGCAGTTGGCATATATGTATATAATCAAAGATTATCAAAGAATATTTAAAAAATTATTTCAGTATAAAATTCGTGCTTTTTAAAACCTATTTTGGCGATTCGTTCTAATTCCGCTTGCAAAAAAACATTCGTTTTCAAACCAGCTGAAAAATTCGTTTTGGTGGAATTGGGAGCACCAAACATTCGTTTTCATAACGAATCCGAATAAATTGCTCGGATTCGTTTTCCGGAGCACGGCTGACTAAGTATTTTTGGAAAATTTAATTAAAAATAAATTGTTCTCGATACAGCGAGTAAAGCAGGGATGTCCAGGCCCATTGCTCATCTGGCTCTTTTTGTTTTTGTAATGGCTCTTAGGCATAGGCAGCGATGCGCGTGTACATGCACGGCCCTAACTGTATATCACCCAGTGCCAATGCAAATTACAAAAACAATTTCGAGCGTTCTCTCACTTACTCTCTGTTACTCTCTTTGCTCTCTGATCTCGTGTGCACAAAAACAACCCTTGCGTATATTTGTTGTTGGCCCACAGATTTTCAATGTAATTTGTTGTTGCTTTTCGTTTGAGCATGCACTCACAAAAATCGGTATGAGATTCTTTCGCTATTTTTTAGGAAACTTGTTAAATGGGACTTTTAAGGCGTTGCTTGCAAACAAAAACTAGTTATGGCCCTGTACCTTTCGGTACAAAGGGTATACTAGATTTATGCAATGTATATAACAGACAGATGGTGGCTATAGGTAAAAACATATGAATGGAATATATATTTTTTGGAAAATGCGGTGGTAATAAAACAAACTTGCACGTGGCCATCATAAATAGATATTTTTAGGGAAATCCCTTGGAAGAAATTCGCACTTGTATACAATCTTTTTTCTAGTAGTAACAAATGTTAACAGGTACCCAAGGGTGTTTTGCATCCATTGACCAAGTTTAGTAACTTTGCAATTTTTACGCCCCTACCTGTGCAGGTAAAGAGTTACATTGTAATATCTTTCAATTTTACTTTTTAAATCATTTTTATACTGATATTTTCCTTATTTTTCAAATACCCCTTACTCCACAGCGAAATTATGCGAGTTTTATCTATTTTTGGAAGCACATATATTTGTGAATGTGCGTTTTCAAGCTTAAAATTAATTAAAAATAAACTGAGAAATCGATTAACAAACGAACATTTGGAGGCATTATTAAAACTATCATTAACTAAAATAAATATTGATATTGACCAATTTTTAAGTTCTTTATAAGTATACATATGTACCATAACTTTTTTTTTCATTATTTTTTACCACTCTTATAAGAATGCACATACAATTTCTTACAGTGCACTCAATAAACCGTAATAACTGTTTACTTTAAATGTGTTAGTGTTTTTCTTTATATGTATTGGTTTTTGCTCTTCCATAAGCAGTGTTTGGACATCCCTGGAGTAAAGCTTTAGATTTTTTTAGTTTTTTAGATGCTGACTAACACTTTAAATACTATTTTGACAAAATTACATATGGAAAGAAATTGGTTCGAATTGGGCCAAATAATTGTGTTAGTTTTAACTTCAAAACTTTAAATACAAAAATAATTCCCATTTAACAAATATCAAACGATTGCTTTATATTATTTTCCATACCATGCTAAATTTTCCTGTCTACTCGAAATCTTTTTTTTTCTATTTTTTTTTTGCGTAAATAAATAATCAGAGTTTACAAGATTATTACAATTACAACAGAATTGCACTGCAAAAAAGAGAAGTATGTAGAACTAATAGGGCTGGACTAAAAATATAACATAAATAGCAACCCTCGTAGTATAGTAGACTGGTTCAGACTTTAAAGAGTTCACAATTAAGTGAAGAAAATCGTCTTAAAACAAACTTTTTAGTTTCAAGTCTAAATGCTAAGAGCAAACCGTTTACTAAATTGCAACACGAACAATGCACACCACTAAAATATGAGCAGACATTATGTACTGTAGTAAATATATGTATATATGTAATATTTACCATACATATGTATTATACATAAAAGCAGTCGGTCTGAGATTGGCTTGAACATTTCACAATTCGTTGAATGTGAATGCAGTGCAAATTTATTTATGACGTCATGCAAATACATCAGGGAAAACAATAAACGACATTGACGAGCAAAACTTTTAATACTGAAAAAGTTGATGAGCTTTAAAATTTGATATTGACTGAGCCTTTTTATTTATTTTTTTTTGGTTGTTTTTTTGGCAAAGTTTTATTTACACGCTGAACCATCGACTACGTAGACTTGGAGCATTTAATTGCACAGCAAATTAATTTTAAATCAGTTTTAATTACTAAACTGGTTTATAATTTACCAAGTATTTCTGGCAATTATATGTATGTACTCAAATAATACATATATATGTATATTAGGGTGGCCATTTTTGCAACATCTCACGATTTTACTAACGCCACCCCCTAAAAAGTTTCCTTTTTACCTGCATATAGCGCCTGTAAAATTTAAAAACGATCCGAATGTATTTGATGGGTCCGGCAATAGGTCAAAGGTCATAAAAAAGTTTCATATGAATGCATAAATAACGACCAAATCGTAAGTTTGACTAAAACATGTTCCAAATATAATCAATGGGTAATTCAATTATCTATAGTCGAGAAAAAAAATTATCGAAATCAGTTTAGTATAACCAGAGATACTTCTTGTGAAGTAAAGGCACTTTTTTTTTTTTTTTAATTTCGAAAAATGGTTTTTTCAAAATATGTCGAAGCCCGTTTCATGAAAAAAAATTTTGACTGCATTTTCGGTTTTAGCATGTCATTTTACTACAGAAACGATTCAAAAATGTTAAGGATACGAACATTTTTTTTTATTTGTAAACTGGTGTAATTAGTCAATTTAATCAATTTTAGAGCTTACCAAATTTATTTAGGCCGACTCTATATTTTTTTAAAATTATGTTTTGATAGATATGAGACCTTTTGAACCATAATTTGTCTGATTGGTAATAAGATATTAAAGTTTATGTAGAACAATACAGTCAAAAACGGAAAAAGTGCAATTTATGACCTTTGACCTATTGCCGGACCCATCAAATACATTCGGATCGTTTTTAAATTTTACAGGCGCTATATGCAGGTAAAAAGGAAACTTTTTAGGGGGTGGCGTTATTGATATCGACGGTTTAAAAATCCTCCATACCAGCGGCGGCCACCCTAATGTATATACACGAAAAACAGCTGGCATACTTGTTCGCGGAATTTTAAGGCCATACTTAAAGCTCAAATTCATGATAAATGAATCTTATTCATCATAGTCTGTGCCTTGGGAAGTGTTAATTATCTTTAGAATAAATTGTATTTTAATCGCCTAAGCTCTTGAGAGTCATGATCTGTACTGAGTAGTTAGCCAGATGCTACCAAAAATTAAAGTCAGTCTCTTAAGCTTCAAACTGAAATTTTTCGTAGCTTCAGAGTTGCATTTGAAGCTTGCGAAAAAATATCAAAGCATTAGATTTAACTGCCAACAGCTTTACAGAACCTAATCGTCTGTCAACTTTTAAAACCTTTTTATAGAACGGACGGACACAGATATTAGCCACGTTGATGTCTAATGCTGATTTGAATAGCTGATAAGAAAAAAAAAAAAAAAAAAAAAGCATTACCAGAGCAACCTACACACAGCCAAACACACACACACAATAAACCTTAATATTAACAAGAAATAGCTGCGTCTAATCAGCGTCATCAGCAATAACAACAACAACAACAAAAACAGCATTAACAGCAACATCATCATCATCATCATCTGGGAAGATTCACAGCATTATCATGAACATGCTCATAATTTGCCAGGACTGTCCAATAATTTTTTTTCTTTCAGCTCCTAAGGCGTTAAGCTGCTGAAGTGTAAATGATGTGAAAAGTGAGCGACTCATGAAGGCGGGATAGAAAATGGTCCATGTTTTGCCTTTTGAAGGCGACAACGCATAAAAATTTATATGCCTGCACACACATTAATATATACCATATATATACATACATATATATAAATACATATATACAATATAATTTATATTTTATGTGCTGCAAGTGTGGCATCGGCGAGGGCACCAATTTGTGTGCCACCAAGCCTGACAAATTGTGCATAAAAAGCACCTACTACCTACCACCATACACATTTATGCCACGAGGGTAGGCTGAAAAGTAATTGTTCAAACCAAGAAAATACATTAACAAGCATTTCGAATACTTTTTTATTTTCAAGCTGATGCGCCACACGGTGTACAGTCGGCACAACCAGACTTTTCTTATTTTTTTGAGGCCTGTTTTGGAAACTTGCTAGTAAATGTAAAAAAACTCTGGCGTGGAACCGGAGTTGGTATGTTTTTACTAGAAAGCTGCACAAAATGTTATAAAGCACTTCACTACTGCACAGTACTTTCAAGCAGTGTATTTCACTGCAGAGCTGGCAGCAGAACAAAATGTTTTGATGTTCTGTTTGCTTCAGTGCTTGACAGTGCTTGAATATTTCAAAACATTAGAACATCACACAAAATGCTTGAGTGAAGCAAATTTTCGGCAATCATAACGAGTGCACTAGAATGTTTTGATTTTTTGCGCAGCAGACATAATAGTAAGCCACACACAGACACATGCAGATTGTTTGTTTGTGTTAGTCAAAAAAAACACCACCTAAATCATTGCAACAACAAAAACGTTCTACTATGCTTAAAATGTTCTACTTCAGTTTGGTTCTAGTTCAGCTTGGTTCTAGTTCAGTTTGGTTCTACTTCCATTTTGTTCTATTTCACTTTTGTTTTGATGTTCTATTGCTTCTTGTTAACCAAGCACTTTTGACCCTAAAGTATTTGTTTTTTTTTTGTTCAAGCCAAAGAAATGAAATGCTTGAAATAACAGCTGATGGCTTACAAGACATTTGTGCAGTGCTTGCGCAGCTTTCTAGTTTATACCCTGTAACAGTGCTGGAGACTCATACAGTCAAAAGCATCGAAAACATCGATGTATCGATATATCGAAATTAAGATAATATAAGGAGTGTTGGTGCAAGAATTTTCATCGTCTTTTTTACAATTTAAAAAGGCGGATATTCTGGACGGAACAGAATATTCATTCCATATATTATCTTAATTTAAACTACGATACATCGATGTTTTGCAGTTAAAAGCATCGAAGACATCGATATTTTTTCAGCAGCTTAAGGTAAGAAGTATATTAAGAAGTCATCAATATGAACAGGAGAACAAAATAAACTATTACAGATATATCCGTTCAGCCGTCTGTCTGAAAGCCTGTATTTTGAAGACTATAAGAACTAGACATTTGAACTAGTTAATTTTTTTCTTTTAACTCATACCAAATATCATTATAATCCGACCAAAAATATCGGTTCATATACTCTGTGATATGCATGAGGAAGTTCAAGGAAATAAATAATATAATCGCCATATATTATTTTAGAGACGGAAGCTTGAACGACTACAGTGGCAAAAATATGTGAAAGGGTAGCTGAGTTGTTAGAGTATTAGCCTCAGAACTTTACCTTCAGATGTCTAAAGAACAAGGTTCGATTCCCGTGCGAGACAAAAAAAATTTTGATTTTATTTTTTTTTATTTTAAGTGCTATTTTTAAGCTATTACATACAGATAAATGTAATAGTAAAGAGAGTCTCAAATTTCTACCATTTTTTTTTTATATTAATACATGTGAGTCCTTAAACCGATTTGGATCAATGTAGCTTTGCTACAAACGGTTTTACTTATACAAACATTTTATGATCCAAACTCGTTGGGTTTTCAAGAAACAGGCAATACGGCTAGACAGATGGCAGGCATGGCCAAATCGATTTCTTTTGTCATGCTAATTTTATTGGTATAAAAGTATTGTGGTCTCTTTTGGTATCATGGATCCAAAATACAATTTATAAAAAATTTAATATTATGCGCTCTTTCGATTTCTGCTTTTAATACAGAAATTTGTATCATCCCAGATTTCCAAAGAACTTTTTTCCTTGGAGATTACACTCTTTTTTTTTATTAAAAAATTCTGAACTTTAGGATCTTTTAAGAATAGTGGCAAAAATAAAGCTTCCAGTTATATGGCGCTCAAATGAATGATTTACAAACTTTTTCTATGCAACGTTGAAGATCTATGTAGCAAATAAAAATGTATCTACCAAAGCTTGAGAATGCGCCGTCTCAGTCAAAAGACTTAAGCAACCCATCTGGCCAAATATAAGTGAAGTATCTACATAATTCGAAAAAAACAAATTTTTTTTTAGTTCATGACTCTATGAGCTCTAGATGGCGCCATATCAAATTTGATATGACTATACATAGCCTATGACCAGCGAACGAACAAGGCGCTTCCGCCGATACCTCATTTGTCAAATTATGCCAAGCGGCTTAGAACGTAGTAGCGAACAGATGAACACACAAATAGGTCAAACAAATCATACTGCTTTACCGTAGTCAGGTAATCAAAAAAAGTACTCTTTAAATTTTAAATGCATACGGCCAACTTATTTGAAACGATTTAAGAGCGAAAAACAAGACCAAGAGAAATGTAGAATACATCTGTATCTAAAATAAGTTTGTGCTTAGACATAAAATGTATTTTTAATTAATGCCTACTTTTAAGCCTACCCTCGTTCCTAGCCGAACAGTACATACATACACTACTTAATATATACATATATACTTTCTTTATATAAATTTATTTATGATGACGATTAACAATAGAGCGCGACAAACGCGCGGTAGGTAGCAAAAAAAAATAAAAATAAAATGGATCGCAAAAGAAAGCATCAAATTATGGGCACTTAAAAAGTTTGCGCAACTTTTGGGGCCAAAGGTGCGGTGACCATCGTTAACCAATTCTGGACTACTCCTTCGTTGAGTTGGGTATAACGAAGAAGCAAAAGCAAAAGAAAAAAAAAAGAAAAAATATTTAATAATAAAGTTGAGCGCTTGTAATTTTCATAAATCAACATGGGCTTTTCAATTGAATTTTCCTTTGGTTGGGTGTGTGCGTGCGTGTGTATGTGTGTGTGTGTGCGTGTTATTGGCGGGCACGGCAGATGTTGAACTAAGAGCATTTTTATAATTAAATAATAAATTATGTCAGCTCAATAGCCGTACGATTATTATTTTTTTGGATATTTTTTTTTTTAGAAAAGAAAAATCGAAAGCTGTGCAACGAAAACGATAAAGTTGTATTTCAAACTTTTTTGGTGGGACTTAAATTATGACAGGCTCAATGCAATGACAAAATTTTTTGTGTTGCTCTTAATCTCGCTGCATTAAAGTTGGAGAGAGAGAAACTTAAGCCTATGAGCTATAGGCATAAAATCTGAAGCTATTGAACTGCTTTGCTCTTTCATTTTGTGTCTAAATATAGGTCTGCTGTCTAAGTGAGAAATCTTATGGTGCTTGACTGAAAGCAACGTCACCTAGCAGTTAATTAGACCATTTTGATGCATTAAGTTAATCCTCTCTTTATAGGAATACAAGTATAAAAAGAATAGCAATGGCTTAGCGTTGTCAGCAGGTCTGTCGATAGGGCGCATATAACGAGGGGATTTCCCACGTGCCCGAAGCTATGTATAGCGACCCTTGTTTTGAAAAAAAAAAAAAAAAAAAAAATATAAAGACGATTTTCTTTAAATTTATTCAAAACTAGAACACGATTTTAATGCAGACTGGTTAAGCATGGTTTTTCTGGAATTAACTCTTCGAAAAAGATAAGTACGCTTAGTACTAAATTTTTTCAAATTTATTTTCAAATTTTTGTAAATTTATTCAAAACCAGCACACAATTTTAATTAACGGAAAAAAGAAATACGCTAAGGCCCTTCGTGAGCCATTTTCGAATTTCTTTAAATTTGTTCAAAACTAAAACAAGATTTTAATGCAGGCTGTTTACAAGTATTTTTTCTGAGTTTAATTCTTCGGAAAGAAGTGCGTTGAGAAGCCCTCGAGAGCCATATTCGAATATCTTTTAATTAACTCAACACTAGCACACGATTCTAATGGTGGCTGGTTAGACGCATTTTTCTGATTTTAATTTTAAGGCAAAAAAATACGCCAAAGCGCTTCAAGATCCGATTTCGAAATTCTTTAAATTTATTCAACACTAGCACACGATTATAATAAAGACTGGTTACACTTTTTTTCTGCGTATAATTCTTCTAAGAAAATAAGTACGCTTAGGACCCTTCGAGAGACATTTTCGAATTTCTTTAAATTTGTTCAAAACTAAATCAAGATTTTATTGCAGGCTGGTTACACGCATTTTTTTTTTTTTTTTTTTTTTTTTTTTTTTTTTTTTTATATATTGCGCTCTTGAGAGTGTCAGACGTGTTTTTTCGGTGCTCTTGCTTTTAAATTTTATTTTTGGTGTTTATATTATATTAATAATCACTTATTAAATTTTTATCAACTCATAACATTTTAAGTTGAAGTGGACTTGTGTTTTGCTTATTGGCAGTGCATTTCATTCTTTAAATACTTTTTATTTGCATTATTTAAATAGCGTCATTGCTTGCGCGGTTTTTGTTGTTAGTGCTTTTCCTACTTTATTATTGTTTTGTGTGTGAGCGAGCTCTCTGCTAGTTTTTTGTTTTAAGCGCTCGCTTGTGTAAGTTTTTACAGTTACAGCGTGCTACCAGCTCTCAGTTTTGTGGTGAGTTTCTTTGACTTGTGCTCTTCTTTTGGATTTTGTTGTTGCCCTCTCATTTGTTCGTTTTGCTTCTTTTGTACCCAGTAGAAATTGTAGGATCGCTTGTATTATGTCGTGCTGCTTTGAATTATGTATGAGCAAAGATGTGTTTGATGATGAAAAGCTTCGTTGCCTTACTTGCTGGTTGTGTGACAATGTTATTCATTTAAAGTGCGCCGGGCTGACTGGCCGTGACTTTGACAGGTTATATGGTAAGTCCAAACCAACCTGTGGCGGTACTAGGTGGTCATGCCCATGGTATAATTAACATGGTAGAGTAATAGAGAGTGCGCTCGCTCACACGAAGATCATATTTTTCAGTCTTGTTGCGACTGTTGATGTGGTAGGTTGGCGATGCGCATGATTTCTTTTTCAGCTAAAGCACGCAGTACATGTGTATGTGTGCAAACACAAGATTTGTTGTTTTATTTATTGCGTGAATATTTTTATTTGCAGCATATGCAAGCATACACATGCACGTGTATGCTATGTGTAAATACAACATAGTATTTTTGCTTGCTTCTCTCTCTCTCTCTCTCACTTTTCTTACTCTCACAAAATTTATGATCTTAATAAACTCTCTATTACTCTACCTTACTTATTATACCATGGTCATGCCCTTCATGCTTTAAAATGCAAGGTGACTTTTCTCGAATGTACAATACCGTTCGAAATGAGTTTCTCAAGCTTAAAAAGCTGGCTAATCGAATGTCGTCTGAGTTTGATAATGACCTTAAACTGCTTAGCGAATATAATTTTGCAACTCCTCCAAAGCGTTCAGCCCCTCAATTGTGCCTTCCGCTTCCCTCTGCTCCTCCTACTTCTCCTTTAACTCCAATTCCAGGATCGCCGCTGCTTGCTTCGTTTTTAACTCCGGCCCCTTGTCTTGATTCTTTAAAGACGAAGCCCTCTACGCCACCGCAATCCTCAAATTATTCTATTGATTTGCCTCCGCCTAGACCTACTCTTAAAGTAGTCGCGCCGCGTAAACATATTTTTGTGTCTCGTCTGGCGGCGGACACTTCTTGTGAAGACTTAGTATCTTATATGGATATTGGCAACAATCCTAACATATCCATTGAGAAATTTAAATTCTCACAGCCTCGTGAAATTTCGTCGTTCAAAATTTCCGTCCCTATAGGTGATTTTGACAGACTATGTGATCCAAACTTTTGGCCACCACATATGATTGTTCATGAATTTAAATCTATTCAAAAGCCTCGGCCTCAACCAGTTACCTTACCTTCAGCTGTCCCATCTTCTGTTCCAGCCTCTAGCATTTCAAAAAACTAATTTCTCATCTCTCTATTAAATATCAGAATGTTAGAGGTCTTTTAACAAAACTTAATGTTCTGTTTACGAATAGTTTTTCTTTTGACTCACATGTTCTTGCCCTTACAGAAACGTGGTTAAACTCTTCAGTTTCTGACCATGAAATTTTATCTTCCAACTTTGTAGTATACAGGCTTGATCGCTCTGTCCGCCGTGGTGGAGGTGTCCTTATTGCTGTTGATGTAAAACTTTGTTCTAGCTTAGTTAAAGTAGATACTTCGTTGGACATTGAATTCATTTGTGTCAAAATAAGTTTGCATAACTCTTCATGTTTTATAACATGTTCGTACATTCCTCCTTCATCTACTACTGAAATTTATTTGCAACACTTGGCTGCAATTAACTATGTTCATTCGCTTTTACATAATCGCGACAATCTCTTAGTTTTAGGCGATTTTAACCTTCCAACCATTTCATGGGTTTCGTCACCTTCTTCTAACTCTGTTATTTCGTCCTCTTATAACGAATTCCTGGACGGCTTGCTTGATTTGCCATTACTGCAAATAAATGTCGTCCAAAACTGTTTAAATCGAATCCTTGATTTGGTTTTTGCCAATGATCCCGCTATTGTGTCAGTCTCCAGATCTTCCCCGTTATCTATTCCTGAGGATTCATATCACCCTTCTTTGGATATTGAAATCCTTATTAGTGCGCCTCAACCACATTTTTCTTCTCCTGCTATTGTTCGTCGCCGCTGTTTTCGTAAGGCTAATTTTACTATGTTAAACGAACTTTTAACCTCCACTGACTGGTCCCGCTTGATGAATTGTGATGACGTGAATGTAGCTGCATCATTTTTCTATGATACGCTAAACATTATATTTGATGCGTGTGTCCCTTCGACAAATGCTTGTTTTTCGCTCAAACCTCCCTGGTTTACTCGGAATTTGTCACATTTAAAAAATTTGAAATCTAGATATTACAAGAAATTTAAAAGGACAGGCTCTAATCGTGATTTCTCTAATTATTCGTATGCTCGATCTGAATTTATCCTTTTAAACAGAAATTGCTATCAAAATTATTTATCCCGTTGCCGTGAACAATTTTCTGTTGATCCGAAACAGTTCTTTAATTTTGTAAATTCTAAACGTAAATCTGATCTATTTCCTTCTACACTCATGTATAATGGTGTAGTAGCCTCTACTGACGCAGGTATATCTAACTTATTTGCTAGTTTTTTTCAATCTACTTACTCTTCAAAGTCTTACTCTCCTAATTCTTATCCTTTCAATATTTCGTCTGGTAGCGGTCTATATGTTCCATTTATTAGCAATGACGACCTCAATTCTGGTATTTGTTCGCTTAAAATGTCTTACTCGCCAGGCCCTGATAATGTTCCTACCTGTGTTATCAAAGCTTGTGCACTTGCGCTTCATGAACCCTTGCTGAAACTATTTAATTTGTCACTTGAATCGGCCTCTTTCCCTACCATTTGGAAATCGTCTTTTATTATCCCCCTTCACAAAAAGGGTAATAGATCCGATGTTTCCAATTATCGTGGCATCGCCAAATTGTCATCAATTCCCAAATTGTTTGAAAAAATTTTAGTGGCTCATTTGCAGCATCTTTGTAAGTCCCTTATTTCCCCGTGCCAGCATGGATTTATGAAAGGTCGATCGACCTCTACAAACCTTCTGGAGTTTACATCCTTTGCATTTAAAGGATTTTCAAATAAACTTCAAACAGATGTCATTTATACTGATTTTAGTAAGGCCTTTGACTCTGTTAATCACAAACTCCTTCTTTTCAAGCTTGGGCTCTTAGGATTACCGACCAACTTTCTCAATTGGATTTCATCTTACCTTGCTGATAGAACCCAAAGAGTTATAGTTAGGTCTACTGTTTCCAAAATTGTTCAAGTATCTTCCGGTGTTCCGCAAGGTAGTCATCTAGGTCCTCTTTTTTTTACCCTTTTTATAAATGATCTGCCAAATGTGGTAAATCATGCCCGTGTTCTTATGTTCGCTGACGATGTTAAACTTTGTTTCTCGTTTAATGATTTCACGTCACATCTTTTACTTCAAGATGATTTAAACTCTCTTTATAACTGGTGTACGGTTAACCATTTGAACTTAAACCTTTCCAAATGTATGTTTATGACATTTCATCGACACAAACCTCACTTGGTTAATTACTCCATAAATGGTTCTCTTTTGGTGCGTATCTCTTTATGTACTGATTTAGGTGTTACTTTTGAGCCTAAAATTACCTTCAACACCCATGTTTCTACAGTTGTGAATAAAGCTAGGTGTGTTTTAGGGTACATTAAACGCTGGTCAAAAGAATTTAATGATCCGTATACGACCAAGGTTCTTTATTCTGCTCTCGTTCGCCCAGGACTTGAGTACTGTTCCTGTGTTTGGTGCCCTCAATACAAAAAATATCAAGCACGAATTGAATCTGTTCAGAAACAGTTTCTCCTTTTTGCTCTACGAAGCTTAAATTGGGACCCCAATATCCGTTTGCCTCCTTATGCCAGTAGACTTCTTCTAATTGATCTACCTTCTTTGAAAAATCGTAGGATTGCCCTAAATGCTATTTTTTTGCATAAACTCATAACTGGTTCCATTGATTCCCCTTTCCTACTTCGGCAGCTTTTGTTTAACATTCCTAGACGCTCCTCTAGAAATTTTGTACCCTTATCTCTTAAGAGATGCACTACAAATTATGCTTTACATGAGCCTTTTAGAGTTTTATGTTCGAATTTTAATGACTTGGCGCGTATCCTCTCAAGTGAACTTTCGCCTTCCAGTTTGATGAGAGCTGTCTTGAACCACCTTAGCTCCAGTTAAAAATTACCCCAACGGGCAGGAGTCCGATTATTTTCTGGATTGCTGGTTCTACTTGTTTGCTACTGACCACAATTGGCTGTGGGTAGGGGCATAGCTGGCCACCAGGCAAATAAAATTCCCCCAACGGGTCAGTGGCAAACTACCTAATATTAATTATATTATATTATATTAAATATTTTAAAAATTTGTTTATAAGTTTCTTTTTGTATTATCCTTTTTAAATTAACCTTGTTTTTTGTTTTTAAGTAATCAACTGATTATATTATATGTTGATCCTAAATAAATAAATAAATAAAATATATTTTCTGGGCTTAATTCTTCGAAATGAAGAAGTGCGCTTGGGGCCTGTCGAGAGTCATTTTTGAATTTCTTGTTTGTTCAAAACTTGAACAAGATTTTAATGCAGGCTGTTTACAAGTATTTTTTCTGAGTTTAATTCTTCGGAAAGAAGTGCGTTGAGAAGCCCTCGAGAGCCATATTCGAATATCTTTTAATTAACTCAACACTAGCACACGATTCTAATGGTGGCTGGTTAGACGCATTTTTCTGATTTTAATTTTAAGGGAAAAAAATACGCCAAAGCGCTTCAAGATCCGATTTCGAAATTCTTTAAATTTATTCAATACTAGCACACGATTATAATGAAGACTGGTTACACTTTTTTTCTGCGTATAATTCTTCTAAGAAAATAAGTACGCCTAGGACCCTTCGAGAGACATTTTCGAATTTCTTTAAATTTGTTCAAAACTAAAACAAGATTTTATTGCAGGCATATATTTTCTGGGCTTAATTCTTCGAAATGAAGAAGTGCGCTTGGGGCCTGTCGAGAGTCATTTTTGAATTTCTTTAAATTTGTGCAAAACTTGAACAAGATTTTAATGCAGATTGGTTACACGTATTTTTTCTGAGTTTAATTCTTCGGAAAGAAGTGCGCTGAGAACCCCTCGAGAGCCATATTCGAATATCTTTTAATTTACTCAACACTAGCACACGATTCTAATGGTGGCTGGTTAGACGCATTTTTCTGATTTTAATTTTAAGGCAAAAAAATACGCCAAAGCGCTTCAAGAGCCGATTTCGAAATTCTTTAAATTTATTCAATACTAGCACACGATTATAATGAAGACTGGTTACACTTTTTTTCTGCGTATAATTCTTCTAAGAAAATAAGTACGCTTAGGACCCTTCGAGAGACATTTTCGGATTTCTTTAAAATTATTCAAAAACAAGAACACAATGGGTTTAACTCTTCGCATCGGTCCTTTTGAAAGTCACCACTGGTTTCTTTTTTTCTGCCGACAGCAAGCTCATTACTGGATCGTTATGTCCATGCTGAGAGAAAAAAATTCAAATTCTTTAAGCGTATACCCGTACCGAAATGCCGGGAAGCTGATATTTCGGCCAGCTTCCTCTCCACTAGCTGCACTCCATTTTGAATGCATTGGTATTATCACAACAATTGCGGAAATCTTGTGAAAGTAATATAAACTACTGGATTGAAAAAATAGTTTAAGTACAGGGTGGGCCATCTACATATGATCTATATAAACTCTAAATAACTTTGGCATACGTTGTCAAATCGACAAATTTCAAGAATTTATCACTTCAACTGAACGCGCTGAAATTGTTCAGCTATGCATTCAAAAAAGTTTCTCAATCGTTGCTACTCAATGTGCGTTTCGTTTAAAAAATAAATGTTTATCTGTTCTCGCATAACTTCGAAAATGTTTTTCATAATTTGACAAATGAGGTATTGTCGGAAGCTTTTTGATTGTGCGTAGGTTATAGCTTATGTTAGTTCAGAATAAATTAAATATTGCGGCTTCTACGGCATGAAGAAGTCATGAACAACAAGCAAAAAAAAATATTTGCCGTGTTGGATATCAAATGAAAGTGCTTAATTAGTACATACCTATACTAGAGAGCTGCACACGGTGTACAGTCGGCACAACCAGACTTTTCTTATTTTTTTGAGGCCTGTTTTGGAAAGATTTTTTTTTTTATTCACATTAAGTTGGTATGTTTGGAGTTGGTATGTTTATACTAGAAAGCTGCACAAAATGTTATAAAGCACTTCGCTACTGCACAGTACTTCCAAGCACTGTATTTCACTGCAGAGCTGACAACAGAACAAAATATTTTGATGTTCTGTTTGCTTCAAAATAAAACCTTCAGTGCTTGAACTGCCTTTGCTGCAGTGCTCGACAGTGCTTGAATATTTCAAAACATTAGAACATCACACAAAATGCTTGAGTGTAGCAAACTTTCGGCAAGCATAGCGAGTGCACTAGAATGCTTTGATTGTTTGCGCAGCAGACATAATATTAAGCCACAACAGACACAAGCAGATTGTTTGTTTGTGTTAGTCAAAAAAACCACCACCAAAATCATTGCGAAAACCAAAACGTTCTACTATGCTTGAAATGTTCTACTTCAGTTTAGTTCTAGTTCAGTTTGCTTCTACATCCATTTTGTTCTATTGTAATTCAGGTGTGTGCTGTTTCACTTTTGTTTTGATGTTCTATTGCTTGTTGTTAACCAAGCACTTTTGACACTGAAGTATTTGATTTGTTTTTTGTTGAAGCCAAAGACATGAAGTGCTTGAAAAAACAGCTGATGGCTTACAAGACATTTATGCAGTGCTTGCGCAGCTCTCTAACTTATACATACAAAATATATTTTAAGCTGTTGCTCCAGCTTACCTTTTTGAATGATTTAGTCAAAATAATGGTTGGGGGCGGGGTCTTCTCGGAACAATTGAACGTCCGGCAGTCTTTTCGACTACCGGACCACTGCAGCGTTTTTCAGGCGGAGATCCTAGCCATAAATGAGGCTTTAATCTGCTTACGCAACACCGGCCTGGAAACCGGCGAGATAAATATATATTCCGATAGCCAGGCAGCTATAAAGTCATTGAGAGCGTTGTCTTCAAACTCGCTGACAGTCAACAACTGCCGCCAATCTATCCAAGAGATGGCACAGCAGTTTGTTATAAGCCTCATTTGGGTGCCAGGGCACCAAAATATAACAGGCAACGAAATAGCCGATGAATTAGCCAGACATGGCACGACCATTACCCTCCTCCCGGATAAGGAGGATATCCGTATGCCAATGGCTACTTTTAAGCTATATACAAGGGAAAAATTTAGTTCCCAAGCTCAAAGGATGTGGAACAGCACATCCCACTGTAGAATCAGTCGCCAAATATGGCCTAGAATAGACCCCAAACGTTCTGTCAGACTCTGTGAACTTAACCGGTCACAGTGTTCGGCTGTTGTTAGGGCGATCACGGGTCACTGGCTTGTTGGAGCACATGCGACCAGAATGAATGCCCCGAGCAATGACTTCTGCAGAAGTTGCAGAGACGAGGAAGAGGTAGAATCAGTAGAGCACTTCTTCTGCTCCTGTGAAGCTCTATGTAGACGCAGGAAAAAATATCTGGGAAATTATTTCCTCCACAACCTAGAGGAGCTAGGTCCTATTTGTCCGAGAATGATTGCAAGCTATATTGCAGCAACAGGCTGGGACTCCCTTTAAGAATATTTTCTGGAGACGGGTTTTAATTAGAGATTCGCGCGGTATCACAACGGGCCAGTGTAGGCCTAAGTGTGCTGGCTTGTTAAGCCAGCTACCGCTATAACCTAACCTAACCTAGTCAAAATAATTAACTGCAAAGTATATAGTTAGTTAGTTAGTTTGCTATATTTTTTTTATAATTTTTAAGTTAAGGCTAGCTTTAAATTAACAGAGTTAGATTAATCATCTTTTCAACTGGAATATAGTAAGGTAATAAAGTATTATATAAAAAAAAAGTATATAAAAACAAAATATTCAAACAGAAAAAAATTTTGTTTTTTTGCTCAAATAAGAAAATCGGCCAATTACAAAATTCATCAAGATAAACATAAAAAAATATATAGCTCATTATTATTATGTGCCCAAAAATAATTGAAATAATTCAGTACTTAAATAACTTTTAAGGCGTTTTGTCTAGCTATAAATCGGTTTGCATTATTAATTCTAAAAATATTTGAGGATGTTCTAATTTCTTAACACTGCTTTGAATTTTTCTGCCATTTGGAAAACACAAAACGTGTAATTTTTTTTTAAAGAAAAAGCTTAACACTAAACTCAAAAGTTACAGCAACCTAAATTATGGCTAAAAAAAATCAACGCAAATTTAAGTGCAAGAAAGAACACGACATGCTTAAAACTTTCAAGCATACTTAATCAACTACATAAAAGGTCATAAAAAGCTATTAACATTTTAAAGCGCTGGGATGCATCATCAATCTTTGCTTATGGATTTGCCTGGAGCACAGCTTTGACAAACCTTAAATTTTCCAATTTGCCAACGAACCCTCGTAGCTGGGGCACTCATCAAATTGAAATGCAATGTGACTAGCCTTGAAGTACTTCAATGACAACCAAGTCGAAATCTATGAGAGAAGACGAGAAGCCGAAAAGCCGCTGGCATGACAAAAATTTCTTCCTTGCAACAAAATGTTGAAAAGTTACAGTTACAGCTACAGTTATAGCTGAAGCTGAAGCAGTAGCTACAAGCTACAGTTATACAGCTTCAGTTACAGTTAGTCCCAACTACAGAACGCTGACAATTCAATTGTCACATCCGTTTATAAAGTTGGCAGCCATGAGCCATTTCAAGGTTAACTTTTTACCTTCTTCTCATCGTTCTTCTTCTATATAGATTTTCTTGCTTTTTTTTTGGCTGCCATTGCAGACAATTTCCAATTCTGGGACGAGAACTGAAACTGGTTCGATGGCATGGAGCAGCTCCAACTGCTGCCGCTCTGTCAGGCTGTTTCCTGTCAGAACGGTTTTTTAATTTGGCACTGTCAATTTCACAGACGTTGCACACCCCGCTCTTGGAGCTGCTGTACAACTGCGATAAAGTTGGGGCAGCCACAAATTGAAATCCTCTACAATACATTTATATAGATACATAAATATATATAAATACACACATATGATGTATATGTAAGTGCTATGTTTGTACATATACATATATATATATTGAATTTTTCATATGCAAGTTTTTGACATATAGTTCATAGTTCAAGTTGCTGCTTTTTGCAGCATATTACAAAAATAAATCTACACGCACTACGACGGTTGCTTAAAAACTTGTTGGCCAACTCATTTTGTTAATTTCGTTTTTGTAAGCAATTGAGTACAATTAATTATTATTTAAATACTGCAAAAGGAAGTAGTATTATTTTGATGTTGATATATGTGAATGTTCATCTGTTCACACATAACTTCTAAACTGCTTAGCGTAATTTGACCTTTGAGCTATCGTTGGAAGCGTTTTGATCGTCCACAGGTTATAGGCTATGTTAGGTCTGCCTAAATTGTATATGGCTCTCCAGTACATAAAGCAGTGATGGGCAGTCTCTCAATTTACATAACTCGCGAGGCTATTGCACCAAAATCTGCCGCAGCGCAGTCGGCTCATATACGGTCCAAGTGTGTGAAATCTCTCGCTCTTTTTTGCTTAATTGCGGTTCTTGCTCTCTCGTGATATATTGAGGAATAACTGAAAAAAGTGGCCAAAAACTGGTTTTTCGAAAATATCTCGAAAACGGTGCTTAAGAAAAAAAAAAAATGTTGCCATTTTCGTGTATCTCAAACCCCAAATTAACCTAAAAAAAAAAATTTAAGAAGGTTAATTTTTCATGTAAACTAGAGTAATTTGTACATAACAATATCAGATGCAAATATTTTCGTGTCTCATACTTTTCGGGATTTAGTTTTTTGAACTTATATAAAAGCATACTAAACGCTGTAAATGAGAACTGCGCTCAGGCTACGCCAATAAAAGTCATCACCTCAAAAAAAATTTAACAAATCCAAGCAATTCTATAGCCTGACCAAAGAGTGATGCTGTGCGTGATTGCTGAGTTCGTAGTTCCCACAGACACATGGTTTCTCAAAAGAAAGTATACACGTCGATATTGTTTTTAAAAAATAAACTACCCAACTTTGATAATTAGTAAACATTCTTATTATAGACATATTTTTTTTTAATTTATCGATTCACAAAATATACGGCCGTGCTCCGGCCAAAACGAATCCGAACATTTTATTTGGATTTGTGCATCCAATTCACCAAACCGATTTTTTCACGAATTTATCGAAAATAAAAAGGGATATATTAACGAAAAAATTCGTTTTTCCGCAGCACGCAAAAAAGAATCCGAAAAAAAATGGTTCGGTTTGGTTTTTTCGTTTTCCGCAGCACGGCTGATAAACTTTCTTTTGAGACACCTTGTGGATTTGTTTGTCATTGTTAAATCTTTCTAAAGAGAACTTTTTGTGTCCTTTTGGGCAACAATTTCCAAGAAGTTTCTGAATGGCTTAAGGTCGATAATAAAAGAGTTTATCGAAGGAGCGTTTTGCGATGTTTACTAGCAATAGCCATTTCGTTACTGTGTATACAATGTATATCCAACACGAGTCGAATTAGAGGACTTCATCTGTAGAAATCGACACCAAGGTGAACCTAATAATAGTTATAGTTTTTTTTGGTTTGCCTGTACACCGATAATCTTGGCAACGATATTACCATATGCGAGAAATATTTTCCAGCTTTTTTCAGAAATATATTAATCAAAACAGATTTCCTTCAAATGATATGTTTCTGTTTTAGCACTTTTTGAAATTAAAGGCCTATACGCAGCACAATATATTTCGCACGAAATCGCAAAAAAAAAACAAATATCCCAAATGGGATTTAAACAAAAAAAAATAACATTTTTTTTCTTAAAACTTGTAAAATTGTAAAATTTTTCAAATTTACAAATAAATCTTACAAAAAATATGTTTAAAAAAAAAGACCGCTCTTTTACTAAGCCGCTTACTTTTCAGCCTGCCCTCGTAAGCCTCAAGTTGCAGTTTTTTGCACACTGGTTCACTACATTGTGATTAATATGCGTATTTATTATTTATAAACAAGCTAAAGCTATTAAAAAAAACAATACACTTGAATCCGAATGTTTTGTTGATTAAATTAAACGTCAATTTACAAACACTTTAAAACATTAAAAACATATAAAATTAATAGATACAAGTGCATTTTACAATTTATTTTCAATAAAAATATAAACAAACTTTTTATAAAAAAACCTAAAATTGAGGACATGTACTTAAAAACAAAAAAAAATGTATTTTGGTCTCATATAAATTTTTAATTTAATGTTAAAAAAATGTTTACGTTAAGCCTTATGTATTGGAAAGCAGCTAAGTAGTTGGAGATGACGTAACAAACACAGTGGGGATCAAAAGATTAAAAGGTGGCTTAATTCTAAGAGTTACGATAGATCACTGCATAAATACATTCAAGACAGAATTAAAAAATTCGATGAATAATAAAAAATATCAAATACCAAGTAAAAATATGTGCGACAGCAGCCTAATAGATTCAAAGTAACCAATTTTCCCAGAAGAGTAATTACTTATTATAGACGTATTTCAGAAAAATTAATGCAGGATTGTATGATGATTCTACTAAGTAAATATGATGGCTCTCAAAAAGATTTAGATTTAGATTTAGATTTTTAACAAAATATTTTGAAATTGTAATTCGATTGCAATAATTTGTTCAGCGTGCAATTCTTTGTTTCAATGAAAATTGGTAAAATTTTTGGATGATGGTTTAGTGAGCGAAGACAGCAGCGGACGATATCCCTCTAGAATTCTTATTAAAAAAACTTTAAGTATTTATAAAAATGCAACATGGGTTTGTAAAAAGTTGGTCCACTTCTACTAACCTTTTAGAAGTTTCGTCTCTTATTATGCCCTGTACCTATAGGTACAAAGGATATACTAGATTTGTGCAATGTATGTAACGGACAGAAGGAGGCGTGGCAGACCCCAAGTCCTTTATACCAAAATGCTTATCATAACCTCGGGTAGCGATTGAGCCATGTCCGTCCGTCCGTCCGTATGAACGCCTAGATCTCGGAGACAATAAGAGCTAGAGACACGGAACTTTACCAGCTGGTGCGCATATTTCCTACGAAGATGAAGTTTGTTGAATCATGTCAATATCTTTCCCCGTTCCCCCGCTGTAGATTTTCGCGTTTTTTAGCCACACCGTTTAATATTTTCAATTGAAATTTAACAGAGCGATGCGTTGTGGAAACATGCATCTATGTGTAAAAAATGAATAAAATCGGACAAATACAACAGAAGTTATAGTCAAAAATGTACAAATTTCACCACCCTTGCCTATAAACTGCGTCAATATTTGACTCCTCGTAATTATGGTTACAAGTGACCTAGAATTACAATTTTTGGTAAGCTGATTTATGTGGCTCTAATGAACAAATCCACATAGAAATTTAATCGATGTGGTCCCCCCACGCCCCGCAATAGATTTACCATGTTTTCTCTCACACCCCTCAACATACCAACTTGAAACTTACCCCATATACTTTAAATAACTTCTTTGACGTAACATTCGAGTTTCATCAAAATCGGTAATAATTTAGGGAACTTATAGGTATAAATATCGAATTTCACCAAAAAAAAAAAAAAATCCAATTGGAAAGTTCGTAGAAGGAATATGCAGGAAAAATTGTTTGCGAGACAAAAGGTACAGGGTATTCCACTGTCGGGCACCGCCTCGACTGTACCACATTTTTAATCTTGGTTTTACGGAAAAAAAAACAAACTGATGTCATTTATACTGACTTTAGCAAAGCATTTGACTAGGTAAACCATAGTCTTCTGATTGTTAAACTGTCTCGTCTGGGGTTTCCGTCTTGTCTTTTAAATTGGATATCGTCCTATTTATCCAACTGAGTCCAGAAGGTAGTTTTTAAAGGCTGCGAATCTACAGAAATTATGGTCACGTCAGAGGTACCTCAAGGTAGCCATCTAGGCCCTCTTCTTTTTAACTTATTTTTAAATGATCTCCCTCAGGTAATCTTATCTTCTCACATTCTTATGTATGCGGATGATGTTAAACTCTGTATGTCCTACTCCGATAATAATAAGTACTTACTTCTTCAGCATGATTTTGATAACATGCAATCTTGGTGCAATATCAACCAACTCTTTCTCAACAAGACAGAATGTAACGTTATGATATTTTATCGTTCTGCTCCTTACTTGGCTACTTGCTCTTTAGAATCTTCTACCTTACAACGCATCGAGAGTGTGTCTGACCTTGGTGTTTTGTTTGATCATAACCTTAAATTTAATAATCATATTTACAACATCGTGAATACGGCTAGAGGTGTTCTTGCTTTTATTAAGCGTTGGTCTAAAGAGTTTAACGACCCTTACACAACCAAACTTCTTTATATTTCTCTCGTCCGTCCAATTTTGGAATATTGTTCCTGCGTTTGGAGCCCTCAATACCACCTTTATCAGGACATGATTGAGTCCGTACAAAAGCAATTTCTCCTTTTTGCACTTCGTGGCTTAAACTGGGACCCAAATATCCGACTGCCGCCATATTCTGATAGACTTCGCCTCATAAAGTTGCCTTCCTTAAATCATCGCAGAACATGCCATGGCGTGTTATTCTTGCATAAGCTGTAACTCGGTCTTATCGATTCCAATGTACTTCTTAGCAAAGTTACTTTTGTCATACCATCCAGAGTAACTCGTAATTTTCGACGCTTAGCCTTACAATTTTGTAGATCTACTTATGCTTTGCACGATCCTTTCCGTGTCTTATGCTCTAACTATAATAACTTCTACAATATCCTCTCTTTCGAACGGTCTATTCAATCTATCACTTCTTCTATCTTAAGTCACCTTGACTTGCCACTTCGAGCATCCTTGACCAATCCTATATTATGAGTCACCCACTTGGTCAACGGTGATCCATTGGCTCTTTTTGAGATATAATGTTTAATTTTTATCTTGCTTCCTTTTTTCAACTTTAATATTGTAAATCCAAGTTTCTGGCCAGTTCTTGATGTGAGTTGGTGCATATCATTAAAAAGTTCACCCATCGGGCTAGAGACGCGGATTAGTTCATATCAATACCCTCGCTCTATTTTCTTTTCTAAATAAATTATATGTACTTTTTTATAATATAAGGTCAACTGTACGTAGCTGTACCCCTCAATAAATAAAAAAATAAATAAAAATAGAAACAACAAAATCCATGATTGAAAATAAGATATCAAAGAACTTCGTTCTGATTTACACAACTTTTCTTCTTTTAAAAAAGTGTTTTTGCTACGGCATCATTTATTTTTTTGCCTAGTGTGGCCACTAGATGGCGCAATCAAATTGTTGCATATTTGTGGTATTTTTATACCCTGTACCTATGTATGTAACGGACAGAAGGAGGCGTGGCAGACCCCAAGTCCTTTATACCGAAATGCTTATCATAACCTCGGGTAGCGATTGAGCCATGTCCGTCCGTCCGTCCGTATGAACGCCTAGATCTCGGAGACTATAAGAGCTAGAGACACGAACCAGCAGGTGCGCATATTTCCTGGAAAGATGAAGTTAGTTGAATCATGTCAATATCTTCCCCCGTTCCCCTGCAGTAGAGTTTCGCGTTTTTTAGCCACACCGTTTAATATTTTCATCTGAAATTTAACAGAGCGATGCGTTGTGGTTACATGCATCTGTGTGTAAAAAATTAACAAAATCGGACAAATACAGCAAAAGTTATAGTCAAAAACATACAAATTTCACCACCCTTGCCTATAAACTGCGTCAATATTTGACTCCTCGTAATTAGGGTTACAAGTGATCTAGAATTACAATTTTTTTTTTTTGGTAAGCTGATTTATGTGGCTCTAATGAACAAATCTACATAGAAATTTAATCGATGTGGTCCCCCCACGCCCCGCAATAGATTTACCATGTTTTCTCTCACACCCCTCAACATACCAACTTGAAACTTACCCCATATGCTTTAAATAACTTTTTTGACGTAAGATTCGAGTTTCATCAAAATCGGTAAAAAATTAAGGCAACTTCCAATTGGAAAATTCTTAGAAGGAATATGTAGGAAAAATTTATCGAGACAAAAGGTACAGGGTATTCCACTGTCGGGCACCGCCTCGACTGTACCACATTTTTTTTAAACCAGTTTCCAAATCCAAAACATTCATTTCAAGAACTTTAGAACGATACATGACTGGTTTTTTACAGCCCAATATATTATACAATGTAATCACAACAGCATTAAACTTATTTAAGAAAAAATACTTAAATTTGCACTCAAAAGCTCTTAGTTAATTATTTACACTTGAGTGCATATTAAATTTTGTTTTATTCAAGTTTATTTATATAAAAAAAATATAAACGAAAATTGTTTAGAAATTCCCCCACGCAGTATAAAAATATTTTTTTACGAAATGGAATATGAAAAAACCTAGCAAATAGCTTCCATTGAAATTTTATTTTATATATATTATACATTGCCTTTTTTTTTGTAAAATTATTTTATTTTTTTAAATACAAGCTATGAGGTAATCGTATACACTTTTGAATTGTATTTATTCATTAATTACTGCAATTTAAAACAATAATGTATCTCAAGCTAACAAATTAACGTTAATGCTAAAACGCAATTTGTTTGCAATTCGAGTATATGTATGTGTACAACATTTATGTACTATGTATTATATACACAATAATTTGTATATAGGCTTTGAGTAGTCTAACAAGGGGGCGTGTTTAGTGTTGCAAAGTGCCCTTAGGTATAGATAGTACAGTACTTAGATTTATTACAACGAATTTCGAACCAAACATATGCTGCAACTTTCCAGTTCAACGTACGTAGGCAACTTAATGTCAGATTTTAATACCCTGCAAAAAGCCGAGTTAGAAGGGGGTACAATTCCGATAACAAAATAATTATGCCTCGCTACGTCTTGGGGATGTAACCTATAACCCCTGATCAGATAACATTTTTGAAATTGCGTTTATATTTATATGGCCGGCAGCTTTACCCCAGACATTAAATCTATAGAGCAGAAACAAGTAGCGTCATTTTTGGCAACTCTTTAAAAAAATATTATATAATAACTTTATAGTGAAAAATATACTTAAAAAAAAAACATGAGCTACATTAAAATTCTTATTCAAATGAAGCAACATTTATTGCTTCCGCGTCGTCTAAAAATTTTTTGTAAAAATTCTATAAAGAATTATTTTAGTATTTTGTAAGAAAAGATGGCGTACGTTAAAGTCGGGCGCGGACGACTTTGGGATACCCTGTACCACCACATTGCAATCAAGTCCGATATATTGCTTACAAACTCCAAAATATATTTCTTTGCCAAATAAACGAAACACAACGATTTTTGTTCAAAATACGTTTTTTTGACCGATTGGACCTATGGGAGCTATATGATATAGTCAACTGATTTTGATAAAATTTGGTACAGTGTTGAAGATCTCTAAAAACTTCTGAATGCCAAATTTGGTTACAATGTCTTCACAAACAAACGAAACACAACCAATTTTGTACAAAAAGCGTTTTTTTCGACCGATTGGTCCTATAGGAGCTATATGATATAGTCAACCGATTTTGATCAAATTTGGTACAGTGCTTGGGAACTCTAAAAAACTCCTTAACGCCAAATTTGGTTATGATATCTTCATAAGCAAACGAATTATCCATCTAAAACTTTTGCTTTTTTTCGAGGTCCTCTGAAACACCCCTATGGGAGCTATATAATGTAGTCCCGATATCAAAAAAATAAAATAAACTTGTCTCCTATGGATAAATAACGGATCTTATCTGAAAGTTTGGTTGCTCTAGCTTTTACCATCTCTGAGATCTAGGCGTTCATACGGACAGACGGACAGACGGACAGACGGACATGGGTATATCGACTTCTCTAGTCACTCTGATCATACTTTAGGTAACTTTGGGGGGTCTCCGACTTCTCCTTCTGTACGTTACATACATTTTCGGCTTGCACAAACACAATATACCCTTTGTACCATACGGTACAGGGTATAAAAATGTTTTCTAAATTAAATCAAGTGCCAAATATAACTTCATAATTTTTAGAATTTTTTTTTTAATTCTTTCCTAGCTCATTTACCAAAATATAACTTAAACTTTCTTTGCAGAAATTTAAATTTCACGTGTTGCAGTAATTTGTTTGATTTTTTTTTGAATTCTCTGCAAGACTTTCTTTTGTAAAAATTGTAAGAAAAAAAAATTCATTTTGCGTGTTTCAGTATTGTGTAAAAATATTTTCTAACTTAAACCAACTTTTATAAAAATTCTTAAAATTTTTTTTAAATTCTTCCGCGACAAGAAGTTTTTTGTAAAATTTCTTTGAAGAAAATTAAATTTCACGTCTTGCACTATTTTTTTTTTTTAATTCTGCTTCAAATCAAAGTGCGCAAAAATTTTTTTTGTAAAATTCTAAGGAAATTAATTTTCACATGTTTCAGTATTTAAAAAAAAAAAAAATTGTGTATTAAGTTGGCAAGAAATTTTATAAAAATTCGTTGAAAAAAAAAAACACGTTTTCAAATATTTTTTTAAAATTTTTTTCTTATTTAAATTAAGAACCAATTATGGCTTTAGAAACGGCCAGAAATTTATTTTATGAAAAAATTGATTTCATAAGAAATTTTTTTTTTTTATTTAAATCAACTACTAATTATAGCTTCGGAATGCGCAAAAAATTTTTAGTAAAAATTCTATGACTGAAACTAAGTTTTACTTGTTTCAGTATTTTTAAAAAAAAAAAAATTTCTTTTTTAAATCAAGAACCAATAATCACCTCAGAGTCGGCAAGAATTTTTTTTTATAAAAATTCATTAAAAAAATTTAATTTCACGTATTTTTTAAGATAATTTGTTTTTTAATTTAGATCAAGACCCAGTTATAAACTCAGAGTCAGTTAAAACATTATTACAAAAATTCTATAAAAAAAAATATTTTCACTGGTTTCAGTAATTTTAAAGAGTAATTTTTTATTCTATGAAAAAATTAAACTTTCACGTGTTTCCGAATTTTTTTAGAAATTTGTTTTTCTATTTAAATCAAGAAGCAATTATACCTTCAGAGGCGAAGAAAAATTTTTTTAAAAATTTTCACGTGATTCAGTATTTTTTAAGTATTTTTTTTCTTAATTTTTCGGAAATTATTATGCAAAGCCATATATATATGATAACAAAAATACACTTAAAATTAGTTATAATATATTAATAAAAATATTCAATTTAAATTTGTTTGCTTATGAGCTTCTTTTTTATGTTACAGTTTACAGAATTCAGCTTTAATTTTAATTATTCTAACTAGCAACTCTTAAAAATTAATTAAATAAATAGTTAATAAAAACGCACACAACAGTATAAAGACAATTAAAAAAAACTTTGTGAGAAAAGGGTTTTAATTAAACAGCTCAGAAAAAAAAAAATATTTTAAAAATAAAATATAAAAAATATAAGTGAGCCGGGCGATGTGCTAAGATAAAGTTGCATACCGACTTTGTGGAGTATTTTACACTCTAAAATTTTTTATAAATTCTTAAAGTATGGGAAAGTATTTTTTTAAGACAAAAAAAGAGAATTGTTTGACGTTTGACCTTGAAAGTCATGGTCATGATATGCATGGTTACTTTTTGAATGTATCAAAAATTTCTTAATTTTTTTTGTTTTTCGTTTTAAATTTGCACGCAAAAATGTAATCATTCTCATTTAAGAGCAAAGATCATTAAAAAAAAAAATTTTAAATTGTTTTTAAGCAAATTAAAAAAAAATAAAAAATTTTATTCGCTTACGAGATATGGCTTGTTACTTCATTGACTATTAACTGATCACTTTTTAATTTGAGATTAAAAATAATTCAAAAAAAAAAATAACTGCTCACTTTTGAGATAAAAATATTATTAATATTTATAATAACATTATTGATAGTTATTTAGTTATCGAAAACTCGATAAATAAAAAAAATGTCTCAAAAAATAAGTACAAAGTTAATACTGTCTAGTACCTGTACCCACTTATAAAAAAATCATAAAAATCGAGCAGATCGGTATATATTATATAAATTATATTATGTACATTATATATGAGAGTAACTCTTTTTCAGTGAGAAATTTTGACACGTTTTATTTCAACAAAAGAGCTTTGTTTTAGCAACATCGAAATCCTGTTTTATGAAAACATCGTTCAAAATCGATTAATTTGCCAGAAACCATCGATGCTGTGCGCAAACTTTTATTCAGTTGAAGTGCATATTTATTTTTATGAGTATAAAATTCATTTTTCAAATCTTAATACGCATAACAAAAATTTATTCATTTAGAAGACTCAAAAATTCTCAACTCAAGCAATTATTCAAATTAACTTAATACTTTATGCGACAAAAATTCTCATACTAGCTCATTGGGGTATTTACACTGCACGTTTTTCATTAGCACACAATACAAGACTTTTATATAAAAAAAAAAAAATGATATGTATATACATTAGGGTGGGTCAATTTTTTTCGGTATAAGGGCTCACTCGGATTTTGATTCTTTGGGTAATTCTAAGCAAATTTGCCCAAGAAACTATGGGTCTAAAATGAATTTCGAGTCGCCCACTTTTTCAAAATTTTTGAAGAAAAAAAACCGAAAAAAATCAAAAACCAACACTAAAGCGCCCTCTGGCGGCACCCAAAATTAAAAATAGATGTCAATTATGAATTCCTCGACCCTAAAAACCCCCAAATTCACATTTGGCTTGAGAAAAAATATCGATTTTAGGCCTTTTCAATGAATTTCTAAGTCGATTTTTGAATATGTCGAAAAAAACCTATTTTAAAAAAGTGGGCGACTCGAAATTCATTTTAGACCCATAGTTTCTTGGGCAAATTTGCTTAGAATTACCCAAAGAATCAAAATCCGAGTGAGCCCTTATACCGAAAAAAATTGACCCACCCTAATATACATATATATAGCTAGTACTGTATAGGTATTATTTCCAATGAAAGTTTTTGTGAAATATTCATTCAACAGGCATACAAATGTACATAAAATTTTAATTTGAATATGAAGGCAAAACGACAACCGCAAAACTAAGGCCGTATCTGCCAAACTAGTAGAGAGATTATTTCTAAACAAAAAAACAATATATAAACTTATATATATATACATGCCAATAGACATATGTAAATGTCTATATAAATATTCTTTCGTTTGAACAAAATATTTAATAGAATTTCTGTGCTAATAGTAGATAGTGTAGGCCAGCTGATAACCTTCTGATTGCCTCTCAAAGGTCAAGTCTAAGAGTGTGCAAACACGGCGGATGCGTGATATAGATTTTCTATACAACTACAAAAATTCATTCAATTCATATGTTTATTAAATTTAAATGGAAAATTAAATAAAATAAGACTAAGATTTAAAAAAAAAAGACCCCTTAAGTATGCACAGTAACTAAAGTTAGTAGCAAGCAGCACAAGAAGCAAGAAGCTACTGATGCGATTTAACAATCTAATCCAATTTGCTTTGACTCAACGACAGTGCACTGCAAAAGTTAAGAGCCATCCAAAAAATACTAGATAGAAGCTACAGCTACAGATGAAGTACACAGCAACACAGATACAAACTACAGCTTCAGTTTGTTAACAATTGTTTTCTGTTATTTAATTTGCTAGACTTTTGCTTTGATTTAGTTTTCGGCATATAGTGAGCTCAAAAAGTCTGCTTATACTTAAATAGCCAACCACAAGATTTGTTATAGCCATGGCTCATTTTTATGGGGTTTTTTTTTTTTTTGGTATGAGGGACCTTGAAAATATTGCAGCACATTGTCGTAGCCGTTGTTCTCGTTCTTGTTGTTGTTGTTGTTGGTCGACCGCAGTACAAATGCGTCGCAGTCAACTTATGAGACATTTACTGGCCATATATTGTAGCATATACATACGAGGGTAGTTTAATAAGCTGCTGACTGCAGTTTTGAGCGGTTGTTGGTTACAGCTTGTGACGTAATTGATTTTAAGTGTACTTCAATTGAGCAACATTGAAAAAATCCTTCAAAATCGATTTCATCAGAAATCATCGATAAAAAAAAACCAAAAAAATTATTATTATTATATTGCTCAGATTCGGCACAGATATCTTCTTTCTGTCCCGCACATAGAAAGTTCAGTGCAACTCAAATCAGACAATCTCAGGAATTCGTACAATATTAAGTAAAAGTTGAACCATCTTAGAAATCGTGAAAAGCGTTCATCACGTATACTATGATGACTTTGCAGCATCGATTCCAATAGCTTAGAAGTGATTTACTAAAAGCCGATGTGGACGTTCCAACATAAGTGACATCAAAGGTTCAGCTAGCCTTAAAAAGATGACGTCACGCTTATAATCGTCGATAATCGGGAAAAGCAAGTGTACGTTAGTTAAAGGGGCGTGAACACAAAAAATTATAGATTTTGGGGTTCAAAGTCTCTATAGCTAAGAAGTGGTTTACTGAAAGCCGACAAGCGATATCAAAGGTTAAGTTAGCTTAAAAGATGACATCACGCTAATTATCGCCGACAATCGAGAAATGCAAGTACATAAGCTAAAGGAGCCTGAACAGTAACTAAGCGAGTGCACAAAAAAACGTATTTTCTGCTTTAAATTCCAATAGCTTAGAAGTAGTTTACTGTAAGCCGACAAGTAACATCAAAAGTTCAGGTAGCCTAAACGATGACGTCACGCTAATAATCGTCGACAATCGCGAAATGCAAGAACGTTAGTTAAAGAAGCCTAAACAGTAACTATGCGAGTACACAAAAAAATGGAATTTCGGCTTCAAATTCCAATAGCTTAGAAATAGTTTACTGTAAGCCGACAAGTAACATCAATGGTTCAGGTAGCCTAAACGATGACGTCACGCCAACAATCAGGAAATGCAAGTACGTAAGTTAAAGAAGCCTGAACAGAAACTTAGCTGGTACCTATACAAAAAATATTGTTTTTCAGTCTCAAAGTTAAGATCATGTTTACTCTAAATTTTTACAAATCCAAGTTCGAGAAAAAACACTAGCACGTCAAGGATCTTTCGAATAACTCGCGCTATTGGCGTTTTTTTTGTGGTTATGTCGGAACCCTGCTAAGCTCTTTGCTTCAGACTCAATTTGTATGGGATTTTTTGACGCCATTTTGTAAACAATCATGAATACATCACAACATACCATAGACCAAGGTACAGTCTACGCATTTGGCGGGCTTCTACTCAAAATAGTCAGGGCCAAAATTATTTTTTTAGACTCACGCGAAGCTATTCACATTGATCGCGTAGACCGTAAGAAAATTTTAACTTAAAGCAAATAGAGAAAAAAAATTCTTTAAAATTACAGAGCAAATTCAAAATGAAGATCGACTTTTTGCCAAGTATGGAAAACGCTGTTCTAAAGAATACGCTTTACCTTTATGCCTTTTTTTTTGGGCAGCGACACATGAAACTGCCCTCGTACATGCAAGTATCTTTGGGCGTTTTTTTTTTTTTTACAATGTATTCTTAGCGTGGTTTTTGGCAACGCATTGCACGTGCAAAATGGCGACATGGCCTTTATGGCAACATGGCTGCATAGCTTTTGGGCCATGGCTCTTGTGCTTGCTCCTGGTTCTAGATTGTTGGCTTGGTTTGGTGTGCAATTTTTGGTTTGACAGTCAGGCAGGCAAACAAAAGTGTCCTTTGTGTGTTTTGTTTTAGCTACGCCTGGCTGCTTGGCGCTCTCTATGCTGTCTATGCTCTCTCTCCTCGAAATGCTCGAACTCTCTTAACGAACTAGTAACTATCTTGTACTTACTCTGTGTTTTACTTTGCCTTGGGAACATTTTGTTGCATTTTTATTATTTGCATTATTAAAATTCGTTTATGCTCACATTCCCTATTCCCTGTTTAATTTTTATGCTCCACATCCCTACCAAGAGCAGAAGGAAGGCACGTCCTAACAAGCTCTGACAAGCACAATAAATTTCAACCACAATTATCTTGTTGCGCATAACTTTCAATCGGAGTTAATTGTTTGAGCAAAAACTTTCATTTCATTTCGTTCGTTCATTTGGTATCGTTTGGTCTTTAGCCTTTTGCGTCTGTGGTTTTTCCGTTAGCAGGAGTTAGGAGCAGATATGATATGGAAGAGTTACTATAGTTGTGCCAAATAGTTTGCTAGTTAAGCTCAACCCAATACACATCAACGAAAATTAACTTTTTCCAAGCAAAGACGCAAATGGATTGCGTGTCTGCCAACGTGTGTGTGTGGGTGTGTGGGTGTGGGTGTATGAAAGTCCAACAAAACTATGTATTGCAAGCCATATATACAAATATAAGTACATAAGTATGTTATATGAAAGCTTATTAGTGAGTCAATGTCTAAACTTTAATGAAATATAATTACGGCATTAGAAAAGTGGACTCTCGGCGTTACACTTGAGCCACAGTGCCTCCAAATGTGGCACAACTTTCACATTTTTGCACACTCTGAATTAGCTAACTGTGTACTTCAATAAATCCCTTTGTACTGCTCTGACGTCATCTCAGACTTGGCAAAATCCATTTTAAAGCTGGTTCTACTGAAGACACTTCTACAGAAAGTGCCACCTTATGAATCTTTTATGCGTAAATCTACCATAGAGTAACAGATATCATAAATATTTACGATAATAAACGTCATCTTAATGCTCCAATATATCCCTTTATACTTACACTCTAATCTTACACAACCTGCTGACGTCATCACATTCTTCGAGGCTCAAAACTAGACATAAATCTTAAAGACTGCTCCGCAGAAAGCGTGCTTAAGGCGTTGATCTTGGTGAATCTTATGCTTAAAGCACTCCTCTCTAAAAGAGATATTACAAATATATAAAATATTAGATGACATCTAAACCCTCAATTTCATATACCCAACAAAATGTTTATAGATGCCGCACGGTCTCCTGGTACATTGATAGCAACTACATAGCAGACGTACTTGTCAGTGGAAACAAGTATAACTGGGTTTAAATCCAAGTGGGTACGATCCCGGTGATGATTGGGCCCTAAGTGCGCTCTTTTCTCCTGAAGAATCTAAACGTTTAATGCTTTTTTTCAAATGTACCAACCCTTTAGAAAACTCCAGGCTCGGTAAGAATCCCCCGGTTTTCCTCTCTCCCCGCTTCCCCGCTCGACAGATCTGGTTACTTTTAAGGTCCAAAGATAATAATATTTTGGGCACAAAAATAATACAAATTTTTGTTGGGAAGCTGGTAAGTTGTTGGTGGACATCAAGTCAAGCCAAAAAATATAAAAAGTTAACTCAGTACAGTCAGAACATGTGCGGATCCAGGATTTGGTCTTAGGGGGCTCTTCACTTTCAAATGTATATATATCAGAGTGCACAAAAGAATGTTAACCCATTTTTTCCAACTTTTGGGGTGGGTCCGGACCCGAAAAACCCCCGTGGATCCACCACTGAGTCAGACTGTCTGCTTGCAATAACCACAGTTGCTGGATAAGGCCAAACTGATCCGGCTAGGAAACCGGGAGCACACAATAGTGCCTGAATACTTCTGTACCACCAAACGGCAGCTTAGGAAGAGAATCAAGATGAGACTCAGACTTTATCGGCATTGCATGCCAAGCAACTTTTCGGGACATATAATTCGAATAGGTTCAAGTAAATCTCCCAACTGGACTGGCAAAATAGAATTCTACCCTTTTATGACGTACGCTATCATGGGCTAAAAATTCCCTCCAAAAAGAAGCATCTGATAAGTTAGCAAAGAACGGTGACAGCACACAGTGCAGCTTGAACCCTTCTGTGGCATTGGCAGATACAGCACCAAACAGCTGCTAAGAGAGAGCATCCCCATGAGACTCAGATCATAATTCGTATAGGTTGAAGAACCTATTGCCCCAACTGGGTAAAAAATTGCCTCAGTACACTGACCATGTTACTTAAGGAACACCTGAGCAAAATGGGCATCACGGACTCTAAGACCTATAGTTCAAAATTGAGGAGGAATCCTCCCATCAAGTACGCCAAAAATATGCCCGAAAACGAAGCTGGCTAGGAACGGTGCTGCGAAACCAACAATAGTGCCTGAATCCTGCTGTGGAATTCTCAGACACATGACCAAAAACAGCTGCTAAGAGAGAGTAACCAGAATCAGACTATAGTTCGAGTAGGCTCAAGAAAATCCGCCAACTGTGCAGGAATTCCCACAGTACTATGACTGGGTTACGTACGGCACACCTGAACAAAGTACGCATCGCGGATTCTGAGACCTGTAGGCTCGTGAAATCGAGGAGGAATACTCCCATCACGTACTTAGTGTGACGCTCTTGCAATAAGGCGAGATTCCCACTTTGGCGGGAATTTTCGCGAGTATTGGACTAACTGTGGGATCTAGGACAATAAGGGATCATAATAGATTCAAAGTATACACGCTGTCACTCGACTAGCATTTTATTAAATAATTAAGTTTGTTTCTAGTATTAGGCTAACTGAGGGGATCTAGAACAAGAAGCAAGCATTATATAATCTTAGGCTTAGGCTTATGTACTGTAATCTTTGAGCAACTTTTTATACCCTGTACCTATAGGTACAAAGGGTATACTAGATTTGTGCAATGTATGTAACGGACAGAAGGAGGCGTGGCAGACCCCAAGTCCTTTATACCAAAATGCTTATCATAACCTCGGGTAGCGATTGAGCCATGTCCGTCCGTCCGTCTGTCCGTCCGTACGAACGCCTAGATCTCGGAGACTATAAGAGCTAGAGACACGGAACTTTTCCTGCTGGTGCGCATATTTCCTAAGCAGATGAAGTTTGTTGAATCATGTCAATATCTTTCCCCGTTCCCCCGCTGTAGATTTTCGCGGTTCTTAGCCACACCGTTTAATATTTTCATTTGAAATTTAACAGAGCGATGCGTTGTGGATACATGCATCTATGTGTAAAAAATGAACAAAATCGGACAAATACAACTGAAGTTATAGTCAAAAATGTGCAAATTTCACCTCCCCTTGCCAATAAACTGCGTCAATATTTGACTCTACGCAATTATGGCTACAAGTGACCTAGAATCATTTTTGGTAAGCTCATTCATGTGGCTCTAATGAACAAATCCACATCCAAATTTTATCGATGCGGTCCCCCCACCCCCCGCAATCGATTTACCGTGTTTTCTCCCACACCCCTTAACATATCATTTTGAAACTTACCCAATATAATTAAAATAGCTTCTTTGACGTAACTTTCGATTTTCATCAAAATCGGTACAAATTTACGGAACTTATAGGTATAAATATCGTTTTGCACCAAAAAAAAAATAAATTCCAATTGGAAAGTTCTTAGATGGAATATGCAGGAAAAATTTTTTTGACACAAAAGGTACAGGGTATTCCACTGTCGGGCACCGCCTCGACTGTACCACATTTTTTTTTTTTTCGTGTAGTCATTATTCTGGGCAGCTGTTTGTTCAAAGTATATAGTTCCAGAATCCAGGTATTTCTTCTGATTGTATTACCTGGCCGTTTTAAGGGCTTAGAAACTGACAGACATACTTAAACTAAGGCTGAACGTCACAACGACAAGCTAACTTTGGCATAACTTATCCCTAACAACATAATTCAATAATAGTTCTCAAGACGAAAGTTGTTGAAAATAATCAAAAATAAAATAAAACTTAATGTGGCCATGCATGCACAGAACCATCATACACTCTATGCAGTTTGTCTCTTATATGATAGTAGAAATATAGTAACACATACTGACCTGACCTACTCTCCGGCTTTAGAAGTAAACAGCACGAGACACAGCGGCGCACGGAAAACAGCAAACAAACAACAACAAAAAAAAAAAAATGTGGAGAAAAAAAATACAAATTTTGTTATAGAAAAAAAAAATATATATTTATATGATATACATATATGGGGAACCAAAGTTCGTTCGTTCGTTGGGTTGACTACACGTCGCGCACTGTTTGAAGTCAAGATCCTGCTGAGCGGTACGAAAAACAGCGCACGGTTTCAAGAAGTATCATATGCGCTCGGGGGCCGTAATTGGGAGCAAAAGTAGCGTTGAAGTAGTAACGAAAAAAAAAAATAAAATAAAAATATTGCACACGCGAACCGAAACCGGAAAACGGGGCGCACTGGCACTGACGGACTGTTGCGTGTTTTGGAGTCAGGGACTATACGACTATGTTGTTGTGGTTCCTCTTTTATATATGTACATATGTATATGCTATAAGTGTATACTTATGTATTTTCTATTGTATTATATTTTATGTGCTTTGAAAAAGCACAGCCACTTAGACAACTGCTTCAAGTTTTGTTTTTGTTGTTGTTGTTGTTGTTGTTGTTGTTGTTGTTGTTTATTGTTATTTAATGTTTATAGCTAGTTGGGGGTTCCAATAGAGTCCAATCTTTTAGCGCGCTGCGGCAAAAGGCGTTACAAAAGCAAATTATTAGCTATAAGCCGCGTGCCAAAGTGATCCAAAATTTGTTGCTTGGTCTGGTTAGAAAAATTAGCAAACAAAATTTGACAAGAGACGCGAAAATTGATAATAAAAGCACTTTTAGGCACTATTTACTAAGCCTGTAGATTAGGGTGGGTCAATTTTTTTCGGTATAAGGGCTCACTCGGATTTTGATTCTTTGGGTAATTCTAAGCAAATTTGCCCAAGAAACTATGGGTCTAAAATGAATTTCGAGTCGCCCACTTTTTCAAAATTTTCAAGAAAAAAAACCGAAAAAAATCGAAAACCAACACTAAAGCGCCCTCTGGCGGCACCCAAAATTAAAAATAGATGTCAATAATGAATTCCTCGACCCCAAAAACCCCCAAATTCACATTTGGCTAGAGAAAAAATATCGATTTTAGGCCTTTTCAATGAATTTCTATTCTAAGTCGATTTTTGAATATGTCGAAAAAAACCTATTTTGAAAAAGTGGGCGACTCGAAATTCATTTTAGACCCATAGTTTCTTGAGCAAATTTGCTTAGAATTATCCAAAGAATCAAAATCCGAGTGAGCCTCATAAGGTCTTTTCGGCCCCATACAAATTGACCCGCCCTACTGTACATATTTACTAAATACGTAGTAATTTAAATATAAGCTGCTCGTACAGTTTGAATTTATAGGCTGTAAATTTCAAGCGATTGCAGAAAGATCACTGCTGGGCCATTGCCATGTGTATTAGCTGATAACGTGTACTATCAGTTTGCTTATAGCGCAGCATCCGAGTGCTCTAAAATGTATTTAGAAAACAACAAAAAAAGTACACTTCTAAGGCCTTTGCGCACTAAACGCGTTTATCAGAAGATACAAAATTTTTGCCACTTTTGCGCCTGCTCAAACTTGTTTGTCTGCCAGAAAACTCTAGACAGTTTTCGACAGCATTATTTTTTTTTTTTTTGAATGCTCCATACGGACGCCACATAAACATATTGAAATTTATGGCCAAGTGATTTTCAGCGCAACACTGTTTATAAAATTTGCATGCGTCAGCAAATTAAAAATTTCCTGTCAACTACACTACAGTATGATTTATTAGTTTATTTACACACATTGTTTTTTTTTTAATTAAACAAAAATTATATGTTGTCTTTTGAAAACGATAGCCACAGCAACAATCGATAAAATTGACAACAACAATGCGCATTTTATATGCTAATTAAGGCAAAAACCAAAAAAAAAAAAAAAATCAACGATCAATGCTGATCATTAGCATGCCTACTCATTTGCACTTAAGCACGTAGCAGCTAACTGACAAATAACAAAAAAAAGAGAAAAAAAACCCCAACAACAACAACAACAAAAAACTAGTCACTACTATTTTAATTAAGCGCAGCTTTTTTTTTTTATACATATATATTTTTTTATATTTAGCACTTTAGCTGTAAGCTGACTTAATGCACACAATTTAAATTTTCAAAAAAATTCTCAAAAAAATACATTATATGCGGCATTTTGGATTTTAAAACATAGCCCCTTTTATTAACACCGACACTTTAATTGTTTATAGTTATTTTTATTAAATTATTAATTTTACGTTTTTGTTGTACCGCTTTAATCGCAAACGTATTACACATACGTCAAAAAAATATTCGCCAAATATTGCGGATACAAAACGAAACGTGCGCTAAATGTGTTCTACTGCCGACACCTGGCACTCTGTCGCTGGTTAGTTTTAGACTGAAGCACAACACAGCGGCCATAAGGCCAACAAAGCTAGCGCCAAAAACCAGTCGGCATTGTCGTCGTGCCTACGACGCGTCGGCTCACCTTCGGCTTGTCGTCGTCGCCATTGCCGATGTCGTCGTGTTTTTTGCATTCGTATTCGTTTTGTTTTGCACGATGCGGCGCGTCATTTGTTTGCCGCAATGAAGCGCGCTCGTTTACTCGCTCTCAACCTCTCTCCACTCACTTACGCTCAGCGGCGTTATTTTCAATGCCAAGCAAGCAGCTGTTTAGCGGTAAGTTTGTTGTTTTTTCTTGGCTCTGAGAGCTGTCTAAAATGTGTAGCTCTCGGCTTTGCCGCACTTTTGTTGCCCTTCCTTCTATTACGCTGAACAAAAGCCTTGATTAAATAAAATGTGATACAGACAAGGCGGCATCTGCTCTTTTATATGCAACTTTTATTTATAAATATTTTTCAAAATTATATTTGCACTTATTGATACCGAAGCGATTTTGATGTCATTTTTTTTTTTATTATTATTATTATTATTATTTAAACATTGACAGGAGCAGCTAGTCTCCATTGAGACTAGCTGCTATATGCGAACTAGTGGTTATTATAAGTATAAATAACAAAAAAAAATTCTGAATTAAAATCTACTTGAGAGATCAAGGACATGAAATCTTTTAAGTCTTCTATAGGTTCGACTGTTATCTGTTAATTTAAGGGCTAGATTATTGCTATGTTCCAATAATCTTTCCATGTATCTATTGCTAAATTTGCTGACTTCTTCTTTAACATAGCAAATGTTTAGATCCTTGTGAATTTCGGCGTTTGAGACATACCATGGAGCGTTAAAATAAGTTACAAATGTTTTAAAAAAAATCTTTACTAAGTTTTAAGACCATATGCTGAGAAGTATTCACCACGTCTGCGAATACGCAGCGCTAAAAAGTCGAAATGGTTTTGTTTATTAGGCCCACATGCTCACTACTTTTCTTTGTTGCTTATAGGTCGTGTAAAACAATACAACTAATTCTGTTTTTACACGGTAGATACATTACAGGAAAAACCGTGTAAAAAAAAAAACATGAAGTAAATACTTAAGCAGCTATGCAAATAAATTAGAAAAAGGAATTCCCTAACTAATTTTCTAAAAGATTAGGCTAAAAAGAATATGATTCTATAAAATTTCAAATAGCTTTTTGTACCCTGTACCGTATGGTACAAAGGGTATATTGTGTTTGTGCAAGCCGAAAATGTATGTAACGTACAGAAGGAGAAGTCGGAGACCCCCCAAAGATACCTAAAGTATGATCAGAGTGACTAGAGAAGTAGATATACCCATGTCCGTCTGTCCGTCTGACCGTCTGTCCGTCTGTCCGTATGAACGCCTAGATCTCAGAGATGGTTAGAGCTAGAGCAACCAAACTTTCAGATAAGATCCCTTATTAATCCATAGGAGACTACATTATATAGCTCCCATAGGGGTGTTTCAGAGGACCTCGAAAAAAAGCAAAAGTTTTGATGGATAATTCGTTTTCTTATGAAGATATCATACCCAAATTTGGCAATCGGAAGTTTTTTAGAAACCCCCAGCACTGTACCAAATTTTATCAAAATCGGTTGACTATATCATATAGCTCACATAGGACCAATCGGTCAAAAAATCGTGTTTTTTACAAAATTCGTTGTGTTTCGTTTATTTGTGAACATACCGTAACCACATTTGGCATTAAGAAGTTTTTTAGAGTTCCCAAGCACTATACCAAATTTGATCAAAATCGGTTGACTATATCATATAGCTCCCATAGGATCGATCGGTCGAAAATTTGTTTTTTGTACAAAATTCGTTGTGAATCGTTTGTTTGTGAAGATATTGTAACCAAATTTGGCATTAAGAAGTTTTTTAGAGTTCCCAAGCACTGTACCAAATTTGATCAAAATCGGTTGACTATATCATATAGCTCCCATAGGGCCAATCGGTCAAAAAAACGTTTTTTGCACAAAATTCGTTGTGAATCGTTTGTTTGTGAAGATATTGTAACAAAATTTGGCATTAAGAAGTTTTTTAGAGTTCCCAAGCACTGTACCAAATTTGATCAAAATCGGTTGACTATATCATATAGCTCCCATAGGGCCAATCGGTCAAAAAAACGTTTTTTGCACAAAATTCGTTGTGTTTCGTTTGTTTGTGAAGATATTGTAACCAAATTTGGCATTCAGAAATTTTTTAGAGATCTTCAAAACATTACCAAATTTTATCAAAATTGGTTGACTATATCATATAGCTCCCATAGGACCAATCGGTCAAAAAAACGTATTTTGAACAAAATTCGTTGTGTTTCGTTTATTTGGCAAAGAAATATCTTTTGGAGTTTGTAAGCAATATATCAGACTTGATTGCAATTTGGTGGTACAGGGTATCCCAAAGTCGTCCGCGCCCGACTTTAACGTACGCCATCCTTTTAATCGTGCTAAATCGAACAAAATTTTGTAAAAAATGTTTTTTCCAGACCTTGTTAATTCAAAACCGTTCAAAAACAGAGTAAGAGGGTTTACTTATATATTGTCAAATTTTTATTGATTTATTTTTAATGAAATTAATACATTTTTATACGCTGTACCGTATGGTACAAAGGGTATATTAATTTTTTATCATCTTCTAATAATAAATAAACTTAAAAAAATTCAGAAAAATTATAAGTTAATTCATTAATAGGGTGCTAATTATTTGAAAGATTCTAATTTTTTCTAACTTTTATCGTACTGCAGCATAAACCTCATGACTTGTGATTTATTGATGATGATTATTGTCTCGCAGTATTTATTTAGTAGAGCGGTTTTACAGGTGTATGTAATTTTTGATACAGCCTTTGGGTAATATAAGTTTTCGGTGCAATAATGTATTGGCTAGCATATTCATGAACTGTAGGCTCTGTACCAAGACTACAAAAAGTCAAAAATTAAAAAAAAAATAAATTTAATAATAAATACTTGGCAGCCGTCGGCCATTTTTACCTAGCAAACACTTTAAAACACTTTCCTGTCCCAGAAATCTCATGCCTTTTAGTTATGGCGGCAAACAGCTAGACAAAACCAATAAGCCTTAACAACTTTAAATGCGCTACACCATATGACTGGTTCAAGCAGCTCAATGAAGCTGCATTCACAATTAAAATAGCAATGTCATGTTGAACACTGGATTTTTTTGTAAAATAAATGTATCTTCAATGAGATTTAATATTATAACAAAGATATATAGGTACTTTGTTATTATAATTTATTTAGCACAAATTAGGCTAAAGGAGTTGTTAGTGGGCCCCATATTGGGCGCTTTTAGCCGTTCAATTACGTCACAAGTTTCTCTTTCTCTCGTTCCGTGTCTCTCGCTTAAATTTTTCCGAATAAACCAGCATGCTCTGTATATTTGTTGATATCATAAACAAATTTTCAAGTTCAACATGTGCATCAAAGCGTTTTTAATTTAAATAATATTATTTTGATGAACAATTTGTTTTGTTTTAGTAAGCAAATATTTGATATGCTTTGTATGATTTAAATTAATGTTCTTTTATGTAATTTGATTGCGAATTGTTTTATTTTTTTTATTGAATGTCATGTCAGTTGTTTATTCAAATTCATATTCATAGATGTATCTATGCATGTAGTTATAAAACTTTATATGTTTTATATAAATACCTTACAAATACACTGCTGCTCAACTGAATAGCTTCAAAAAAATGCTATTTGCATTCTCTCTTTTGTCTCTTAGTTTAGTAGCAGTTTTTATTAGACTATTTTTGTCTGCTCTTTTTGAATCCTTATTTAAAAGAGTAAGGGAATTTGTGTACTTGTTATATTCGCTAAAGGAACTAAATTATTTCGTCCAGGCGCGGATTCAGGATTTGGTCGTAGGTGGTGTTTTCCAGAGCTCGCACTGTCAACACATTATCTCAACTTTTGGTGTTGTCCGGGCCCGAAAACTTCCACATAGATGCCTCACTGAGATGGGCAAAAAAAAAACAAATTTAAAAGCCTTTTGTTTAAAGGCTGGATAAATAGAGCGTATCTGGCCTACAGCAAATTGTATAAAAACTAAAATATTCAATGTTTTTAAAAAAGAAAAAATATATTAACCAGCATTTCCAAAAAATGGCGCCAAAAAAAAATTTTTTAAGTTTTTTTTTATACCTATCTATATGACAACACTCGGCTTTACCACTTTAAAGATATAAGCAAAAAAAAACCCACTTATATTTTTTGTAACGTCACGCCATATATAGAGATAAGTATAAAAAACAAATAAAAAATTTTTTTTTTTCTTTTTCAATTTTTCGAAATATGACAACACTTGTCTTTACCAATTTAAAGATATAAGCAAAAATATGTTTGGCGTGACGTTCACAAAATATAAGTGGGCTTTGACTTTTAGTAGAAAACATTATGACTGCTTTCCCTGCTTTTATTAGCGGTAGCAGTTGGCGTGACGTTACTAGCTGCGGCGTTAATAATGATAATTATAATAATAATAATTGTAATGTGCCCATATTTAAAGTACGGTATGTAAGTAGTCAAAATTTTGAGATATTAAGCTGGGCGCGCTACTTACAGGATTTGAATATCGTCTAAAACATCGAGTATATATATAAGTATATTGAAACTTATGCAAGCTTTGAGCGCTATTCCGATAAATTATATAATCAATTGTGAAGTGAAAGCTGCCTGAACAAACTATTTAAATTTTTCTTCCTATTCCCTATTACCTTAAATCTAGTTAAAGTTTATGTTGAAAAAAAATCAGAAAACTATAAAAATTTTCATATTTTCTTTTTTTTTGTTAAAATGTTTTATATAAACTATAGCACTAAATATTAAAAAATAAATAAAATGCAATATCAAAATGAGCTTTAATTAAATAAAAGAATTAAATGTCTAGATACTACTGATTGGGAACAATGGGCAATGACAGACTGCGCTAAGGGGTGTCCTATTCAAGCGGCGAGGAGTGTATGAGAGATTTTTACTATTTACTCGCAAACCTTTTTAGGTTGTTAAGTTAAAAAATGCACAGAGACTAACACAATTAATATAAAGAATTTCATAGAACTCACCTCTAGACTTAACATAAGCATATAATGTATAATAATAATGTAAAATAATGTAAAATATTAAATCAATTTCTACTAATTATATAATATATAAATAAACAAATAAAAAAAAAATTAAAAAAAGTAACACGCAAATTTTTTTTATTATCCATTCGTAAGTCAAATCTTATTGAATTTTATTGAGCACTTTCGAAATTATCGCTGAAATTGACCAAAAAAATTTTAAAATTAAAAAAAAAATAGTTAAAAAAATATTTGAAAAAAACAACTCCATTTATTACCAATAAAATAAAATATCTTGCATTTAACTTTATTTTACCCAACAAAATGTGGTTATGGCATCTCATGGTTTTCGAAAATCATTTTGGCTTAATTTATTTATATAATAACACTAGTTAACAAATTTCAAAAAATTTTGGTATCCTCAACATGTTTTGGTCTTGCTGTACTAAAATGGCCGCAAACGCAGTCCAAAAATTTTTTCATGGAACGGATGTCGAGATATTTCGAAAAAAAACCTTTTTCGAAATTAAAAAAAAAAAAGTGTCTTTACTTAAAAGCTGATATCTCTGGTTGTACTAAACTGATTTTAATAATTTTACTATACTGTAGATAATTAAAATACAAATCGATTTTACTTGAAACATATTTTTGTCAAATTTTCGAATTGGATGCAGTTTATGGCTTCAAATGAAATTTTTCGTAATTTTTAGCAACGTTTTGAAAAAATAATTCTATTTCGAATGTAAATTTAAAAAAAAAAATTCACACAGTTTTTTTTCATGCCTCGTAGTTTGATCGATTACGAAAAAAAATGAATGTTGGTTTATGAAAATCGCAGAAAAAATGTGGAAATAAGAGGTACTTTTGTAAAAAGTGAAAAATGTCAAAAATATGCTGAAAATGACGAAAAATTTTATATGAATGGATAAATAACGACCAAACCGTAAAATTGACAGAAATATGTTCCATACTAAATCGATGAGTAATTCAATTATTTACAGTGTACTAAAAAAATAATCAAATTCAGTTTAGTACAACCAGAGATATTTGCTTTTCAGTATAGACACTTCTTTTGTAATTTCGAAAAATGGTTTTTCGAAATACTATCTCAAAATTTGTTGCATGAAATCCGTCCCATTTTACTACGCAAACGAGTTGAACATGTTGAGAATACATTTTGCTGTAAACTAGTGTAATTTATAATATTTATATAATAAAAGTTGCATTTCTTTCCAATTGATAGAGAACATCGAGTAGATAAGTAAATGGGCCTAAAATCATTTTGAAAAAGTTTGAGAAGACACATATGCATACGGATATTGGAAACTTAAATTCAAAGATTTTACAATCACCAAAACACATTAATTTTGGGCTTCGGAGATCAGCGATCGGGTCGCTAAATCCGAATTTTTACATAATAAATTTGCATAAGAATTTTTACATAACCTCAAAAAAAGTCATGAAAGCTTTTTTCTAGTCCAGATGCCCGATGTTGTTTAATATATATTTTTGGAAGGCTGACTTAAAATCCGAGTCCGAGCTACGAAAAATCTCAGCAGGGTTCAAAGTCAAACTTCAGAGTACCTCGTCTCTTGCGGATGTCAAGAAGTGAGATCGATTAAGACGAAAAGTTGAAGAAATATTAGCATTTGGTTTTTTTTTTTGAAGTGTTGAACTTATTCAGATGAGCGGGAGTGTACATAGATAACTGTGTATAATAGCAACGGCAATATAATGTTATGTTTGTTATTTAGTTCATTTGCGACAAAATGTGCGCAGCAAAAATGCCCAAACAATGTGGATGCAGAAATTGTTCGCATATTCATGACCGAATTACCCACATTCAGCGAGGACATCCACACACACACACACACACACACACACACAAACGAATCTCGGACACACACTTCACTCACCATTTGTGTGAATATGGGCAACCGAAAAAACAAACCAAATCCATCGAAAGGCACGCAAATCTCTGCGTTGACCAAAATATTTGCTAAGGTTCTTGCCAAGCCAAAATCTAAAAAAAAAGATGGCGTACGTTAAAGTCGGGCGCGGACGACTTTGGGATACCCTGTACCACTGCTTGCAATAAAATCCGGTAAATTGCTTAAGAACACCAAAAGACATTTGATTGTCAAATTAGATTACGATACCTTCATAAACAACCAAAAACAGACGAATTTTTAATCAAAAACTTTTTTTCGACCGATCGGCCCTATGGGAGCTATATGATATAGTCAACCGATTTTGATCAAATTTGGTACAGTGTTGAAGATCTCTAAAAAACTTCTGAATGCCATATTTGGTTACAATATCTTCACAAACAAACGAAACACAACCAATTTTGTACAAAAAGCGTTTTTTTCGACCGATCGATCCTATGGGAGCTATATGATATAGTCAACCGATTTTGATCAAATTTGGTACAGTGCTTGGGAACTCTAAGAAACTTCTTAATGCCAAATGTGGTTACGATATATTCACAAATAAGCGAAACACAACGAATTTTGTACAAAACACGATTTTTTGACCGATTGGTCCTATGGGAGCTATATAATATAGTCAACCGATTTTGATAAAATTTGGTACAGTGTTGAAGATCTCTAAAAAACTTCTGAACGCCAAATTTGGTTACAATATCTTAACAAACAAACGAAACACAACCAATTTTGTACAAAAAGCGTTTTTTTCGACCGATCGATCCTATGGGAGCTATATGATATAGTCAACCGATTTTGATCAAATTTGGTACAGTGCTTGGGAACTCTAAAAAACTTCTTAATGCCAAATGTGGTTACGGTATATTCACAAATAAACGAAACACAACGAATTTTGTACAAAAAGCGTTTTTTTCGACCGATCGATCCTATGGGAGCTATATGATATAGTCAACCGATTTTGATCAAATTTGGTACAGTGCTTGGGAACTCTAAGAAACTTCTTAATGCCAAATGTGGTTACGATATATTCACAAATAAGCGAAACACAACGAATTTTGTACAAAACACGATTTTTTGACCGATTGGTCCTATGGGAGCTATATAATATAGTCAACCGATTTTGATAAAATTTGGTACAGTGTTGAAGATCTCTAAAAAACTTCTGAATGCCAAATTTGGTTACAATATCTTCACAAACAAACGAAACACAACCAATTTTGTACAAAAAGCGATTTTTTCGACCGATCGATCCTATGGGAGCTATATGATATAGTCAAACGATTTTGATCAAATTTGGTACAGTGCTTGGGAACTCTAAAAAACTTCTTAATGCCAAATGTGGTTACGGTATGTTCACAAATAAACGAAACACAACGAATTTTGTAAAAACCATATTTTTTTGACCGATTGGTCCTATGGGAGCTATATGATATAGTCAACCGATTTTGATCAAATTTGGTACAGTGCTTGGGAACTCTAAAAAACTCCTTAACTCCAAATTTGGTTACAATATCTTCACAAACAAACGAAACACAACGAATTTTGTACATAAAACAAATTTTCGACCGATCGATCCTATGGGACCTATATGATATAGTCAACCGATTTTGATAAAATTTGGTACAGTGCTGGGGGTTTCTAAAAAACTTCCGATTACCAAATTTGGTTATGATATCTTCATACGAATTATCCATCTAAAACTTTTGCTTTTTTTCGAGGTCCTCTGAAACACCCCTATGGGAGCTATATAATGTAGTCCCGATATCAAAAAAATAAAATAAACTTGTCTCCTATGGATTAATAAGGGATCTTATCTGAAAGTTTGGTTGCTCTAGCTTTTACCATCTCTGAGATCTAGGCGTTCATACGGACAGACGGACATGGGTATATCGACTTCTCTAGTCACTCTGATCATACTTTAGGTAACTTTGGGGGGTCTCCGACTTCTCCTTCTGTACCATACGGTTCAGGGTATAAAAATATGAAATTTTCTTACTTTTTTTAAGTATGTTCCTGAAATATGTCAATCATTCATGTTCTTTATTTGGTGTGAATATGAATCGAATCGATTTAGTGGAACAATATTAAAAAAAATAAAATTTTATTTTTAATTTTTTTTTTTAGTCAAAAGATGTCAAAAATTATAATACATTTTTGTAATATTTAATAGATTTAATATCCTGTTTATATGATGAACAAAATTTATCCATTTTGTAGGTAAATATAAAACAAACGATTTTTTTTAAATATTTACATTAAATTAAGCAATTTTAATAAAAATGTATGCAGTTACATACAACATAAAAAATTAAACCAAATTAACTAAAAACCGATGTTTTATGATACTTTTTTAACTCTTCGGAAACTTTTAATAAATGGAACTTAAACCAAAATGTTGTCATTTAAAATCCAGAAACATGAGAACTTTAATTTCCTTCACGGAATGAAATAAACTTTCTTTTTCTTTCCCCTCCTAGGTCCTTGCTAAGTTACAAATATCAAATCAAAGTAAATATACCCTAAGCAGATAAAGAAAATACTTGGCTTGATATATGTGTGTGCGAATATAGTTTGAGCCGTGCCAAAAAAAAAAAAAAATAATATATATGTATATGAAAACAAAAGAGGCGACAGGCAAAAGCCCGGCCAAAATGGCGGAAATATTAGCCAGACAGCTCTCCCAGCCAGTCAGGCCGGCAACGGCATAAACGTCATCACTTTGGACGCAATCTTTGCGCTGCTCTGCGTCAATGACAAATTTTATTATTTTTTTGGTTTGTTTTTTTACCAAAATGAAACCAGCTAATACAAACATACACTGAGATTGAATGAGCTGTATGTATGTACATATATGTGCTATATACATGCACTGATAACAAAATATATAAGGTCTTAAATTAAGTTTTTAAACGTAAGTATTTGAAAAAATTCTGAAGATAAAAGAAAATAAAAATTTCTTAAAGTAAGACCCAAAAATCTTGAAATAAGGTATAAAAAGAAAAGGAATAATATTCCACAATTATTCAAAATACGAAAATGAGCTATCTTGTAATATTTTCGACTTTTAACAGTCTTCACGCATATTCGTTTTATCTTTTTTTTTTTTGTCTTATAAGCAGTTCTTTCATTTTTTTTTTTTAAATTTTACAAAAAAAGCTTATCTTAAGATGTACCCAAAGTCGAAAATAATATTTTTTAACTTCTTTCAGTGAACATTCTTAACTTTACCATTTTTTGGTCTTTTATTCTAGTAATAATAACAATTTTTTTGCTCAAAAAAAAAATCCAGAAAATCTGCTTTTCTGGGGTGCCACAGAAAACAATTTCTTTTCCATTTCTTTACAATTGCAAATCGTGGTGCCACAGACATGATTCGTTACGGTTTTAAAATCTTTGACAAAATTGTTTTTGATTTGATTAAAAAACCAAAAAAAATGTTGTAGCTACTCGAATATATTTAAAATCGAAAAGTTTTTAGGCTTAGTTTTATTTTTTTTTTCTGAAGTAATATTTATAAATAATAAAGTGAATAAAGATTTCGTAGCTATCTATATCGCTATAAATTATCGCAAAAGGTCAAAAAATACAAAATGTCAACTTTGATGGCTAATTACTTAAAAACCACTAAATATAATTTAATAATTTTTTCTGCACAGCATACCTGAATATGTGTAAAATCATATTGATATATAGTTTTGTCCAAATTTTGACTTTCATTCGGAGGACTTTTGGCCAAAATCTGGCCAAATGGATTTCTGAGGCACCTCCGTTTAAGTTTCTCTAAAATCCGAATTTCAGATTTTGTTTAGACTTTATTTTTCGGCTTATTAAGGCTTAAAGAACCTTTTTTTTTAAACTCAATTAACTCCTAAGGGGTCTACGCAGCACGAAATATTTCGCACGGAATCGCAAAAAATTTTTTCGAATTTAAAAATTTTACATCAAGTCCTTCTCAAATTGAGAGCAAAAAATTTACTTCATAAATCTTAAATTCAGACTGTTTCTTTTTTGTCAGTGTACATGCTCGTTGATACTCACACACATGTATGTACAGGAATATAATATTTATGTGCGAGCAAATATATAAGGGATGAGTGTGACTATATATAAGCACAAAAGTAAGCAAGGATGGCAAATAATATTTGCAAAGCGAAAAGTAATAAAATATATCCTTGGTCAATAAACTCAATTGATTGTAAAGAAGCCAAAAACATGCCAAGCGATAATCTTTTGCATTTTATAGCAGCTATCAAAAGAATCACTCCGAGATTTCAATTTCAAATTCAATTTGTTAAAATTTAGCTAATAAATATGGAACTTGGCGCTTGAGTCAAAAAAAAAATTTAAAAAAAAAAAAATCTTTATTTGAATTTTAAGGAGACTATCTAGAAACTAAGTCCAAGTGTTATTGTTCATCTATATAAAACTTCTAAACTCTTCAGCTCTGGTTTCAAACAATTTTTTTTTTTCAAAGATAAACGCTGAAAAAAAACAGTCTAAATTTTAAATTTTTTGTCATTAAGTGCAAGCTTTTTTGCCGTCAGTTTAAGTATTCCATTTTCGAATCAATTTTTTTTAAAAAGTCCCAAAAATCTTCATTAAAAAAAATTATTCATTTAAATAAAAATCTTCAAATTTAAAATAGGTTGAGAAAAAATCTAAATATACCAACATCTATGGGCCAAGCGGTATGCCTCATAACAGATATATTTTCACTTGCTCGAGATGTCTAGCTCTTGAAAACCAATGGAAGATCCAATTTACACAGAAGCAGGTGGGCGGGCTTCCAAATACTTTGACAGTTAAGATGGCGGAAAACTCCTCACCAAGTCTGCCGAAAAGGCCTCAAACACTCGATCTATCGAGCTGGCTGATGAATAATGACGATACAGATTCTGATTTTTAAAAAATGGCGAACGTTAAAGTCAGCACCAACACAACCAACCATTAAATAAATAAACTGATTTAGATACCATTAGACATAGTGCTTAGATCATTCAAAAAACTTTTGATTTCAGAATTTGTTTATGATATCTTTATTGACAATCTAATTAGGAACTTAAGATTTTGTTCCACCGTTCGCTTCTATAGAAGCTATATGATATACAATATTAAAATATTTTGATCAAATTTTGTAGAGTTATGTTATACAAAGGATTTATTGAACGATCAATCCGATGGAAGCTATATGATACCTATAGTCAACCGACTTTGATAAAATTTGGTAAAGTGCTGGGGAACGCTAAAAAAAATTCCGAAAGGCATATGCATATGTTTATGATATTTATAACGAATTATGCCTCAAAAATATTTAGATTTTCTCGAGGTGCTCTGTAATGCCGCTTTGTGTGCTGTATAATATAACCAGTGATGTGCCGCGTAGACTACACAGTGTAGACTACACAATTGTCGACGTGTCGACAATTGAGTGTCGACAATGCTTCATGTCGACACGTCGACAATGTCGACAATTTACTTTAAGAATTAAAGTCATATAAATAAAACTTAAAATTTTATTAAATGAAAAAAAAAAACATGACCTGCATACCATAGTCTTGTTTTGTACACTTTTTTGTCTAAATTATAATTTTATACTATTTATTCTATCTCAAATTCATCCACTTCAGCAACATCCTTAATTCTTAATGAATAGTACAAGTATAAAAGTTGTTTTGATCTTCGAAAAGTTAGGCAATTTCTTGCAGATGAATGGACATGATCCCAGCTCGAAAACACCCGTTCAATTTGAGCAGAAGAAGCTGGTATTTTTAGAAGCTTTATAGCGAGTTTTGCTAGTTTTGGGTATTTTATTTCTGACAAGCTCCAGAAAACAAACGGATTCTTTATTTCTTTCTCAAAAAGCCTTTTAAAAAAACCAGATTTGTTTTTGAAACTATCCAGCTCCTCAAGGCCAGTTCCATCCAGATTGTTGCACAAAAAATCCAAAACAATGTTGTTATGCTCACTGGATAGTTTCATATTATTAAGCATAATAAGCATAAGCATGATAAAGCATATTTGTTTAAAGCCAGCGCTTTGAGGTGCATAGAAAATTTTCAGGCAACTGAAGATCCAGCCACAAGTCGACTGCTTCTGCTACTGAACATTTTGTGGACTGACATTTGTTAATTAGATTACAAATTGGGTCCAATAAAAGTATGCTGCTCTTAACGTCATCTATAAATTTAGTATCAAAAGGCAATGCAACGATATTTGATTTCACTTTTGAATCGGCTGCTATTTGCTTTATAAGCTGCTCACTCTCTATTAAACAATTGTACGCGTTGAGATGTGAACACCATCGAGTTTCACATGCTAATTTCCACCTTTCTCAATAATTTTTTAATTTTTTTTTTAATAATTCCTTCAGAACAGATGTGACTTTCATATTCAATTCTCTATTTAAAATGTCTTTGGCGAGGAGGATTCCGGTATGACTATTACAATTACATTTCCAAACAAAATGTTTCGTTATATTTCCCCTTTTTTTCATCGCGCTTGCATTATCTGAAACTGCTGCGTAGACATGGGTAGAATACATTTTTTCTGCCAAATCAACAGACTCCGATACGATCTCAGCCAGTTTTTCTGCGGTCTCACTTTCTCCCGTTAGATCCCATGCTTCTAAAAATGCTTCTTCTCCATTCGCGTTCTGTAACATTGAAACGACTGTTTTGGTGTTGCTTGCTGAATTTTTCCATCCGTCAATCAACCAAATTGAATCGGAACTCATTGAAGCTTTTGCAGAAGTTAAAAGTTTTTCGTATGCATTATTCAACAATTTTGTTGATAACAATTTTCTTCCAGGAATATTGTTTCCATTAGCTCAATTTTTTCACGAAATTTGTAAAATAGACAGAATCTACTACGCTCTGGGGAATATTACACCCAAAGAAAAACTGTGCCAAGGACTCGTTAATTTCATCTTCTTCTTTTTGTGTCAGTCGATCTATAAAGTGAGAAATGGAAGGGCTGCTTCTTTTAGCATTTAATCGTTTCCTGTTACTGGAACCCATTGTTGGTAATTGTTCACTGCTCGAAAATAAAGAAGTTAATGAGCTTGTTCCCGTGGACTCCAAAGATTCTGCCCTTATTAATTCAACGTTATTAGTGATAGGTTGACTATTTTGTTGAGTTTCAATCGGGTTATTTTCCATATATGTATAAGACACCAGTCATTACATAGAGTCAAGTCGTTCAGCATCTAAATGCAAAAGATCACTTTCTTCATCCACGAAATATGTGGTACTTCTGTCACTGTGATTACGTGCACCAAGATTTGATGAGCTCGCATTATCATTGTCTACAATCTTGCACACATTTCTTCAAAAACAGTAAAGAAACAATATTATGAAAGTTCACACATACACGCACAAAATATTTACCTATGTGCTCTAAGTCGGGCTTCGGCTGTGTTTAGTAAATTGTTGTTGCAATTCTTGCAAAAGGCGGCATGTTTGTTATTTACTTTGACTAACACATAGCCGAGTTCATCAAAAGCATTATTTTTCAAATTCACATCACTAACCAGAATAACATAACTAACTAGAATCAGCTGATTTAAAATAACCGCATAAACGACACAATTGTCTAAGTTGTCGACATTGTCGACATTGACGACGCGATTGTCGACGTCACAGTGTCGACAATTAAAAACGACGCGTAGTGGAACAACACTGAATATAACCCCGAACTCGAAAAAATAAAATAATTTTGTTTCCCGTGACGTTGTAAGTTCGGTTGCTCTGGCTCTTACCATACCCTAGATCTAGGCGATCAGACTGTCAGTCAGTCGAACGGACATATCTAGTTCGTTTTCTAGTGTTCTGCTGCCCATATCTGGGGTCTCCGATGTCACCTTCTCGACAAACTGTACATACTCCCTATCTTTGGTACAGAACATAAAATATTGTACCAAATTTGGCCCAATTAGAAATCTTTAGTTCGACTGAGAATCTGGGACTTGAGCCGACTTTTTGTTTTGGACTAATACTGTACCAACACAACTCGTAAAAAATAAAGTGATTCGGAATTTTCGGGGCGGAAGAGGCGTGGCAAAAGAAAACAAAATTAACTTAAACTTCAACAATTTAAAACCAAATTTATAATCCGTGAAATATATATAGTAAATTATGCACATAAGGTGTACAATTTAAAATATTAGAATTAAAGAAAATTGGTAAATTGATTATTAATAAAATAAACATAAAAAAAAACGAACATTTTTTATTAGAACATCAAAATGTTATTTCTAGAATTAATAAATTTCTAGTTTTTAAAGTTTAAAGTTAAAGGTTTTTTTTTGTATATAGTATAATGTTTTATGACTTTATGTGCTTCACATAAACAGTCGTTTAAGTATGTATTTATGTACGGCTTATGTTATACACTTAATATATAAGCATGTGTGTGCATATGTATTAGTTCAATGTATTAGTTCAATAGTAAGGCAGCGCAAAGCTTTTATTGTCATTTGTTTGCTTTAGAATGCAATAAAAATGTTATGTCAAAGGATAAATAAAACTCTCGCTCTTGCCAAAAATAAACATATCGCAAGGCACATATACATATGTACATCGGTGTGTGTGTTTGTGTGTTTTAATACATATGTATAAAAACCAAACGACTGAATGAACGACTAGCTGACCAAACTGAAAAGAAAATAAGCACTTAAAACGGATGTAATAACCGAAAATGCTGGAACAGAGCGTAAAAAACAAGTGAAGAAAAAATAAAGCGAAAAGGATGTAAAAAACCGATGACGTCTAGGATATGACAGAGCAGAGGTATGGGAAAAAACAGTTAGGTTACAATAAAAAAATTCTAAAAAAAACTCGTACATACATATATAAAAGGCTATATACAAACTAAAGTCAGTTCGTAATAGTATGTGCTTTAAGAAATCAAATTTTGTAGGGTAGTTCGCCAATGTGCTATTGTGATTAAATTTTTAATCCCAAACTCATTAAAAGAGAGCTGATGAGGTGGCGAAGAAAGGGCGCAACCAAGCGTGCCGGGTTTAGCCTCATCTAAAATAGTAGCAACATTTTTTGTTTGCAATTTTACAATATGGTGAAAAAAAAAAAAATAGTTATAAGGTGTGCCAAAAAAATGGCACAAATATTTTTATTATTTGATAGTTTGTTAAATACCCTTGTGAGTAGATCAATGTATTCTTAGCTTGCATGTAGCAAAACATTTTACAAGCTGCCACAAAAAAGTGTGTAAAAAACTGGTTCAAGTTTGTATGACAGCTATAGAAAATAGTGCAGCAATTTCGATCAAACTTCACACAAATGTTTAGTCTAAAACAAAATACAGCTGACATAAATTTGATAAAAATTGGTGCACCATTTTATATAGCTACCATACAAAAGTTGAACCTGTGCGAACTTTTTTAGAGAGACACAAATGACGCATTGCATGACCTTCTAATTGTTGGATCATAATCAGCTTGATGCTTTGAAAATTTTACAAGCTGCCACAAAAAAGTGCGTAAAAAACTGGTTCAAGTTTGTATGACAGCTATAGAAAATAGTGCAGCAATTTCGATCAAACTTTATACAAATGTTTAGTCTAAAACAAAATACAACTGACATAAATTTAATCAAAATTGGTCCACTATGTCGTATAGCTACCATACAAAAGTTGAAACTGTGCGAACTTTTTTAGAGAGATAACGCACTGCATGACCTTCTAATTGTTGGATCATAATCAGCTGATGCTTTGCTGCTCAAGTTCTAAAAAAAATATGTTTTCTAAGGAATAAGAAGACCTATTTTCTAAGCACTTTTTTGGCAACTATAATGCTGTAAAAAAGTCAATAAACTATAACACATGCGAGTACAATTGAGACTTTATAAAGAGATGTTCGAGGTTATAGTATATAAGAAAAGTTATAAAAATGTTGTTTAAAATTCCGATTTTGTTCAATATGTCTTTGTCAGATTATAATAAAATATCGTTATATTTTTTCCCTATTATATAGAATCTCCGACACTTTGATATAACTGTCAGTTCATTATAAAGAATCGTTGACACCTTTATATAACTGTCAGCTCACGCACAATATATATATTTTTATTTCGAATAGAGATTCTAACGACAAGGTTTTATTTTAATTGACTAAAATCCACTCTTTAAATGGACGAAAAAAAATACCTCATTGATCTTCTGGAGCACTTTTCTGTTAAAATACAACACAAAAATCCATTGGTAAGTGACAAATGCGATTTAGTTGTATATGTACTCTGAAAACGAAGCTAAAGTCCAAGAAGCCCCGAGTACGAGTTCTGACATAACCTTCAATACCTTCAATACCTTAAAGTACAGGTAAAGGAGACCCGCCAAAGATACCTAAAGTATGTTTCGGGTGACTAAGGAACTCTGTATAGACATGTCCGTCTGCGATGGTAAGAGCTAGAAGAACGAAACTTTCGGAAAAGATGCCTTTTGTCACGGCAGACAAGTTTATTTTATTTTTTCCATATATATATGTATATATTTATTCCTAGATTATTGTAGAGCTTAATTATGCGTTTACGAGTAGTCGCCCCTAGGTGGAGCATAGGGCGGACTATTTTTTCCATATAAAGGTTATAAATTATACCCTGAACCTTGAGGTACAATGGGTATACTAAGTTTGCGCAAGTCAAAAAAATGTAACAAGCGAAAGGTGACGTCAGAGGCACCACAAAGCTACCAAATGTTGGGATTAAGAAGTTTTTCGATCTTCCAAGCAATGTCTTTGAATTTATTGGATACAAGGAGAAAGTTGTTCAGATTAGGTTTCTTTTCCGAAACCTGTTTTTGGAAACGTTGTAGAAACGTTGAATCATTGACATTACTGTCACTTCACTGAAAAGATATATATATTATTCAAACTGGTTTCTTCGCAAAAAGTTTTGATTTAAAGCACTTCTCGTGCAGACTTTCAATGGCTGAAAGAAAGTACTTGGAAGATCTCCTTGAGCATTTCTCTAAAAAAATAGAGCTTAAAAATCCAATGGTAAGAGAAGATGGCTTTTAATCGCGCTTAGATCTGCGGCTCCATTAAAATAACAGAAATACGTATTATTCAGTTCTTCTTAAAAATTAAAAGCTTTGTAATCTTTTCGGGGTTTTCTTTAACTTTTTTTTTTTTGATTTTTTTTCAGCAACAGCATGTGACTGATAAGAGTGTTCTAAAAGATGTCCACATGTGTTCGGAGCGTTCAGCTAATGAAGCAAGCAATACACCACCTTTGTCTCCTAAACGATACGCACTACCAAGAAAAGGCTTAGGATTCCGCAGCGTCAATAGAAATCCATCAGTACCTAGAAAGTTGACGGACAGTCATCGCAAGGAGTTACAGCATGAGCAACAACGTTCTCTTATAACAAACAATGCACCAAATGAAGCTGGTGGAGACCATATGGAATTTACAAATCGCGATGTGGTTGCGAAACGCAGGAATAATAAATATTTGGATAAAGAAATGGAACAATTAAATTCCAAGCATTGTGAGGAGGCCAAGTACAGCAAGAAGGCCGCATCAAAACCGATGATGGGTGGTTATCGTGATGAAATACAGATGATGGCAGGTTATCGTGATGAACCACAGATGATGGCAGGTTATCGTGATGAAACACAGATGATGGGTGGTTATCGTGATGAAACCCCTTTGATGGCAGGTTATCGTGATGAACCACAGATGATGGCAGGTTATCGTGATGAAACACAGATGATGGGTGGTTATCGTGATGAAACACCTTTGATGGCAGGTTATCGTGATGAACCACAGATGATGGCAGGTTATCGTGATGAAACACAGATGATGGGTGATTATCGTGATGAAACACAGATGATGGCAGGTTATCGTGATGAAACACAGATGATGGGTGGTTATCGTGATGAAACACAGATGATGGGTGGTTATCGTGATGAAACACAGATGATGGCAGGTTATCGTGATGAACCACAGAGAGAGCAACTGCAGGAACAACATCTTTATAAAAATAAGGATTTTGTTGGCTGCGGCGGGGGAAGAGACGAGAGTGCAATTCATAAAATGGATATTTACCAGCATAAGCAAAATTGCCTTATGAGAGATCATCAAGCTAGTGGAAATTATCGTAGTGCTTCCAGGGACCGTCAACAGTATTTTAAAGATTACGATAATAAAAACAAGGATAAAGATGTTTCTGCAGTTGATACGTTGCCATATTGTACCCTTAAAGAAAGACATCTTGAGGAGCAGCGTGCTCTAAGAAAACATGACAATGACAGATCTGTTGCAAATCGTTGGAGTGGTACTTATGTTGTACAAGAAGATTGTACTAAAGATCGCCATTTTCATACAAACCCCCAATTTGATGCTTGCGATGGTAGAGATGTGTCTGCAGCTCGTAGAACTCACAAAATGGAATCTGGCAGAGATCGTCGCCACTCTAAATATCATGCGTCTGTTGCGTTCTACAAGAAGAGAGTGGACGTAATGAAAGATCCTTCTGGACATTACTCACAACTTGCAGAAAGTAAACCCATGCACAGTACTAGTAATAAATCTAATAAGTCACATCAGTCATACTATATAAGTTGCAAGCATGAACAGGATTTGGATGAAATTGAAAAGCCACACATAAGTGACATTACCATTAAGTGCTTAGATAGCAATATAGATTTGCAGGCAGATCAGTTCACAGTTGGTAGGGATCACTTACAACTTGAAGAAATTGAGTCCGTAGCCAAATCTGACAAGTCCTATGGCTCGTCACATACAAGTTCTAAGCATGGCCAGGAAATAGATGAGATTAAGACACAACGCCAAGTTATAGATAAGACGCTGGAGGATTGCAATAAAAAATATGAAGGTCCTCTGAAGTCAGCAAATAAATATTCAGACTGCATTGGTGGGAATTACGCACAAGCTACGGAACCCGTGACCAGCCCTAAGCACAGTTCCAATAAGTCTTATCTTTCGTCGGTTAAAAGTCCCGAGCATGCCCAGGATGTAAATAAAATTAAAATGAAGCGCCAGGTTATAGATAAGACGCTGGAGGATTGCAATAAAAAATATGAAGGTCCTCCGAAGTCAGCAAATAAATATTTAGACTGCGTTGGTGGGAATTACGCACAAGCTACGGAACCCGTGACCAGCCCTAAGCACAGTTCCAATAAGTCTTATCTCTCGTCGGTTAAAAGTCCCGAGCATGACCAGGATGTAAATAAAATTAAAATAAAACGCCAGCTTGATAAGGATGATCTTTATTTTAAGTATCCTGAGTTTGGCGCGAAAGGAGAGCGCATGGTGAAAGAACTGCCTATACTTGGTGGGCCAGCAAATAACACTTTAGACAACGCTGCTGGGGAACAATCTCTAAGCCCAAAGAACAGTTCCAGTAAGTCTTGTCTCTCGACGATGACTAGTTCCGAGAACGAGCAGGATTTAGATGAAATTAAAATGGAACGCCAGATTGATAGCATTCTAGGCAAGACGTTGCTGGAAGACAATGAAAAAGATGATGAAAGCGAAGATGATCTGTATATTAGGTATACTGAATTGGATGAGTTTGACGCAAAGGGAGAGCGCATGATGGAAGAACTGCCTGCACTTGATAAGCCAACAGATAACGTTTTAGACAACGCTGGAGAGAGCGAGGAGCCCGCGCTCAGTGCCAGATCAGAAATAAGTTGCAAGGATTTTGATAAAACTAAAATGGAATACCAGGTGGTGGACAGCAATGCAGATGAGGCGCTGCTGGGAGCCAAAAAAACAGCTGAGCAAGTTGCGTTCGACGAGAAGGGAGAGAACATAATGGAAGATCCAACGACACTTGGTAATTTAGAAAGCGCTGGTGAGCAACAATCACAAGTGGAAGAAAGTGAGCCCGTGACCAGTTCTAAACACGTTGAGAAGGAAGAGAGCATGTTAGAAGAACCAGACACATTTGGTAACAATTTAGACAGCTCACAATATGAAGAAAGTGAACCCATGTCTTCTGCCTCGTCCAACAAAAATTCCAAGTATGTGAAGGACATTAATAAAAAACAACGCCAGGTACAAAGTACAATTGAGTACATAGACAGCTTTATAGACAAGGTCAAAGAAGATTCATGTTTAAATTTTACAAAAACTTTGTTTGACGATTGTGATTTAAAAAAGAATTCACGGAAATCACAGGTTAAGGCTCGGGACGTTAAGAACATGCCTAACAAGGACATTTTGCCTGACGTGGCTGGTAGTGGCTTAAGCGTCGATGAAATTTTCACCTACAAAGTAATGACGCCTTTGTTGCACAAGATGCAGCGTACGTTCACAAGACATAGACGCGAAGAATTGTCTATTCTAGAAGATTTGGAGCGTTTGCCGGCTATTGTCAAGAAATTGTGCAACAAAGAAAATCCCAAACAGTCTTAACTGAGATTATATTATATATTTTTTAAAGTCAATAAAAAAACATTATGATCATTGAATATTCATTGTCCGTTTTAGCGCTATTAGATCCTGTCCTTGTAGATGATTGTAAAGGTACCATTCAGTTCGGTTCAGGCCTGAATTGGTCATGAAATCATGCCTGAATTTTCAGTAAAAGCCATGAAGCTACGCATTCATTTGTCACTGAATTTAACACATGCATGTCCTAGGCTTTCAGGCATGAACCTTAGCCGTAACAATCAGCTATGAACTTTGAAAAGTCATGCCTGAAATCAGGGATTAGTTTTTTAAAAAATCGAACTTGAGCTCAGTGCTGATTTATTTATAAAAGTGATGTCTGAAATCACAGGTGAGTGAATAATACACTGGAATGTAAAGTCAAACTAATAATACACAAAGCACACGCCATTGACTTTTTATATTTTTCTTTGCTTATACTTTTTTGCTTTGTTTGTCTATCAAATGAAAGAGATAGAAAGAGAAATTTTATATTTGTCCTTGTTTCTCTTACAAAGTCATAAGCATGCGGTTCCTTTTCATGCCTGAATTCAGATCTGAAAATTTCAAGCCAGAACGACCGTTTAAAAAGAGAAATATATCTTGCACATAAGCAGATAATGTTAAACATATCAGGTTCCTTTTTAGACTGGTTCTTCGTAATAAGATTTCTGCATAAACTCAATTTTTAATTAATTCTTAATAAGATCTGATCCTGATCCTGTGCTTCCGCAGATTATCTTTGCGGCTTACATTCATAATACAAGAGATATCTAAACGAAACTAGGCCAAATTAAACAACTGGTTAGTTAAAATATTTTGCTCTAAAAGTTTCTAGATCGTTTGCGAGCGAATTTACTGCGAAAAACAAAAAAATTTGTAATTCCTCTAAGTTATGCGTATTTTTGTGATGACGAATCCAATGGTCATCATAGCACTTAGTATCTTGTTAAAATAGCAAAAGTCGCTCGATTTAACATTTTATAAGAAGTTTTTAAAAATACTTTACACCTTATATTGAATATATTAAATTAAAAGTGGATTTCTTTCACAAAGTTTCGTATGCAATACGAAAAGTTTACTTTATTAGCGCAACATGAGACTACTTACCGAATTTGATGACTCTAGGTCGTGTATAATAATAATACTCACATATTGAGGAATTTTTTGTTGACAAAGGGGGGTGAAATTCGTATATTTGTGGCTATAATTATTTTTCTATTTGTCCGATTACTTTTGTATGCACAGATGCATATAAACCCGACGTTAAGTTTCAAGATATAGAGATTATTCTTCTTCAAACTTGATTTGAAGAGAGATTATGCGCAGCTCTTGGTAAAGTTGTATATCTCTACAGACAGAGGTAGCTTATGATTAACATTTTGGTATAAAGCACTTATGGCCTACCACGCCTCTTTCTGCATGTTACATTACTACTATTTTGGCCATTACAACCGGTTATCGGTCCTGGCCGCGGAAATTATCCTACGCCAGCGGTTTCTGTCCTGTGCTCGATGGCGCCAATTGGCAATCCCATGGCTACGAAGATCCTCCGTTGCCTGATCTTCCCATCGCAGAGGCGGGCGTCCCTGCCGTCGTCGACCTTCCAGTGATTTCCGCTCGAATACCTTTTTGGCTGGAGCATTATCATCCATTCGTGCAACATGACCTTACCAGCGCAGACGTTGTAGTTGTATGCGCCGCATCAAATCAGTGTCGCCGTATAGCTCATACAGCTCGTGGTTCATTCGAATACGAAAATCCCCATCCACATCTATCGGTCCAAAGATACGTCGGAGGATTTTTCTCTCGAAAGCCCCTAAAATCGCCTTATCGAATGATGTCATTGTCCATGCTTCAGCGCCGTAGAGAAGCACGGGTATGATGAGGGATTTGTAAAGGGTTATTTTCGTGTGTCGAGAGAGGGCTTTACTCCTGAGTTCCTTACTTAGCCCAAAGTAACACCGGTTAGCAAGATTAATCCGTCGACGTATTTCCATGCTGACGTCATTTTTTGTGTCGCTTATACTGGTTCCCAAGTACACGAAATCCTTTATAACTTCGAAGTTGTAGCTATCTATTCCGCGTAGTGTCGTTTCCTTACTTGTAGATAGTAGCTATTTCGTCTTGTCCAGATTTACAGCCAGACCCATGTTTTTCGACTCTTTTTCAATTTTAGAGAAAGCTCCGCTTACTGCACGTATGTTAGTGCCAATAATGTCAATTTCGTCGGCATACGCCAGCAGCATGACACTCTTGTAAAAAATAGTGCCTGACCTGTTGACATCGGCCCGTCGCAGGATAGCTTCCAGTAGTAAATTGAAAAAGTCGCATGATAGTGTATCACCCTGCCTGAAACCTCGTTTGGTATCAAATGGTTCGGAGAGGTCTTTTCCTATCAAGACGGAACTGCAGGAGTTACTCAACGTCATCATGCAAAGCCGAACTAGCTTTGCAGGGATACCAGACTCAGACATGGCTACGAAAAACTTCTCTATATCAGGCGTGTCAAAAGCAGCTTTGAAGTCGACGAATAGGTGGTGTGTGTCGATTTGCTTTTCACGAGTCTTCTCCAGAATTTGCCGCAAAGTAAATATCTGGTCCAGCGTAGACTTTCCAGGCCTAAAACCACACTGATAAGGTCCAATCATTGCACAAACATAGAATGCCCTTAACCCTATGGATATAGGGTATAAATACTTCGCAGAATACTCGGTTTGTCATATTATTATTTAATAATAAATACTCTGTATTTAATTTTAAGCTTTTTAATTCGCGACACAACTCACGACGCTAAGGAATTACTTCAATACGTTCCTACGCTAAAAATCATCGAAATTCACAGACTTATCAAACAACCCTCGTCGTACGTGTATGTATATTTAGTTTAAGTTACATCTTAAATGATATACTTTAAAAATATTCAAGAAAACCTTCCGCTCTGCAAGCTTTAAACCATTACATTAAAAGTCAGCTGATTAATTTATTTTCAACATTATAATTTATTAATTATATAAACTCACATTTCACATAATTGGTGCACAGTAATTTAATATTTATGTATGTACATTTATTTTATTTATAGCGTTGCTAATTTTACATTTACATATATTACAAATTTTTATTTTGTGCAAACAATTATAGGTACGTATAAGTATTTTTGCATTTAAGTACGTAATTTGTTTAAAAAAAAATATATATAGCCAAAAATACAATTAATACAAATAATTTTCTAAAAGAATATATATATATTAAAAATATTTGTTATAAAAAAAAAGTTATTAAAATTACAACTGAAAACCGCTTTTTGCATAAAATACTATTACTTCTTTGGAAACTTACATAATACATTTAATATTTTACACATTTGTTGTTGCAAGTAAATATATACCTACTATATATATCTTTATAACTATTAATTTCTCTAGCAGATCACAAGACAACAAGGCAAAGCTGTATTTCTTTCTTTAATTACCTTATTTTGGTTTCATTTTTCTATTTTTTTTTTTTATCTTATTTATTTTTTTTTATTTTTATGCTCCATAAATACATATACATTATAAGTAAGTATAAGAATTATCGAATTACAAGTTGTATACGTATGTCAGCTGTAAAACTTGTGCCATGCCGCTTTGAGTACGCCGTATCATTTGTGCCCACAGTTGGTAGTTTGTCTTATACATAGCTAGTAGTATGTAGTATATAGCAATACGTAACTAAGAATGGGGACACTCTAGTTGTTAGTCGGTAGGTTTAAGGCGGCTGCAGCTTCGTTACCAAAACAGCCAAAAAACTTCCTTGGTTTCACTGTGCTGCTTACAGGTGGAATACACACAAAGTTTTAGATAGGTGCAGGTTTACATAACATGTACATAGGTATATATTAAAGCCAACTACTACTGAAGTGCTACTACAAACAAATAGTACTATATAATAAATATATACTCATGATTTAAAGATTTTTAAAGGTGTTGATAGATTGAGGCAGCAAGGTTACAGTATAAGTATATAAGTACTGTTATAAAAGCTAATAGATACAAAAAAGCATAGTCTAAAAGCTAAAAATTAGTCACAATAAAAATTAAAAGTAAAGTTAAGTAGTTAAAAATTTCGTTAATTAGGAATAGTTTTTGTTTTTGGCAGGCGTTCAAAGGCCTTTAATTGCCTTGTATATATGTTTACGTGTATGTGCGTGTATGAGCGTTTTTGTGCTTGTATGCGTGTGTATATAAAATGCAAAAAATCTTTGCAAAAAAAGTTAGCAAAGTCGAAAACTTTTAGCTGGCTCACTTCATGGCACGTGGATCCTCACGCTGATACTTGGCAAACTCCAAAAATATTTCCTCCAATGTGGTCTGACTTATTGAATAGTCCTCTATATTAAGATCATCTCGCTTGCTCTCCATAAGACCAAAGATTTGCGACCACTTGATGCCCACCAGTGGAATGTAAAATGTCAGTATGCCCTGATACTCCTCCCTTAAAAAAAAAAAAAACAATAAACAATTAATTGACATAATCCAAAATTTTGAAAAACAAAACTTACTGCAATATGGACTGTGGAAATTCGCGCTCCACAAATTCCTTAACATTGTTTATATCCTGCTGCACAATCTGCATGGGCACCGTAGGTTCATCCGCATGCCGCGTAAAACTGCTGCTGCTGCTGCAAGCATATTTTATATATTTATTTATTTGAAATATGGCAAATGGATCACACTTATGATGCAATCGAGATTAAAGACAATCGCACTACTCACTTGCGAGATTGTTTTAGCATATCCATGTTACGTCGCACCTTGATCTTTAATATAAGACCCTTGGAGAACTTATTCTTCAAATGCTGTGTGGAGCCAATACACTTGAACTCTCCATTTACCATAATGGCAAGTCGCGTGCACAACGCCTCACACTCCTCCATGCTGTGCGAGGTGAGTACAATGGATTTGCCCGAATCGCGTATGCGACACACCATATTCCACAGCTGGCGACGTGCTGCCGGATCCATGCCCGTAGTTGGTTCATCTAGATAGATAACCGAAGGACTGCCAATAACTGCAATCGCTGTGCTCAGCTTACGTTTATTGCCACCACTATAAGCACGTGTTTGCTTGTCAATATGTTTCATAAAGCCAAACGATTTGGCCAAATCCTCGGACAGCTGATGTATGCGTGCCGGTTGCACGCCGCGTAGCAAACAAAAGATCTTAAGCATTTCACGACCAGTTAGATCATCTAGCAGCGCATCAAACTGCGGACAGTAACCAATCTCCTTATAAATTCTGTTCATATCAGACTCCAGATTAAGGCCCTGCACATAGGCAGTACCAGACGTAATACGCTCGTCGCCGGTCATCATCTTAAATGTGGTGGTCTTGCCAGCACCATTTACGCCTAGCAGTCCAAAGCATTCAGTGCTGTAAATATTTAAAATCAATTTAAAATCTAAGTTAGGCACAATTTGAGATTCAACTCACTTTTGCACACATAAGGAGACTTGATTGACGGCCAAAAAGCGTCCATAATATTTTGTCACACGATCCAGTACCAGATTTTTGCTAGATAACTCAGTGGAGCTCATTTCCAATATGCGTTTGCGCTCTCGTTCTACATCATCGTCCAAAAAGCCATCCTCTGGCGGTGGCGCTGGCTTGCTGCAAATACATGCAAGTAAGTTGGCAAATTAACAAATCTTCTCTTCTTTCTAGAACTTAAATGTCCCGCTGTGCTCTCTCGCTTTCTCTCTCTCTCTCTCTCTATATATATGCACGACACTTACAATGTACGTTTGCGCACCATATAGATGAGCTCGTTGACTAATCCAAATTCGCGCATTATAATAATCAAAAAGAAGACAACGCCAGTGGCCGCCATATAGATAGTTTCGGGCAATACACCCGGCTCCGCCCAAGCAAAGAACGGTTTCATATCTAGTATATACAAAAATAAAGGTTAACATAAACTGTATAGGAAAATGGATTGCTGCATTCACTTACGGCAACACTTGGGCACCAGCTCACAAAGCAGAATGGGCGGCAAGGCATCAACTTTATCACAGGCATTACGCGTGGCCACATTAATGTACATCTTGTTAAGACCCATGGCCAAAGAAAAGTGTGGAAATATACGAAACACCCAGCCCAATATATCGGCTGTATCTTTGGTGTCAAAGAACTCAAATGACATAACCACAACCACAATAAACAGCGCCATGCCAGCGAAAATGTTTACAATAGACATGCGGGCAAAACCCGTGGCAGGCTCTTTGAAAAACAAAGACATCAGATAGGTAAATGGCAGCACGGCAAATCCAAAGATTAACAGCAGCGAAAAATAGCGACCCAATTCGGTAAACTTTGTAAAGCCATCCTCCTGGAAGCAGGCTATTGTTGCTACCACAATAAGTGCTGTGATCGTATATGTTACAAAATCCCATATAAGTTGCGATAACCAAAAGGTCCAGACCTTGACGCCACCAACAAACTGCAGCAGCTTCGAGCGAGACTCGCGTTCCTTAATCAAAAACAGTATATAGAAGGCGCTAACAAAGCACATGCAGAAGCACAAATTGGTAGCCAGCTGTGTGCCCAAATTGTTGCCCGTATTCAGCTGTGTCAATATAGTCTGTGCCGTATACGGCAGTGGCTTATTGGTTACACGTATCTGCGCGCCGCTGCCAAACAGCTGACGTGCCATGGCATTGTGCACCATGTTTACAGTAAGCGGAGCTGTATGTAGCGGTTGATTGTTCAGCCAGGCCACAATCTTGTCCTCCGTAAAAGTGGCAGCAGCTAGGTAGCGTGCATTGATGCGCACCTGTATACTCTTGCCCAATTCCAGCATATATTCGCTAAAATTGCTTGCGCCTGTGGACTCAAAGCTATAGTCCGAACCATATGATTTGGCCAGCTGCTCGTATTGAGCGGCAAATGCTGCTGCCTCAGATTGCGGTGTCAAATTAGCACGCTCCAGCACAGTCACTGCAATGGGATACTGTGTGAGACTCATGGTAATGGGCTGCAACTCTCGAAAAGTGCCCTGAGTGCGTGTTATTAATATGGTGACCACCACAAAGAAAACTGGCATTATGTTCTGTATGAGCAGCAATAGTTTGTTGCGATACGTATAGAGCAGCTTCTTTAGCAACATGGCGTGCCATTGATTAACAAAAAGCTTGCTGCCCTTGAGTAGACGCCGGCTCTCGGAGAAAACGCCATCGGCTGTAAGTGCATAAAATATAGCTTGTGAATATTGGTTTATATGTTATAATTTTTTCCAACTGCTTACACTGCACAGAGTCTACATCCTCCTCGTGATAGCCAGTGCCACCATTCATAATAGCTCGTTGCTCCTTTTGTTTGCCATCGCCATCCTTTTCGGCACCCACCTTCATAAAGACCTCCTCCATGGAGGTAATGCCCACGCCATAGCCATTCAAACAAAGCTCCTCAGAGTGATCTTCAAGAGAGCCAAACATTTCTTGGAACTTGTTGGAATAATTATCCGGCAACTGATACGACAATTCAGTACCAATATCGCTTTCAGGTTGTAAGTCAGGTATATATTCATTGAGCAATGCTGTAACCGCCTCCGGCTGGCAGCTTTCACGCTTAACACAAATCTGCAAAAAATTTGAAGTTTAAGTGTTTTTGGTCAGTCAAGTTAATAGTTTATTTATAAACATACCAGTCGATAGCCAGAGCCGTACTTTTTCTTAAGAAAGAATGAGGTGCCATGACACTTGAGCTCGCCATCACACATTATAGCAATACGATCACCCAGCACATCGGCCTCGTCCATAAAATGTGTGGTTAATAGCAAAGTACGCCCAATTTTCTCCTGTTGCAGCAAATCCCAAAGCTGTCGACGTGCCGATGGATCCATGCCAGAGCTGGGCTCATCGCAGAGCACCACCTTGGTATCGCCGCAGAGTGCACAACAAACAGACAATTTGCGCTTCATGCCACCAGATAGTTTCGATGCAGCTATATCGGCTTTATCCTCTAGCTCAATCATTTTCAAATACTTGGCCACCTCGTTCTCCACAGCCTTGCCGCTCAGGCCCTTCATGCGGCTAAAGAAACGTATATGATTCGATACGCTCATCTCCTCAAAGAGCACATTATGCTGTGGACAAATGCCCAATGACATGCGTGCACCCTCAATGTTGGTACGTATATCGCTGCCATTGATAATGGCTGTGCCCGCCGTGGGCGGAAACATGCCAGTTAGCATGGATATGGTTGTTGTTTTGCCAGCACCATTATGACCAAGTAGCACAGTTATTTCATCCTCATACATATTCATTGATAGCCCCTTGACGGCCATTTTGTCAGCAAATTTCTTTTTAAGATTGCGCACCTGCAAGCCAATATGCTTGCTTTCCGGCTCCGCTTCAAAAGCATCGGGACTGCGATGCTCAACATGACCATTTGGCATATCCTCTATGCCAATATATTCATTTTCGCCACACCAAAACTTGCGTGTTAAAGGAAAATTCCATTTGCGTGGCACGCCAAAGTCGCCCGGCATGATCTGCTCTACATAGAGACAGATGAGCATATAAATTACACAAGAGCACAGCATCATTAACATAATAGCGCCAACGGTGAGAGTATCATCAACAGAGACAGGCGTAAACAGATTACTCCATTGCAGGCCCTCGCCAGTGCCCTCAAAACCAAGTATAAGTTTAACTCCAAAGCCCATGGCCGTATTTGAGATCAGACTCCAACCCAGCTTTGTGCCCAGCGAGAGATCATCATATGTGTTGATTGTAAAAGAAAAAGGTATATAGGCAATGAACCAAATAAGTCCAGTCACTGCCGCTGCAGTGCTGGCCTTGGAGAAGAGCGTCGCCATCATAAAGCAAAAACAAATACTGGCTGTGATGTATACTATGAGAAAGACCAGAAGCACTGAAATGTCAGCATATGTCAGCACGGCCACATTGTTGCTCCAGCGTATCTGAAAAGTTTAAAAAAAGCTAATTATTATCATAGTTTGGGTACAGGCTTTAAAAGCTAAGGTACCTTCATAAGTATAGCAATTAGTATAGCCGATATGGTGAGCATAATGAAAGACTTGACAAACCAGGCAGTCCAGTGTATCCAGTTGCTCAAACCCTGGATCTTCATGACCTCCTTAAGCTGTTTCTCCTTTTCACTTGTAATGTACTGCAAATAGTAAGTAAATAAGTACAAGTACTGAAGCTCGCTAAGCACAATTATGTACTTACCTTTGTTATATAAGTGCAGGGGTATATAAAGCTGAGCAATATGATGAGCGACATAATTGAGGCTAGACCCTCTAGCAAAGGATCAAATATATACTCTGGATATGGATAACGTTGCATGACAATTTCGGGCAATTTTGTACGCTCCGATTTTTGGCGCAAATAGGCCATGGTTAGAGCATTTTGTACGGGCAGAAAACCTTCACGCAAATAACCTACGGGTATGCCGCCATCCTGAGAATCTGCATTACGCGGTCCAGTCAAATCAATAATGGGAAATAAACGCATGGTCAGCCAGGTTAGCCCAATGTTTAGAGACGTAGTGCGTGATTCGGAGGGAAAACGCAAGGCAAAGTCAAATTGGTCGGGCAATTCGGTCAGATTGGACCAGGAATCATCAAATTGTATGCCAGCAAAGACATTATTCGCTACCAAACGACTCTCAAGCACGGAGGCATTCTCAAAGCCCATATAGCTAGACATTTCCAGACTAGTAACAGTTTCGCTGACCAAGCTATCCAGCAAATCATTCTTTGGTGAATAGTAGAGCGAGAAGATGGGTCCATTGAAGACACTTTGCGCTCCCAAGGTTTCACTGTGAATTTAGTAGAGTCATGCATTAGTAGAGTCAAGTATATTTGTTTTCTTTTGCCAACATTTATATACTAATAATAACTTGTGTTTAGTTAGTTGTTAGATTTATATTTAGTTTATATAAATATATGTATATAGCAATTATATTATATTTTGTTAGATACATAATAACAACAAAGCTTTTTTGGTTTCGCGTGCAGTTTGTAAGCGTTTACTGTGGGAGTTAGTTAGTAAATACTTGAATATATGTATATGCATAGCAACTGACAACCATATACTAGTAGTATTATATATTTATAGAAATATATACATATATGTATTTGCATGCAACAGTTTTGTGTTTGTTGTTTTTGTTGTTGCAGCTAGCTTTTGTAGTTGTTGTAAATGGTAAATGGTATAGTTTACCTCTTTTTCTTCTTGGACATTAGCAGAGCTATGAGCGCGTGCATGCGACGCGAATTTTGTATTACATCTCTGAAAATGTGTGTTGTATACATAATAAGAATTGATGGATTTACATAAACTATGATATGTACTATATACCAAGTAGAAAAAAAAAACAAAGTAAAAACTTGTGATTTTAACATGAGGCAGCGCCATCACGATTACCCCTGCACAGATTGGATTAAATGCTATTTCCTTAATTATCCTTATAGAGCAAAGTGGGGTAAATTCGGAAGTGGCTTGAATCCGGAAACGCATCCTAACGTATTTCTGAGTTGACATTTGATTATGACAGCAACTGTCAAATAAACGTCATGACCGACGCTAGTTTTTGATAATACTCCGACTCGAGTACATGTATGTTTCTGTTCAGTATAATTTTGCTACATTTCATTATCGAAGTTACAGGCAACCAAAGTCGAAAAAAAATATAATTTTCGAGCTTTTTTCAAAATTACAAAATTTTGGTGCACTTTTTATTAGCGAGAAAAAATGTTTGAAAATTATGTTAAGCTTTAGGCTGAAAGGGAATTTTTTTTCGAACATTTCGAATCGAGATCTTCGAAATCGGATAGGAACTGTAGATGTTATGGAACCAGGAACGAAAAATCACGACTACTGCTGCATACAAATTCGTGAAGACGTAACTCAACGCAAATGAGTGAACAATTTTTTGTTCATACAAAAGTGTGATTGAGTGAAGATGGGAAATTCCGTGCATGGTTCCATAGCATCTACAGTTCTTACCCGATTTTAAAGATCTTAGACTCGAAATGTTCATAAAAGAAGTCTCTTTCATCTTAAAGCTTAACATAATTTTTAAAAATTTTTTCTCGCTAATAAAAAGCATACCAAAAAAGTGTAATTTTTACGACTTTGCGTGCCTGTAGCTTTGATAATTTTTACCTAATCAGTACATATTATATATCACTAGAAAGAGCACATCAATACGTTTCGATCTAATCGTCTTTCATGTTGATACAAATTTTGTTGATGAGATATTGAGGAATAACTGTAAAAAGTGCCCAAAAACATGTTTTTCGAAAATAACTCGAAAACGGTGCTTAAGAGAAAAAAAGGTTTCCATTTTCGTGTTTCTCGACCCCAAATTACCCTAAAAACACTTTTTTAGGAAGGTTCACTCGATGACCCCTAAATTTGTAAACTAGTGTTATTCAACCTTTTTTTTTACCAAAAATAAAGAAATAAAATGTTTGCGATGAAATTTTATGGCGGTTTTTATCATTTTTGGACACTTCCGGATTCACCCCAAAAAAAAACGAAAATCGCGAATTTGGCATTTTTTGCTCGGAGATCAATCTACCTGACAAAAAATCTTCGTATCGATCTGAAATTTTGACACAACTTTCAATTTTGAAAAAAAAAACAACATTTTTTTGTCACTTCAAAAAATCGACGTAATAATTCTTCAGAATTCATCCCCACTTTCCTCTACATAATTGTATGGTTATTTTTGCAACATCTCACTATATTAATAATTTCCAAATAGGGCACGAAAATAAGCCAAAGTTACGATTTTTTTTTGTAACTATTTTTCGTTTTTAGGCAAATTCTTTGAAATAAACTTTAACTCATATAATTTAAATAAATGTCAATCAAATTAGTATTAAAATAGTTTCCTTTCTATCAAATACAATAGCTAAAAATATATAGCCCAACTGAGAAAATTTGGTGAGCTTTAAAATGGATCAAAGTTGAAAAAATTCTAAAGCGGTATATCTTTCATTATAGAAAAAGTCAATTAAATTCGCAAAGCAGATCTTTCATTTTAAAAAATTTTAGTTGAATAAATCTTGAATGTCGTAATACGTGAGTTATCAAAAAATGAAAGCCCTGCTGTTTCTATCGTCAAGTACTAGTTTTTCATTTTTGCCATTACTGCTTCAGATACAATTTTGTGGACATTTGAAAATTTGAAAGCTTCAGGTTGAAAATTTTATTTAAATGCAATTACAAATATTTGTATAAATAAACTTATAAATATAATTAAACGGCCATGCTCCGGCCGTTTTGAAACCGAATGTTTGGTACTCCCAATTTCACCAAATCGAATTTTTCAATGGGCGTAAACTAAGCTAATGATTTGTGAAGATTGTTGACATGTTTACTGCCGCCAAAATTCTAGTCAAGAGCAATCTTTCCAAAACTTTGTAGAACAAAGGAAACAGGCTGATGGGCCGATAAGAAGCTATATCTTTAGTTAGCTTATTAGAGGGAATTTGGGGAGCTGGGGGAATTTTATTTGCACGCAGGCAAGCTGAACGGCCGATAAGAAGCTATATCTCTAGCTGGCATATTAGTGGAGGGGAATTGGGGGCACGCTGCGCCTCTATCCACAGCCAAAGTGGTCGAATATATTAAATTGATCTAAGGTGGCTCAACGCTAGGAAGGAAGGAACGAGTTCAGTTGCAAGTATATCATTCAAATCGCTTTAAGACGAATAAAAAACGCGAAATGGTTTATGGAAAGCGTGTTTTTGGTAGTGTGTCTCCTAAGATTACAAGTTACAAGATTTCTAGAAGAGCGTCTAGGAACGTTAAACACAAGTTGGTGGAATGTTAAGGGGACATCTATGCAACCCATTATTAATTTATGCAGAAAAATAGTATTTAAGGCAAACCAATTCAAGGAAGATCAATGCAGGAACAAGGTGAAGCCTATGGGAGGCAAACGGTCATTGGGGTTCCTGTTTGAACCGAGTAAAGCAAAGAGTATATGAACAAATCCATTCAAAAAAATTGTAAAAAGAAATTAGGCGCTTGCGATAAATACAGTCAAAAGCCTTACTGATAGAATTTGCATCGTTTCCCTTTCAAAAAACAAAATTTTCGTATCTAGTCCAAGGAGAATCCTCGTGAATATTAAAAACTGAAAAAAGTGACAGTGTGCACTATGGCCGAAGCGCCACATCGGGCCTTATTTTTTCGAGAATGACGCTGTTACCATCAAATAACGATACCATTCGATGTTAACCGATCATTTTTCCCCTCAATTGGATGCAGTTGACTTCTTATTTTCAACAAGAAGGTAAAACTTACCACCCTACGCGTGTTAATTTGGGTGCAATGCAAGAGGTTTCCGAAAGCGGGCTAATATAGCGTCGAGGAAATATCAATATGCCGGACAAAACATGCGGTATGACACCATTAGATTTGTTTTATGAAGTTTTTTAAAAATTAACCATACCAGACCTACAGAAGAATATTATTTCCCTATTGGAAAATGTCATTGAAAATTTTGACGATCGGATCAACAACTGTAAAACTAACCCTGGTAAATATTTTTCACACAGCAAGCAGCAACAATCAGAAGGTCATACAATATAAAGCTGCATTATTCGTGCCCCTCGAAAAAAGAGAGCACAGGTTCAATTTTTGTATGGTAGCTATATAAAATGGTGGACCAATTTTGATCAAATTTCTGTCAGCTATATTTTTTTTTAGACTAAACATTTGTGTGAAGTTTGCTCAAAATTGGTTCACTATTTCACATAGCTATCATACAAAAGGTGAACCCGTTTTCTGCGCACTTCTTTGCGTAACCTTGTAAAATTCATTGCATCGAGGAAAGACATTTTGGTTTTTCACTGAGTTTAATCCATCTCTGCTATAGACCGTGCTGAAAAAGACATTTGCGAGAAACAAAACAGTAGCAGCATCTGGATTTTATTTTATACAATCTGAACAAAATCTTTATATAAATAATGTTTCCCAAATGTAAGGCTACAGTAAAGATCGAAGATTTCATTCAGTAAGTTTTCTAAGATATGTCTTTTGAATCTATAAAACAATCAATATACAAATTAAACTAAAGTGTCTGAAATGTTTAGTGTCCATAGTAGGTACATACATATTCTTCCATTCACTATAAGCAAATACGTTATCATGTACATATGATTTTAAGTATTTGGTATAGCTTTAAAGGCTTTTAAAAGAAAAAAAAAAATGTGTATTAAACATATATCGATGTAGTATGTACGCCAGAAAGCAGCTGTGCTTTCAAAAGTCAAAATTATATAGTCAGTGATGTGCTATGAAACGATTTCAAAACCGTCGGTGTGCCAGCCTAAGTAAATCTTGTTTGATTCACTGTGCAAGTACTTCAGATCCAAGAAAAATCATTTTAGTTTTGGAAAAATTGAAACATTGAAATTCTGAAGTTCTAATGAATTTGAAGATTCAAAAGTGTTACTGATACTAATCAGCTGTTTATTGCAATTCAGTAACTGACTGCTGACTCATCGACGGATTATTCAGTTCATATTTCTGGCAGACCACTGAGTATAATGAAAAACTGAACAAAGGAAAGGGAAACTAAGCCTGAAACAATATAAGGTAACTCTAACATAAAATTAAAATCAGGGCTGCAGTTCATGGTGCAACAGATTTTATACCCTATACCTATTTATTCAAGGGTATGCCATTATAATCTCGCTTAGCGTTAAAGAAATCTGCGTCTATCCTTACTCACCCAGCTCCAATTTCACCATGTTCGTTATATCAAATTCGAGGTTTTATTCATAAAGTCAAATATTTTAATCTAAAAATTGCATCTTTGTGTCAAAATCGGAAAAGTTTTAATCATATTTTTAATTATTATTTTTGTTTGGATCATACTTTGACTTTTCTTAACAAAATCTTTTTATAAAAAGAAAGGTCAAAAGGGTTGAGCTGGATAAGGAACAAAAATAACTGGCACAATGATATATAAAAAAAAATTCTGTAAACTTGCGTTTTTAAACTTAACTTAGTTAAAAAATGCGTAATTTTCTATTTTGCATAATTTATCTTTAAAAATAAAATTTTTTATTTTATTATTTTTTTTTTTTTAATTTTGAAATATTTTTTTTTAAGTAATGGAGGAAGTAAGCAATAAAATAATTTATTTTAGTTTAATTTTGTCTATTTAGATTTAAAAAAATAAATGGCTCAAAAATATTCAGTAATTTCGAAAACAATATGTAAAATTAATTTTAAACATTTGTAATATATTTTTGAATATAAAAATAATCGTTGAAAAATATGTTGTAACTTAAAAAAATATATATATGAAATTTTCTTATTGTTTTTATATTTTATACTTTATATTTTATTTATTTATTTTTTAAGTATTTAACATTTGATTTTTTTAAGCAACTTAGATTACAAAATATTCAGTAATTAAGAAAAATAAATATTTATATAAAATTTTCTGTGTTTTAAGAAAAGTTTATAGCTTAAGGCCCATACGCAGCATGCAAAAATTCCGCAACAAACGTCAAAAGTTCATATAAAAAAAAATTCCCTTTTTTGGGATAAAAAAAAAAAAATTGTGATATAATTTTTTTATAATAATATAAAAATAAAGGTTTAAAACTTTTTAATTTAAAAAAATATATATGATATATTTTTTTTATATTTCATGCTTCATATTTTATTTAATTACTTTTTTGAAATTTTATTTTTTAAGCAACGTAGATTGAAAAAAAAATATTCAGTAATTTCGAAAAATATATAAATAAAAATTTTTTTTTTTAAGAAAAGTTAATAGCTAAAGGCTTGTACGCAGAATGCAAAAAAAAATCCCATTCATATACAAAAATATTTCCATTATTTTTATTGAAAAACAGTTTTTTAAATATTTGCATTAAATAATGTAATTTAAATAGAAAAATACACAGTGGGAGCGAAATTTTCTAACGCTTTTTTTGTTGTCAGTTTATAAAATTTGAAATAAAATTCTTAAAAATAAGTCAGAAAAATTTTTAATTAAAAGTTAACTATGTTTATATTTATTTTGCAACGAAAAAAATTTCAAAATAAGAATCTTCAAACTTAAAAATTAAAAGTACTACGTTTGAGACCAAAAATATTATACATAAAATTATTCAAGCTTAAAATAAGACTTGAAAAAAGACAAAAAAAAAAAAAAAAACCTAAAATAAGACAAGTAAAAACTCAAAACACGATTTTTTTTAATTTTCATTAAAATTTTTAAATTTAAGAAAAATTCGCTTCGTATTTTAAAATTGTTAAATATGGGTCATTCTCTGTCAAACAAATTTTTGTCTTCTCATCTACTCAAAATTACAAAATGGCAGACCTAAGAATGATTCATCTAAAGTCCGCCATTTTGTAATTTTGCAAATCTAACCCCAGATTTGTGATTAGCGACCCTAAAAACCCATATTTGCATACCCAACTCGAGCTTTAAACACAAAAATGAAAAACAAATCTTAAGTCCGCCATTTTGAAATTTTTAAAAACTGATAAGGTGCTTATAATCAGCTACCGCAAAAGTGTCTGAATAGTAAATAAATGGGGCTGCAATAATGTTTTTCTAAGAATAAGTATAAAAATAGTGATTAAATTGTGGAGTTACTTTGCTTTGGCGGCCATTGTAGCTGCGCCATTTTGAACTATCAAAAATCATCATACGGCTTTAAAAAGTAGACGAGAAGACGAAAATTTTAAGCCCAAAAACGTTGAATTATCTTTAAAATTGAGGTGTGAGGCGGGTGTGGCTGGTTTGACAAAGAATGACCCATATATATAGTTTATTTGTACATATACCCTGTACTTTGGATATAAAGGGTATATTAAGTTAATGCAAAAATTGTGTGTAACACCTAAATGAACACGATTAAGGCTCCAATCTTTATACAAAGATTTTTAGTACAACAAAAGAAATCGATTATGACATGTCCGAGTAACTGTTCGAATTGCTCGTTTCTCGATGATCAACAGTTCTAGAATTATGAAATTTTTTCAAGAATTTTAATTTTCCACTAAACTACAAAATTTTTTTTGTTTCTTATCCATCTAGACCCTTTAGAAGCTTTTGTATAAATTAAAATGAAAAAATTGAATTTTTTATTTGGAAACGGAGTGTAGACAGTACAGGGTATCTCAATGTCGGACACCTATTGGCTTTTTATTTTACTCTCCGTAAGTGCTACTAAAAGCAAACTTCATTCATAGATTGGTACAACACCATTTTGCAGCCCTGGTTAAAATCAATTTGACTTTAAAACTGAAGTCAAAAAAAAAAAAAATGGATAGTTGTTAACTTACTTGAATAGCTCCAGTGTAGTTATATTCAGCTGCCTATATTCGGTAACACCCTTAGACTCAGCGTCCACAAGCGTACGCACCAAAACCAAGAGAAGTGAGAAGATTGCCGGTAGCATTAGTTCGATAACGAGTTGCCATTTGTGACTCCATTGCAGTATCCAGTTCTTCCAAAGCAGCAGCACAAATTTGTCCCAATTCGAGACGTTTGCCATGACGATTTTAAAAACTAGGCAGTTTGTTGGAATAAAACTCTTAGACGTTCGCTTTGAGATCGTCTATGGTAGGATATTTTTTGCTGTACCGCTACAGATAGCAGTAGCAACAACAACAACACAAAAACACTGATAACTTAATATCACGGCATTTCAGTAATACGTCTATTCAAAACTCCATTTAAAACTGCTTGGACAAGCAATTGGTCTGAGTTAACTGAAAATAAAAAAATAAAAAGTTATTTTTTGAAAAATATATTTGAATCACGTAAAAAAATTTGTTAGAAATAGGTTAGGATGACCATTGTAATGGACAAGGTTGATTTTTTGCTTATCGCGTATTCCGTGTGATTGTGTGGGCGTCTGGTCATTGAAAGTCAGTTCGTACTGCCCGTATACTGATCAAATGATAAGCTTCTAAAGTGCAAAGAACTAAAAGTCTAGCAGTACTCTATATATAGGCGTAGTACATTTGTCCGACTTTTATGAAAAAAGCAGTTGTCATAAAAATATGCGAAAAACTTTGATAAAAGCGACTACGTGGCCTGAAATTTCTATTAGTTGAAATTCTTTGTTTCTTTCAGGGGACAAAGAAAAATGTTTGGCTGTTTGTATGAACGCCTAGATCTTGGCGTTTATAAGAGCCAGACTGACCCAACTTTAGATTTGTGCTTTCTATACGTTTAGTCAGAGCAAGTTTTGCGCTACATTTTCTACAACTTTAAAGTTACAGCTTTAATTTATTGAAATTAAATGCTGGAAATAAAAAAATCTTTAGATTAATACCAAACATTATTATAATCGGACCATAGATAACGAAGATAATCGCAATATAGTTTGTAGAGGATAGAGTTCAAATGGCATCATTGGCGAAGGCATTTATAAGAGTAGCTGATTTGGTAGAGTGTTGACACCAAAAACTAAAGTCGCTCCAAGTCAGTGTCTTGATAGAGAACAATTTTTAAAAGTTTTACAAATTTTATGCCCTATAATGTGATGGTGTAGGATATCTCAAGATCGTGCCCGATATTTTTTTTTTTTTTGTTGGCTTTCTTTCAGAAAAGGCTTGTTGCTAAACAGCGAAGAAAATGTTGTTCAGTACCAATAGGTTTCTTTTAAGTGCGACGCTTGGACAAAGCTCTTCAAAATTTGTAAAATTTTGGCTGAGCCTCTCTGTATATGCAATAGAGAGCTGCGCAAGCACTTAACAAATGTCTTGTAAGCCATCAGCTGTTATTTCAAGCGCTTCATGTCTTCGGCTTGAACAAAACAAAACAAATACTTCAGTGTCAAAAGTGCATCAAACATCAAAACAAAAGTGAAACAGAACAAACCTGAATTAAAACCAAACTGAACTAAAACCAAACTGAAGTAGAAGATTTCAAGGTAGTGGTTTTTTTGACTAACACAAACAAACAATCTGCTTGTGTCTGTGTGTGGCTTAATATTATGTCTGCTGCGCAAAAAATCAAAACATTCTAGTGCACTCGGTATGTTTGCCGAAAATTTGCTTCACTCAAGCATTTTTTGTGATGTTCTAATGTTTTGAAATATTCAAGCACTGAAGCAAACGCAGTTCCGTCACTGAAGGTTTTGTTTTGAAGCAAACAGAACATCAAAACATTTTGTTCTGCTGTCAGCTCTACAGTGAAATACAGTGCTTGGAAGTACTGTGCAGTAGGGAAGTGCGACGTTTAGAAAATTTTGTGCAGCTCGCTAATATGCAACCAGTACTAATTTAATTTGGGCCCAACAATAGCCCGTTGTTGTCGGGCGAAAATCTGGATCTCTAAAAAGCTACCCAACGCTATATTCATAAGCAAAACGAAAAACAAACAAATTATGCTCTAAAATAGTTTTTTTCATCGATCAATCCTATGTAGGCTATATATATAATACACTCTACCGATTCTGATTAAATTTGACACAGTGCTTGGGGAACTCTAAGCTCTCTCTCTCTCTTTTGAATGCCTAATTTGGCGCCATGCATCTAAAGCTTTAATGTTTTTCAAGTTCTCTCCAAACGCCCTTTTGAGAGCTATATATCCCCCCGATATCAATAAAATAGTTTTCCGTGACATAATATGGGATCTTAACCGAAATTTTGGTTACTGAAGCTCTTACAATCTCTCGGATCTAAACGTTTGGACAGGAAGACATGTCTTGTGGGTTGAGATGGAGAGCTTCCCCCAACGGCACATGGACAAGAAGACTGCTTCCGGACATAAGGTTGTGGTTGAGTCCTATGGGACAAGGCGGCTTTAAATACTATTTGCAAAGGGCTTAAGAATGAAACTTATCACTCAAGATTTTCTGCTCAATAGGAAGAGATAAGTTTAGGAATTATTCATAGTCAATGACTGGATGGACTTAGTAATAATCAAAATCTTGCCTAGCGCTGAGCGCAAGGGCTTCCTAGACCCATAGCAACAAAAAAACATGTCTTGTGGGGGTCTTGGACATCTGCTTCTCTATGTTATTATATAGCTAGTGGGCGCTCTTATAGGGCTTAATTGCTCTCATCGCCAAACAATTTTGAGAACTCTGGGCAGATTTACCAGACAGTACACCCAGATACTTGGTGTGTTTTCCAAGAAGTGATGGACAATCACAAATCAGACGCTGGATGCTATCAATTTCCTGCTAATCTCCACAGCTACGACAGAAGTCCTGAAGTCCCAGGAGTTCGGATGTTTAAACTGGGGGGTGGTATACCCGAAAAATACGAAATTTATATGCTGCAATCATGTAGACACATAATTCTACATGCCAATTTTGGTAACTAACGCTGCTTCAGAAACTGAAACTCTCGAAGTATCCAATCGAATTCACTTAAATTTGCACCCACTGATGATGTATACAAATTAGTCTAGAGTTACCAAAATAGCTAATTATGCTTTCAGAAATTATTCTTGAGATTTGATGGCAAAATATTTACATAGAAAAACTTTTTCATGTCTTCCAAATAGTGTGTGAGCAGAAAGAAGCTTTACATTCTACAGATAATCCCTTAAAAATTTACTAAAGATATACAGATTTTAGATATTATTTGTTTACACTGATTCGTGATCTCGGTGTCGAAAGTTGTAAAATTTGCATATACAGATAGAGGGTGCTTTTTTTTTGTAAAAATCGTGAAAATGGGGTTTTCGGAACATAGGTTATGCACAACAAAGGCTTCAAATTTTATTGCAGGGTGTTTTCTTATGTGCTGCACCCAGCGCGTCAAGGGTACACTAGATTTGTACAATGTATGTTTGGACATAAATACTAACGTTACAACAATAAAGTATTTATTTAGGAATATAATTTTTCGGGAAAAAGGTTACGCGGCATTCCACGTAATAATAAATCTTTGGTATTACATTTCTTAATTGATTTTGAGAAATTACTGAATCGCAGAATTTACTTTGGGCTAAGAAGTTTGCATTATGGGAACGCTCACGACACGTGCTCATCTCTAAAAAAAAAAGTTATATATCATATCATATAAGGTGGGGTATAACAATTGTATACTTTATTGAAATATGACTATGAGTCAGCGCGATATTACTTTAACTATGCGCAACGTATACGCAGAAATACGCACTGATATACATTATATATATAGTCTTCCTACTACTATTTCCTACATATGTATTTATAAAATCTAAAGTGGCAATCTATTTGTATATGAGTTAGCCACTTGTTATGATAGATGCGTCGACTAGTTGTTAAACTTGAACCTGTTATTTTAGTGTAGAATCTTTGTCTAAGGGGTATATCTAGTGTGTGCATAAAAATAAACATTCTATGGGTTATAATTAGAAGTAAACGTTTGAAGCTCCACAAGATCATACCAAATAAAATACGATGATAAGTTGTCCCGGATATCTGTAGAGTATTTTTCAATTTATGCGTAGCTTCATACAGAAATTATGGAGTACAAAATCTGACACGCATTTTTTAAATATAGTGCTACACAGGGTCTAAGCTAACATGGGGTGGTCCGATAAGTACTTAGCCTCACCACACGATGGCGCTACTATCGCAAGAGAAATGCACTATCGTGTAGTACATTCTCTTAGACTGTCGAAATTTCAGCCGCATCGGACTCCACTTATCCGTCTACGAGAATGTACTACACGATAGTAAATTTCTCTTGCGATAGTAGCGCCATCGTGCGGTGAGGCTAAGTACTTATCGGACCACCTATATCGACATTCAACTCTGTTGAATTGTTTATGATAATTTTTAAACAATATTTGAAGCTGCCTAAAAATCTGGTTTACGAGGTTACAAGGTATATTATAGTCGCAACCTCTAATATCTCACTTGCTGTTTATATTGAATTTGTTAGCTTATCACAATTACTTGTTACGTTAGTTCTGGCATTCAAATCGCTACCGATAAGATAACATATAATGAAAAAACTAATATGATTGGAATAATTGCATTTGCCCCAGACCATCAATATTTGTTAGGTTTAAGTTTTATATTTAAAAAAGCAATAGATAGCTCAATTTAAGTGACATTTAACTTTTTAAATAAAGCTATAATCGTATAATGCGGTCTCTTTGGATGATACATTTATACCCTGTACTTTGGACACAAGTATACCTATACTATATTAAGTTAGTGCAAAAAAATTTGTCTGTCATACCTAAACGGAAACAAGTCAGAGCGCATCAAAATGATCAAACCATACGCAGGTCACGCAATGCGCTGGTGCATTATTCGTGCCTCTCTGAAAAAGAGAGCGCTGGTTCAATGTTTGTATGGCAGCTATATGAAATAGTGCAACAATTTTGATCAAATTTATGTCAGTTGTATTTTGTTTTAGACTAAATATTTGTGTAAAGTTTGATTAAAATTGGTGCACTATTTCATATAGCTGTCATACAAAATTGAACCAGTTTTCTGCTCATGCAACAACAAACTGATCAGTTTGACTAAAGATCGACGTCTTAAGCCACACCAGACTGTACTTATTGCCTGTTTCTCAAAGACCAAAAGAGCTAGGAGCATGAATAATTGCCGCAAGTTTTATCACATTGATATTGGTGAATAAAAAACTGGTAAAATTTAAACACTTTTAGCCTAGAATCCCCACCGAAAACCAGTTGTGTGGAAGCTACAGATTCCAAAAACACTATATGTATTCATATGGACTAATAATATATGAAAAACACAACCACCCAGTTTCCAGCAAATTTTTCTACTACTAGCTCCAAACTTTTAAGTAAAAACTGCCCACATCGATGCAAGATTCAAACAAAACTGTTCAGAACTTCGGGAGGCCCCTTTCGCTTAGAAGACTGAAACCTTTTTATGTAGCTTTCCTTTTTACCTTAAACAATCGTGGAGTTCCCCGGCTGGGAACTTTGGAGCTATAGACTATTATTATCAAATTTAATTCACTTTGGAAAACACTGCGCGAACTGTATAGGTACTTTGTAACTTAGAGTCAAGCAGGCCCAACTGTAACATTCTCAAATTCTTCTGGTCAGCATGTCCTGTAATTGATACAGAAGGACCTTCAGGGGTTGGTTTTTGTATTACAATCGAACTACGCAGGGTTTAATATTGTTAATGCATATATCACAAATTAGAGTATTTCAGAAATGTACTTTTTTGATTATTAAGTTAATTTCGTATAGTTATAAATTAATCGGTTGGAACCACTTCTCATATTTCTCTTAATTACGTGACCTTAGTGTTGTGCACTAGACCCTATAATTGCACAAAGTATTCATAATAAGGGGCCAAAGAACACTTAATTTAATAAAAAACGACTAATTTGGATGATTCTGATGGTATTTAAGAAGAATTACGACACATAAGGTATAATTTTAACATTTGTTAAGAACGAATCGGTTGCGAAAATCCCTCATGATATAGTCTGCAATTTTTTCATAATTCATGTGGAGATATTTTACTATCTACTTTTTAATTTCAACGGAATCCAAATTTTCTATTCTATTCTTTTTGATTCCTCTTCCTTTCAATTTTTGCAGATGTTAAATTTTCTACCCTACGTTTTTAATTTGTATCTCTCTTTTTTTTTGTTGACCCCTTTGACGAAAAGCAACCATACCCAATTCCAAAATTGTCCGCAAGAGGGAACCACAAAAAAAAGTGTGAATCACGCTTACATTCCAAATTTTCTATGGGATAGAGCATGAAAAAAGTAAGTTTCGCACGTAGGAAAAATCTCTCTTTTCTTTTCATCCATGCCTAAAAGTTTTTCATCAGGGCGACACGGCAAGTCTACAAAGCAAAAAAAGTTCAAAAATTGTCCGCAAGAGGGAACAAAAAAGTGCTACGTCACGCTTACTTTTAAAATTTTCAACAAGAGGGCACAAAAAATTAACGGAAAGAGACACCGGAGTCGACCAAAGTTAGCTTCAATATGGTTAGGAGATCTGTCTGTACGTCTGTGGGAACGCCTGGATCTTGAAGACTATAAGAGCTAGGAAAACGAAACTTGACATTTGGACTTCTTGTGTGACAAATATATTTTTTTTTTTCTGTTACATCCCATTTTTTCTACGAATTTTAAAAAATTTGTATTTTCTGCAATTATAAAGCTACAACTATAGTTTGTATATAATAAAGAATCTTTGGATTGATAACGAAAATCATAATGATTGGATTACAAATATCGAGCGTAGCCACAAAATAATTTAATATAATATAGGAAAAAGTTCGAAAGGCCTTAATGGTAGAATCGAAGCAAGTTATAACACTTGCAGATACAAAATTTGCCTATAAAGATTCAGTCTGGAGTGTCCCTAGTAGCGAAATGTGAAATTTAAAGTGAAATGGTCATAATAAAGGGTCATCCATCTTGAGGTTTTTTTTTTTAAATAAAAAAAAACACAAAAATTTCAAATGAATCAGAAAATTTTTATTATCAATAGAAAGAACCACTCTTGCCATTAACTTTTTAAAAATAATCCCTTTCAAATGTTGGCCGCAACTGCGCCGTAGCTCATCCAAGCGTAGGTTTCAATTTTCGATGACGCATTCGAGCATAATCGGCGGTATTTCGCGAATAACACGGGTAATCTCGGCCTCTAATGCTTCAATCGTAGCTGGATTATCCACAAACACTTTAGACTTCACGTAGCCCCAAAGCAAAAAGTCTAACGGTGTGATATCACACGATCTTGGTGGCCAATTCACCGGTCCGGAGCGTGAAATTAATTGCTCACCGAATTGGTTCCTCAATATGTCCATTGTTTTACGGGCTGTGTGGCAAGTAGTGCCGTCTTTTTGAAACAAAATGTCGTCGAGATCTCGGGCTTCAATTTCAGGTAGCAAATAATTCGTAATCACGGTGCGATAACGGTCGCCATTGACGGTTACGGTCTGACCAGCGTCATTTTTGAAGAAATATGGGCCGATGATTCCAACGGCCCACAAACTACGCGCTGGACGAGGTCTATTCGGACGATTGTCATTCAATAATGAATATTGGGTATCAAATTTTTTGACTGTATGGCGAATAGTGGTCTCAGTAGGTCGATTATGACGACCATAAAACGGCCTAAGCGCGCGAAAAACATTCTTTACAGAACGCGAATTTTCGTAATATAATTTTACGATTTATAAACGTTGTTCGGGTGTTAGTATTTCCATGATGAAATGGCAATGAAAACTGAATAAAAAACACATGGCAACTTAACAGTACTCGCGTGGCTTATCAAAAAAAAACCTATTGAAAAAAAACCTCAAGATTGATGACCCTTTACATCTGCACAAATGATAAACTTTTACAATCTCTAAATAAAATAAATGCAAAAAATGAATCATCGTCAACGTCTATTGCTTGCTTTATCTTGTTTAAACAATTTTATAATGGGGACTTACATTGCCATTAAAAATTTAGGATGATGAAACAAGGCGACGATTGAGGGCAAATGTTAATTAATACGAGTGCTATTTTCTCATACTTTGAAAACGACGTGCAAGGTATTTGTCTAGCCGGCGCAATTATTTGCTTCCAAAATAATTTGCTGCACATTTGTTTTGTTTGTGGCGGCAAAATAGAACAGTTGTTACTGCTGGCGCCATCTAGCGTTACCGCTGGCGCCATCTTGCGTGAGTCGCATATTTTTTCTACAAAAGAAAAGGGCAACACTGTTCACTTTTAAAAAAGTTTGCAAAATGTTTTTAACAAAAAAAAATGTGGCACAGTCGAGGCGGTGCCCGACAGTGGAATACCCTGTACCTTTTGTCTCGAAAAAATGTTTCCTGCATATTCCTTCTAAGAACTTTCCAATTGGAATTTATTTTTTTTTTGGTGAAATTCGATATTTATACCTATAAGTTCCCTAAATTTTAACCGATTTTGATGAAACTCGTATGTTACGTCAAAGAATTTATTTAAAGTATATGGGGTAAGTTTCAAGTTGGTATGTTGAGGGGTGTGGGAAAAAACACGGTAAATCGATTGTAAAAAGGACTTGGAAAGGACTTGGGGTCTGTCACGCCTCCTTCTGTCCGTTACATACATTGCACAAATCTAGTATACCCTGTGTACCTATAGGTACAGGGTATAAAAAAGTACACGTCATTTGTTTACAAAGATATAGCAAAAACATTTGGCAATCAAAAGTTTTTTGAAGTACATAAGAACTAAGGCGAATTCGATCGAAATCGGATCATTTATTTATTTGTCTTGTTTATTACAGAGAACGTAGACCATTTACAATAGAGCCTAAGCCCTTAACTTCCCATTTTACTGCTGTCTATATATACTAATGCAGCGCATGTTCTTGATATACCTAAGTTGATTTTTTTTTTAACTTCTGTTTTATAATTAACACTTCAGTTTGCAAATAGCGTCTGCTAGAACTGCTCCATTGTTTTGGATATGTTTCTATATACAAGTAGCAAATATTATGATAATACCAATCTAGATTGGCTGCATATGAAATCTTTACTTTGTTTTATAAACGATACTAATAAAAGAGAACCTTGGAACACAACAGACCCAATTAAACGATAATCAAATTAAATTTTAAACGTCAGCCAGCCCAGCTGCTTAGCTACTTAGTATTTCATTGATAAAAGCAAACCAAATTTTTGCTGACAAACGTATTATGTACTTGACTTTTGCAATTCAAAGAAATAAAATAAAAGTTAACAGGAAAAAACAAAGGCGGCTAAGTAAATTTGAGCTAGCCGAAATGCATGTAACCAGCTGATAAGATGCTCATATAAAACTCAAGAACCAACAGATGTCACAGATGCACACTGATAACTCACTCACATTTGTTATATGATAACGTCTCGTAAAAGTTTACATAGCAGGGGCGTGTAAAAAGAAAAATTGTGCACGGGCTGGCAAAATTTCATTTCGAGAGCGTTGGTACGCAGCATCAAGAAAGGTGTCGCAAAAATTTTTTTATGCTGCGTACTGAATAAATAAGTTCGGCTTTGTTTTTTGTCTGTTAGATTTCTTTTATAGCCCAAGTCTCAAGTTATTTTAGTTACGTTAGGAATTTGCACAAATCTACAATAATACCTCTTAAGACTCACTTGAAGAGAGCACTCGAGTTTAGTTGCACCAAAAAATAACAAAAAAAAAAAACAACAACTTATGGAACCGAGTTAAGGCAAATGCTTAAGGCGGCAACCGTTTCGCAATGCGAGCAATTCAAAACTGAGTTAAAGTGAACGCATTTGCTATATTTATCAGTAGTACAAACATTTTTACAAGTAATACATACTATATAGCATATATATATATATATATATTTAACCACATGTCATTTATTGTTTTTACCCATTTGAGGCGTCCTTATAATTTGAGTAGGCGTTAAAAGCTAAGCGAATCGATAATGGTTAGTTCCGATAAGCTTTTAGCATTAAGTACGACTAGCCATATAGACCAATTCGACACCAAAGATAAGCATTCAAATTTTTGTATACACTTGATCATATTATGTTACAAACATGACTTGCATGCTTTTCGAGTGCTCTAAATGTAAAACATATTATCGATCGTTTTATCAAATGTAATTCGGTACAAAATTATAAAAATAGTTGCTGTAGAAGTGCTAACGACCGTAAAAGTCTTATCAGCAATGTCTGACATAAAATAGAAAAAAAAAAAAAAAAAAACATTTTCATTATAGAGACCAAAAGTCACATTTAGAATGTTTTTTTTTTTTATAACCCTTACTGAAATTTGAGCGCGCTCTAGGCTGGCTGCAATCTATAAAAGAGTTTCGTATGGAAAATCATAAAGCATGTCTTATTGTAATTACTTAGTTATATTTCAATATCATATTTTCATACAAACGAGACCATTTCCAACATTCTTATACACTATATAAACTTTTGGTTTTATTTATACCCTGTATATTATTTTTGTACACTTCCGAATTCAGCCCAAAAAAATCGCAAATCACGAATTTGGTGGTATTGACAAAAAATCTTCGTATCGATCTGAAATTTTTACACATTGTCATATTTTGGCCAAAAATCTGGCATTTGCATCATAATTTTTTTAGAGTGATGAAATTTAACACACTTGTTCGTAAAGGCTTGAACTATTTTTCTGGCTAGTTTGAGTCTCCTCAGATTTTTTTAAGATATAGCTAATCTAGACCAAAATTGGAAAAAATTCAAAATAAACCAAAAAAAAATTGTTAACTTAATTAAAAAAAAAAACTGTTTATTGGAATTGGCCCATATTTTACACAGAGCTAGATATGAGCTCCACATACATTGAAAAAATAGCCTATAGCCAAAATATTGAATGGTTTTGGCCCCAGTTACAGCCCCAAACAGTTTCAGCTTTCCAAGCCAATTACAAACAGACGACACTACCAATCAATCTGGTTTTTAAAAGTTATAATTTTTTTGGTCTGCTCTTTTAATTTTCGAAAAAAAAATTTCAAAAATGTATTTTTAAATTTTTACGTTTTTTTGTCAAAATTGATAGTTTTTACATTTTTTGAAAAAATGGTTATTAACTTTTCTTAGCTGCCTAAAGAAATTCAAAAAATAGTAAAATTTGCTGGGGATCAATTTTTAAAATTCAACTTTTAGATACAAAATTCAATTTCCGAAAATCGTGAAGACATGACATTTTCTTGTAAAATTTATAAAGAAATTTATAAAATTTTTTTCGATCAAATATCGATTGGTAGTAAAGCTCCTTAAAGCAAATTACCCAAATTATAAAAAAAACCAACAAAATTTTTATAACTACTTGAATATATTTAAAACCAAAAAGTTTTTAAGCTCAGTTTTATTTTTTTTCTGAAGTAATATTTATAAATAATAAAGTGAATGAAGATTTCGTAACTACATGTATCATGGTAAATGCAGGTTTTTTTTTCTGTAAATTATCGCGAAAGCTCATAGAATACAAAATATCAACTTTGATTGCCAATAACTTAAAAACCACTAAATATAATTTAATAATTTTTTTTGCACAGGTTACCTTAATATGTCTAAAATCATATTAAATTGCAATTTTCTCCAAATTTTGACTTTCTTCTGGGGGACTTTTGGCCAAAATCTGGCTCGCGTAGCCGGAAAAAAAAAATAATAAAATGGCGTTGGCATGCCCATTTTTCCCCAAAACGTCTTTCTTTGGTTATTATAAGCCCCCAAAAAAATGCACTAAAAGTGGTTGTTTCCCCATAACGACTTGGGGATAATCTGCCACTTAATAATTTTGGTATTCCTAGCTCTTGTGGTTTTCGAGATCAGGTATTCAGGGAAATGTCAAAAAAATATTTAATCTAATAAAAGCTGCGTTCAAAGCAAAATTCACAAATTATCGAGCAGATTGTACCATCGATTGCATCGTTTGTGGGGTTGTCTTATGGTTGCACGAAAAATCTAAATCTTTTAATTTTTCGATAAATAACCTAATTGTACAATCTGTCGCAACATGTATGCCTTGGGTTATGTCTATATGGTAGCTCTAATAACGAAAATTTTTTGCGAAAGCCCGATACTTTAAATTCAATTTTAGAAACCTTCAGATCGATTTGTATCTTTTTGTATTTGTGGCACACACCAGATATCGACATACTCGTAAGTAGCGGCATTATTTAAAGAGCCTATTCGAAATACTATTTAGATATGAGGAGCCAATGGCTCTTCATATAAATTTTAGTATTAATATCCAAGAACAATTTAATTGGTTTATTATCACAATAAACTTTATGTCACTATCGAAATATTTTTATCAAAACTATTACGAATTTAAAAAAAAGTGAAAATTAGAAATTTTAGACATTGCACATTTATGAAGATTGCTAGAAAATCTATTTTGTAGATCGTATCTCATCTGCTGTTTTACTGATAATTTCAATTTTCGTTTTTTTATGAAGTTACGACTAAATAATCCTATGCTAGATGCAATAAAATATACTATAATATAAAAATTTGTATTATTATTTATGGCAAGTTGCAAATCTTTGTAAAAGCACAAAAGTCTTTTCAGCGATAAGGCATTAGAAGCAGTTTGAGCTGGAAACTGTTTTTATATTCTATACAAAAAGAAGTATATTAGATAATTACAAAATAATGCTATGTGTATATCAATTGCACTCAGATTTTACGCGACATAACTTCTATACCTATAACCAAATTATGCATAAAAAATCCATAACAATTTTTAGGGAACAGTGGAACATATTCGGCCGAACTCCGGAAAACAAATCCGAACATTTTATGCGGATTCGTTTTGAAACCGAATGTTTGATGCTGCCAATTTCACCAAAACGAATTTTTCATGTGATTTGAAACCGAATGTATAGCATGCATAGCCAAAAGTAAATTTTTTTGTGTTCGTGTATGTGCACATATCATACACGAACACATGACTGTTAAGTACGACAGGGTTGCCTTGTAAAAAAATACCTAAGTCGTGTTTAATTTTAATAAAAATTGTTGCTAAAGTATCATTTTTGTGTAATTTTATTTAATATAAAGAATAATAAAGAACTAGCAATATTTTAATGAAAATTAAATGTAAACAACATATAGTAATAAAAACGAGTAAAACTGCGGCAATCATGTCAGCTGTTTTTTATCAAACAAAAATAAATTCGCGCCAACACAACATGTGAATTTATCAAAAATAAAAAGGGAAATATCGACAAAAAAATGCGTTTTCCGGAGCACGCAAAAACGAATTCGTATAAATTTTTTCGGTTTGCTTTTTTCGTTTTCCGACTGATTAATTGCATTTAACTCAAAAACTTTTCAAGCAACGATATTATACAATCATATTATAACTACGAAAATTTAAAAACCTAAAAAAATCTACAGTCACCAAAATTAGTATGCGCACATAAAAAAGAAGAAATTCAGTGGTTATATACAGAGTTGGGGCTCGAAAAATCCAAAAAAAAAATTTGCATATGCTGAAAGTACATATTTTCGAAAATATCTGCGCAAAATTTCATCCAGATCGGATCACTGGTTTTCAAATTACAGCCGTTTATAATAATGAATAATGAAGTTGACACAAAACTTTAAAAGCGATTATCTCGGAATGGGTTTTTTTCAAAAGTACTGTTGCGGTGAACGTGATATCTCAAAAACTTTTCAACCGATTTTCAAAATTTTTTTTCAAAATATTCGTATTTACGATCTCGTGTACTTGAACGATTCATTTTTCATCCGAAAATTTTTAATTTTTTGCAATGATTTTTTTTTGTTTTGAAATTTTGACCACCCAAAAAATCATTCTGTCAACGTGGTTTTTTTATGGAAATACAAAATTTTTTGGGAACCGAATCGTTCAAGTACACCAGAATACATTTTTCTTAAATAATTTGTTTACTTTTTTGATTTCAGTTGAGCGGTTCGCCGCAAACCTCTGCAAAAAACAAAGCGTTGCGGGGCATGGACCATCACTTCGACAATTTTCAAAATTTTTTCGAAATTCAAAGTGTTTTTATTTCTTCGATAGTACTACTAGAACATTGTGTTTTGTTTTAAAAAATCACGAACTTAGCTCTCTCCGAACTTTGTATATAACCAATTAAGAGTAGCAGTAAGAAAAATAAAAATATATGATTCCTTCGAGCCGGATTTGAACCAGCGACCTATGGATAACCGCTGATATTTGAATTGCTGCCAACTACAGTCCACCGCTCTACCAACTGAGCTATCGAAGGCGCGTTGTTTGCCTTGTCAAAATAGCTCATAAATATAAAAAGCTATGAAAAAAAAAAATATCTGCGTATTCAACATAATTTATACAAAAACAACAAAAAAAAAAGTGAAAGGTGCACTACTTAACGAGATTTACTGATACGAATTTTTGGAACTTTTAATGCTAAAATTTTACAATGCAGCGCAGCTTCGATAGCTCAGTTGGTAGAGCGGTGGACTGTAGTTGGCAGCAATTCAAAGATCAGCGTTTATCCATAGGCCGCTGGTTCAAATACGTATCATTTGCTGAATAAATATTTTACTAATTACAAATACTATACAATACATATGGAACTGTCAATTTTCCCAGACAATAAATTGTATAGTTTTGTGGAACTTTAACAACTGTCCTTGCATATTTTACAAGTACAATTATAGTTACTAATCTAGCATTATTTTCTAATTAGTAAAAACTGCAAGCACGTGATGTTTATTCGTTTTCCGATTTTAGCCAAAGCTTGTCACCATAGAACTTCCAACAAGTTTTGGTCTGATAAGCTATAATATGGCTCTAAAAATTATTGGCGCACGCTTCAACAGCTGCCTTTACTATTCAAGTACTTTAATTTTAAAGAAAATCTAATTATTAAAGTTAAACATGTGAGAGACTCATATGACAAATGTACACTCGTGCGTTTCGAGTTATTTGGAACTTTATGATGCATAACGTTTAAAAGATTAAATGTCTAGTTGTAGATAGCAGGGACACATGACTCATGACCAATATTACTGCTCTTGTGGCTATTAAAAATCTAGATTCGGTGCTAAGCACATGACAAGTACACTAAAGAGTTTAAGCTATACATATGTTAAAATCAAAAAATGCCAAACCAGTGACACTGATAAGCAATTGACTCTGGCATGAGACTCGAGAAACTATTTAATATACATAATTGAATAAAAATATTGCTAAGGTTCTTTGGGAATTTCTCCTAATTTGTAATTGATTGAGCTGGACAATCCAAGACAATTTTACGTGTTTTACGTGTGAATCCCAACTTTTAGCTTTTCTTCTTCTCCGAAACCCTTGTTTAGCTCTTTTCGGACTCGCATATGCTGCTCCTGAGGTGTGGGTATGCGTTCTCAGCATTGGTCTGCAGGCATTCCGATCCTGGATCATGTCGTCGCTGAGACCCATTCGTTGCTGATGTTAAAAAGGTGAGGTTTTTGGCACTTGTGTATGGATATTCGTTAGTTATGGACTTTCCTTTTACACCGGCGGTTGTCTCCAGACCCGGTAACCAATCGCATACACTGATCTTTGGAAGATCTTTAAAATGTTAAAAATGTGCCTCAGGCTCGATGTGATGGTAAGTATGCCTGCATCTGACTAGTTCTCTTTTAGGGGCCTCTTACGCCAGGCACCACCACAATCAAATCCGATATATTGCTTAAGAGCTCCAAAAGATATTTATTTGCTTACGATAGTTTCATAAACAAACAAAAAGCAGTCGAATTTTGCCCACAAATGTTTTTTTCACCGATCGGTCCTATGGGGGCTATATAATTAGTGAACCGATTTTGATCAAATTTAGTACAGTGCTGAGGAATTCTAAAAAACATCCAAATATCAAATTTGGTTATGATATCTTTATAAAGAAACGATTAATCTATCTAAAAGTGTTGTTTTTTTCGAGAGCCTCTAAAACACTATACACTACACGAGCTATATAATATAACCCCGATATTAAAAAAATAAAAAAGAATTGTCTCCCCTGACATAATAAGGCATCTAAACTGAAAATGAAATCTGATTGCTCTAGCTCATACCATTTCGGAGATCTAGGAGTTCGTACAAACAGAGAGACGGACATGGGTACTACTGTGATCAAATTAAAAGGTGGAAAGGAAATTTTTAATTTAAACTTCCAGGGTTTTTCCTAACGATAATTTTTTTTCTTTCTGTAACTTGGTAGCACTGTTCGTGACAGCTGTGCGAAATTGCATGTCAAAATATTCATTAATGTTTGAGATACGCATTATCGTAGCGCCTGCGCCATCTCACACGGCACTGGTTCTTCGTGAGCATTTCCACAAAAATTCAACAAATATCGATCCTCAACCTGATTTCAGCAAACTCAAGAGACAGCTCCGGGGACATCGTTTTGACTCGATTGAGATACTAAAAGCTGAATCGCAGAAGGCTCTGAAGGCCATTCCGGATTCGGCATAGCTTTTTGGTACTCCAAAAAAATGTTGACCGCCGAATTAAGTTACGAAATATTCATAAACAAACGAATTATTGACATAAAACTTTTTTTTTATCGATCGGTCCTATGGTGATATAGTCAAGCGATAAATTTTCATAGAGTGCTTGGGAACTCTAAAAAATACCAAGCGACAAATTCGGGTAAAATATCTTTAAGCGATTAATGCCGACCGTTCGGTCTTTTTGGACCTATGTGATAAAGTAAAATCTTGGGAAACTTTAATATATTAAGGGGAGGTTCTTTCAAATTTGGCCAAAAAGAAGGCAAAGTTTGGGAATTATTGGTGCCATGATGAAAAGACATACAAACTTCCTGTTTTGATTGTTAAATGCGATTTTTATTGTACAATAATTGGAAATTTTTTTCGCGACGAAATTCAAAATGGCGGCTCGTGTCTGCCTCTGCCCGCAGAATATCGTCCCCGTATTTCAGATCTCCAGCCTCTTGTAGTGAAGCGAAATGAAAAATGTTTTTTGTTTATTGAAGTAAATGAAATTCTCTATGCCTTATACTAAATCATAACGAGTTTTGAAGAAAAATTAACTAAAATGTGGACGATCGAAAAAAAAAATTTGCTTTTTTTCACTTTTTTTGTGATTTGACCTTGCTTAAAAATAACAATTTAACACTTTTTCATGTATATTGTTAGTATAAGGCATACAAAAAATTATATCCTTTCAAACATGGCTTAAATGAAGGGAATCAGAACAATAGATCGAGAGCCATGCTTGAAATGCGAACGAAAAACATGGTTCCGAGAAAAACGCGTTTAAAGTTTTTAGAACGTCCCTCAGCGCGAGTGACTTAGGTGCGTTCAAGACGCTCTATTTCTATAATTATCGATCGCATCGAAAAATCCTTTCATACACATATTCTATGAATATGTAGCTTTCATTTTTTGTAAAAAAAATAAAAATCGATTTTCTCGATTTAATTTGAAAGAACCTCCCCTTAAGGAATAAGCAAAAAACAAACGAATCATGCACTTAAAAAGATTTTTCGCCCGATTGGTTCTATGGGGGTTACAATAAGAGACCAAATCCGGAAGTTTGATGGTTCAAGTTTATATAATTTTTGGTATCTAGAAAATACAGACAGAAAGACGAGCATTTCTAAAGGGGAATTCAAAAGTGGGCGATGGCTAGCTCACGAAATTTTAATCGGCGGTTATCCAATATTATCAATAAATGAAACATAGGTACCCCTAAAGGAAGAGGTAAAATATCTAGGAATTATCCTGGATAAAAAAATCACCTGGGGCGCACACCTTGATTCTGTAATCACAAAGGCCAAGAGAAACCGCTGGACAACAAAACAACTTCTGGGTAAATCCTGGGGTCTGAGCCCCAAAATGACCTTATGGTTACACCCATCATACTATATGGGGTATTAGTATGGTGGGAGAAAACCAAACAAACCGCAGCTATACTAAAACTGAGCAAATTACAGAGGCTAGCGTGCCTATGCATCACAGGGGCCATGAGAACTACCCCAACTGCTGGCATGGAAGCACTGTTAAATTTACCACCGCTACACCTAGCAATACAGAAAGAGGCTGCAATGCAAGCACTCTCAATTCACTTGAAAGAAGATTTCAAAACAGGAAACCTTACTAGTCACCTACAAATCCTTAACAGGGTCAAAAATGCTACATATATGACCCAGGTAAACGACCACACAGATCCAGTACTCAACTTCACCAAGAGATACAAAGGCATGTTCCCATCTAGAGAGGATTGGAATGCTAACCCAGTGTGGATACATGACGACTCGCAAAAATGGTTTACAGATGGATCCAAAACGCTTCACGGTGTAGGAGCAGGAATAGTGGGCCCCAGAGCACACAAATCAATTACTCTAAGTACCGACACTACAATTTCCCATGCGGAGCTATAATGGAAACAATGGAAATACTATCAAAAAGAGGACTCAAGAGAGTTAAGATCAAAATACTCTCAGACAGTCAATCAGTCCTCAAAGCACTAAAAAGCTACACTTTCACTTCAAGAGTGCAATAACGCACTCAATCAACTGGCCACCACCAACCAAGTCTCTTTGATTTGGGATGGTATATCCCATTTGGGATTTTTTTTTATATGAAGTTTTGTCATTTCGTGCGAAATATTTCGAGCTGCGTATAGGCCCTAAGAAAAAAAACCGCGACGAAAACTCAACAACAAAAAGCGATTCAAAAAGAGATTGAATTCTGTCATGATCTGGAAAGATTGTTTATCATCGCACTATGAGCTTAGAGCAGAGGTTGGCGAACGTAGCAAACAAATGTCAAAGCACAAAGTAATTATAAAATTTTTTTTACTTATAATTAAGCCAGTATTATTAAATAGTATGGGCTAAAAGCGGGTTTTAGCGGTTTTTTTTTTTGCTAAACTTTTATATAATTATATAATATCACATTGCGTCCCATGGAAATACATATTTTTTCATAAGAATTATTTTTTTCTTTGGCATATTTATATACAATTTTCGAAGCAAAATAAGATTGTGGCATTAGATAAATATCTATGCACTATAAAGTATATTCCTAAATAATATCAACATCATCATGAACATCAAAGTATTTTATTTTTTTCTGATTTCAGAAAGCTATAATTTCATGTATGCATAAATGTGTGCACAATCGTTCATTATTATGATGGTCATAATTCTCACATATCCCAATCAATTAGTGGTCAATTAGTGGTCAGGTATAAGAAACATTTTGACATAAAATATGCAAGAAGGACATTTCTGCACGTGATAAACTCCCAAGTTTTAAGTGAGAGCATATTGTCGAAACAAGAAATAAGTGTCAAAGGTTCTCAAGCATTTAAATAATTGATAGCGCCGCCTGTTATGGGAGCCAATAGCTTCATACAATTAATTATTAATACATACAAAAAAAAGCGAATGTCCCTTTAAACGTGATTCATGCTATATAAGAAAAGGTCAAATAATTTACACTTACCACTTGATCCAATTTCAATGCGCTTTTGGTTTTTTTTTTTTGTATCTTTGTTAATTTCTTATACTGGATCTTATGCGATGGTTTGCTTTAATTGCAGACACTAGTTGCATTGTCATTGCCAAAGCCAACAAATGCACAAACAGCACGTTACTCATACGCAGCGTGTGCGCTGCCTTGTGCCACTGACGTCACAGCGCTGACCTGACGACGTATCTGACGTTTTTCAGTCGGCGGGGTTTATAAGTTTTTCGCTTTCTTGGTTTGTGTATTTAATTTGTTTTTCTTGGTATTGTTATTATGGCCGTCTGGTTTAGCTTGCCTTATAGTTTCGTTTGTAAATGTATTTGTTGGGTTGGCTGGCTATTGGCGTTCCTTGGCATTGGGCATTGCTGCAATATTAATATGTATGAAAATAGACTTTGGCTATTTATTTGGCGTTGTTTGTTTTTTTTTGCAATGTCACGATGAAAATTAAGTTAGAATTTCATAAATAACATATGCATACACATCTATAATAACTAAAACATAGAACATTCGTAGTTTTTAGTGTGGTCTACTAAAATAAGGATAAAAAAAAAAAACAATTAAATCCCGACGCGTGGTTTCTTTTTTTGTGGCACTGTATGCATGTACTTATACAAATATCAATGAATCTAGTATCTACGCATTTTAAATATCATATAAGCTGCATATACATATATGTATGTATGTACATGCGCTGGAAAATGTTCCAAGTTAATAAATATGTACATACATACATACGTATCTTTAGGTATATACGTTGCTGCCGGCAACAGCAGCCAAGCAAAGCAGCACATTCAATCATATATTGTATGTACATATGTAGCTTTGTATGCAGAGTGCGGCATTTGGTTAAAAATCATTATTTAACCCCATGTGCATTTATATTATTGCATACATACATACATATGTTTATACAAATCAAAAAAAAAACACGCTTTTCACACTGTGCGCATGTAGATGCATACATATGTACATATGTGCAATCAGAGACTTATCACATTCTTGATTTTGTTTTGCTATTAGCTTCGCCATCTATTTGCGCAATAGCATTTTTTTTTTTATCAATTGCCGATTCATATGTACGTATAAACATATTCCGCAGTTTACAACATAGTTATTATTATAGACACTTACTACACGACGGCGACCTGCGCGTTTCTGGAACAAAGCAATGAACCCACAGGCTGTAAACAATTACTAAAAAAAATAATATACAAGCACCAATATATAATTTCTGTCAATGGAAAGACAGCGCCAAACTAAACCGGACAGCAACAAGGGCACCAACAGTCAACAAACAGCTGACGCCATGACGTCAGCTGTGTTAGCAGAGGCTGTTCTGTATGAGCGGTTGCTCTGTCAGCTGTGCCCACGTACGATAAATTATCGATAACGCTTAACAGCTGTTTGTAAAAAAAAAACTATCAATTAGTTGAATTTGCTGCTTAGAAGAATTTGTTTCTTGCCATAGCAGCAACAGACAACTTATATATAACCATAAGCTTTAAATTATGATTCAAAAACATGTTTAAACCAATAAGCTTTATTTAAAGTTTTGTCGAACATAAAAAGCCAAACATTTCAGCTCATTTCTGACTTAATTTCAGTTTTTAAAGTATACAAGCAAAAAATTTTGCTTTTTATTTAGGCCCGGCCGTGTCCACTAAAAAGACTGTAGTATAATGCAATTGTAAGGTTAGTGAATATATTATCTGCAAACTGCAATTGGTTTATTATAACTTTGTTAAATATCGCATTAGCCAGAAAACCTTCAACTTGTCTTAACGACTTGGCTTAACTGGTCTAAACTATGCCAAACTATGTTAAACTTACAGTTGGTATTATTATTGCTATTTTTACTTTTCTGAAAGTTTGTTAGCTGCTTTTACGTTTTATATCTTACAGACCTTTTGAATATACTTATTACTACTATCCACTATAAAGTTCCTATTGCCAACCATTCTCAAGAGACAATGGCAACATACAATTCGAAATTCAGGGCCACGAAATGAGTATTTATTGAACCAATTTTCGCGTTAATGTGTAGCAAAAAAGAATAATATTCAAGTGTATAAAAATATAATAACGTTATATGATCAAATAAATTGTTTTGAGTAATATTTTTTATAAAATTATTTTTGATTTGGGTACCAGAAGCCATCAGATCCCTGTCTATAGTTTTGCTTTAGCTGATTACGCGTAGCTTGCAATTGCATCAGAATATTGTTCAGACTGGCTTGGTAAATAAAATAGTCCATTATGTTCAAACGCACTTTATTCTTTTCCATGGCACCGTACAGAAAAGAATAGACTATATTTTTAATTGGCAGGTAAAATTTGAACCAATTGTTCATCTGTCCGCTACAACAAGAAATAAGCATTAATTAACAATTTAATTTAATTAGAGGCATTTTTCATACTTACACCAATTCCGATTTTTCATGAAGAAATGTGACAAAACGTATTAAATTGTTAACATCTTTGCGCAAACTAAAAAAAAAGAATTGAATTATTGGAAAGCTAACTCAAATCTATAGTCAATAATCAGCGGGGAAAGAGATCATAATTTAGAGGATCAACATTTTTTGTTGTGGGAGGTTTCAGACAAGGCGATGCTCTCCCCTGCAAACTCTTTAACTTTGCAATGAAGAGTCATGCGAAAATCCGGAGCGCATTTGAAACAACGATAATTTTTTTATAAAAGTGTCCAGTTGCTTGTATATACTAATGATATATACATCATTGGTCGACCCAAACGGAGCCTTTGCTAAAAAGCAGTTAACAATGTACCCCAGACGCTTATACTAGCCGTTTGGCTGACGACGCTTTCTGATCTGCTTGCAGTGTTTGAGAGGAAAGTAATCCGTAAAGTTTTCAATGGGGCCGTTGTGGAAACCAGGTGCTAACATCACTAGCTACTCACTCTACTTACTTTTCTTCGGATTCCTCTTCGGTTGCGCCATCTCGTATTAAACGCACCTCCATATAGAAACCATGACTAAATTTATAGCGCAAATACTGCGTGCTGCCAAGAGATAGCATCTCACCATCCTGGTACAGCATTATAAAGTCGCCTAACATCTTACACTCAATTTCTTCGTTGGTGGCACAAATAATGGTGCGGCCGCAATAACGCAAATAACGCAAAATGTTCCAGATTTCACGTTTTGTTGTGGCTGGCATACCATACGTGGGTTCGTCCAATATAAATACCTTGTTATAGGCAACAAGGGCTAAGGCCACATTGAGCTTGCGCTGCTTTTCCGGTGTTAATGTATTAACCTTACGGTGCATCCAGCCCGTCATATTTAGCATCAGGCAGATATCATGCATTTTACTAGCAATCTGTGTTTCCGGCACGCCTCTAATCATGTAAAATAGGCGTATATGCTCACGGGGTGTCAAGTCGGTCAGTAGACCTTTGGATTGTGGACAGTAGCCAACGTAGTCACGAATTTTTTCAATATCGTATTTATGTTCAAAACCACGCACATATATCTCACCAAACGCAAATCTGTCAATGCCAGCCAGCTGACGTATTAGATGACTTTTTCCTGAATTGCGCGGTGCATATATAACCATCATCATGTATCTGCACATATTAGATATGATTAAAGATTTATAAGTTAAAACAAAACTTAACTGCTTACTTGTTTAGAGCAAAAGAGACAGTTTTTACATATTTGCCCTCTTTTGGTAATTCGGCTTCTACCTGGTCGACCAGGAATACCGACTGCTTACATTTGCTGGGATCAGCTGCTGCTATTTTAATCTTAACATCGGCAACATCGGCATCATCGAATGGATACGAGAGTGTACGGAAATTACGGATGCTGTAAATAAAAATGTGCACGTTAGAGTCCCATCCATCCATATATAACATACCAGTAGGCATATTCGTTAAATCGTTTTTTCAAAAATTCAATAACCTATAAGAAAGTTTCTTTTGCTAGCCCATTGAGAGATCGTGTATGAGAATTATCAAAATGACATGAATCAACACAGGCAGCTCCGATTAGAAGCAACTGTGGTACTACATACACACCCACATCCAACACCCCGGATATACTCTACTCTGTTGAAGTGTGACTTCGCCACTTTTGATCTCCGCTCAAATTCCCGAAACGAGCATTACTATTTAGTATGGATCTAGTCGGTTGACAAAGGGGCATGTCAAACTTAGTAAGTATGCGTTGGCAGAATTCCTCCTCAATCTCACAGAAGCTACAGGTATTAGAATCGGCGAGTGTCCTAAAGAATTTCGTGCCTAATTGGGAGATTTTTTTTGAACCTATTCAAATTATAGGAACGCAGGACTTGCTTGACTTTGGCCAGCCGCACTGATCCAAACTGAGTTTCGTCTGCAAGAAGACTCTTAGTAGCTGCTTGGCTACTAGTAGAGGTGTAGGGCTACATAAATGGTCTTTTGGATTTCAGCTACAGACGGCATTTGAGGGGTCAGACTATATACGATGTTAAGCCCACTTACTTATTGTTGTTGATTCGATTTATTTAGGGAATAAAGCAAAAGGATTTTTACGTGACTTACTCTCTAGTTGTTGTGTACTGTCTTTCATGGCGATGCAGCTCAATCCAAAATATTAATGCCAGTATTAAAAGGCCTACAATTAGCATGCAAGTCATTGCTGGCAAAATACCCGGCTGTTCCCATTTAAAGTAAGTTCCAACTGTTTAAGTATGTAAAAAGAATAAGAGGCAAATTCATGAATTTCTATTTTATATACTAGTTTATATACTTACACTGGCAACGAGGCACCATTTCGTGCATATTTTGTGCAGTACAATTAGCTATTTCGGCGCATCTGGTATCGCATAGTTGACGCTCTACGCCCTGCGTAAAGATATTGCTAATGGCATCTAGCATTGCAAAACCAGGAAATAATGAAGCAAAATAAAAGTATATCACATTGCTGTTGGCCACATCCCAATAAAGGATGTAAAGAAAAATGCCTGTTAAAGAAAAACGCTCAAGTTGCATGAATTATTGAATTAGGACTATACAGTATATGGCACGCACCTGTTAGACTATGTAGTAGCACAGAGCAGAGATATCCACGCAAAACCAAAGTATTGTACATAGATACTACATATGTTATTGGCAAGCCGGAAAACCCAAAACACACGAAGAGAAGCAGAATAACTGAAAGAAAAAGACTGTTGCAATAAATATGGCTTAGTGCAAACTATAGAGCTAAGAATGAGGCAAAAGTTGGAGTAACTCTGAATATTTTCATAGTTTTAAAGTTAATGTATATGTTTTTGGAGTCAATGTCCAAGGTCTTAAAAACCACAGCACATCAGTACTCTAACATAACCTTAAAAATACCTCGTTTTATAGGAGTGATAGAGGTTATGTCAGCAAGCTGACGTGCTGAGGTTTTTTCGGATCTTGGATTCGGCACCCCAGAAACTTTTCGTAATATTAATATTGTGCGGTTTTAGATTAGGATTCATTGTTAACATACCCAGATTATCAGTGAAATTAAAATTACCAATGCCGGAAAGTGACACAATAAAAATTATTAGTATGGAGTAGATGAAAAACGTAATCAAATCCCAAATCAGATTGATGCCCCAGTATATCTGCAATCCAATGCCAGCATTAATCTGTAGTTCGCGCATCTGGGTGCCCCGCTCTTCTACAAGCGGTAAAATGAATGTGGATATTGCCATAGGCAGTATGGCACCAATAGCAATTGGCGCACTTATGTGCGAAATTTCATTGTCCAGCAGATTAATCTTCAAGGATAGTGGCGTCGGCATAGGATGATTGTCCAATTGGCAACCAATATTTTTTAAAGTTGGGTACGATTGTCTGCAAAGAGTCAACAGATTTGTATTTGAAGCCATTAATGAGCCACGTATGCACTTACTTGAGTATAATGTTATGCAACAAATTCAAAGTCATAGGCGCCGAATGAAAAGTATCCTGATTAATGAAGCCGTTTAGTTTCTGCGGACCATCAGCTTCTACGGCACCCATACTTTTTCGATCACTATTCTTTTTTTTTAAATCAGCTTTATATGAACCAGACTTGCAGACGAACGAGTTTTCGACAAAGGTACGTGATACGGCATTGGTTTTTTTGTATTTTTTTACCTTTGCCACCGTTCTTATATCAATATAACCACAATCTTTCAAATTAGGTATATTGCTCATCGAATCCTGACTTTTTTGGAATCCAATGTGTATGCTATTGGTGCGTTTTTCGGGTACATCAAGCGATACGGCCAGCCAAGCTAAAATCACAATCACCATGGAGCAAAGCACGATAACGCATATAGGCCAAAAATTGGGTGCCGCATGTATCATCTTCTTGTAGAACATGGCTCGCATTTGTTGTCGACGTAGCCGCTTATTACTCACCACATGGTATTTAAGGAATTGAGCTGTATAGTATAGTTGTTAGATCAAAAGTTACACTCGGTGAAGGCACCTCGCCTTGGTAGTACTTACTGACATCTGGTATCATCTGCTGCTGCAACCGAAATGAAGTGACTAACTTCATAAAGATGGTTGACAAATCAGAGCCCAGCACACGTGCATTCTCGATGCCCAACATTTTGCGATCATTCTCCAGGTGTATGAGCACGCGTTGCAGGGTGAAGCGATGAATGTGATCAATTTTGTAAGTAAGCGAGTCGCCGATTTCGTTCTCAGGTTTTATATCCGGTATGAAACGCTGCAGAAATTCAGTTATGGGTCCCTCTGGCACATTCGGGTTTTTAATAACTATCTGAAAGCGAAAACATTATCTTGTCAGCTTATAACAAAAAAATATTGTGTACAAATTGTAGCCAATGGATTAAAGGGTATATTAAGATCGCATACAAAATTTTACAAGAAAATATTTTGAGATGCAAACAATAGCATGGCTAGAGCAAACAATTTACGAGCGACTTACCAACTCCAAAGCGCTGCTGAAATGATTGCGCAAAAAGAAAGGCGTGCCGCTGGCCTCTAGAAAGCCCATATTAAGTACACCAATACGATCGGCTATGCGATCGGCCTCATCAACACTGTACGTTCCTACCACGATCGCACGATCATCTTTCTCTAGATTAGCAATGGTCCAAAATGCTTGCGTGTAAAATGCATTCAAATTCTTCGTCGGATCTTCTAATATAAGCACAGGTGTTGAGCCTGACAGTGCACAACAGAGGGAAAGTAGACGACGTTGACCGGTGTTTAGATTTTTGGCAAGTGTCCTCCTGTTAGAAATATATTCATTCAGATAGCCTAAAAATTTATTGCACTCAAGTGGGACACGATCCTGATCGTCATCGCTTAGCTTCAATTTGGCATGATACTTTAGCGTCTCCTCAACGGTCAAATAATCTGCTAGACCATCCTCTTTGAAACGGAAATCAATTAAACGCTTCCGTTTTTTACCAGGCGGTGCTTCAACGCCATTAATGTAAATATTTCCATTTAGCGGATATTTAAGGCCAGACATAACACGCAGCAACGTAAGCTTTCCAGAGCCAAGATGGCCTAGAACGACAAAAATCTCGCCTTTATAGGTTCGCAGGGATATACTCTTAAGAACCTTGCGTTCTGTATCAGCATGTGTAGTGGTGCTGATAGCATGTAGGCGTAACATCTCGACGCTGCCTACATCACCGTACTCGTAATTGTAAAATTTCCGTACACGTGAAAACATGGGGTTTCTTTTGCGCTTTTCGTTCTTTGATTTTTGCTTGGGCATCTTTTGTGAAACGACGCGGCGGCTAATAAGGCTGCCTGGCCAACGCCACTGTATGATGAACAGCACCAGAATATGAACGACAAGGCACAGTAGAATTGAACCGAATAGTATCCAATAATCATTGCCTTGAACATCACCAGATTTGTCGGTGAGGCGATAAAACATCTGTATGGCAAACTCCATCTGATTATTAAAAAATACAGTCATTATAAATATCACATATAGGCCATGCACGTCCCAGTAGCGCTGTAGTATTATGCAGAAAACGCAATAATTGAAGATCCACACGATTATACTAAAAAGTACAGCGTTTAATGAATTAGCGAACGCTTTGGCATACACGAAAGCCGTCAAAACAAGGCCAATGGTGTATAGAATTATGAAAACGATCATGAGCGCGAGAGCTTGCATTGCCATCTGGGCACCACTTAAAAAAATCCAAAGAAACTATAAGAAAAAAAAAAAGTTCCTTAAAATCATTCAATAAAGTAAAAGCTTGAAGTGACTTACAAATATCATTAATACAATTATAAAGCCAAGCACTATCAGGCGCAGAAACAGCGGAAGAAATGCGGCAAGCCACTGTTTGGAAAACGAGTATCCATATTGCCATTGATGTACCATAACGTTGTCATTTAATTGCTGCGCAATATTCTAGAAAAGAAAGATACATCATAATTGCTCGAATCGAAAAAACTATTTATATTCTATACGGTTAATGCTTACCCTTACTATATTAAGAAATGGAAGCAAATATAAAAAGTTATATAAAAAATCTGGCACGCTCGATACGCCCAATGTGGAGCAGAGAGCATCGCTACCAAGTACACGTATATTGTGTACCTGTACGTGTGGCTCAGTATATGCGGTGGGCTGCTCGCGGCGTAATTTGTGATACCATTCCATAAACACTTGATGCTGTATTTGAAGAAAGCCTTCGCGTATATAAATATCCTGATGTATATTATTATCATGGGTAGCGTCATGCTTGGGATGAACGACACCCGAACAGCGTGTGACCCACAGACGATCTTGGGTTAAAAACGGATTGATCGTACGAAACTCACTGGGAAAGCGTATGGCTACGTTAAGCTCTTTAGGTACTTGGTCGCCTTTCAGGCCTGAAAAGACGATACCAGCTAATGTCGTGCGGTCGTCAAATTGATTTTGCAGCTTTTCCATTGTCTCGAAGCCAATGGTGTCGTTCAGGTCAAGTGTCTTAGCCACTGATTTGGCCACTTCTGTGGTAAACTCTGTAATAGGTGCATAGTTAAGCACATATTTAGTTCTATCGCGCTTGGTGTTCATTAGACCGCTGCAAAATCATAAATATTATTATGGTAAAAAAGCACACTTAGGCATTGTAATCATTACGTGATTATGTTCAAGTTGTCCAGCGAATGAGATGCAATGTCATCATCACTTGGCCAAGAGCTACTATCAAGCCATGATGTAGGCATATCTATGAGGTTTAGAAGTACCACAAGCAGGAGCACTAATGTGATGCTTGTTTCCAGAACGATACGGCGCCATTGGTTTTTCTCAATTTGCACATTACGTGAAAATAACAATCCAAAAGTTGGTGCCATTTTAAGTGCAATTATCTGGCGGACGACTGTGACTTTAAATGGAATAGTGAAAACTTTTTGTACAATTTAATTTTGTACCTAAATATTGGAAATTTATATTTATGACAACGCTTACTATGGTTTTTAATAAATACATTGTATGTATGTACATACATAATTTAAAAAAGCGCTAATAAATAACATGGTAAGCGGCACGCAGCTGCGGTTTCAAATGGCTTCCGATAGCAAATATACTATCGCTTTAGAAGCATATTTTTAAAAAAAAAGATTTAAGCTGCCCAAATGCTTAATCTGTATAAACAAAAGATTAAAAAAGTAAACAAATCGTTTTTTAAGAATAACTTTTCTTTTTAGTAATGTGGCCAGATCATCATACATCAATACGATAACAATACTTTTGACGTTAAAATCAATACCATTATTGGCAATCAATACAGTTTGATTTTTAAATAGATGTGCCTTAAATTTTATTAAAAATAAGAAAATAACAAATATAACGAAATACATGCAGCATATTTAATTTCACAACTGTTAAATACTTTTGCCAGTGTTGCAATCCGATGCGGCAACATATAACTATCGTTGCTATCGATTGTTCAACGAGCAATCGTCCAGCACTAATAAATGCGGATTTGCCGAGTCATATACAATTGAGTTTTTTGAAAGAAGTTGGGAAAAAGAGAAAAAATTGTACACTTATTAATTTGTGTGCTTCGTGCAGTGTTCGTTTGATAGTTGATTAAGTAATACAACAAATTAAATTGAAACGATATTAACGACAACATGACTGTAACAAATCGGGTAGGTGTTGCACCGAAGCATAAAAACAATGCTGCAAAAAAAATGTACTACCTTTTATTTTTAGATGGAGATTGAGTCTGCCTACCAAAAAGGCGAGGGCTTTCGTTCGTATTACATACAAAAAATCGAGGAATTGCAATTAATTGTAGCCGAAAAGAGTCAAAATCTGCGTCGCTTGCAGGCGCAGCGCAATGAGCTCAATGCCAAGGGTAAGAAAATTTAAACGCAAGTATAGGACTTTTTAGAATATGTTTTATCTGTACAGTTCGCATGTTGCGCGAGGAGCTGCAGCTACTACAGGAACAAGGTAGTTACGTAGGTGAAGTGGTCAAACCGATGGACAAGAAGAAAGTGCTGGTAAAAGTGCACCCAGAAGGCAAATTTGTTGTTGATCTGGACAAGAACATTGATATTAACGATGTAACGCCAAATTGCCGCGTGGCTCTACGCAATGAAAGCTACACTTTGCACAAAATACTACCCAACAAGGTTGATCCGTTGGTATCACTTATGATGGTCGAGAAGGTGCCCGACTCCACCTACGAAATGGTCGGAGGTCTTGACAAGCAGATTAAGGAAATTAAAGAAGTCATTGAGCTGCCCGTAAAACATCCCGAACTGTTCGATGCCCTTGGCATTGCGCAGCCCAAGGGTGTGCTTCTTTATGGCCCACCAGGTACAGGCAAAACTCTGCTAGCTCGTGCCGTCGCTCATCATACTGAATGCACATTTATACGCGTCTCCGGCTCGGAGCTGGTACAAAAATTCATTGGTGAAGGCTCACGCATGGTACGTGAGCTTTTCGTAATGGCACGCGAGCATGCACCATCTATTATTTTCATGGATGAAATCGATTCTATTGGTTCCTCGCGCATTGAGTCTGGTTCGGGTGGTGACTCTGAAGTGCAGCGCACAATGTTGGAACTGCTGAATCAATTGGATGGTTTCGAGGCAACAAAGAACATCAAAGTTATTATGGCCACCAATCGCATTGACATTTTGGATCCTGCACTGCTGCGTCCAGGCCGCATTGATCGTAAGATCGAGTTTCCACCACCAAACGAGGAGGCACGTCTAGACATTCTAAAGATTCACTCTCGTAAAATGAATCTAACTCGTGGCATAAATCTGCGCAAGATTGCTGAATTGATGCCAGGAGCTTCGGGTGCTGAAGTTAAAGGTGTTTGCACAGAAGCCGGCATGTATGCGCTGCGCGAACGCCGTGTGCACGTCACCCAAGAGGATTTCGAAATGGCTGTGGCCAAGGTGATGCAAAAAGACTCGGAGAAAAACATGTCTATCAAGAAATTATGGAAGTAAACTATTACTTATTAACCTTATATGTAAAAAAAAAGAACCATTAAAACTTTGTTTTGTAACATTTACATGCTAATTTAATATAAACAAAAAAAAAACGAAACAATATTTAATGTTAAGTGGAGTCAGTTTGATGCTCATTTACTGCTTGGTGCAGCATGGCAGTAATTTGCTGATCATCAGCTACATCTAGGCAGCTCTGATTATCGGCATCGAGTAGCTGCATGTCCGCCTTGTGCTTTAATAGAAATTGCAGAGCCTCCACATGACCACAACTAGCCGCATAGTGTAGCGGTGTCTGCTGCTCACCATCGCGTTGATTGATATCGACGCCCTGCTGAATCAGAAACTCAAGTATTTCGACTGCATTGCGGTCTGTGGCCCAGTGCACTAAGCCCATGCCATGTTCATCCTGCAACAATAGATCTGCTGGCACAAACATTTCACGTAAACGCAACAAATTTTGCTCCTTAGCATAATCAAAAACAGTTTTCTCATGTTCCGGCTTGAGATCCTCACTGGGCGCAGATTCAATTGAGTGCACAACCCAGCCAGCAGCAAGTCCCATTGTTCGTTTCGAATGAATGCATTCTGGCCAATTTGGTTCCAGTTTTTTTAGTTTATCAATGTAGCCACGCTGAGCAGCAGTGGCGCTCATGTCGCCTAGCTGCTGCCAGGCGCTCCACTTAGCACGTGCCTTTACTTGCAGCATAGACGGTCGTTGACTGCTACACGGTCCTTCTGTGGCCTGTTTATACAGTCCATAAAAATCCAATAATTCCTGTGTGGCATAAGCATTTGTTTTGCCAGTTACATGGGCGGTGGCCAGTGTAAATAATTTCTCATCTTCCTCCTCATCGTCAACAAATAATCCGAAATCCATCTCACAGTTACGGTCAGACATTGTGGGTTTTTTTTCGAATTATGTAGTAATTTAGTATATATATATAAATGATTTAAAAATATATTAATGTATAGCTATAGCTGTTTGAGTTACTCTTTTGAACAGATTTTATGATTTTTGTATGTTCAAATAATTGCCTTCCAAAATGTGCTTTTGTTCGTTTTCAATTTTCTCCAGTGCGGCAAGACTATTGAAACTGACAAAACCGTAGCCCTTGGAGCAGCCGGTCTTTTTGTCGAAAATAACGTTGGCCGAGACAACACGACCGAATTCTTTAAAATAGCCACGCAATTCCTGATGTCCTACTGTCCACGGTAAATTGCCCACAAATATGCGGTGAACAGCTTTTCCAACTTTTGCTACTGCGGTTGCCATGTGTACGAAACTTCGTCTCTGACGCGTTCTGCATATAGAGAGCAAGCAATAATAATACCATATCACAATTATTTAATATATTTGTGCAAAACTTACTAGCTGCGGCTACACGTAAATCTATTGCGTAAATGTAAATTGTAGTTGTTGCTTTTTATCAAATACAATCTTCTCGTGAAATTAACCTCAACGAAAAAAATCCCAAAACGAGTGTGTGCACACTACGCGAAATTAATACAGTGTATACACACAATGACATAAAGCAGTGCTGGAAAAGGCTGCAAAAAAAAAAACTGCTGACTGCATTTGAAAATAAACAAATTGATAATTGCTTTATGTTATGTTGCATTTTATTTAAATACAATTTGTTTTTCTCTTTGTTGGCTTTTTTGTTTGTTTCTTCGTCTAGTTATGTATGTGTGTGTTTGCTGCTACGAAATTGTGATTTTTTTCTTTTCAGTTATTCAATAGTATAGCATTATAGTAGTATGTAAATGTATGTGTGTAGCATTGATAACCAACTGAACAAAATGTTTACATACATATATGTATATAAACATACACTTACACTCTGCTTAGAACTAAACTACACTAGCGCGTTTGCAAAAAAAAAATTATAATAATGTAAATAAGAATAAAACTAAAAATAATAAAATACATAGATTTTATTTTTTGTATTTACGTTGTTACTAGTAATTCTATGGTTTATTAGTTTTGTTTTTTTTTTTTAAATGGCTCAATGTGTGTCTGTTTATAGAGCGCATTTTTTTAAGGTAATTTTCATCTTGCTTTTCGGTTTAAACTTATTGCAGAGGCCTTTCTTAGGTACGCCAACTTGGCTTTAATTTAAATATTGGTTTTTTTTTTTTCGTTTAATTTTAGTTATTTAAACAGCTTAAGGTTAGTAACCAAATGTTCAGTTTATATTAACGCTTAAATTTTTAAATCTTGCTAGCATTTTTTTATGCTGTTTTTATTTTAGGTATATAATATGTGTATATATAATTAATTGTTGGTATAATGCAGTCTTTACGGCAAAACAAAAACAGAATTATACTATTTGATTTTCATTTTGTTTTCTTCTTCTTTCTTACATTCATCTCTTTTTTTTTTTTTTATAATAATAAAAAATATATATGTATATTCATGTATGTCATATAAATATTTAGTTTGCATTTTAAAAAGTTTTTTGTTTTTTGTTTTGTTTTTTTTTTTCTTGTTATGAAACCAAATACACTTATTTAGGCATTCTTTGTTGTTGTTCTTATTGTTGTAGCAAAATCTTTTTAAATAATAAGCGAAATTCTTAAAAGTTTTTACAAGCTTTTGTATGTGTGTGTGTATGTGTGTGTGTGTGTGTGTAGTTTTGTATTATATTAAAATTGAATTTTTATTTTTATTTCAAAGGCAGTTAGAAGTGAATTTCACTTGCGGAAAAATCTCTTTTTTTTTTTTCTTTTCCATATGTAGTTTTACTTATTAATTATTTTTCAATTTATACATCAAAAGTTAACAGCTGTATACACAAAAACATAGATGTGCATAGAACGTATATATGTATAATGTTTGCATTGTATTTAGCTTATAACAAATTATGCAGTTTAGTTTATTATTTATATTGCTATATGCATATAGTATGTATATATAGTTTTTGTTTTTTTGGGTTACTTAAATATAGTATTCATCTTTTGGCTTATTAACTAATTGTTTTAGATTTAGTTTTTATGCATATTGTGTGTTTTTATAGGTTTTTCTTTTGCTTTTGCTTTTGCTTTTGCTTTACAATTTCATTTGATCCCTAAAGGCATTTTTTTTTAATTACATTTATATTTAAGCTAAACAATTGTTAACGTAACAAAAACAAAACCAAAAATATATTAATTTTTAAATAAAAACAATTTTAGTTCTCCTTTGTTTTTTTTTTGTTTTTTTTTTTATAATATCTGGTTTCAGACAAATTGATATTGGTATTTTGATTATGCATACTATTATTAAGTATGTTACAATAATTGAACGATATGAACGAATTTTGGTGCAGATATAGTTGTGATTATTTAAATTTGTAAATTTGTTGCAGTTATATGAAAGTATAGTAAATATAACAAATAAACTTGGCATCGAAACTTAGCTTAACGAAATGTACGAAATTTTTGAGTAGCTTTAGCACTACTCACTTTTATTAACACTTTTCATTGTGTTATACAATGTTTTAGTTCGTTCTCAAGTTTCTTTTGATTATATGGAAAACATGGAAATTATGTTGGAATACTAGTATCAGTTCTATGTTCTATGAATTTAATTCAAATTCTGCTTAGTAACTGTGTAACTGACAATATCTTAGGCTTTTTTGTTTAGAGTTGTTTCGAACTGACTTTTTGTACAAATCCCAATTTATCTTGGAAACAGTGAAAATGTTTGTATGTATAAATTCCTATGAATAGTTTTAAATTATTGATTGTACAAATTTGCTATTTTAATTTGGTGTTTTTTTATTTGGACGAAAGCAAAAGCGAGTTGTTTTTTTGTCCAAGAGTCTATGGAATTTTGCGTGAAATCTATCAAAGGATTTGCATATCATTTAAAACATGAACCAGTATTTTTTTTTTTTTTTTTTGCTTAGAATCGTGCTAATGCGCTCGATGAGTATTTGTAGCTAGTTTTTTTGCTTTTTTTTTTTGTGTTTGCTTAAATATTTTAGTACTGATTACATGGACTGTGTTCGAAAACTTACAAACGCATTTTGATAGTACTTCAACTTAATATTATATTGTTATACATTTTAATGAATTTTTTGCTTTTGGTATTTGACAATAAATTTATTATTGCTTATGCATGTTTGCTTGTCTATTATATATGTATATATATATATGTTTGTAAATTACATTTTTTGCATTTTCATTAGGTTTCATTTCAACAACACAGGAACAAGTTTGTTTTCAATAATGCAATTTTTAATTAAAAAAAAAAAAAATAAACTAATGCATACAGTTTTTCTTTCACTTAAATAAATATGTTTGGCACGGCCATCAGACAAGCACACAGCCGCCCTATTGCTGAAAAATCTTCAACAATTTTAGCTCTATTAGTTTTGCTGGAATTAAGGCTGTGTGCTTAGCTGACGACGCGCAGTTTTTAAGCTTAAACTATTTAATTATATATAGCAGTTAATTGAACTAAAAATAATGTTTTCAGTTAGTTAAGTTTAAATAAATGTTAATTTTTTGTGTTTTTTGTTATTGGTTTACAAGTGACCAGATAAAGGTTTAGTGTATATATGTTTCTTTATATATATGTATATATATGTATGTTTGTTTGAATGTCTCAAGAAGCGTTTAAGCAAAACAAATAAATATAAAATAAAGTGAAATTTTCATTTGAAACAAACTGTGCTACTTCTGTTCTAGCGCATACGCTCTAGTTGTTATAAATAACTTTAAGCTTAATTACATAGTTTTTTTTTGTTTGTTTTTGTTTTTGGTACTAGTACAAAGAAATATTTATAATTAAAGTGTAAAAACTATTGTGCAAAAAAACGTTTGAGAACTTTTGCTTATGTTTCATTTATACATATTTTTTTGTTTTTAAGTTCTAAACATAAATTGTTTTGTAAGACTTGTAAATAACATAAATAAATTATTCCATATTGCATATAATATTTTCTTTTTTTTTTTTTTGCTGTAAACTAATGATGTATCATTAATTTCTATTTATTTAGTTACAGTATTCAATAGGCGGTGGTTTGCTCATAATAATGATTATAAGTTATAACTTAATTAAAATTAAAAACAAAATTATTTCTTTTTCTTTGTCGTGTTTGCTGCTGCTTGCTCTTGCATCATTTTTTGCTGTTGTATGTTAAATTTTTCAGCTTTATTTTTCGTGTTTGTTACATTCGTTGAGTGTCCTTTTGCTGTTGATTTTTGCCAACTTATGTACAATTTGTTGTTTGATTGCTGTGCCCTTTTGTTGTTGTTTGCTTGCGGCTTAAAACAAAAAAATAGTTGCTGCTTGTTGTCATTGTGAAGTTGTATAAATACGTTAACAAACATACGTATTTTATATAATTAATTCGTATAGTTGATTGATGTTGCCTGCATGTATTTATCTTAAAGATTCGTTTGATATAGTTAAATGTTATTTTGCTGCTTTATCTAATGTGTTTGTTGCTGTTTCCTTGCTGGGAATCTAGTGTCCTTTGCTGTTATTTTCTGTCACCTTATGTACTATTTGTTGCTTTGCTGCTGTGTCCCCTTGCTGTTGCTTGCTTTCAATAGTTTCTGCCTGTTACTGTTGTTGTGGTTGTTGTTTATACGTAAAGATACGTATTTTTGTATTTACTTGATATAGTTGTATATACATTGGCTACATATGTATTCTTCTTTACATAATATTTCCAAAATCCATTTGATGAAAACTTAATGTGGTAATTCTGGTGATGTACTTATGTATAGTACGACATTGTTCTAAACATAATCTGAAAAAATACAAAAGAAATTAATTGATTTATAAAATTTATATATTTAGCATTCCGAGCGGTGTTGGAAACCTAGTTTAGTGCGAACCGGTGTGGGTGTATACTCCTACACAAAGTACCAAGCGGAAATGTGCGAAAGCTATAAATCTCTAAGAGATTTGTAAAACTATAAATATGGCTGACAAGATAGTTATCAACAGCACTGCCGGCGACAAGGACAGATTTTGATTAATATAGAGCATGGCCTCACAAGTGGCGCACTCCTTCCTATGTAATCTCTACTAGATCCCTACTGAACTGGAAATTACCAAGTTACTATATCAGCACAATGATTCATAGTTGGCCAAGTATGTGAGCCAGAACAAGTGCTCAAATGCCTTCTCTTTCGTTTAGGTGCGTAAACAATTTAAAATTGCGAAAAAAAAAAAGAAAAGGAAAACAATATTATAGCACAACCAATTAGGTAAAGAATTTTTGGAGCATTACAAATGCAATTAAACTGGAACTTAAAGTAAGACGTTTTGAAATTTAAGTTTAAAAGTGCTACCAGAACTAAAATTTGTTATTGATGTAGCTTAAAAAAATAAACACAAACGATTCGGTACAGTCTCGATGGCTTTAGTAAGTACATTGTACGTTATTGTGTTCCTTTGCTATAAAATATAGCCTAACGAAATCGAATACATCTAGGATCTTAGAATATTTTAATAGTCTGGCAGCAGTAGAATTGCTGGATTTAAAGAAAAGACCAGCAATGCCAAAATAGATTTCTTTGAGCGGCTTGGTGAGCTACTTCAATATTTAGTAAGCTACATAAAAGCACAGACAAGGGTACACTCCTTGTTCTTCTCCTTGACAAGTCCTAACACAATATAATGCATAGAAATTAAATAAAAAAAACTACTTACCTTAAATATAGATATTTGGCTCTAGTTTGTTGTTAGTTATAGCAATGAATTGGTTTTTGGATATGAACGACACATTTTTTATATCTATTGCATAAACCATGTTTGCATCTTGCAAAATGTATGTTGAGTGGTGTGTTTACGAGTTCTTCTGGTTAGCTTCTCCTCTCTGTGCTAGTTGTTGTTGTCTATTGTAATAAGTATAAATGCGTTTATAACCAATAACTTCTTGAAGATCTGTCTCACCACACCTTGTGTGGCTGTGTATCTTTTTGTGTGCGCGTGTGCATGTTTTTATATGTGTATGTATGTGTCCGTGTGTTTTTTCTAAGATTCTAATAATTTGGCATAGGCAACTTTCGTTTGTGTTTTTGTTTTTTTTTTTTTTTTTTTGATTTTGTTTCTTTCAACAAAATGTTATTCTCCTACACGATAGATCGATCCTTTGAACCATCATTTCAATACTGCATGTCCCCATCATCATCCTCCATAATCATATCAACCAAATCGGCGTCATACGAGTTTGCTGCGTTAGTTCGCATACCTAAATTAGTGCTGCCCTTATTGAGCGCATTATTTGACGAACTCGACGACTTAGTGTAGGACTTTATAGCACTGAAACTTGACACTGTCGAAGCTGCGCTGCTGAGACTGCGGGCATTGCTTGTTACCGCTGAGTTGAAATCATTATAGCGCGGACGCTTGTTCTGCAGCTTGGTAGCCCAGCATTCAGTGGCACGGCGACGAGCGTTGGCGCTTTGTGTTCCGGTACTAGTGGCTTGACTAGGAGCATCGACGCTACCGTCGCCATTCGGTTTCAAGCCATCGCCACTGAAAGGTATGTGACGACGCTCCAGCTGTGTTTGCTGCTGCAATTGGCGGTACTGCTGAAACTGTTCCAGACGACGCACAGTTTGAATTGAACTAGTAGTGAGCGCGCTTGAGGCAGGTGTTTGATTGTTCGTACTATGGGCTGTGGTTGTGTTCAAAAAGAGGTCCTGGTCGGCGGCAGCCTTGGACTGAGAGACAATTGACTCCTCATGTTCGCTGGGGTTACCAGGGCCAGCATTTTGACGTTGCTTTTGCCGCAAATGCTGCAGCTCCTCAGGTGAACGCTGCTTGCGGAACTCATGTACAAGCGGATAAATATGCTGTATGGCAGATTCCACGTCATTGACGTTAGCGGCTATAAATGGAAAATTGCAAACGTAGTAACAATATCGGAGTAACGTAAAATTATTAGCTTACCAGTCACTGTTATGCTGCCGGTAGAAAAGATTTTTAGCGTAGCCTTGGGATCACGCATTTTATAGGTTACACCCGGATGTAACTCAGGCTCATAGCTGGCATTTTTGCGATGGCGCTCCGAGAAATTGACTATTTTGATGGCCCAAGGCATGCTGCAGGTGCCCAGCACATTTACGATGCGAAAGTTTTGAAAGCGCACTGGGAATCCAAGCTTGCTTAGATACCGTGCATAACGTCGTGCCGCAATCTTAGCCTGCAAATTGTAAACAAACATTAGAGAACATTTTAAAAATGAAATGCAAAAACAATCTTAACATTGGAAGTGTTGTTAAAGGTTTCTTAATAACACTATAATATGTTGTTAATATCTTTAGTACGAAATTAATTGGCTACGGTATGTATCAGGGTTTGACAACATAGAAAGAAGCAAGCTATGCAGCTCTTGAATTTGTTGTAGAGTAGTATTTTCCTTACCTGAGCTTCTGATGTGGCACCCGTGCATGTAATACGTCCCGAAGACCAAATGGAAGCGGTCGTATAGGGACGACGTAGTTTCATTGTAACCATGGCATTCTCACGTCGATACTCCACATTTAAGCCATTGAGTGCGATGTCACGCAACTTAAGATGACAGCGAACACTGAAGGAGCACACAACATTATTGATAACAATATCCAGTTCGGGATCGTTTTCGTCGAATGGCTTCGCTTCAGTTTTTTGTGTGTAATCTGTTGACACTGGCTCTTCCTTGATATCAGTGTTATTATTCATCACAGGTTCCAGCTGTTGTTGTTGGTTGTTTATTGTGTTTACAGGGGCTATTGATTGTGTTGTCGTCGTAGTTGATACTGCTGGGAGTGAACTTGACTGTTTAATTGTAAATGGATTTGGCGACAAAGTGCCGGTTTCGGTTTTGATGAACGGACGCAGAAGAGCGCCTCCCGACGTTAGAGCTGCTGTAGCTGCGGCCATATTCACCTTGGTGCCATTAGGAACGGTTGCTGTTGCACCACTAGCCGCAGGAGAAGTTAATATGAATGGCTTGTTACCATTCATGAGCACCACAGTCTCTCCATTGACTAACTTACGTTGCCCAGTTAGATGTAATGTATTGCCAACAGCACTGGAGTTTATTGTTTGTACGGGCTGCGTTATCGGCTGCAGCTTGCTGAACTGCGAGAAATAGCGCACAGCAGCGGGCGTAGAGGTGCTCGAAGTGGCAACACTGCTGCCGGCAATGACCTTAACTGCTGCCGTAGCGACTGTATTGGCATTGCGATTTGGCGTAATAAAGCCGGAGGAGGGCGCCGCCAAATAGACGCGTGGTGTATTTGCCAAGACTGTTCCACCTACTGCCACGGGATTGTTTGTCATCTTTAGGCCGCCGTTTAAGTTGCCCGTGGGGATGGTAACCATCTCCATTTTGAGGCCGCCATTCAAGTTGGCCGAAGGGATGCTAACCATATTGTTTTGCATCAGCAGACAGGGTGTTTTTGGCGGCAGACCACCGATAGTGGTGGCAACTGAGTTGCTAGCTGGGCTGCTGCCCTTTATCACAACTTTTTGCTGTTGCATTAACCTCAGCTTAAACTGGGAAAAGGTCAGAATGTGTCCGACTTTGAGAGACTAGTTGTTGGTTAGCGTATCATTGCTGGCTCTGCCACTGGCTGAAGCGGTAGCTGTATGTTGAAGCTGCTTGTCTTGAGGCTGACAGGGTTAGTGGTAAGGCGTCTTGAGATTTGTTGTCGATAATTGTTGCTGCTTGTATTGCTTTGATGTATTACTCTGTGATTACGAATAGAAAAGTTGTTGATTTTGATACTGATTGACGTGTTCTGCTGTTCCTGTTGCTACTTTGGTATACGAAAAGGGTTGTTGGTGTTATGAATTTCGGCGCAGTGCTGTTTTTTTTTTTTAACCTAAAGTGGCCTTAGTTAGATTTTTCTTAAAGCTGGGCCTGCCCTTTGCATTTTTTTTCTTCTCGAGATCTTTGCGTCGCGTCCTTTATTTAACGTTGTCAGCAGCGCAATTAGTTCTGTTTTTGCATCTTTTTGTATTAGCTAGTGCAGTAAGTAATCTTACTTACGAGTTAGGCTCTCTTGCTTTTTACGCTTCCTTTCTTGGTATTTTCCTCTTGTTCTTTTACTTTTAATAGACTTACTTCAACTATATGCTAATGTTAATATATATAAAAATACAAATATTCCGTTTTTTTTTTGTTCCTTTATAAGCAGTCTGCAAGAAAACAAAAAACAACAAATAAAAGGTTTTAGTTAGCTTTACAAGTAATAAAATTTAATAGTTTGTGCTAGAACAACTTGTCACTTGAACTTACACTTTGCAAATGATGCACACAATGAAATGTTACAAAATTTATTTATGTTTATGGCACAAATGACAGGATTTTGACAATAAATAAATTAAAGCAACTGATGGCATCGATAGTGTCGTGTGCCAGTGCGTCTGCAATTTTGAATCGGGCAATGGACAAGAGAGAGAATCCAAAAACACCCAACAAAATCCCAAACAAGCAGACAGCTGACACACTGACATTTGCCATGCGCTAGCAGCTCAGTCAGCAACACAGTTTAGCATAGTCCAACACTGTTTAGGCAATACTGTTTATAAGAAAATTATCGATAGCGCGACATATCGAAATAACTAAATAAATTAGAATGGCTATTATTATTAGTGGTGCACAGGATGCAATCATTTTCAATTAGTAAATATAGTACAATTTATAAATGCACACGCACACGAGCACAAATTACAGCGCACTTGCACAAACAACACACTTGTTGCAAATTTAAATGAAAAACCTCTACTGGACTGCTGAATGACTGACTGACTACTACTGTTTAAGCGCTAACAGCTGAGAGGTGCAGCTGAACAGGAAAACGCTAGCAAAACATGTGACTGTAACTGCAAACGGGGATATAACTGATAAAATAAAAGCGTGTTTAAAAGAAACGAAGCCTTAACAGTAAAGCGACAGCGACAACAGCTGTTAATAACAGTGCTTTAACAGACGCTAGGACCGCTTACAGTAAACTCAGCAGCGACGTTGACCTTAACACACTGACAAAGGCTGAGCAGAGAGATGGATGAATCGATGATGACGATGGTGGGTAAAGGGGCGGTTTGTGGACTCTATTTATTGAGTTGAAGTTACTATATGTTGCAATTTATGTTATGTTGCTTCTATGTGTATTTAAATTTTTGGGTCAAGGACGCCGTTAGCAAAAAGTGGCACACGGCAACAAAATGCGGCGCTGCTGTTAATTGAGCACAGCGTCGATGCAGCCGCCCGACGTCAAACTTCAGCGTCGTCAGTTAGCATGAAAAACCATGCACACACACACACACAAACGCAAAAGCATGCGTGCAACTGCAGCGGTCGTCTGTTCTATTTTTGTTGCAGCAAGCAGCGCGCGGCAAGTGCAAAATTTAAATTTGTTTGTTGTAAATTAGCAAATTGTCGACGTTAGAGTAAAGGCTATGCAAATGGGGACGCTGCCGTAAACAGCAAAATTTCAATTGTTGTACATATGTACATATGTATGTATGTGCATACACATATTTGCGTTTATTCATGTAAAACTTACATAGTTTGCGTCATCTTAATTTTAGTATGCATGTACACTAGTGCTGTATACAGTCAGACTGAAAAGTATTTGCACATTCATAACCTGTTACACTCTAAGACTTTTTCGTTATGAAGAAAAAACTACATAGCCTAAATTATGAACAGTTTTAAATTACAATGATCAAAATATATAAATTATAAAAAAAATATAAATCTAAGAAAAGGCTTGTAAACAGTGTTGACAACAAAACCTTGATGATAATCGACAGTGAATTCATAGAAAAATAAGTATACTTTGGCTTTACCAAGAACAATTTTTCGCAGTGGTAAGAGTGTAAGGGAATGCAGTGTGAAACAGTCAATGTTTCGTTGTTTACCTTTTAATTAAACAGTATGGAATGTTAAATTTTTGCTTATACCTTAACAAATTTTGATTCAGGTTTATAAACATGTTAAATTTCGGAAAGTCTTGAAGCTACAAACTTTAGCAGATCATGAATATGGCGGTTACTCTAGCTCCAATGTTGCCTAAGATTTAAATGGTCATAGAAACAGACTCAATAGCTACCTAAATACAGCTACAAAACTAAAGGGTGAACGAATAATTTTTGCTTTGACTGTATGTATGCATTTACTTTATAATATAACAGAACTTTGATAATTTTAACAGCTTAGATGTAAGTGATGGCAGCCACCAACGCATGCCACATTTTGTGGCACAACAAGTTGTTATGTTAAGCGGATGTGTTACGCCCACAAATTCAATATCAGCTGTGACAAGGTAACTTCATTGTAAGTTGCAACAGCAGCAAGAGAAAGTAAAATACACGTGACGTGCATACATACATATGAAGATGTGTGGGTGGCTGCTATGTACATAGTATATATGTATGTACATCAAAAGTTGCCCGACGAACTTCATTATCATCTTATGGCTCTGCATGACCTAAAAACACTCCAAACAACAATAATGAGAGCAAGTCAACTGCTGAATGCGCGTAAACAAATTTTACATTTACATATTTATTATTTTAAACAATTGAAAAAGCTATTAAGTTGTGTGACAGTTTTATAGGCTACTTGGAAGAAGCAACTATTTATGTATATGTACATATGTATGTATGTATATACAGTATGCATTTATTTGAATACGCCATTATTTGGCGAGCTGCTGACCAACGTATGATGACGTATGTATCTACTACACCCATATTCGAATACATAGGGGTCGGTCGTCTATTTATAACAGCTCAGCAGCAGAGTAGAGACTTATTGTATCGAGAAAAAAAAAACAAAAAAAAAGTATAGGAAGCAATAAAAAATGCTTTAAAATAAAATGCACAATAAATGCAAATCAAATACATACTATGTATTGTATATGGTATGTAGTGTGCTCATTGCTTGAATTTCAATACACAAGCACAAAATTTTCAAGTTAAATTTTTTAGCAAAACAATTTCAAAAATGTGTGCATGGCAACTGTTTTAAATATTTCAATTTAACCTAATTTGCATAAAAATCCTTTGGCATTATATTTTTGCGTTTTGTATAAACATAATAATATTTAAAGCAAGTGGGAACCCCACTTAACAGCAGCTTATGAGCAGCTCAGAGGAAATAGAAGTACGGTTGTGCGATAACTTTTCGATATTTTCAAACGTCGATAAATAACTAACTTTTAATAAATCTCATTTGGAATATCAGCGAAGGCCACAAGTGTGGCCATTAATTTTTATGTAAGTATTAAAAATTATTCCAATTAAGCTTTATAGTATTAGTTGATGAAAGTAAATAAAATGCTCAAAATATTTTGCATACTGGATTTGAATTTTTTTTATGTACTTTTTAATGTTTTCAAATCAAAAATGTCTTCAAAGCTTCTATAATCATTTCGGCGTTATCGATATTTTTGTCAGCATTGAATCGAATTTGGTATCAAGTTTTTTTTTTAATTACTCAATACTTTGATTCGATATTTATCGTTAGATGGCTTCAAAAGAAGCTCCAGTCTCATCAACTTAACTCTTCTGTTTAATTCCTTTCTGCAGCCAAACAGCTGGGTAAATCTTATCTTAGATTAGCAAAGGCATGGAGATGTGTTAAGAGGGATTTTCGGTTTTGTATTCCCAAAAAGTAAATAGAAAAGTGATTCCATTTTGAAAGTTCTGTTTTAAGTTTTAATTTTGTTCGCACGTCAGACAGGTCATTTCTCTTGATTTGGTTTTCTTTTTGCATACAAGGTATAAAAAAAAATCAATCGTTAAGGCATTGACATCTTGTTAAAAAGTTATAAAAATTCGCGCAGAGACAATAATATATTAGAATATAATGTACAAACGCTGCTAAGATAATACATACTAGAGAGCTGCACAAAATGTTCTAAACGTCGCACTTCACTACTGCACAGTACTTCCAAGCACTGTAATTCACTGCAGAGCTGACAGCAGAACAAAATGTTTTGATGTTCTGTTTGCTTCCAAAAAAAAACCTTCAGTGCTTGAACTGCCTTTGCTTCAGTGCTTGACAGTGCTGGAATATTTCAAAACATTAGAACATCACACAAAATGCTTGAGTGAAGCGAATTTTCGGCAAGCATAGCGAGTGCACTAGAATGTTTTGATTTGATTTGCGCAGCAGACATAGTGTTAAGCCACACACAGACACAAGCAGATTGTTTGTTTGTGTTAGTCAAAAAAACCACCACCAAAATCATTGCAACAACAAAAACGTTCTACTTTGCTTGAAATGTTCTACTTCAGTTGGGTTCTACTTCCATTTTGTTCTACTTCAGGTTTGTTCTGTTTCACTTTTGTTTTGAAGCTCTATTGCTTGTTGTTAACCAAGCACTTTTGACACTGAAGTATTTGTTTTGTTTTGTTCAAGCCAAAGACATAAACAGCTGATGGCTTACAAGACATTTGTGCAGTGCTTGCGCAGCTCTCTAATACATACCTATGAACATACAAAATCACGTACATAAGCCATAAAGAAAAAAATTGGGACGTTTACAGTCGTGACATAACGACTTTAATATACCTTACTGTGCTTAATTTCTACAGTGATGATTATATTTCATAGTTTCAACTTTCAACGAGCAAAGTTTTGTGGCGCGTCACGCGTCACTCTGGTAAAAATTACCGATTTTGCAGACTACATTTTCTTCAACATATTTGTTACTGTTTTGAAATGCTTTGTAACCAAAGATTGGTAATATACTATAATACCCAAAGTGCAGAGTATAAAAAATAACAATAAAATATAGTTGCAAATAAACTACTGCCATCAATGGAGCATCAGCAGTTAGGATACTTTGTCAGACAACCCATCAATAATTTTAATCACAAGTGCAAAAGCTGCCTTTAAGCCAAATAACAACAACAACTACTACAGCTAAAGCTGAATATAAATGAACTACGAATATTCAGGTTCAAGGCCAAATGTTTGTTTTGTTACCACTTTTGTTTATTTCCACATACATATGGAATTTATCTACATATGTGTATGTAAATACATAAGTACGCATGCATGTACATATTGGTATGCACATTTATGCAGGCAGCAATTAATGATTTGGCATTATAGGAAAATAATGGCCAAAAGCCACAAAAAAAAAAAACCAAAAACAAAGCCAACTAATTGCGATAGCAAATTTTCAAACTAATAGCTCATATATACTATTTCGGGAAGCTTTTTAAGCCCTTCGCCTTGAGTAACGATTGAAAAATATTTGTCTGTTCGTTCGTCTGTTTGAACATCTATATCTGAAAGACCCTAAGAGCTTAAATCACAAAATTTTACCAAAAGATGCGCACGCAGTTGAAGTTTCAACGATGTATGTCGTAAAACCGCCGAATTTCCCAAATCGAAATCCCAAATGGGATTTTTTTTTTATATGAAGTTTTGTCATTCCGTGCGAAAATTTTCGAACTACGTATAGGCCTTAATTTTTTAGGCCAAAATTTTCTGCATTGCAAATGTCACCACTTATACTTGAATCTTATTCTATGATAATAAATGATTCCATAAAACCAAAAATAAGGTCGAAAAACGTTTTTATTGAACGAATTTTAGAATAAAAAAATTTCTCCAGTTGTGCTTATATTTTTTTTTTTTTTTTCCAAATTTGGTCAACGAAATAAACTCTTTCGTAATTTATCAAATTTCAGCATCCGTCCAAATGGGATATATTTTTTTTTATATGAAGTTTTGTCATTCAACTTCATATAAAAAAAAATATCCCAAAAAAGGGATTTTTTTATATGGTTTTGTCATTCCGTGCGTAATTTTTTTGCATTCTGCGTATAGGCCTTTAAAGGAATTTTTTTGACATAAAAATTAATAAGAAATTTTGGTATACCAAAAACATTTTTAATTTTCAAACACTTACTCTTTTTGAGAAAAGTGGCTCAAGGGTATTCCATTGTCGAGCAACAATTTAAGCAACAAAAACATTGCACAACAAAAAAATCAGAGCGTTTGTAAATATATATAAACATAATTATGTACCCACATATATTTGTATGAGTGTTATAATTTCCGCTCTATATTTTGTGTAATTTTTCATTTTAGTTTCTGTGTAAGCGGGGGGTCTGTTGCATTATCAGCATTCTACAAGCAGGCACATAAACAGGGTGGAACTCTTGACGAGCTTTGACAAACCTAAAAATATAACAAACTTTTAGCTTATAGGGTTTTTGCTAAATGGCAATGAAATCTCCGAAAAACTGCTTTGATTCAGAGTTTTCGACCAACGAATATTATACCCAGTAAATATTTTATTTTACGACTTCTCTAGGCACCCTCTAATCAGACTTTAGATAACTTTGGCGGGTCGCCAAACCTCTTGTATCTTAGCGTATAGCGTAGAAAAACGTTATAGCTGTATATCTGTGTTATATCTGATACATAGCTTTATATAAGCCTATTAAAGGAAACGACGCGTCGTCTGGAGCATCTTTTTAATTCTATATACTCTTTTTTTTTTAGTCTTAAGGCCCATACGCAGCATGCAAAATTTACGAACGGAATAAAAAACTTCATATAAAAAAAATAGTCACGAAAAATTCCGATTAAAAATTTTTGACAAGTGGACGCAGATAACAAAACAAAACAGTGTTGTCTTTTAATTTTAAGAATGCCTAACGTTAGATGGCGCCACTACTTCACTAGGTGTGGTGGTTCCATCTGAAATAATATGCAAACTGCCTATGGGCCTTTAGTATAAAAAATTTTTTTCGCCAGGGTTGGTTGGTTTTTGAACAAAGTTAGCAGGGTGCTGAGCCCGCTGATTTTACAAAAATAAAATATACCTTATGCAATAGTATCTTTCTTGCAAACAAACAGATAAATTTATGCTTAAGCCACTGGCGCAGTTGAAGCTTGCTTTTGCATGTACGAGGGCAGTTTGATAAATTTTAATGGCAACACTGCTCCTTCTAAATACCTTCTGTTAATAGACTAACATAAAAATTTGTGGTATATGTGTTCAACAGCCATTAAAGGCAGACAACATCGAAAGTTTCCACGAAAATGGAAAAAGTAAGTTTTATACAAAAAATCCATCACTACAATCAAGTAAATGTTTGAAAAATACTATGGGGAGTCTACAACAACAATTGCAAAATCAATGTTTCGTCCTTGAAAAAAAAACCTGATCCATAACAAATTAGAGATTTATTTCAAGCGCTGGACTTCTCTGATTGAATAAGCACAAAAAACATGGCGATAGTTTTGAGATGCATGCGGCTTCATTCCTTCAAAGCTGCTGGACAGAAACTTTCTTTCGATTTTGAGTTTAAGGCCTATACGCAGAATGCAATAAAATTTCGCACGGAATGACAAAAGCATATAAAAAAAAAATCCCATTTGGGATATGCCATTCTAGAAAAAACTACAAAACTATTTGACCTAACTGACGATCAAAGCGCAGCCCAAGCGATAAGAGCTAGAGGGCTGAGCACTTTTGGGAAATTCCGCCTACAAGTGGAGGAAATGGCGGACCAAAGTTTCTATGAGGATAGTTTTTTTTAGAAGAGGTTTGAAATGATAGTAAAGTCACGTAACGAAATGAGATGTCGACAAGTTACTATTTACTTCATATGGTTTGTCACGAATTTTTAAGTCTCTTCGAACTTATCCAAATTTTTTATTGATTTATCGTGCAAAATTTACGATTATTAATTACATTTTTTCCGGGCTACGTTTCTAAAACCCGATTCTGTGCTAAGCTCCAGCTAGATAGACATAATTCGGGTCTCGGCTTGAAAGTTATCTGTGGTCCATTACGCTTATGAAATCATGAAAAAGTATAAACAGAAGGAGCTTTGTTCTTATGGCGGTCCTACGACCTAGCTTAATAACTCAGATTTGACAATTGACAGGCCTCATCATGGTAAAACACTGCAATTATTTCCGGTAGCCAACCAAACCAGAAAAAATAGCTCGTTTATCATCAATAAAACCAACGCCTATTATTAGAACCACAAGGAAGCCTACTATATGTTTGAAAAAGATTGAATAATTGGAAAAACGCTGCAATTATTTGCTGTAATCAAACCGGAAAACATGGATCAATAAAACCAACGCCTATTTTGGAGACCTCAAGAAAGATTTAGAAATTGCAAAAACGCTGTACAGAACGTATCGAGCTAAAAGCAGGTTATATTGACAAACAAAATAATTTGTATACAAAAAGTCACTAACTTATCAAGCTGCCCTCGTTTGTTTGAGCCAGCCAGCGTTGGTGGTGCATGAGTAATTGTGTTTAAATTTTAAATAAAGCTTGGCAGCCAGCATGTACATGTAGTACATCATCATAATCGTCATCCGCCGGAAACAAGAGAGCAGACACACACATATGTACATGCAATGCACATGTATAGTATGTACATAAGTATGCTGGCGCGCTGCATGATTAATTACCAAAGAGCACGAAGAGAGTAACAACTCTATCTAGCGAGCTGAGTAAATATCTGATGCATTGTTTTGCTAGTCGGGCTTAGATTAAGATTGTTTTCTTTACGCTCTTTGGATATTGATAAGTCATAACAACAACGTTAAACAGCTACGATGAATCATTTAAAATTTCGCCAGAAGCACAAATTTTGAGAAATGTCATGACGTCACGTTGACTGAGCAAAACAAAAACTGGGGATTACCCTTTATTAACGGCAATATTATCAACTGTAAAGTTATGGTAGATGTGTGTAAGTGTGTGCATACAGTGAAAACAGAAATTATTCGCACACTTTTAAATTGCAAGTTTATTTTTATTGTTGCCTTATTTTAAAGATTTCTTTTGAAAATAAAACTATTAAAAATTTATATTTTTATCATGGGAGGAACAAAGTTTCTTTCGCTTGTTCTTTTTTACGACAACACATATTTCATATAATATTTAAGTTTGTTTTTTTTTTTTATAACAAATTGTGCAACACTGGGTGTTACTTCTTTCTAGTCATCGCTTTCAACAGAAGACACTATGTCTGTCATTTCTATATCATCATCGTTTGTATCGTTGTTCCATTCTTCTATGACGTCATTCGTAATTACATCATTTTGATTAGTTACAATTTGCGACAACAACTTTTGATTTTGTAAAAGTATGTTGCTATATGTGTTGTCTCGTACAAGTCGCGATAATGGTATATCGTCTTCCTTACCATATTCTACAGCGTCCCAATTCAGAAGTTTCGACCAAGAATTGCGAACTACACTTACGGATACGTTATCCCAAGCTTCTTTCAACAAAAGTATCGTATCGCGTATAGAGTGACGTTTAAGTGCAATGTGCAGTTCACAATCAACACCAATCAGCTGAGCAAGCAGTTTATTTCTATAAATTAATTTGGCTATCCTTATTGTATTTTGATCCATCGTTACGTTTGTTGGCAAGCAGACCGCAAGTATGTTGCCATCTTGACTTTGGAGCTTCTTAATTGGTGCATGAGCAGAACAATTGTCAATAAGTAAAAGAGCCTTTTGTGGCAAATTGTTTGCTAACGAAAAACGTGTAACCTATAACAGAGAAAACATTTTTAAAAACAAAACTATACATAAAACGTTAAAGTCGCCTAACCTCAGCAATAAAAGATTTATGAAACCAATCATGAAAAATGCGCGTTGTCATCCATGCATTTTTAGAGTTGGCATATAAAAGTGGATTATTGAATCCTTTAAAGCACCTAGGCTGTTGTGCCTTTCCAATTACAAGCGGCTTAAGTTTATGAGAACCATCTGCATTTGCGCCAAACAAAATTGAAATACGCTCCTTTGGAATTTTGTGACCAGCTGCAGTTTGCTCCGGCAAGCAGCGATAAAAGAGGCCTGTTTCATCGGCATTATAAATTTGTTGGTTTGCCAGTCCCATTTCTTCAATCTTTGCACGCAGCTTGTGTAATGGTCCGGTAATTTTAAGGTTACGTATGTCATGACGCTTTTTAAAATTGGTGAACCAGCCGTTGCTGGCTTTAAACTGATTTTCGGCTTTGTTTGGATAGATGCGTTTAAAAATTTCTTTAGCCTTTGCTTGTATAATCGGCATCGACAAAGTGCACTTTTCTAAACGTTTATTTGAGAACCATTCATATAGCAGCCTTTCCATCTCTGGGTACTCCGCTTGGTGCAACGTTTTTTTCTTGCCTGCAATTGCTTCCATAATCGCGTGCTTGTTTGATTTGATATAGCTGATAGCTGACTTGCACACCTTGTAGTCATATGCTAATTTGTTAGCTTGAACACCTTTTTTTAATTGTTTTAATATTTGCAGTTTAGTTTTTAAGCTCAAACTATTCTTGTTGCCTTTTGTTGACATTATTTGGACATATAAACCGTTCCTTATCGCAGCACAAAATGAACTGCTTCCAGAAACACCTGCAGAGCTTCACTTTTTTTTTGGTCAATCTAATTTTACGTTTAAATGGCTACGCGCATGTCTAAATATTGCTTTACTCTGTAGATCATATATTCTCGTATGTTTTTATGCCTATCAATAAAAGTCATGCGCAAACACACAAAGGGGAAAAACACGATTACGCCTGTGTAAGTGGCAGTTGAAATTTTAAATACAATTTTTATGCACTACGCGACAACTTTGTAAGCTTAGTTACGATTAATTCAAAAATAAAATATGATTAAATAAGTAAATGCATTCCATATTTATTTTTGGGCCCGCGTAGCCAGATTTTGGCCAAAAGTCCCCCAGAAGAAAGTCAAAATTTGGACAAAATGGCAATTTAATATGATTTTAGGCATATTAAGGTAACCTGTGCAAAAAAAATTATTAAATTATAGTTAGTGGTTTTTAAGTTATTGGCAATTAAAGTTGATATTTTGTATTTTATGAGCTTTCGCGATAATTCACAGAAAAAAAAAAAACTACATTTACCATGATACATGCAGCTACAAAATATTCATTCACTTTATTATTTATAAATATTACTTCAGAAAAAAAAAATAAAATTCAATTTATTCGAGTAGTTATAAAAATTTTGTTTGGGGTTTTTATCAATTGACTAATTTGCTTTAAGGGTACCTCCGACTACCACTCGATATTTGATCTAAAAAAATTTTTTAAATTTCTTTATAAATTTTACAAGAAAATTTAATTCTTTACGATTTTCGGAAATTGAATTTTGTATCTAAAAGTTGAATTTTAAAAATTGACTCCAGGAAATTTTACTATTTTTTGAATTTCTTAGCTGCCTACAACCATTTTTTCAAAAGTTGTACTAAAATGTAAAAAAATGTACAATTTGAAAATTCTTTGTAAGTATGCTACAAAGATGCAAATCAAAAAATGTAAAAATCATCAATTTGACGAAAAAAAACGTTAAAATTTTAATATGGATTTTTGAAATAATTTTTTTTTTTGGAAGTTAGAAGAGCATGCCAAAAAAAATTAGAACTTTTAAAAACCATATTGATTGGTGGTGTCGTCTTTTTGTAATTGGCTTGGAAAGCTGAAACTATTTGGGTCTATAACACCAAAACCATTCAATATTTTGAGTATAGACGATTTTTTAAATGTATGTGGAGCTCATATCTACCTGTGTGTGAAATATGGTCCAATTCCAATTAACAGTTTTTTTTTTAATTAAGTTAAAAGTTTTTTTTGTTTTTTTTTTTTAATTTTTTGCAATTTTGCTCTAGATTATCTATATCTTAAAAATATCTGAGGAGGCTCAAACTTCCCAGAAAAATAGTTAAATCCATTAGGAACGCGTGTGTATCAAAATTTCATCACTTTAAAAAAATTATTATGGAAATGCCAGATTTTTGGCCAAAATATGACAATCTGGGCCCACAGTGCAATGCAATGAAAAATCTGGTTTTAATTACTTGTATTTCGAACTTGTGAGCGTTCTAATGAGTGAGCTTTCTATTACATATTATCAAAAAATTACCATTGTTATATATCTTTAAAAATTAGAATAATATATAAGAATTTTTGTCACGAGCGCTCGACTAGAGACTGTGATTAGTTTTATGTAATACCACTACATTTGTTTATTTATGTATATACCAAACTTGTTTAATAAAAATAAACATGCAAACAAAAAAAAAAAAAAAAAAATACTATCAAAAAATTGTGTACCAATAGTTATTACAGAAAAAATTTTGTTTAATCCAAGTTGGCAATAGGGCTATTTAAAAAAAAAATATTTAATTTAAACAAACACATTTTCTTAAAAAAGAAAAAATGAAATTTTCTTATTTTTTTTTAAGTATGTTCCTTAAATATGTCAAACACCATTTTTTTTTAAAACACGTGTTTTTATACGTAATTTATTTGGTGCGAGTATGAATCAAATCAATTTGGTGGAACAATGTTAGAAAAAAAATAAAACAAAAATTTTTTTAAAAAATTTTAAAAACAAATTTTTTTTTTTGTCAAAAGTTCATTAGTTTTTAGAAATCGCTGAGGGCAGTTTACAGTACCTTATCCAGCTAGACCCTTTTTTAAAAATGTTTCGACGTAGAAACGAGCCTGGAACTAGAGCTGGCTTTACAAGTTTTAAGGAAAATACTCTACTAGGCTCTAAGCTTCGTTCAAGAACTTCTTTCTAAACATACTCGACTTTTTTTTGATCAAAAATTATTTGTTTAATAGTTAAAAAATAAGATATTAGAAAAAAAGTGTTTATGACATTTTGTTTGCATAAATAACGTCTTTCCAATAACTTAACATATTTTTAAACAATTTTTTGATTGCCTTGGGCTCAATGCTCTTCTGTTTCTTGTTCTTTGAAGCTTTCTTATTCTTTTTGTTTAACCAATTACCAATGGGATGCAAGCAAATAAGCCGACTTTTGTAGCATACCTTAGTTGCTTGCAATGATCCTCTTTTTTTTTTTTTTTTATGTAGTTTTGTCAATCCGTTCGAAATATTTCGAACTGCGTAGACCTTAAGATATGAAAAATGTTTGAAGTCTTTAACTTGTTTAAACTAAAAAGTCGAGGAAACAAGACCAAATTTTTTGCAATTTGCAACCAATATTTTTTGGTACATTCAAATAACATGAAAAAATATATAAATTTAATTAATAATAATTAATTTAATTACTCAAGTTGAGCGAAATTTTCTTCATAACACCTGCACGCAAAATTACAGCGCATTAAGTTGAGGGTGTGCGAATAAATTCTGTGCTGACTGTATTACATACATATGCATGTATGTGTGCCAGTCCACGCGTGAAATAAAAACCAGTTTGTGTTAGTTGGGTGCGTCGAGCAACAAAAACAACAGGTGCGTGCTGCTTGTTGACTGACTTATAAAGTGCGTGCAAATACATATGTACATACATAACGGTAACGAGCATATGTATGTACACACACACAGCTGACCTCAATGTTAACAGCCGTATGTAAAGTTTAACAGTGCCAAAAAATGTCCTTGGCCAAAGAGCCAGGCCTGACCCAAATTTTGTTGTGTTCGACGCTGGAAATGACTAAACAACTTCCAACCACATCTGGTCGATTCGATTGGTCATCAAATTCGCAAAAACAACAATAATAATAATAAAACATCAGCCAAAAAAGGATATAGCAGCTTTCAACCAACCAGGTGTGTCCACATGCATCGTTTTTGCATATATGCAGTTATATACATACATTTAAATAAGTACATATACATATGTACATATTATTGATTAAGGGGAAAGAATACCAATACATATTACATATACTACATATTCTTGATTAAGGAGAAAGAATACCGAGCGTTGGTATCTTGAGAGGTTAGCGGAATGTAGGTGATAGGTTTAGTGAATGAGGTGACACAAGACCAGCACTTTTCAAGCGTGCTTACAACTATATTATATATATATCGTTGTATTGATTAAGGACACATCCAATCATTGGTAGAACTTTTAAAGCTTTAGAAGAACACGCTAGATTTTTAGAGAGCCCAGTTTTACCACAAGATGCGCATTTTACGCTTGCAGATAAAAATTTAGTTAGTATCCAAACATTTTTGTTGCATAAATAATCAAAATCTCAGGACCCGTCTCCACAAGCTTTAACAAATTGCCAAGAAATTCCATAGTAAGCTATTTTTGCATAGATTAAGCTAAAATTTGAGCTAATTTCTTACCGTCAAATGCATAAAGGCAAAAGTGCCCGAGTAACAAAAGTAAAGGAAGCCTAACCACGAGGCATAAAGGCAAAAGATGTACAACGTGAGAAACAATCAGCTATTGCGTAGTTTGTTTTTGTTAGAAAAAGTTTTGTTTTCAAAGGCATACAAGATTAAGCTTTCGATATTTATCTTTCTTTTAGTGTAAAAAAATAGAAAATTTTTTTTAAGCGGAGGTTCTTTCAAATTTGGCCTAAAAGAAGTCAAAGTTTGGGAATTATTTGTGGCATGATGCAAAGACAAGCTTCCTGTTTTGATTGACGAAATTTTCTCGACGAAATTCAAAATGGCGGCTGAAAAATGGCGGCTCTTGTCTGCCTCTGCCCGCAGAATATCGTTCCCGCATTTCAGTTCTCCAGTCTCTTGTAGTAAACCGAAATGAAAAATGTTTTTTGTTTATTAAAGTTAATGAAATTCTCTATGTCGTATACTAAATCAGAATGAGTTTTGACGAAAAATTAACTAAAAGTGGACGTTCGAAAAAAAAATTGTTTTTTTTTTTTAATTTTTTGTGATTTCTTTGAGCTTGCTTAAAAATAACAATTTAACACTTTTTCATGCATATTGTTAGTATAAGAACAATACAATACAAAAAATTATATCCTTTCAAACATGGTTTAAATGAAGCCAATCGGAACAATAGATCAAGAGCTATGCTTGAAATGCGGATGAAAAACATGGTTCGGAGAAAAACGCATTTAAAGTTTTTAGAACGTCCCTCAGCGCGAGCGACTTAGGTGCGTTCAAGACGCTCTATTTCTATAATTATCGATCTTATCGAAAAATACTTTCATACATATATTCTACGAATATGTAGCTTTAATTTAAAAAAAAAAAAAAAAAACTTTACGCTTGTTTACAGACAGCTGCTTAGTATTCTATAACGCGAGAAGCACTAAATAATACCAAAAACAGTATAACAAAATATGTATGTGCACACTGGCAGATATTGGAGCTTTAAGACCTATACGCAGTTCGAAAAATATCGCACGGAATGATTGAAACTTTCAGGGATCGTTAGTGATGAATATTGAATATTTATATAATGTAATCGATTAGTCATAGATTACATAGTATTGTAAAACGTAGATCAGGGGTGTCCAGGCCCATTGCTCATCTGGCTCTTTTTGTTTTTGTAATGGCTCTTAGGCATAGGCAGCAATGCGCGTGTACATGCACGGCCCAAACTGTATAAATTTTTAAAATTACAAAAACAATTTCGCGAGCTCTCTCCCTTACTCTCTTTGCTCTCTGAGCTCATGAGCACAGAAACAACCCTTGTGTATATTTGTTGTTGGCCCACTGATTTTCACTGTAATTTTGTTTCGTTTGTGCTCTCTGAACTCTTGCACTTAAAAAAAAGGGTATAGGATTGATCGCGGACACGAAATTTTTGAACACCATGTGTTAAATGTGAGTATTAAGGCATAGTTTGCAAACAAAAAAGAGTTACAACGAAAAACAAAACATTTATATGAGTATATACTATTTTTTTCAGTGTACATAATAGCATGAAAAAACGGTTTGCTTTAGATGTGTTAGTGTTTTTCTTTCATATGTATTGGTGTTTGCTCTTCCATAAGCAGCCCTGACGTAGATAATAAGAACCATGTAACATAGAACCATGCTAGAGTAAGAACCATGTAATAAAAGATCACTTCCGTTCCTACAAGAAAAGTGTATGATACATCACAGTTAGGGACCTTGTTCTAAGTCTAAAACGGAGTTATCGTATTTGTGGCTGGGGGGCGTGTCACCGCCCTCTGACAATATATGTTGCTACGGTTTTTGCATAATATCTTTTTTTCTATAAAACATAGACTCAAGGTTTAATGGTCAATATAAAATGGTCACATAAAAATTATCTATCAAACAAAACTTAAATCAAGCTTGTAGGTTTATTGGTTCTAACACAATGACTGTTTAAAGTTGAAAGTTGGAAATGCTGTTTGGTGTTTTTCGAATAATTTGCAAATATTTCAAAACAGGTAGGTTTTTTCGGAAATTTGATCCGTATATTTTGTTAAAGTAATTGAAATCATCTACAAAATGAGTCCTCCAACACTTTTCTACGATTTATAGTTTTCCAACAATCGAACAAATAAGTCGCTAAGTCTAAAAACTTAGAACAAGGTCCCTAACGATTCCTGAAAGTTTCATCCATTAAGTATTTTTTTTTTTCCAATAAACGCATTTTTTAAGCCTAGATTTACTGTACTAACTGTTTTATGGATCTTTTTTTTCAAGATCGATTCGAAAGGGGTAACAAAAATTGCAATAAACTTTAGACTGAATATTTTCTTATGAAGCTGCCTGCCTGCGTATTTATATAGCACAGCAATCTAGTACATAGTCACAGTTAGCCTTTTAGCAACGTGACATGTACATAATATCATGTGGATTTAAATACGCAGATTATTATAGCAATGTGTCAAAGACAGAAGCACACATAAATACTTATATACATGCATACATAAGTAGTGGCAGGTAAAAGACAGTAGGAAATGAAAAATGCAACAAAAACAAACTCGTAACAAATACAGGACAAAGGACAGTATTGCGAATAAAAACAGGGGCAGAAAAGGGAGAGAGAGAAAACTGAAACTGACGTCAGCTGCAGTTACATGAGAGCGCCCCCGCTAGCAGCAGTCAACGTCAGCTGTTTGCTTGGTCAACAGTGCGCAAACTTGTCTAACTTTTGTCAGCTGTCAGCTGCAGGTTTTTGATTTTTTTTTTGTACAATATATATAGCACGTACATATACATATATGTATGTAAGTATGTATATGGTGCATACATACAAGTCAATGTAACAACAACCGGTTTAAGCCAAGAGAGTGAGACCGGTGAGATGCAATGCTAAAGCGTCATGGCTTAGTTTAGTCATAATAAAGTTGGAGATCATCAATGAACTTTGACAGGCGCGAATTTTTTCAGTTAAGCGATCGATCATTATCGATTATTATTTGATATTGAGGGGCGCAGTCTGCATCGCGCCTACATCATCAACTTTATCGAAACACGTAATAAACACATGTTTTAAGATTTTGCATCTTTGTCATCTAACTTTATACTCCTGTTGTCTTTCGTGCGATATATCTTGAGAAGAAATCGGTTTAATATACTAAAAAAATGTTGTGCAAATTTTTGTAACGGGCGAAAGGACGCGTGATAGACCCCATAAAGTATATCCATATAACTCAAAAGTATAAGAGCTAGAAAGCAAATAATTTTACCCAAAAACCTGTTGGAAAATTCGCGAAAAATTACCAAGCTTATTATTTGCAAAAAAAATAAAGGAACTTGTAGAATCACGGCATAAAAATTTTACGACATCTACAGTTGTAGATGGTGTTAGGTTAAGTCTGCACTAGGGATATGCGATACCGATCCCATATTTCGAATATCGAGAATATCGAAGTCGATACTGAATATTCGGTACCGATATTTTGGTGCTCGATTAATCGTCGATCCGATACCAATTTGCTTAGTATCGGTATCGAGCTAAATTTCGTTTTACTTTTGGCGCTTGAAATTTATTTTGCAAAAATTTCCTTTATGGTGGTTGCCCATGCTATTTTCAGTTCTGGTAAGTAAAATGAAGCACTGCGTGCCCACCGCTGCAATAAGCTATACGAAAAAAATTTTAATAAGAAAAAGTTTATAATCATTCTCAGTTTCATTTTATAACCCGTAACTCAATTTATTATGAACATTAGAAAATTTTGGTTTCTTTGTCGAGCAAACGCCTTCATTTTGCTCAATTCTTTCTTTAAAAAAAAACGTCAAAAAGTCGATACCGATAGCTTCGATATCGATTTCTTTTTTGGGAGAATCGAATCGGTATCGAGTTTTTTGGAATACTCAAAACATCGATTCGATTTTTTTTCCAGTATCGAACTCTGCACGTGCCTTGAAAAACAAGCAAGCGCTGCGCTACGATCAGCACTTTGGCGACCCCTGCCGTTCAGTATGTTTATAGATTGGCGCTAGAGATACTTACATGATTCAAAAACCAGTCTTGTGTATTTTTTTGAGATCTACAATTTGATACACACCAAAAACAAAAGGGGATGGTTAAAAATACGAAAAACTTTGGAACCCTCTGCCGCCTAAAATATGAACTTCTGGGTATACCTTCCATTACAAATGGTAAACCCTACGGGGGGAGGAGTTCACCATTTTGGTCTTAGACTTTTTGAATGGTCCTTAATACAATAAGCAAGAGAAATTCCAGTAATCAATTTTTTCCTGGCCAAAACCTATTTTTACTCTACTAGTATGGTATTCCAAAATTTTTTAAATTGGCGGTTTTAGTATTATAATATGCGTTCAAACAGACAGATTTTCAAATTTATATATAATATAAAAAAGTTGATAATTTTGATTGTATAGCTTACATACCTCTTAATAGTCCTTAATTAGTATTTGCTGAAAATCTCGACCAAGGAGTCTAAAAACACAAAAAAAAAAAACAAGAATTAGTAACACAAAAAAAAAAGCTTTAAGCCAGGTGTGCGCTCTCATAACGCAGAGTCATTAAATTATGTATAGTTAATGTAAATATAATATGCACATGGGCACGTACATTGCATTAATATATTATATGTATTATACTATATAATAAATGCACGTTGTACAAACAAACAAAACTTATATTTAAATACATGTACGTAAATGCATATGTAAGCGGAAGTACATAAAATACGCAGAAGCGCACCCAAAGTGACAAAATTGTGGTCGGCAGAGGCTCCTCTGCACATGTATGTGTATGTAAGTACATATATATGTATGTATACATTTATGTACAGTACTCAACGAGATTTCCACGTAGTATGTTTTGTGCATGTGCTTGTAGTGCAGTTATGGGTCAATTTTATTAAAGCTCAAGAGAATTAATATACAGCACGATTTTACATAAGTACATTAGAGAGTTGCAGAAAATGTTCTAAACGTCGCAATTCACTACTGCACAGTACTTTCAAGCACTGTATTTCACTGCAGAGCTGACAGCAGAACAAAATGTTTGAAAACAAAATCTTCAGTGCTTGAACTGCCTTTGCTTCAGTGCTTGACAGTGCTTGAATATTTCAAAACATTAGAACATCACACAAAATGCTTGAGTGAAGTAAATTTTCGGCAAGCATAGCGAGTGCACTAGAATGTTTTGATTTTTTACGCAGCAGACATAATATTAAGCCAGTTTTTGTTAGTCAAAAAAACCGCCACCAAAATCATTGCAACAACAGAAACGTTCTACTATGCTTGAAATGTTCTACTTCAGTTTGGTTCTGCTTCCATTTTGTTCTACTTCAAGTTTGTTCTGTTTCACTTTTGTTTTGATGTTCTATTGGATGTTGTTAACCAAGCACTTTTGACACTGAAGTATTTGTTTTGTTTTGTTCAAGCCAAAGACATGAAGTGCTTGAAATAACAGCAGCTCTCTAATGTACATACGTGCTGCTAGTGTTGAAAAATGTATCAAAAGATATGCCCAGTGTTGCGCTAGTAATCCTTTTAAGCAAGCCTATTCATAACCAAAGATATTTGTCACGACTGTACTTTTACATTCTGTAGCATAATTTGCTTTTAAAAAAATATATACAAAAAATGTGGATTTAAACAGCTAGGTACTAGGTCTACAAAGAAAAAAAAAACCCAAACTCCAAAAGTTGGCGTTGTCATTACCAAGTCAACAGCAGTAGCAGATGCTGTTTCCAGACTTGAAGTAATGTCAATGAACTGCATTGTATACAAAGAGTACCCGAAAAAAAAAAAACCTACGACTACTGCATCAAATCCCAAGTCGTTGACATTTTGACGGGACAACACAGGCATAGATATATTATGAACATAAGTATATATATATTTACACCCACACTAACACAGCTTCGGCGATTTCTTATGATTAACAGTTATGTGAAGTAGCATCTCTGCCAGACAAAGCCCCTGAAGACAGGATACTGAAATCAATATACATACAAAAGTTTAAGTAAATACAACAAAAAAAAAAAGACGCTTTGCTGAGTGCCAAGCAAGTACAGGGGCAAAAAGGTGAAGCAAGGCAGCAGACGTTAGCCTTCAGGACCATGGCATCTACATACATACATACAAAAATAATCACAAAATGTTGCGAGCCAGACAAAAGCTTAGACGTCTGGCTCGCTGACTCCACTGTGGCCATGACCTTGGCCGTATTTTATGCTCATTTTATGTGCTTCAAACAAAGCTATGTAGTAAATACGAGGCGAATCAATAAGTCAGTGACTTTTAGCATCTCTAAAAGCAAAGCTCTACAAAATTTGTACAATTTTTTTTAAGGATGGAATTAACTTTTATACAACTTTTTTTATTGCAATTGTATATTAGAGAGCTGCGCAAGCACTGCACAAATGTCTTGTAAGCCATCAGCTGTTATTTCAAGCACTTCATGTCTTTGGCTTGAACAAAACAAAACTAATACTTCAGTGTCAAAAGTGCTTGGTTAACAACAAGCAATAGAATATCAAAACAAAAGTGAAACAAAAAAAACCTGAAGTAGAACAAAATGGAGGTAAAACCAAACTGAAATAGAACCAAACTGAAGTAGAACATTTCAAGCATAGTAGCATAGTTGTTGTTGCAATGATTTTGGTGGTGGTCAATCTGCTTGTGTCTGTGTGTGGCTTAATATTATGTCTGCTGCGCAAAAAATCAAAACATTCTAGTGCACTCGCAATGCTTGCCGAAAATTTACTTCACTCAAGCATTTTGTGTGATGTTCTAATGTTTTGAAATATTCAAGCACTGAAGCAAAGGCAGTTCAAGCACTGAAGATTTTGTTTTGAAGCAAACAGAACATCAAAACATTTTGTTCTGCTGTCAGCTCTGCAGTGAAATACAGTGCTTGAAAGTACTGTGCAGTAGTGAAGTGCGACGTTTAGAACATTTTGTGCAGCTCTCTATTGTATATGCCTGAAGAAAAGTTTTTGAAAAGTGCTTAAGGAGTTATATAAACTTGGACGTTTCTGTTTTGCAATTACTTAAGATTATTTGAAAAAAACAAAAATTCAAAAAAATTTGATTACTAAAGGGTCATCTCAATCTTGAGGTTTTTTTTTTGACAATAAGGTTTTTTTGATAAACCAAACGTGAGTACTGTCAAATTGCCATGTGTTGCCATGGAAAAACTTACACCCGAACAATGTTTACAAATCGTACAATTATATTACGAAAATTCGCGTTCTGTAAAGAATGTTTTTCGCGCGCTTAGGCCATTTTATGGTCGCCATAATCGACCTACTGAGACCACTATTCACCATACCATCAACAAATTTGAGACCCAATATTCATTATTGGATGACACTCGACCGAATAGACCTCGTCCAGCGCGTAGTTTATGGGCTGGTGGAATCATCGGTTCATATTTCTTCAAAAATGACGCTGGTCAGACCGTAAACGTCAATGGGGCGACCATTATCGCACCATGATAACGAATTATTTGCTAGCTGAAATTGTAGCCCGAGATCTCGACGACATTTGGTTTCAACAAGACGACACTACTTGCCACACAGCCCGTAAAACAATGGACATATTGAGTAACCAATTCGGTGAGCAATTAATTTCACGCTCCGGACCGGTGAATTGGCCACCAAGATCGTGTGATATGACATCGTTAGACTTTTTGCTTTGGGGCTACGTGAAGTCTAAAGTGTTTGTGGATAAGCCAGCTATGATTGAAGCATTAGAGGCTAACATTAGCCGTGTTATTCGCGAGATCGAAAATTGGAACCTCCGCTTGGACGAGCTACGGCGCAGTTGCGGCCAACATCTGAAAGGAATTATTTTTAAAAAGTAAATGGCAGGAACGGTTCATTCTATTGATAACAAAGACTTTCCGATTCATTTGCAATTTTTGTGGTCTTTTTTTTATTTAAAAAAAAAAAAAAAACTCAAGATTGATGACCCTTTATTATCTATATTCTAGGCGTGTCGTTCGCTTTATTACGTTAAGCTCGAATATCTCGAAATACATATTTATTAAAAGATACGGTTGCGGCCCTATGCTCCACTGGGAGTCAAGGATAGCAGAAGAAGAAGAAGACGCTGTTTTTCAAGAACCATTGTTCCCCAAAGAATTTTCATTTGGATTGTTACAACTAATTTCTCAGAACTCCAAAAATCGATTTTCCATCTCTACTTGCGAAAAAATAATTATTTCTTCAAACTTATTTTTAGTAATTACTATTTTTATACTATACTTCGGCATTTATGTAAAAACCGCAAGTGCAATAAAACAGGGCTTTATCGATAGCAGCCAAACTAAGCAGCACATTATATACACGCAATCGGAAATCAGCTATGGGCTTAGTGCTGGCGTCTTGGCCTTATTTCATATGCCGTAATTTTAATAGACTATATTTTTTTTACGCGCTAATCAATTAAGTCAATAATTTAGGTAATCTATTGAAACTTTTGACACAAAACGCTTAAATATGTATTAACACTAGTGTAAACGAATAATAGGTGTTAAACCTATATTTTGACAGCACGTACTGCAATCTTAAATATAACTTTTACGAACTAAAATCGGTGAAAATACTTAGCTACGAGATTACGAAATACATTCAATTTCATTAGCATAGTAATGGAACTGTATCAAGAATTTTTGTTAACAATGCTATCGAGCTGGAAAAATCCATTGTAACTTGTGGGGCACACATTTCTGAAGCTGATGCCGTCTATGCCCAGAGGAAAAGAAAGTCATCAATAATATAGACGGAGTTCAAATTTAAAAGCTAGCAAAGCTAATTAAACTGAGTGCAGCTATTAATATTGTCATTCGAAAATTGTTGTACTTTATGCATTAAGGGGTTATATACAAAGTTGGGGCTCGAAAAATCGAAAAATTTTGAAAGAACATGCTTTCGAAAATATCTGCGCAAAATTTCATACAGATCGGATAACTGGTTTTCAAATTACAGCCGTTTGCAGCGCGCTGGTCCTATCCATAGGCACTTGGCAAATAAAACTTTTGAACGTGATAATCTCGGAATGCGTTTTTTTTTTTCAAAAGTACTGTTCAACCGATTTTCAATTTTTTTTTTAAAAATATTCGTATTTAGGATCTTGTGTACTTGCTCAATACATTTTTCATGCGAAAATTTTTAATTTTTTGGATTAATTTTTTTTTGAAATTTTGACCACCAAAAAAATTTATTTTTTCTGTCAACGTGATTTTTTTTATTGAAAAAAATTTTTTTGCGAAGCCGAATCGTTTAAGTACACCAGAATACATTTTTCTTAAATAATTTTTTTACTCTTTTGGTTTCAGTTGAGCGGTTCGCCTTGGATAACGTTCACCGCAAGCCTCTGCAAAAAAAAGCGCTGCGGGGCATCCGACAATTTTCAAAATTTTTTCGAAATTCAAAGTGTTTTGATTTCTTCGATAGTACAACTAGAACATTGTGTTTTGCTTTTTCTAATAAAATTTGCATAAAACCCTTTTAAAAGATGGCGTACGTTAAAGTCGGGCGCGGACGACTTTGGGATACCCTGTACCACTGCTTACAATAAAATCCGGTAAATTGCTTAAGAACACCAAAAGACATTTGATTGCCAAATTAGATTATGATACCTTCATAAACAACCAAAAACAGACGAATTTTTAATCAACAACTTTTTTTCGACCGATCGGCCCTATGGGAGCTATATGATATAGTCCATCGATTTTGATCAAATTTGGTACAGTGTTGAAGATCTCTAAAAATCATTTGAATGCCAAATTTGGTTACAATATCTTCACAAACAAACGAAACGCAACGAATTTTGTACAAAAAACGATTTTTTGACCGATTGGTCCTATGGGAGCTATATGATATAGTCAACCGATTTTGATCAAATTTGGTACAGTGTTGAACATCTCCAAAAAACTTATTAATGCCAAATGTGGTTACGGTATGTTCACAAATAAACGAAACACAACGAATTTTGTACAAATCACGATTTTTTGACCGATTGGTCCTATGGGAGCTATATGATATAGTCAACCGATTTTGATCAAATTTGGTACAGTGTTGAAGATCTCTAAAAAACTTCTTAATGCCAAATTTGGTTACAATATCTTCACAAACAAACGAAACACAACGAATTTTGTGCAAAAAACAAATTTTCGACCGATCGATCCTATGGGACCTATATGATATAGTCAACCGATTTTGATAAAATTTGGTACAGTGCTGGGGGTTTCTAAAAAACTTCCGATTGCCAAATTTGGTTATGATATCTTCATAAGCCAACGAATTATCCATCTAAAACTTTTGCTTTTTTTCGAGGTCCTCTGAAACACCCCTATGGGAGCTATATAATGTAGTCCCGATATCAAAAAAATAAAATAAACTTGTCTTAGGCGTTCATACGGACAGACGGACAGACGGTCAGACGGACAGACGGACATGGGTATATCGACTTCTCTAGTCACTCTGATCATACTTTAGGTAACTTTGGGGGGTCTCCGACTTCTCCTTCTGTACGTTACATACATTTTCGGCTTGCACAAACACAATATACCCTTTGTACCATACGGTACAGGGTATAAAAATCACGAACTTAGCTCACTTTTTCGCCCCAACTTTGTATATAACCCCTTAAACAAATTTTAGGTTTTTCTTGAGGATTATAAACGTTTATGATAAAAAATGTGGTACAGTCGAGGCGGTGCCCGACAGTGGAATACCCTGTACCTTTTGTGTCAAAAAAGTTTTTCCTGCATATTCCATCTAAGAACTTTCCAATTGGATTTTTTTTTTTTTGGTGAAAATCGATATTTATACCTATAAGTTCCCTAAATTTTTACCCATTTTGATGAAACTCGAAAGTTACAACAAAGAACTTATTTAAAGTATACGGGGTAAGTTTCAAGTCGGTATGTTGAGGGGTGTAGGAGAAAACACGGTAAATGGATTGCGGGGGGTGGGGGGACCGCATCGATAAAATTTGGATGTGGATTTGTTCATTAGAGCCACATGAATCAGCTTACCAAAAATTGTGATTCTAGGTCACTTGTAGCCATAATTGCGTAGAGTCAAATATTGCCGCAGTTTATGGCAAGGGGAGGTGAAATTTGCACATTTTTGACTATAACTTTTGTTGTATTTGTCCGATTTTGTTAATTTTTTACACATAGATGCATGTAACTATAAGGCATCGCTCTGTTAAATTTCAGATAAAAATACTAAACGGTGTGGCTAAAAACCGCGAAACTCTACTGCGGGGGAACGGGGGAAGATATTGACATGATTCAACAAACTTCATCTGCTTAGGAAATATGCACACCTGCTGGTAAAGTTTCGTGTCTCTAGCTCTTATAGTCTCCGAGATCTAGGCGTTCATACGGACGGACAGACGGACGGACGGACGGACGGACGGACGGACGGACGGACGGACGGACGGACATGGCTCAATCGCTACCCGAGGTTATGATAAGCATTTTGGTATAAAGGACTTGGGGTCTGCCACGCCTCCTTCTGTCCGTTACATACATTGCACAAATCTAGTATACCCTTTGTACCTATAGGTACAGGGTATAAAAATAATTTGTTCCTTGAACAAAAGTATAAAATAAATACAAGAAAACCAAAAGAAATTTGACTGAACATTTCTCAAAAAAACAATATTACAATATTAAACAATATATATATAAAATATTTCGCACGGAATCGCAAAACTTCCCATTTGGGATATTTTTTTTTATATGGTTTTGTCATTCCGTGCGAAATTTTTTTGCATTCTGCGTAGACCCCTTTACTTGTAAATAAATGTACAGAAAAAATAAGTATTTTACTAAATAAGTGTTTTTCTTATATTTATAGTGTATAAGCTGTTTATAAATATAGTAAACACTCCTACTCCTACTCCTTGATAAAAATATTTAAAAAAGAAAATACAATTACAAACAATTAAAAAGAACTTCTTTTGTTTTAATACAATATTTTATCTAAATAATTTTTATAAATTTATTTCATGTGAAGCCTGCGAGCAAAAAACCTTGCGTCTTAAGACCTAAAAGTTAAGGGTGTACCGAATACGAATTTCAGCTGGTTCACTTAAACGAAATCCGGAATACACCTGCTTATTAATTGACAGGTACATACATATGTAACTGTTATATGAGTTTGATTTTCACGCACTTTATGCCAACAGCTGCTGAGAAAGTGGAGGGAGAGTGGGCGAGAGAGCGATCGCTCCACTTTGTACTGTCTACCAACACTGTTGATTGACATTTATAAAATGTGCCGCTCTTTTTTTTTTTTTTTTTTTTTGTTTGCCGGTTTGGCTGTTCCATTCAAATGTATGTCACACTCTTCTTCCGAACTACAACAACAAATGGTAATATGTAAGCGACGACGACAAATCTTTTGCTAAAAGAGGCTAACAAAAGGCAAAATAAAATTCCAAAGTAAAAACCACAACAACAGCAACTGTGTGTTGTGTGTGTGTATGTGTGTTAGTATGAAGAAAGCAGACAAACAGCCAAACGCGCAGAATAAGGTCTGACAGCAACAAAAATCACAGCAAAGAAGAAGTAGAAAAAGAAATAAACAGTTATGGTATGGCGGCTATGGTAAGCAAAACAGAAAGTAAAAGTCGAAATCAATGAATGCATTTTGTTTATCTTGCCGGGTTGTGTGAAACGCGAGCATGTTTCGTATCCATTTTTGCATGAGTACTGATTTAATTATTTAAGCGAATATAATGTACAAATGTATATACATATGTACATAAATACTATGTATGTATGTATTTAGTAAATAAAGTGAAGCATTGTAAGCGTTTTAAAGTGAAGACGCCGCAAATAGTCTGCACTAGTTTTATGCTGAGTTCACACTGAACATATGGCAAAGGCCGAGGCGTAACAAAACTAGCTATGTATATCGATCGATGTATAAATGTATTTTACAAGAAGCTTTATTTACAGGAGATCTATTTTTTGTACTTTAAGGCCTATACGCAGAATGCAAAAAAAAATTCGCAAAAATCAAAATTAATTTTATAGGGAAGAAACTATATATTCATTATTTTGTATAGCAAATGCGATAAACATATGTACATATAACATCAAAAACCAAGACATACTATGTACTTTAAAATTTAACCTATGTCACTATAAAGAGATCATGAGTTATGAACTTTAGAGCCATTCTGCATCGAAAAATTGTAACATACGATCATTCAGCATTTAAAAACAAGTAAGTCGGTTACAAAATAGCCAATTTTGGGGTTGTCCTATAAGAAAAGAGCACCAACTACCGAATGTGCAAAAATTGCAGTAGATTTCACAATGTGCGTTATGTGGTCTTAGTGGTTACATTTTTTTTGGCACAGTGTTTAATACAATTCTTGTAAAAATCCGTGCCAGCTACAGTCATAGTCCGTTTGTGACAACAGCTATATACATATTTGTCTTTACATCAAAAAGTTGTTCATTTTCATCCAATGCTCTAGCAGTTTACACTGAACTGTGCCGACGTTCATTAATGCAGTGTAAACCCAGCATAACGCTATTACCGTTAACTGCTGTTGATCTAAAAAATAAAAACAAAACAAAGAGAAACTAGCATAAAGCACAAAACGGAATCACTTCCTCCAGATTGAGCTGATTTTAAAAAGCATATAGCACAACATACATATGTATGTACATAAGTATGTACATTATTTATAATTTCTTTTATAAAACCGGACAACGCAACATCGCAGCTGCTTAACTTTATTAACCACAATGCGTGAGAGAGGCAATAATTAAATTTATATAAAATTCGTAACAGTAGCAAAGACTGATAATAAACTACAGTGTCAACAGACAAGAGTGCGGAAATGCGCGTGAGAGCCAATGAGAGAAGAGAGACAAGAGGTTATGTATGTATGTATTATATTTTATTACTTCACCTTACACCTTTGCTCACACGCAAAAGAGTATGAACAGATGCTAATGTAAAGTGTACCGTTTTTATGTCGGGATATTCTGACTTTAGTACACTGAGAAAAAATACCAAAATTTTGTAATACCATTAAAATATTACGACAAGCTCGATTTTTCTTTTATTGACAATAAAATTCTTTATAGATTGATGCTTTACCAAGTTTCCAAACGAACTTAAATTTTAAATAGATCCGTGTTGAGTTCTAAGTTTGTAACTGGAAAAATGTGGAAGTAAACTTTGTGTGCATATCCGAACTACATATTTATGCACTAACCTAATATATAACTTTACCTTTGGCTACAAGGTATACAAAATATTTCCCAGTTTATTTACTCGCATGCTTCGTTTTTTTGTAGTAGTTAACTGTTATATTAACTGTTAACTGCAACTAAAGCGCAATTCATAAAAAAAAAGGTGCAAATAATAATGCTCAATGAATGCAGTACATATGTATGTATGTTCGCATATGTACGAGCATATTAATATGACAATAATGTCTACGTCATTTACATGACGTAAGCGTGTGACTGAGTAAGCGAGCTTTTTGTTGTAACTATACCCTGCCCGCCGAGAATCATGCCGTGACCTAAGACATGTCGGGTGCCGGACCTCTATTTGGAAATAAGTTGGTATAAGGATTCATTTTGAAGAAAAGCCTAGCGCCAGGGGGAATCATCAAAATGGGTGAAGACATTAACATTTTGGCGTGATGTTACATTTTTTGTCATAAAAAGAAAGGATAAGGGTTCATTTTTAATTTGTTATTATCCAAAAAGCAAAAAAATAGCACTATATAAGATAAAAGCTATGGCAATAAGCGGTATTACCGATTTAAAGATATAAAAAAAAAATGGCGTGATGTTACAAAAAATTTAAGTGGTTTTGCTTGGATAACAAAATTACGAGTTTCTGAATATTTAATACTATCGTAAAATAAATTATTTTTTTATGTCTACCGGACCCTTAGAAAACTTCGGTGCCGTCGGAAATCCCCCGTTGTAAAACACAGTCAACAGGTCGGAATATTCCGACTGTAACCGGCCCACTTATTTTTGACTTAGACGAGTGAGTAAGAATGCGCGCGACGTAACGCATATTGGCAAAAGTATGTACGCACATACATACATATACATACATATGTATGCACGTGCTGTATATGTACATACATATGTACATATGTAAACCTATTGTGTCTGTTGATGAGAAACCAGGTCAATATCTTAATTAATTTTAATGGGCTTAATTTATTGAAAGACAAAACTAAACTATAAATTGCGTATAGACTATATACATATGTGTATGTATGTAGATGTACATACATATGTACATGTTTATTTACATCAATCATTTGTGTAGTTGAGTTAATTGGAGGCCATGCAAATTGTAAGCGTGAATGAACACGTTAGAGTCAATTGTTTTTGAGTAGTTTGTAGTTCGGAACTGGAACTGACGCTGAGGCAACATACATGTATGTACATACATAAGTAGGCACACATACATACATATACACATAACTATGTATTATGTATAAAAACATATTTGTAAGCGTATTCGCAGCACACGCTGATAAAGACAAAGCTCAACAACAATAAATTATATATGTATGTACAAATATATGAACAGATACTCCTCAGCACATGAATATGTACAACTAAATGTAAACTAATAAAACGTTTTTAAATTTAAGAAATAATTAGATTAGATGGCTTTCAAACCACAATATTTCACAAATAAAATTTGTTCCAATCAAACTACGTGGAAATAAATATGTACATATGTATGTATGTAAGTGGTATGATATTGAACATTTTTTTTTATAGGTGTAAAAATTGTATTATCCAATCAAGTGTAAACAAATTTCATACATAAATGAAAAAAAATAATAAAAAGTTATGATTACAAAATGGTTGTTTAATATCAAAAACGAATGCTTCCTTACGCGTAGTATTTAAAAAAATTTAGCTTAGCTCTATAAACTCAATTAATAATAATTTGGTAAGGATGTGCATGAAAACTGCTATTGAAGCCAAAATTGTTTCTACCAAGCATAAAAAAATCGAATTAGCCCTTATTTTCTTAAATCATACATAATATTAAAGGTTCTTTTTAATAAAAAAAAAAATAAAGATACGGCTTTCCAAGGTAGCTTGGGCTTTTCCTATACACCCTATTTACATACATGCGTCATGCCATTGCCCAGCGTCAACCTATGGAACCTTCTACTAGAGCTGGGCCGATTCTCAAAAAAAATCGAATTAATCGATTAATCGCACTAAACCACTAATCACAGAAAATTAAATCTATATACAAAACCCACTTAAATTTATTTCCATAATTCACAATAACGAAAACAAAAATTCAAAACTTGATAAAAGAAAACAAAAAAACAAACAAAAAATTAATAATTCGTTTGATTCAAAATTTAAAACTTAAAAGAAAACATAAAAAATAAGTAACAATTTATTTGATTCAAAACTTAATAGAACAAAACAAAAATTAAGTAACAATTCATTTGATTTTTTTGAGATCTTTTGTCAATTTTCCAAAAAAAAAAATATATAAAAAAAAAATAAAAGGCGCACTCTGGCGGTGCTCAAAATTAAAAATAGATGTCAAAAATGGATTCCTATTCCAAAAAAATTACTTTTTTGGCCTTGTAAATGGAAGGTCTAAGTCGACTTTTTAATATTTTGAAAAAAACCTACCGCTGTGAGCCCCAAAACATTTTTTCTGCCCCATATAAATTGATCCGCCCTAATGTACATACATCGCAAAGTTGCATGACTCAAAAAGATCGATTCTCAATAAACAAAAATCGATTTTATTGTCAGCAAAAAAGAATCGATTAAATCGATTTAAAATCGAATCGATGCCCAGCTCTACCTTCTAGTTACAACTTAAGCTGACGATCGTCGCGACGATCAGTCACGTGCTACCAGTACAATGCGTTTTTTAACAACCTCAAATTTTTTCTTCGCTCATTGATAAATAGGACCACAAATTTAAATATTACCATTAATGAAAGCAAATAGGTCAATGTAAATTTTACTTTAAAGGCCCATACGCAGTTCGAAAAATTTCGCACGGAATGACACAACTTCATATGAAAAAAAATCCCAAATGGGCGAAAATTTTCGAACTTCGTATAGGCCTTAAGAAGCAAATTCGCGCTATGAAAAAAATATTCCACGTAAGAGAAGTAACTGCTACCTCGGAGTACACTTAAATCTGAGCCTGTACTCCCACACACCTCAACAAAATAGGAGTTCTCCATGCAAGGTGTCCTAGGGACAATAACAGGTACCCTAGAGCAAGATCTCAAAATACTTAAGTCGGCGATAAAAGCAATTACCGCAGTAGCCTTTATGACGACAGACTAAAAGGAAACTCTACTAAAACAGCAAAAGGTCTACTGAACCCAGACACCGTATTAAAAATATAAACATTGGTAAATAAAAACAGGCTATAAAAAGTGTAAATTGGTAATTAAAGAATTATTAATTCAACTTTTTAAAATAATGTTGTAAGTTACTTAAAATATCCATAAAACTCATTTAAATTATGGAGCTACTATAAGCGTGATGCTATTCAAGTGGCCCGTAGTGTATGTGTATGTCATCTACATATTTGAGATACAAAATGTGACAAACACACGCGTGCGGGCATTAAAATTTATTTATTTTAGTAAGTGTAGTGTAAAAATGTATCCAATGGGGCAATCAGCGGAAGTTATTTCACAAATATATTTGTGATTATACATAGGCTATGGCTATGTATACATACTTAGAAGTTTTAAGAATATTTTCAAATCTGCGCTGCAATGATGACGAAACAACCTGCAGATTTCAATGTTTTTGTCTCTTGCAGCTGTTCTAGCCTAACTGTAAACTATTATAAGAGAGTGGTTGGAAAAAGAGAGACAATGTGAGAAGAGACCGCGCGCAAGAACAGGTAACAAGCATGATAATTTATTTAGGGTTACAACAAAAATGCAAAAAAAAAATCTACATACATACATGCATATGCACATAAGCATATTTATGCATGCTTATGTACATATGTGTATACATAGTTATGTACAAACATATGCATGTATCTTTGCTTATATGCAAGTCTGTGCGTGTTTTTTTTGGCCTGACCTCTTTTAACTAGAACTGCAAAACGTGCTGAAAAAAGAAGCCTCACCTAAAAAAATTCTATTACATCACTATGAAAATTGACACAAGCAGCAGATACATGTTTGTATGTATGTTATAATAAATGCACTGTACGCAGCCCTAAAATAAATTATGTAATTTTTAAACAGTTTAAACCCGCATAAATTATGCTGTTACAGTACTGAAACTATATTAAATTAAAGTTTTAAACATTTCTTGTATAAGTTTAGCTGTAAGCCACTGTATATACTAAATACAGCAACGGAAGCAAACACGCACACACACATTTTAACATGCATATACTACAGCTTAGTTAGCGCTTATGTACGTGCATACATAGTATATATGTACATGTGCCAGTTTAACAACATTAATTTATTAAGTTCAATAGAAATTAGCAAAAATAAACGCAACTTCTTTGCGTCCTAACGCTCCTAGCGAACAGCAGACGACAGAGAAAGAGAGAGCAACGCATAAGGTCGACCGACAACAGCAACACAAGTCGCTGAAAATAAAGATTTGTCGCTTTGCAAGTCGCCGTGGCTACAAAAGATAGTGAGTGACAGAGAGCGCGAGAGCACGGCGAATTTAATGCCAAGCGACAATGACGACGGCAGCAGCAGCGGCGTTGGCAACGATACAACGAAGTTCGTTGAAATTTCGAATGTATGGAAACATTCAGTCTGCCGCCAGCACGGCCCGAGCGTTTAGCTCGAAAACGCGGGCAGAGGCCCCAGCGAAAAAAAAATAAGCTGGGTCAGCGCCAAGCGGCGTCGGTCTTCTGTGTGCGTTTGAGAGTGTGTGCGTGTGCGGCAATGATGGCGGCGGCAGCGCGTTACCATGCGAGCGGCGCGTCTGTCTGTCGTCGTCGTTGTTGGCGGTACAACGTACGAAGTACGTTTGTGTCACTGCACGCGCACATACATGCATATGTATGTACATATTTGCCACAATGCGCTGTGCTTTAGAGCTTTGGCTATTTTTCCACCATTAAAAAATACGAAATTGTTTGAGGAATGCGACGACGATGTAGATTCATATACATACATATGTATGTGTGTATATGAAACTTATTGCGCTGTAGCTGCTGCTGCTGTTGTATGGTGGGGCTGACGTCATCATGCAAGGATAAATTGGGCGCCCATGCTTTTGGTTGAATGCCCTTGAAGTTTCTACCGCCCCCTCCATTCAAAACGTAGACAGGCAAAATCATGCACTCTTTAGTTTAACATAGGCATGATACATACATACTACATAATACAAGCAGACAGAGTGACGACGTAAACGACGATGATTTACACATTATGTGCAGCACAATTTACCGGTGTAACGTTTTTTAGTTAATGCTTGTAGTAAGTTATATATAAGGCACACATGTGCGTAGTTGGGTGTGAGCGACACGGCATGATGACTCTGCCGCCGTCACACTATCAGACGACAGTTCAAGGCAAAGAAAAGCAGAGTGAGCACACACACACACACCGCACTGCATTAGCACGGCGGCGCTACAAACCAACATTTGAGCATGAAAATCACACAAACACACACTCATCGACACAGGGCAAGAGAGCGCTTATACATTTGTATATACAATGCTATTTGGAATTGGGGAAAATCGCAATACAAATTTTTTTTTGTGTGTATTTTTGATTTTAATTTTGGACGATTTATATATGTACATACATAGATGCGCTAAAACTAATAATAAATATATTGTATATAAAATATTACGAGAGCAAAATTGCTGTCAGGGCCAAAAGCGACAAACTAGTTATGAAATTAAGAAACGAACAACGGCGAAGAGAGGACAGGCGCTCACGCGCTCCCATTTTGCTAGTGAGAGAAAGGAAGTAGTAAGAGTTGAAGAGAGCGAAGAAAAAATGTACTGCTTTTTTTTGTTTTCTTTGTTGTAAAAGGCAATGAAAATTACGTTTATTTTACTTTGATTTTCTTTTTAGCATGTAAAAATTATTTAAATATTGTATATAATTATTTGTTGTAGCTGGCTGTTTATAATGTACGCACTTGGCTAGTAATATGTCCGTCCACACACACATAGTACATTTGTGTGCATGATTGAGCGACATTTGTCTTACGCTAAATTGCGTTATTCTATGCCAATTTTTTTTGTCTACACTTAAAAATTAACTTACAAAATAGTTAGCCTACAGTTACATTTATACATAAACTATTTTTAAAAAAAAAAAGAAAATTAAAATTAAATAAAATGTAAAAAAAAATCACCTTTTTTTAGTAGGTCGCGACGTTATGTGCTTGTTACTCTCTATCTCTCTGCAACGCTTTGCGCCTTTGCCAGATCTCTGCTTCCGCTCTCGCTAGCGGACAACAACGACGACAACGGCAACAATAATGACTGTTACGTTCTTGGGCGAACAATGCCGACAGCAAGGCAAGCGCAGAGATGAGTCGATGACGGACGACGAGTAAAGAAGAATGCGAACTTTCCGCTACTTTTGCTTAAACACCACTTTTCTTTTTTTTTTTTTTTTCTATTTTTCTTTTTTTGTGTATTTGTTGTTGCTGTTGATATTGTTTGAATTTAAAGGCTTTTTATTTGTTATAATTATTATTATATTTTCAATTATCATAGGTGTGCATGGTTTGTATATACGCTCGTTTTTTTATGTATGCAAAAGTATGTTTGTATATTGTGTTTGTTTGGCTACAACTTTGTGGGGGACTTTTTTATCTCTGTGTTTTGTATTTATTTTTTGCTTAAAAAACAAATATAATTTTAACAAAATATGCAAAAGCAGCAGTCGGTATAATTAAACAATAATTGGGCTAGCGACTAGTGAGATAATCAATCAGTAGTAGTAGTAACAAGCAGCAGCAAGCAAACTACGCGACAACGACGACCGACAACCACGAACAACGACGGCGGCGACAACAACTTCGAGAAACGCGGCGAAAATCAGTGAGGCAGCTACAACGAACAAAGCGACAACGACACACACTTAAACAGGGCATCAAAAAAGTCTGAGCACAGGCAACTACTCTAAGAAAACCTTGGTTCTGCAGTTTACAAATTATGTTTTTTATTTATGTATCCACTGCGTTAAGGGTGTTAGAGATTACTACAATGTTTGTAACAGTTAGCAGCAGGAGTGGCAGACCACGTGATTAACATCATCTCATGTGAGTCAAGTGATAACTTGCTAATTTTCCCTACACGAACGAAGTTACCATATCAAAGTTATGCATTGTATGCGGGAGATCAGAAAAAGCTTATTAATTTGATTCAAACTAGAAGCATCAATTATAGTTTGACCATAGGCAATTGTGAGATCAATAAACAATGATATATATACAGACACCGACTAATTCACTTTTATTTATTTAAAATCATAGTACTTTTTATGGTGAACATATTTAGTAAGTGGAAAAAATTGGGACTGTGCCAAAACTTTTGCAATATACTGTAAGCAGAGCGCCAGACGTTGGTGGCGACAAAGCCGTCTATGTCGCCTGCCCAGAGTTGCTGAGAACATACAATGGCAGTTAGTGTGCGAGTTTACGGCGACGGCGATGTACATGAACGAAAAGCGCGCACAGTACGCGCGTGAGTACGACGCGACGCGGCAACTACACAACGACACTTACTCGCTAACGCGCTCTCTCTCTCTCCCTGCGCACACACGTTTTCCCCGTTTTACTTGTTGTTTTTGTAGCCGCTGCTTTGCGACTTTTGTAGTTCGCGCTCTTGCTCTGTAGCAACGCAATAAAAGTTCAAAAACAGTTGAAGTATACCGCGACGCGAGTAAAAATCTTTCTTCACCGTCGTGCTTCCGCGAATTTCTTTTTCAATTGTATATAGAAAAAAACATTATATTGCATTTTGGTATGGTATCTGCTAGTTACAAAAATGTTGATTAATACTACTATATTTTTGACTGGGCGGGTGGATATAACAATCTAATTATAGTATTGAGAAGTCGCAGTGTTGTGTAAAAATAAATATTACTATAACTCTATAAAGCTATTTGTTCAAATTGTTGTAATAAGTAACAAATTAGCTAAAAAAAAAAAAAAGTACATTATTTTCATTTAGCCCTGCTTTGTTTTTTGTACGTATAAGGCATAAACAAGACAGCAAAAAAAAAAAACAATTTTCTTTTATGTGCGCGACAATGTGTAATTTAATTTATTTGCTTGCTGCTGCGCCAACTACTATTAGTAGTAAAACTGCCTGAAATTTGCATAAATTGTTATTTTTTTACTTTTGAGTTTTTTAATAGTTATTACGGCTTTATTTAATTTATTTATGTGATTTTTAGTATTTAAATTTTATATATTAATTTGTTTACCAGCAGAAATGACCAAAAAATAAATTCTGAGAGCACAGTTTGAGCACGCACGTACGTCTTCACTGTCTCGTGAAGTATTTGTTTGTGACAAATGACAAAGCTACTCTCTCCGCTGCTGTCAGACATTGCTGGCGTTGCCAGTGTTGTATATCGTACGTCACATTCATGTATCTACAACACTGTTAACATGCTTATATAGTATTCAATGAATATATAACTACTAGTATTTAATGTTAAGCCATAAGATAACCTAATATAGTCTTAATAATTGAATATTTTTTACAAATAAATTTCATATAAAACATTAAATTTGTGTTTTAATTGCCATATTTCGTTAGCTGGTAGCACACTATCTGTTGTGTGTTATGTCTCTGCGCATTTTAGCACACTTGACCCCTTAAGCACTTAACAACACTGTCATGCAGCTGTCATTCAGCCGAATTGTCAAATCTGCTGCGGCCGTCAAAAATAAATTTACTTTTAATTAGATTACAACTTACGATTTTAAAGCACCAATTAATGCGTTACTATTAATCAGTTGTTGCCGCCCCCAAGATGCATCTTACATCACAAATGCTGCTGGTGCGGCTTATCTTTGCCCTATTTATCGTTGGCAGCGCAGCTGTACAACCCCGCAGCAATCCCCGAGAAGAGTTTCACGAAGAGCTAGTGGTGCGTCCGCTTGCCGGCGATCATGTAAACACGTACTTTCAGTTCACAACAAGCTGGCATTACGGCTCCTCCGATAATTGTAAGTTATAATGAGCTACTATATTGCTTGCCAATTTCACATGATTTAAATGCTCGGCAGTGCATCACACACAGCTAACACCGCGTGTCATTGCGGAAATACTGCAATCCTATGATGTCAAAGAAATGCATATCAGCCTTACGCAGGGTCTATGGCGTTATGAGACCTGGGGCTATCCTATTGTTGAGGCGACAGGTGGTGCTGAAGTCTGGGCTTGGTTTAATGGCGCACATTTAACAGACGCCATCGTGGACAAGCAATGGAATCAACTGGCCAATGTCTTTTCAGGCATACTGTGCGCTTCGCTGAACTTTGTTGATAGCACCAATAGCATAGCGCCCACGCATACATTCCGTCCACAATTCATGAACGCTCCAACTTCAAACGGTAGCAAGCCCAACAATTTTATACGATATGCAACGCTGCCGCGTGAAATTGTATGCACAGAAAATCTCACGCCCTGGAAGAAGTTGCTGCCGTGCGGCAGCGCTTCAGGCTTTGCCTCGCTGCTGAATTCCGGTTATGTGCACAATACAAAATATCATTCCCTAGGGCTAAAGATGCGCACATTGTGCAACCCACAGTCAAAGTCCAAAGAGGACTGCATCGTCGAACTAACACAAACCGCAAATCTGGTATACGACTTAAAACTGTTGGAGCAATCTAGCATTGACTTTTCACTGCGCCGTCTTTTTGGCATGGGCCTCAATGGATACTGTGAACTGGCTAGTAGCAGCAAAATCTATGTACAGCGTAACGAACAAGGCCAGCGATTCCAGCTAACGCCACAACCCCACGAAGAATTGACTACAACGCGTGGTGGATACAGCACAGTCTACGGGGTCTACGACATACAGAAGCAGTTCGAAGACATGAGCGAGCGCCTTTTCAACATAGCCTGGCTAGCGTCCAAAGGTGAATCGCGTACATTGCGCGGTCTGGCAGCTGCGAATGCAGCACCGCCTTTATATGCACATCGCTATCTACTGGGCAATGGCCAGGAACGTGGCCGCATTGCCACGGAGCTAACCAATACACATTACGAACCCTTACCTGTTTTATTACAAGAGATGGTGCCCTGGTATGTGCACACCTATTTGCACACCTTGCGCATTCGCTGCAAGAGCAGCCGACAACATGAGTACGACCAAGAGGAGTTGCCCTATAAACTGTTGCACTATTCGCCAGGCAAACAGCGCATTTCGCCTACCCATTTGGAGATTGGTTTTATGCTGCCGCCGCGCAGCACAGCACGTATAACCATTGAGGTTAACTATTTGCTGCTCAAGTGGTTGGAGTATCCGCCGGATGCTAATCATGGACATTACATTGGCGCCGCTGTCATAAGCACTCAATTGCCCACGGGCCGTAATTATACAGCACTTCCAGTGGAGGGGCATCTTTTTGCTGATTCGTTTAATGCCTCACGTGCTGCCTATACCCTGACTATGCGCACAGAGGCATTAATTGTATCGCTGCCTACGCCAGACTTTAGCATGCCCTATAATGTGATATGCTTGGCTTGCACTGTTGTTGCGCTGGCCTTTGGGCCCATACACAGTGTGGCCACCAAGTTGATTGTGGTGGAGCCCAGCACAAGTATTCCACGTCATTTTCTGGGCAAGATTTGGCAGGCGTTTAAGGGTCAAAAATCCGATATATCCGAACAGGTGGATACAACGACAGAGACGACGACGACAGGCAATGTGGACGATGAAGCTGAATGATCGGCGGCCATGTGATATCAATTGCATTAAACGCATACAACGTATTCCAAAGTTTGCATCTTTGTTTTAATTCTATTTAATTAAGCTATGGTCACGCTTAGCCAAATATTTGTCCAATAATTTTAGAAATATCAGACTAAGATTGTTATCTGAAAATGGTAATAAGCACAATTTGGTTCGACAAATTTTATGACTTTAGGTAAAGCAGTTGACTTAAGAACTGATATGCTGCAGAAATAAAATATTTTTTTATGTCTTGAATTTTTATTGAATGTATTCAATGAGTTTCATTTGGGTTACCCCTAACGATTTAAATTTTGTTCTTTTATGTATTTAGAATATATGTATATTGGTATTAAATAATAGTTGTAAGCATTTGCTTAAATAAAGTTACAATTATTAATACACTATCAATATAATTATAATTTTAATAAATCGCTTTAAAATGCTATCTTTATTTATAGGTTCTTGTATTCGCATTTGTTTGCACCCCCCGCCCCTACCCGCGCTCATTCAATCTGTTCAACCAAAGAATAGATTAAATCTTAAATTTTACTACATTTAGCAGTGTGCGTTAGAGCGAGACAGTAAGCCTTTTCTGGCTGTCTCACTCTTTGGTAAAATAATTTTATGGAATATGCATTTCTTATTTTTTCACAATAATTAATCATTATTATTATATTATATATATATTCTAAATTTAAACTTGATTCATGCCTTTGCTTTCAAGTTCCAATAGTTACTTCGACTTTATACGTTACGTTGATTTTGTTTTATTTATTATTTTATGTATAGTTTAAAATATATATGCTAAATTGAGTAAAAAAAAAAAAATACAACTACAGTCTAAAAAATTAAAAAGAAAGCGCAATTGAAATATTACATATTATTTTTACACAAAACTATAAAAATAAATATGTGAACATTAACAGGACAGCAATAGAACAAGCAATTAACTATTTTTTTATAAAAAAAATTTTTTTGTTTAATTTTAAAGATAGCTTTACGAATTATAATCATTGCTACTTTAAGAGTTCATCGTTATTTTTTCTTTGCATTTGTATTTAAAATATATAACTAATACTAAAGTTTAGTGAGCGTAATGATTTTATCTAGCTGTGTTTACTAATTTTAAATGTTTTATTCCTTTCCAATAAGTTTTTAAGCATATTGTCAAAATTAGTTTCAATGTATTTTGTAGCTTTGAGGAATACAAATTGGAGACGATCCTAACTAAGATTAGTCATCAAGTTAGGGTAAACACAGCATTCAAAACCCTGCCAATAAGCATCTCTAATCACACACATGCACATATTTCCGAATTTCCCGATTCAGTTTAAGATCACAAGTGATCTCGATTAAGCTATCATTTTGAAAAAGCATAGAGCTAATTAGAGCTCTTTTTTGATGTTAAAAATTTATTTTTTTCTGACATCCCTCGAATGGGACTCAGAATTGTTGTATCCTAGTCGCTTTTATTTGCCATCGCTTGAAGTCAGGAGATGATTCGGTTCAGCGTGTGATTAACACAATCAAGGTGTTGGCGTGGTCACATGAGATATTCGTAGTAGCACACATACATGTACAAAAATTTACAACAGACGCACACCATGATGCTGCTGCTGTCCACGAGGCCGTCCAAGCCGCAGCCCGGTTGACCCATTGGCCGCGTCTCACTGCTGCGGCTGGTTTCCATAATAGGCATAGGCTCCGGCTGGCGGTGGACCCTGTGGTGCGCCCGGTGCAGGCATTTGCGCACCAGCCGGCCTATAGCCTTGATAGCCTTGCGAGGGTGGATATTGCGCATATCCGGCTGCCTGCGGCGGCTGATGATAGCCATGACCGGGGTAGGCACTGCCCGGTAGCGGCGGTCCATAGGCCTGCGGTGGAGGCGGTCCACCATATGGCTGTGTACCAGGTGCTGGTTGATATTGATTTGGCGGCATTGGCGGCGCAGCGCCATTTGGCGGTGGCGGCGCTGTTGTATTTGGCGGCCCAGTTGGTGGCTGTTGCTGCTGTTGTTGCTGCTGCTGCGGCGGTGGTGGACCGCCCTGTTGTTGTTGTTGTGGCTGTGGAGCACCATAGGGCGCGCCATGGCCTACGCCACCGCCTGCAACACTTGTGGGCGGCGATGAGTATGTTGGCTGCTGTTGAGTAGGCAAAGGCGCTACGCCCGATACGACTGCGCCTAGCTGCTGGGCTTGCTGCTGCTGCGGCGGTGGCGCGTATTGGCCTTGTTGTTGAGGGCCTGCGCCAGGGGCTTGCTGATTGGGCGGCACATTGACCGCGGACATGGCCACTGAGCTAGGCGATGGCGTTGACTGCGGTGCATTGGGCACATTTGGATTGTTTACGTTTGATGAACCCGGCTGCTGCTGATTTGGTGCCTGTTGCGGCGGCGGCGTTTGGCTGGGCGCAGTGCTATAACTGCCTGGTGGAGGCGGACCAGCGTTACCTCCGGCCACACTGCTGGCTGCTTGTTGTGCATTTGGCGGTGGCTGTCCTGGATAGCCTCCTGGTGCGCCACTTGCGCCCTGCTGCTGATATGCTTGATACGGCGATTGAGCATTGCTAGTGGGCGGTGGTGGGCCATAGTTACCTGGCGGTGCACCGCCAGCAGCGCTCTGGCCATATTGATTGGGCGGATAGCCTGCATAGCCCATTGGAGGAGGTCCGCCCGTGGCGTTTTGTGGTGGCGGTGGTCCATATTGATTGGGTACTACGTTCTGTGGCGGTCCTGGCTGACCAGGGCCTGCGCCTGTGGGCGGAGGCCCATACATTTGGGTTGGCGGTGGCTGCTGTCCTGGCGGTACCTGCTGATTATTTGGCGGAGGTGGTGGATAAGCTCCTGGGGGTGGTGCCTGCTGGCCACCAGCTGTGCTTGGCTGATAGCTGTGTACACCCTGACCTCCAGCACCAGCGGTTGATGTGGGTGGCATGCCTGCGTGATGATAGCCAGCTTGTGCATTTGGTGGTGGTGGCGGGCCATAGCCCTGAGTTGGAGGACCGTATGGATAGGCGCCCTGCGGCTGATATTGTGGTTGCGACTGTGGTGGATAACCCGGATAGTGACCGTGCTGTTGTTGCTGGTAGCTGACGCGGTATTGTGTCTGTGGTGGCAGTGGACCTTGCTGTGGCTGCTGCTGTTGTTGTGGTTGTTGATTGGGCCCTTGCTGTTGGCTCTGCTGTTGTTGCGGCTGGTTCTGACCTGGTGGTAGGGGACCGTTGTTTGGACGCTGCTGATCTATATGGTAAAATCGAGAGAATAGATATTTCAATAAAAATTCTATTGTACGAAAGAGCCAGTCAGCGGCACACATTACACTTACTGGGCGCAGTATTGGGAACAGCTTGGGGTTGACCGCCGCCAGGCTGTGCGTTGGGCAGACCACCCTGAGCATTGCTGCGATAGGGTCCTTGTTGATGCTGTTGCTGCTGCGACTGAGGTCCCGCCTGGCTAACTTGAGGTGGCTGCTGCACCTGACCACCCTGCTGTTGAGATTGCTGTTGGGCATTGGGTGGCATGTTGGGATGCGTGGGTTGTTGCTGATTGGCATAAGGCGGCATTTGTACACTACCGCCACTATTATCGCCACCATGCTGCTGCATCGGCGGCATACCGCCACCCATTTGCGATTGTATTACGCTGCCTGGCGGTGCACCTTGTTGTTGTTGTTGCTGTTGCGGTGGCCCGCCGAGCATGCCGTGTGGTGATGGTGGCGGCGGTTGATTACCATGCTGCATGGCCTGGGATTGCAGAATATGCGGTGGCTGAGGAGTGCAAAAAAAAAAAAACCAAAAATATGCTCAATCTGATTTAGAAAATTGACTTTAAATTACGTACAGGTAATATTTGCGAGATGTTCATAGCGGGATCTGCCAGCTGCGCTAAATAGACGAGATTTCGATGCAGTGCTACATGATACGTCATGCAGTCTTGGGGCTTGCCCATGTTCTGAAAGTCCTGTATGGTTTGAATGAAGCCATAATTATCGTCCAGCATCTTTTGGATTTGAGCTGAGTTCAATTGTGGTGGAATGCCACCGCCGCCTCGCTGAGCGTTGGCTGGATTGCCCATCATGCCGCCGCCACCCACACCAGTGGGCCCTCCACCAACGACTCCACCACCCGGCGGGCCAGCGCCCATTGGTGGACCGCCACGTTGCATGGGACCACCCATGGGTCCAACACCGCCGACACCAACGGATTGAAGGCCGCCTGGTGGCACACCGACTCCATGTCCACCGCCCGGTCCGGGGCCGGCACCAATTGAGCCGGGCGGCTGTTGCTGCTGCTGTTGTTGTTGCTGCTGCATCGTAACCGGGTTCGGTGGTGCCTGTGGCGGCGGCAACTGCACAGAGCCTGGTGGGCCTTGTGGCGGTTGCTGCTGCTGCGGCGGTTGCGGAGAATAAACTGCAGACATTTTACTGGCTGCAGCCTTCTTCTTCCGCTTGGGAGTTTTCTCCTGTTTTTCCACAATTTTAGCGGTTATTATAAAACGTTGGTGAAAAAAATATAATTAATCCAAGCTTGCAAGTCGACAATATGCAAATTTCCGACTTCACAATATATAAATTTTTCGTTTTCACTAAACAGCAAAAAAAAAAAAGAAAAACTCCACCAACTCTACAAGCAAAGTCAACGCCTCAGGTTTTTTTTGCAGTGCGGCTTTTTTTACATTCACCGCAGCCGCACCAAACACATACACACAATCGTATGAAAATATTTAATGTCTTTATTGTGCAGTTTATATATGCAATATGCAATAAGCATATGCCTTAACACACACAAATGGACCGGCGTTTACTTAAAATTTAGCTTGCGCTTAGTTAAAGGAAGTAATTTCCCGAGTCTGCATAATTTTTCACTTTCGCAAATTGCAAAGAACGACGAGCGAGACGCTCAAACGATTACAGCCGCCACGAGTAATCGGTGCGTCAAACTAAAATGCAGCTACACGTTCAGACACTGCATGATGTCGCGTGTTATTATTTATTTAACTATTTAACGTACTAAAATTTATTAACTAACATATAGCACTGAAATAAAATAATTAATTAAATTAAAACTAATATTTAAATGAAGTTAAATAGTTATTACAGCTGTGGCAGCATTTACAATTGTTGCATGCTTCAAGCCGTTGTAACGTTGTACAGCTGCCTAACATGGCTGCCACATAGTAAAGTCTATATAGCATTGTTTTTTTTTTATAAATAAATGTAGTAAGCGTTTTGCCAACAAACATGCCTAAACTGCAATAAACCAAGCATACTTTAATTTTTACTAACTTGGCAAATTTAAGCATAATATAATATGCAACGATAACTTTGACTAACAAGCCGGCTAGTTGGTTTATCGTAATCGATGACAATACATGTCACTTGGACAATCGCTCATTTCACAATTTATTTTTTGGCTGGCTTTTGGCCAAATTGATTAAAGTGTGTGGTGTGTGTATGTGTGATTTATTAAACAAAAGCAAAAACACGGATAACCATATTTATATAATTAATGCTAGGTAGCAATTGGCAGGCAAAATATAAATATTAATAGCCTTATATATTTTATACAACACCAAATTACTAAATACCAGTGTCAAAGTGCAATATTAATTTGCCGCAAACGCGGCCAAACCACAACTCGTGTATATATATACATAAAACATTGCATATTTTAGCTTCTTATAATAAGTTGTGTGTGCATTTTTGCAAAACTGTGCGGTCTAGTGCCTACTAAATTAATATATAAAAAATAAAACTTTTAAAGCCGCTCTAAAAGCGGTCAGAGAACGCGCTAACATACAAGTTGCTAACTTGTAAAACAACAACATAAGGCACAACATAAAACTGCAACAACAACAACAGCATAGCGACACGTTGAACTATTATAAGGCAGCAAAACAAGCAACAACAACAACAAAAAAGTAGCCTAAACTAACTAAACTAAGTTAACTAAGCCTTGGCTAAGGCTAGCCCAACAACAACACGCAAGACACACACACACGCAAGCTCAGGCCAAAAGAAAAAAGGCGCCGAAAGTGTTATAAAGTCAAAAGCGCGCGCCCGTAACTAAAAACTAGATATCGCAATTGTTAATATTATTATGTGTGTCGTTGTGCAGCTATAAAAAGTTTATAAACATTTCAACAAGCTACACAGAGCCTGCTGTGCCATCTATCGATTTTGTACCTTTGGCTTGGATACTCTAAAATCGCCAAGTGTTGTATACATGTGTGTGTGTTGTATATATTGTTGTGAACTGTGCAGCAAATCATATAAGTACGAGCAAAAAAAACAAAAACAATAAATATTTCAACAAATAAGAAAGTAACATTTTTAAAAACTCAAGTAATACGGCATACACACACACACACACACGCACACACGTGCAGGCTGACTGAGCAGCTGCCGTCTATACGCGCGCCTTATCAAAAGCCCACAACAACAACAACAATACTGTTGCCGGCATTATTTTTTTGTTGTATTTTTTGTTGTTTTTTTTTCGCTGTTATTGTTGTTGTAACAACGAAAAGAGATCCACCAACAAATATCTAGATCTGGCATGCGTGTAAATGAGCAACTATAAAACAATAACAACAAATACTACCAAAACGACTACGTAGCAGCTTAAAACCAAAATCTTAGCTTCAATATTAGATAGCTCTGGACTCTGGGAAAACTGCTGATCCTCAAGAGCAAAGGAATAGTTTTTAAGGAACATATATCGTTGTTGCTGCTGCTGCTGCTTCTGTGTTGCCTGCTGCCTCCTCGTTGGTAAGAAGCGAACTTCTTACCAATGATTTCGTTGCTGCAAATGAAATTTCATGCACTGCTTTTGCTGCTGTCAAAAGTCTGGACATGCATTTGTTTCATGTTCAATCGACAAGTGCGAGCCGTAAGTAACAACTTAAAGATACAACGTACTACAATTTATGTAAATACATACATATAGGTGTATGTTGTGTGAAGTTGTGTTAGTGTATATACTTGTTAATTAAATGCACGTAGCAAACATACTTAGTACATGCCCTTCAGTATCTTGCAGTTACCATTTTTTTCAGAGCGCCTCCAAATTGGCTCGAATTCGCTTCGAAACTTAATCACTTAGTTATTTATTTTTTTTTTTACTTATACTTGAACCGTCCAACTTTTCACAAAAAATTAATAACAATCCTTTTTTTTCGCAGCCTATGCGAGCTTGAATTTAAACAGAACTGCCAACCTGTTTCGAATTAGTAAATCGTAGTTTTATTTTTGTAATTCACACCGAAATTTACGCACTTAATTTTTCACTTAAACTCGCACGAAAAAACTTGGAACTTTTTTGCAAAAAATTATCGATAAGCGCAGTCCCAAACTTTGAGAATTTGTACTTAATCTGGAGAATCCAAAAATTCTAGATATATCAGTCGTATCAGTATTTATTAATGCCAACTTTTAACAAGTTAGCTGGCCACTTAAGAAAAACAATATTGAACTCTTTTATATTGCTTTCTGAACATGAATTGGTTTCTTATTGAAATTTAAATAAATACTTACTCTTCACAATAAGGAGAAACTAGAACTCCTCCTAGCCATGCACTTCCCTGGAAGTACTGCACAGGTGGAAGGTAGAATTCTGCCAACAGGTAGAAATAGATCACGTGCCGCTGACTGGGCCATTGCCAAGTCCACGCTAACCCCTGAGAGATTAGCACGGGCAATTTGCACGTTCCAGCCCTACAAAACTCCTGGTCTGGGGATGGCATACACCCAGTCCTTCTACAGGACTGGGCAACCTCTTGACCCCCATTAAGGAAGTACCGGTTAGCAGCCTTGCGCTAGGACATATGCCTACCGCATGGAGTACAGCTAAAGAGGTCTTCAAGAAAGACATCACTAATCCAAAGTCTTACAGACCTATTAGCTTAACTTCGCTTTGGCTGAAAACGCTGGAAAAGCTGGTAGACTTCAGAATTAGAAGCACATTGCTAGTACAACAACCCCTTCAACGGATGCAACATGCATACAGGACAGGAATGTCTACGGAGACAGCACTATATCAGCTGAAAACCCTTATTGAGAAATCTTTAACTCATAAGGAAGTGGCACTATGCGCTTTTCTGGATATACAGGGTGCCTTTGACAACGCCTCCCACGAGGCTGTCAAAGCATCACCGGCCAGAAGGAGCCTAGACGCAACCACTAGCAGATGGATAACTTCACTGTTAGCGTCTAGACAAGCCACAGCAACTATTGGTGGGCAATCCGCCGCCGTAGTGACGACAATAGGCTGCCCTCAGGGCGGTGCGGTGTACTATCACCACTCTTATGGAGTCTACTAGTAGATGAGCTACTGGAAAAACTAGCGGGCAGAGGCATACTATGCCAAGGCTATGCTGACGATATCGTCATTATAGCCAGAGTCAAGTATAAGGAAACATTCTGCTATATTATCCAGCTGGGGCTCAAGGAAACTAATGACTATCCCATGTGGGATTTTTTTTCTATGAAATTTTGTCATTCCGTGCGAAAATTTTCGTACTACGTATGGGCCTTTATTTTTAAATGCGGATTCAGGAGCACGCAAAAACGAACAAAATTTATTCGTTTTCCGGAGCAGGATCATAATTTCTTGTTCTGGGACTCCAACTAGTTTTGCAAAATACATATATTATTTTTCAGAAATTAAATATTATTTCATAATTTTTATTTACAAAGTCAAAAAATTAAAGTGATTGGCTTGATTTTTTTGATAAAAATTAAAAATAAAAATTTATCCTTATTTCGGATAGTCCTTTTAAAAATATGATATATAGTGGCTTGCACTTTTATCCAAAGCACTTCTTTCGCTTTAATTTTTTTCAACCTCATTGCTCTTATGATTTTTCTTAAAAAAAACTATAATTTTGTGGGATTTTTTGAACGTTTTTTTAAAGTTGAATGTTCCATACAAAAGTCAGCAAAGGCTCTTAACCCCATGAGGAAAATCTTGCTGTGGAGTTTAGAAAAAAACTAATTTCTTAAAGAACAGGTTTCTCAGTAACTGGTTGAATTTTTTAAGTCGTTGATGACTTGAAATCTGCTGGCAATGTGGCCTATGATGCAGTGCCGCCTTATCTTGCTGTTTATAGGCAGCCAGCGAGCTTGGGAGATGCAATACTCAGAAGCTGTCATCAAAAAGTGCGTCTTCTGCTTTATTTATTATTATATTGAGCTTTCTATTCTTCACAATACAAACGCCCAACCAAATTCTTTACGTTGCAATCTGCAATCTAGTTATCTCTCATACTGATTTGTTACTATTATAGTCGGGATACCAACAAACTTGTAGCACACATATTTAACACGCTATTAATAGATAGCGAAATACATCTGGACATACCCCCGCAACAAAATGCAAACTTCTAAACGTACATTATGTACAGAAGATTATGTACATGCGTAATGATACTACAGGCCCCCCTTCAATACGTATTTATGTACTACTTGCGGTTATCTAAGGCGGCAAACTTTTAGTGCAACCTTCGATTAACAATGGCAATAAAAGTAAGATACGATTAAATATTATGCTTATTTACTAGTCATGTACACGTGTACAAAAAGTACATACAAATGTACATATGTATATCTTTAGAAATATTCATAGCTGATAGAAACAACAAGTTGATTTGCCCCTTCAGTGATTTATCAAAATTTTTGTTGTTTTTGCGCTCAATGTAAAGAGTTTAGATTCCTTATCAACGTTTAATGCTCGATCATCATGACAATGTGTACCACAAACTTCCCTTACATATTATTTTTAGCTTTTTAGTTGTTTCCTTTTTGTTTTGTATTATTTGATGTAGATACTAGAGAGCTGCACAAAATGTTCTAAACGTAGCACTTCACTACTGCACAGTACTTCCAAGCATTGTATTTCAATGCAGAGCTGACAGCAGAACAAAATGTTTTGATGTTCTGTTTGTTTCAAAACAAAACCTTCAGTGCTTGAACTGCCTTTGCTTCAGTGCTTGAATATTTAAAAACATTAGAACATCACACAAAATGCTTGAGTGAAGCGAATTTTCGGCAAGCATAGCGAGTGAACTAGAATGTTTTGATTTTTTGCGCAGCAGACATAATATTAAGCCACACACAGACACAAGCAGATTGTTTGTTTGTGTTAGTCAAAAAAACCACCACCAAAGTCATTGCAAGAACAAAAACGTTCTACTATGCTTGAAATGTTCTACTTCAGTTTGGTTCTACTTCCATTTTGTTCTACTTCAGGTTTGTTCTACTTCACTTTTGTTCTATTGCTTGTTGTTAACCAAGCACTTTTAACACTGAAGTATTTGTTTTGTTTTGTTCAAGCCAAAGACGTGCAGTGCTTGAAATAACAGCTGATGGCTTACAAGACATTTGTGAAGTGCTTGCGCAGCTTTCTAGTAGATACCCCCCAAAACTTAGTATTGCATTTTTGTCGTTGAAGAAACTCAAGTAAAATTATTGTTTTACGTTCTACTCAGTTAAGAAGCAACTTAATTTTTGGAGAGTTTTTTATACTTAAAAACTAGCTACATGATTATTGATGTAGATTTCTTGACATGATTGGATATCGTCATATTTTGGATGTTATCTTAAAACCCTGACGTGCTAGGGGTTCTTGGGCCTCGGATTCAGATTTGGCGATTACAAAAACGTAAAAAAAATGTATGGTGTTTTTGGAGCTTATCTCAGAACCTTTGGGCATTTTTTTGTCGTCGGGATTGGGATTTAGCGCCTAAAAATCCATACGGGTAGCCCGGTCACTTGAATTCTTGCATAAGTTTTTGTGGGCCTGAGTAATTTGATTGTGAAATGAAATCGCATTTTCTTTTGCTGAAATCCTCTTAAGCTTTTTATACAGATTCAGACCGCGACTCAAAGGCTACAATTATTGATAAAAGCCATATTGATAAAACTAGTTCCCAAGGCCTTTCCAAGCTTTAAGTAAATATTTTTTTATATAACACTTTCCCAAGTTATCCTATCATTGTTGTTACTGGGGTTAGGTAAGAGCTGACGCATACATTTTTTGGTTGACATTTGGGTATTAATCCCAAATCTACGCCACTGGTTCAACTAATGTATTATTGTACTGCTGTGATGCTTTCAAAAAAAATACCCAGATTTCTTTTGGCTTTTTTAAACTATTTCAATGATATTGTTCTGGGTATAACAACTAGAAAGCTGGAACATATACCTCGCTTAAGTTCTTTACTGAGCCTATTAAGGCTCTTCCATTTTGATAAAAATAAAGAATATTTCTCTTGATTACCAATTGTTTTTGAAAGAAATTGAATCTATAGTTCTACTACTCCAAAAGCTCAAGATCGCAATGCCACCATTATTGATGTAGAGAAGTACTTTTGATAGAGTGTAGCACCCTGGGCTCTTGACAAAAATGAACATTCTGCGTCATTAGTAAATTTGAAATTCATCAGGTTGAGGCAGAGATTCTCTAACGACGTTTCTTATGGCTACTGCCAAATATGCAATTCATCGGGTTTGGGCAGCACCTCTTCATAAACGTCTTTTAGTTAGTGTTCTAAATTAGTTTCCTAGTTGGAGCAAAGGGCCTCCGTCTTCTAGAACCAGTTAATTTCTTTTTTCATACAACTTATCTTAAAAAATCAATTTGTACGCAATGCTTAAGTGCTTCTTTTGCGGATGGTTATGGTGACGATAGGATTTCGCCGCTGGCTGCGAGTACGGAATTCAAAGGGTTTATGTTTGCTTTTTTCCAAATATATAAATATATTATTATACTTTTTGAAAAACTTATTTATTAGGCAATCTCTTCTTGAATCTCTCTACAACCGATTAGAACTTACTCTGGCAGAAAGTAGGCTTTAAGTTCTTTCTTCGTAAAATTAGATTATTATTATTTTAAATTAATGACTTTGTCCTTTTTGAAAAACTTATTTATTAGACAATCTCTTTTTGAATCTCTCTACAACCAATTAGATTAGAGTTTCTCTCTTTGTAAAATTAGATTCTATTTCGACGTGCTTCTTTATCGTTGCTCTTAGTAGTTAATTTTCTAGATTGAGATTATCAATCTGTCTGAACCAAGTTACTTTTTGCTCACTAAGTCGAGCTCTAATATTTTATTAGGTTTTGAGCTTATGTATCGGGAGTGTGCTTGTGTTTGAAATATAATTAAATGGTGGAAAGAGTATAAGAGCGGACATCTAAAATGGCGAACTCAAGAATTTATGAAAAAAAGTTTTTATCAGAATATGATATAGATTGTAGATAATAGAATATAGAAAATATAGAAAAATAAAATGTATCGATCACAAAGTCAGGACGCAACATAGTTTTTGATAATTTTAATAAAGTTTAGGAAGTTAAGTACATTGCCATAAACTACAAATTTTTAACTAGTAATGTCAAAAACTTTATGTCAGTGCAGCGCTAACAAACGGCCACTAAGACGCCCTTTTAAATTTTTTTTAATCGCACAATCTTAAATGATCGCTCTATTTATTTATTTTATATTGGCATTGCCATTTTTATAATTACAAATTTCGGTTCTCACTTTCGGGCAGATTTTGCGGAAATTTATTTCCCTACATTTTGACTCAAATTTTTCTTGTGGATTGAATTCACTCGATTTTAAGCTTATGAATTCAAATCGCTTATGCTTAAGACTTCGCATACACAATTAAATTATTAATTACAATAACATTTACCGGGAGCTCGATAAGGAAATTGCTTGTCGTAGACTTAGACGGTTTAAAATCTCACTTATGGGTACAAATTGTAGTTCCACTATTTGCGAAAAAAAATGATCAGCTGTTTTTTGTTTAAATTAACTTTCCGCCCTATGCAAAATTAAGCTCTACAGTAGTCTAGGAATACATATATATATATAACAAAGTAGACAATTAAAAAATACAAATAGTACAAATATTTTAAATAAATGAATACAAATTTAGTAAATTGTAAAAACGAAGAACACAAAACTTTTAAAACATATAAATATTAAATTTCAAGCAGGACTCTAGTGTTGGCAAATGGCGAAAAACTATGTAATTTTTTCTCTCGAAATATGGGCACACTTTTTGTTTATTGAATCACATTAAGTATTATTTATATAGTTGTAACGGTTGTATTTATGTGCTTGGTTTTGAAATGTTTATCCAATTATATACAATTGATATAATAACTCTTTAGTTTATCCAGTATCAGCCGGTTAAATATGACTTGTATCCATTATCACCGGTTTCGAGGCATCGCTTGAGTCTAGTGCACCGTAAAACTCTGGTGCTTGATCTAGATGAGACGTTAATACATTCACATCACAATGCAATGCCCAGGAATACAGTCAAACCGGGCACTCCACATGATTTTACGGTCAAAGTCACCATCGATCGACATCCTGTGCGATTTTTTGTACACAAGCGACCACATGTGGATTACTTTTTAGATGTGGTAAGTATGCAATGCTCATCTTGTAAAGATTAATTGCTTTAAATTTGTTGTTGCATTTACAGGTATCGCAATGGTACGATTTAGTTGTGTTTACCGCCAGCATGGAGATCTATGGCGCTGCAGTTGCGGACAAACTGGACAATGGCCGCAATATTTTGCGACGCCGCTACTATAGACAACATTGTACGCCTGACTATGGCTCATATACCAAAGACTTGTCTGCCATATGCAGTGATTTGAATAGGGTATGTATATGAAATAATGAATAACAAGCAAACACTGTCTGGAGAAGGCCGCATGAGCATAGAGCGCAGAACTTATGCAGGAAAGCTAAGTTATCCTTCAACTGTATTGAAACGGGCATATGTATAGCATGATGTGTTGTACTCGTTCTGCCAAAGTCATTAAAGCTTGTGGAAAGCCTATGTGCACATGAGCAGCGACTCAACAGTTGCCCATCTTTGTCGCTTTGCCTATTAGATCTTTGTAGTATGGTTCTTGTCTATGGTTGGCCAAGTTTGGCGTACCCTACGACAGTTTTTCTCAGACTTTTTAGCCATTGGCAAGCTTGCATACTTGGCTGTCGCTATAAATGCTTGTGTTGCCTGACTCTAGATAGGAATCCTTTAAGCACCGAAGTGCTGCGTTTATGCTTGGGTACTAAATGGAATGGAGTTTTGTTTTTTATGAGGATTTTCGCATTAATCTATTGTGTAATTTAACTTTTCTGCCACTTTGGCAACATATTTGTTGATATGTTTGTTTATATAGGCTAGCTTGAGCTACCAAATTTGACAAATAAACCTTATTGTTCATGGCATTGCCTGAATCATGTTCACTACCCTCAACTCATCGATACAAAACTTGGCAGAGTTATTTACTTTTTTTGCTATTGAAATATTTTAAATATTTCTTATAAAGAAGGAACCAAAAGCATTTTTTTAATAAACATAACTAACAATATTGCAATTAATGAATATCTTTGATGATGACGCTTCTAGCTACGCACGAACCCCTCTGTCAATACAAAAATGTTGTTGCCTAACGTACAGTCATCAAAGTTGACATACCATAGCTTCCAGCTTTCGTTTTCTTATAGGCCATGGAAATATCCACTTGGACCATACGAGCGATCGCAAGCTTTAAAATAACATCTCAGATATATGTCTAGTCTCCGATGTTATTCAAATTACTTCAAACGAGTGATCGTTAAACCCTTCTCAATTTCTGTTTTGTTTTGGTTGCTGTGTCTACTTAAATAACAAAAAAATGTATTGAAATGAAATTAATACTTTCTATTTATAGATATTTATAATTGACAATTCGCCCGGTGCATATCGTTGTTTTCCCAATAATGCCATACCCATTAAAAGTTGGTTTTCCGATCCTATGGACACCGCACTGTTATCACTGCTTCCCATGCTGGACGCGCTACGCTTTACAAACGATGTACGATCCGTGTTATCGCGCAATCTGCATCTGCATCGTTTGTGGTAGCAGGTGGGCAGGATTCAGGAGCTGGTTAATAACAATCCTTGTAGCCCTTATTCTAAAAATGCAGCTTATAAACTGAGCTAAACTAAACTAAAACATAAACACTATATAAAATAAAAAAAGCAAAGACAGGCATAATTGTAAACAACTTCAACAAAATCTTCAAAATGGTGGTGCTGTGACACATAATCGAATATATTTCATCATTATTATTATGTTAAATATACAGCTATAGCGTATATATATATATATGTATATATATAGATCAACATATATATATATGTATATATAGTAATTGTATATATTAAAATACTTTTATTGAGTAAATATTTGTCATGTGTCTATTGTTTTTTTTTTTACATTATTATAATTATTATTATTGTGTATTTGTTGTTAAGAGCTTGTATATTTTTTACAGGCATTTGATTATGTCATGCATTAAGCGCAAGTTTCAAATTCAAAAGTTATACAAAAAAGAAATAAAATGATGAGCCAGTCTTGGATAGAAGAAACACTAGCAAGATAGAGTGAGTTGGAGAAAAAGGCAAAAGAATTGCAATGTAAAATCCTCAAGTTATATATCATATACCTACTATCTTTAAATGTAATTTTAGCTTAAATGTAAGCATAGTCTGTTGTAATTATACAATTATAAATATTTAAACAAATTTCACATATTTATATTTACACTATTTTTAAATTAGTTTATTTAAAATTATTGTATCTAAATGGTTTTTTGCTATTACACGATCCTGTTATAAATTAAATTGAAACTATATATTTGTTTTTTTTTTTTTTGTACAAATCAAAACAAGCTGTTTATTTATGATTTTTTTTTTTTTAACAAATAGTAAATTCAATAATTATGAAAACAATTGTAGCTCATGCAAATACAAAACTACAACATAACGAAAAACATATGTTATATATAAATACATATATATATATATATATATATATATATATATATATATACTAGTAAAGAAAACAGTTGATGAATATATAGTTGTTAAGTACAAGGCCCAGAGGCATTGAAGCTGTAAACGCAATGCACATTATAGCTATGTATAATGTATATTATGTATTAAGTGAAAACAAACAACAGCAAAAACAATCAGAACTATATAAAACTGGAAATCAAAACGAAAGCTATAACGTTTATCAATTCGTTTCAAAGAAAATCTGCAAGTAAAAAATAAGTACATAGTTAGGTGAATCAATATGAAAAGCTTAGTCAAAAGTATTTCTTTAAAAAACATTTTTATTTTTCTTGGTTGAACTGAAACTTCTCAAAAAGTCTATAGAAATCATGTTCTTTAAAATAATATTGAGCAATAACAAAAGTGGTCAACAGCTCTAGCTCACGATATACAATGTACAGAACTAGTATGCAACTAAGCTCAATGCTACTAGTTAGTTCCTATTATAGGCTCTTAGAAAACATAACAGTTTGTTATATGAATACCAACCAGTTCATGCTTGTTTGCAACTAGTTTGTGTTTGCTAAAAGTCTAAGAGCCAAACTTAACCAACTACGATAGACAATCTAATGAGAGATAGTGCTGCAAAGCTGCGGAACCCCTGCTGTGGTGTATACCTCTTAGGCGGGCTTGGAATCTCGATGTTAAATGTCAATCAAATAATCAATATTGTTACTGGCGTTTGACTGGTACAGAAGTTTACGTATTATTCCTACTATGCTTGTATCCTTGCAACTTTTGCTTTAAAGAATTTAAGACAAGTAGCTCAGCAGTGCATTATTGTAAACAACAATGATTAAAAATGTAACCACCGTGTCCTATCATTATTAAAGTAACTAAACATATGTATGTACATAAGGCCATTTGACTTCTGGTTTCATTGTACTTAGTACAAACATGTATGTGTAGCAGTTCCTAAGAACTGCTGTTAAAGGGCCATACGCAGCATGCAAAGATTCCGCACGAAAAAGGGAATTTTCTTTTTATACCCTGTACCGTATGGTACAAAGGGTATATTGTGTTTGTGCAAGCCGAAAATGTATGTAACGTAGAGAAGGAGAAGTCGGAGACCCCCCAAAGTTACCTAAAGTATGATCAGAGTGACTAGAGAAGTCGATATACCCATGTCCGTCTGCCGTATGAACGCCTAGATCTCAGAGATGTTAAGAGCTAGAGCAACCAAACTTTCAGATAAGATCCCTTATTAATTCATAGGAGACAAGTTTATTTTATTTTTTTGATATCGGGACTACATTATATAGCTCCCATAGGGGTGTTTCAGAGGACCTCGAAAAAAAGAAAAAGTTTTAGATGGATAATTCGTTTGTTTATGAAGATATCATAACCAAATTTGGCAATCGGAAGTTTTTTAGAAACCCCCAGCACTGTACCAAATTTTATCAAAATCGGTTGACTATATCATATAGGTCCCATAGGATCGATCGGTCGAAAATTTGTTTTTTGTACAAAATTCGTTGTGTTTCGTTTGTTTGTAAAGATATTGTAACCAAATTTGACATTAAGAAGTTTTTTAGAGTTCCCAAGCACTGTACCAAATTTGATCAAAATCGGTTGACTATATCATATAGCTCCCATAGGACCAATCGGTCAAAAAATCAAATAACCAAATTTGGCATTCAGAAGTTTTTTGGAGATGTTCAACACTGTACCAAATTTGATCAAAATCGGTTGACTATATTATATAGCTCCCATAGGGCCAATCGGTCAAAAAAACGCTTTTTGTACAAAATTTGTTGTGTTTCGTTTGTTTGTGAAGATATTGTAACCAAATTTGGCATTCAGAAGTTTTTTAGAGATTTTCAACACTGTACCAAATTTTATCAAAATCGGTTGACTATATTATATAGCTCCCATAGGGCCAATCGGTCAAAAAAACGCTTTTTGTACAAAATTTGTTGTGTTTCGTTTGTTTGTGAAGATATTGTAACCAAATTTGGCATTCAGAAGTTTTTTAGAGATCTTCAACACTGTACCAAATTTTATCAAAATCGGTTGACTATATCATATAGCTCCCATAGGGTCAATCGGTTAAAAAAACGTTTTTTGCACAAAATTCGTTGTGTTTCGTTTGCTTGTGAAGATATTGTAACCAAATTTGGCATTCAGAAGTTTTTTAGAGATCTTCAACACTGTTCCAAATTTTATCAAAATCGATTGACTATATCATATAGCTCCCATAGGGCCGATCGGTCGAAAAAAAGTTGTTGATTAAAAATTCGTCTGTTTTTGGTTGTTTATAAAGGTATCGTAATCTAATTTGGCAATCAAATGTCTTTTGGAATTCTTAAGCAATATACCGGACTTAAATGCAGTGTGGTGGTACAGGGTATCCCAAAGTCGTCCGCGCCCGACTTTAACGTACGCCATCTTTTTTTTATATGAAGTTTTGACATTTCGTGCGGAATTTTTGCATGCTGCGTATGGGCCTTAAAAACAAATAAAAGGAGTTACACGTAATTTTGAATAAACATGCAGAATATAAACCATTGATTAATTTTTATCTGCTTAGACGTTAGATATTCCAAATTTTGTCCGCCTTTAGTTTTCGAGATTTCTTGATCGCGAATGCTCGGCATTAATTGATTTTAGTTAAAGGCCTATACGCAGTTCGAAATATTTCGCACGGAATGTCAAAACTGGGATATCCCAGATGGAATTTTTTTTTTTTTATATGAAGTTTGTCATTCCGTGCGAAATATTTCGAACTGCGTATAGGCCTTAAAACAACAACAACAAACACTATTCGAATTTGGGGCGATACAGGGAAATTTAGAAACTGATGTTTGCAATTTTAGTTTCTCACGATTTTCACACACAGAGAAATAAAATAAAAACAAACATATAAAACAGAGCACAGCTTGAACAGACTTTATAAGCTTAACTAAACCATGTTTTGTTGTTGCTTTCGAAAAAGAAAATAACTTTGTATTTATATTTGAAGTTTATTTTGTTGTGCCCGATTTTCTGCGTTAGGTCTTCGTTTTGATTTCCCGATTAAAGCTGAGATGTAGCCAGAGAAAAAAAAAACCTAAAACTATAATTAAAAGTGTATAATTTTGTAAATTGCATTAAAGAAAAATGAGGAAACTGCTCTGCTTCCATATTTAGGATTATTTGAATTGTTTTAAAACTTAACCAATTACAACCAATGACCACAGCAACAACAACACAGGCAAAGTCAAAGTACGAAGTATCTAATAAATTAATCATTTTTTTTTAAAAACTATTTTTTATAATTTATGTGTTTGTTGTTTGTATGCGATGTTGTTAATTCTAAGTAGTCTTTTAGCTTAAGAAATATTTGTTAAAAAGTATGCAACAAAAAAACGACAATTGAAAATCGGATAATAAAAATATTAAAGGGGAACACTAAATGGAATGGCAATGAAAATGTGGGGGTTTAAAAACAGCAAACAACAAAAAGTACTATGCGCAAATCAAATATACAACAAAAAAATGAATCATTATAAGCAAGAAAAGAGTGTACATGTATTTCAAAAATACATTTTACAATTTAAAGTCAGGATCGCATGCGTAGACAGCCAACAAAAATTTGTATTAAAATAAACTGCAACAGTACATAAAGCGAAAAACATGTTTTTTAATTTCAATGAAATAAAGTTTTAAAAAAGTACGATAGTCCCAGCTAAATGTTTAAAAAATGTAAGTAATTTTTTCATGATCAAGAAAGTGCCGGATTTGTTAAACAACAATATTGAAACTTGCCACAGACATCCTGTGGCTACAAATATTAATAAAACTGGCTGACAACTTTGTGAGTTATAGGCAAAAATGAGGACGCCCCACTAAAAATAAGCTGTAGGTAAGTATGTTTGTAAAATTATATATGTAAACTTAAACTTTTTGCAGCCTCCAGTCACTCCACAACTGTTTTTCACTATTTACTCTTAAGCCTTTTCACAAAAAAAGCAGCATGGCTCATCGTCTGAGAACCCCCCCCACTAAAAAAGACTCATACAACCAACAAACATATGCTTTAAAATTCATGCGTCTCAAAATAAATTTGTGCATTCTTGCTTATCCTAGCACTACTCAAAATCGCGCCAAATCATTTTGGTGTGACCAAATAAAATGAAAAGTGTAGCCAACAGCTGCAAGCTATCGATAACAATTGAAAACGTCAATTTTACAGTGAGCTATGCTGTTATTTAAAATTCGTTTAACATTTGCTGTTAATTGTTTTGCACTACTGCTTTTGTTTGGGGCTGCCAGCTGCCACATAATTACAATTCGCAAAGCTACTGCCAACTTGTCAATTCGTGGGCTGTCACTCTCATCCAAAGTCAAAGAAATCGTCTTGAAATCGCTCTCGCAACTTACAAACGGGCGCAAAATAAAAAATATTTTTTTTTTTTGGCTAAACACACATACAAGCGATTTTTGATTAATTTTTTTGCCAAACAAATTTGTTTCAATCGCTTGCTTAAAAAATCTTAGTTTATACAAATGTTAATAGCAGCCTGTAAACTGTAAATAACAGTGCAGTGAAAGCAACAGCAAACAAAATTTACAAAAGAGCGACATAAAAAAAATCAATTGCAAAAAAACAACACACAAAGCAGAAACGCAAAGAAGCAGAACAATCTGTCGACATCATCAAAGAAAAATTTGTTTGTGCCAGACTTGAGAAATATATAATAAAAGTAAACCACATTAATAGTGAAATCAAATAGAATACTAACAAATCCGTGGTGGTCAGTCATTATTCAGCAAGTTGGTGTTGTATGTTATTTGCATATGTTGCTACATATATACAAACAGCTAGCTACATATATAACAAATAAAACCATATTGAAAGCACGCCGCTGCCGGTGCTGACCTGTATTAAGGAGCAAATGGAAATCTGTTGTTGTTATTCATGGAAATGTACTATATGTGATTAAATTTGTTGTTTTTTTCAACAATATTTTTGTTAAACATACTACATACATAAATAAAAGCAGACTGCGCGCGACATGGCGTTAAAAAAAGTGAAGGGAAATTTCGAGCGTATGTTTGATAAAAATTTAACAGATCTGGTGCGCGGCATACGAAACAACAAGGATAATGAGGTTAGTATGCACTTATTTCTAAAAGCAGCTGTGGCAAATCATTTGCCAATTTGTCGGCATAATAATTGCCTGACAAAATGAATAAGCATATTTTAATATGTGCGTCAAGCACAAACACATAAAAAAAAGGCAACATTTTAAGTCTCAGAAAGCACTATGCGCGTCAATTAGGAGCATTTCACTATGCCCATAATAATGACTATGTCAATTACAGGCAGTTTCCCTTGACGTTTACCGCACATTCTTACACATTAGACGAACACACACACACATAAACAGGGAGTAGCCTAACCGCCACACCACGTACTTTTTATGTGAAGCCACATTTTGTCATTCCCAATTCCCTTTTAACTCAATTGTCCTTATCAGCTGACAGGATACATCAACTCTGACTCTGATTTTTTTGAGCGCCACACAACTGTTGGTTTTATACACTGCAACTGTGGTAGGCTCCATTGGTGCGGTTGCTTCGAAACACCTGAAGCAGGATACGTGCCTGCAAAAGCACAAAGAAACAACATAGAGTATGATATTATTAATATTCAGTACGTAGGAACACATAGATATTGTTGACCATAAGAGTTAATAACAACAAATCTTATTTAAAGATGTGCATGTCTATCAAAGTCTCCTGGTTGAAACTAGACACTAAGAATTGAGTATGTGGTCAAAGAAACTACAATACAATTTCCGAATCATTTCTTTTTAATACACCGACAATTCTCTAAAGGTGTAGAATTGTGTCAAATTACAAGCGGATGGCTTTTATAGTGTGCTTGTCTACAGCGAAATTCTCTGCGAGGGAACGGGGTCAACAAAATTGATCTTTGGTATCTCTAGCTTTTAATGTCAACGAGATGTATGCATTTATGTGTAGAGATGCTAATACGTGGACTGCTTTCGGGAATAGAAAACACAACTATTGGGTCGTTCACTAAGTAATTTCGTTTTTTTTTTAGTGCAATTTAAACACGATTTTTATACCCTGTACCGGAAGGAGAAGTCGGAGACCCCCCAAAGTTACCTAAAGTATGATCAGAGTGACTAGAGAAGTCGATATACCCATGTCCGTCTGTCCGTACGAACGCCTAGATCTCAGAGATGGTAAGAGCTAGAGCAACCAAACTTTCAGATAAGATCCCTCCCCTTTTTTTGATATCGGGACTACATTATATAGCTCCCATAGGGGTGTTTCAGAGGACCTCGAAAAAAAGCAAAAGTTTTAGATGGATAATTCGTTTGCTTATGAAGATATCATAACCAAATTTGGCAATCGGAAGTTTAGAAACCCCCAGCACTGTACCAAATTTTATCAAAATCGGTTGACTATATCATATAGCTCCCATAGAACCAATCGGTCAAAAAATCGTTTTTTGTACAAAATTCGTTGTTTTTCGTTTATTTGTGAACATACCGTAACCACATTTGGCATTCGGAAGTTTTTTAGAGATCTTCAACACTGAACCAAATTTGATTAAAATCGGTTGACTATATCATATAGCTCCCATAGGACCAATCGGCCAAAAAATCGTTTTTTGTACAAAATTCGTTGTGTTTCGTTTATTTGTGAACATACCGTAACCACATTTGGCATTCGGAAGTTTTTTAGAGATCTTCAACACTGTACCAAATTTGATCAAAATCGGTTGACTATATCATATAGCTCCCATAGGACCAATCGGTCAAAAAATCGTTTTTTGTACAAAATTCGTTGTGTTTCGTTTGTTTGTGCAGATATTGTAACCAAATTTGGCATTCAGAAGTTTTTTAGAGTACCCAAGCACTGCAGCAAATTTGATCAAAATCGGTTGACTATACCATATACCTCCCATAGGAACGATCGGTCAAAAAAACATTTTTGGTTAAAAATTCGTCTGTTTTTGGTTGTTTATAAAGGTATCGTAATCTAATTTGGCAATCGAATGTCTTTTGGTGTTCTTAAGCAATTTACTGGATTTTATTCGTCCGCGCCCGACTTTAACGTACGCCATCTTTTTATTGTGTAAAACATTTTATGAAATTATATATTCTCCATTTGATCCAATACCTTTTGCCATCTTTCGGGCAAGAGATTGATTCCACGCTCATAAAATTTTTGATCCATGCAGGCAAAAAACTGATCCAAGTGGTTTTTGACGTCCCGATTTGAGGTGAAGGTTCTCCCATCCAAAAAAATTTTGCAGAGACCGAAACAAGTAATAGTCCGAAGGTGCCAAGTTTGGAGAATATGGTGGGTGTGGTAGCACATCCCATTCAAGCTGCAAAAGCTTTTGGCGAGTCATTAAATCACAGACGTTAATGCGACGAAGCAAATTTCGTTCTGTAAGAACATGAGGAACCCATATGTCAAGTTTCGAAATTAATCCTAGACGTTTCATGTGCTTGTAAACGGTCGCGTTTGACAAATTTAATCTTTCAGCAATCTCTCGAGTTGTTATTCGACGATTTGCATCGACCAACGACTTTATTTTATCCACATCGGCAGAGGCCTTCCAGGATGTGGTGCATCCTGAAGATCGAAATTGCCGGAACGAAATTTTGCAAACCAATTGTGGCATTGGCGTTCGATCTTTTCCGTACACATCACATAATTTTCGCCTTGCATGAACTGCATTTTTACCCTTTTGATAGTAAAACAAACATCTTCCATCTTCGATAGGGCACCAAAACAAAAACTATTCCAAAAAATTTAACAAAATTTTTTACAAAAAAGCCTTACTATATCAGATGTTCAAATATATAAAGGTAAAGCGGTTAAGTGTAAAGATGGCTGCGAAAAAATTCAATAAGATCAGCTGTTGTCATCAAACGAAATTACTTAGTGAACGACCCAATATTTATTATCAAAATACTCTCCCTTAAGATCTACACACTTTTTCATGCGCTTAAAACAATTGTCAAAATATTTTTTCCATTCGGTATCAGGTAGCTCAGAAACATGCCTCGACTACATCTTCGAACGTTGAAAAACTTTGGGCAAACAAATTTTTGTATACCGTACTACGATACTCTAAAGCGATATGTAAATTTTTAACCAAGAAGCAGGCCACAATTTGTTTGGCAACACTTTGAGCAGGAAGAACTTAAAAGACCCACACTTTACTTTCGTCACCTGTCTAGATGCGTTTGAAGCAGAGCAATTGAATTTCTTAAGCATTTCTTTGGAATCCAACGTGAACATATTTTTTTTAAAGCCAACTTTTTATGCGAAATGTTATTGATGCTTCTTATACTTATGCCCCCATTATCATCGCTTGGGGAGATCGGGTGGAGATTATCTCCGTCCAGAATGATCTCAAGAAAGTACAGAGGCTAGCCTGTGTATGTATGACAGGAGCCATGAGAACCTGTCCTACCGAAGCACTGGAGGTTCTTATAGACATAACACCACTCCATATTATAATAAAACTCCAGATGAAAGCAACATTGCTTCGAATGGCAGACGAAGGAATCGGCAAAGGGCACATAATTAGTGCTAGAGACGCTGACGAACTTGGAAGGCACCGGCCTGGGGTCGCGGGACCAAGAACGCGACTGTCAGAATCACTGGGAAAGTACACCAGCATATTTCAAGCAGAAGTATGTGCGATAGGTAGGTGTGTGGACATGAACCTATCTATGAAATATAAGGGCAGAGAAATCGCTATTCTGTCAGACTGTCAGGCCGCTATAAACGCGGTGACTGGCTCAAAAATAAATTCAAAATTGGTTCAGTAAACCAGAGCCAAACTAAACCATCTAAGACACTGGAACAACGTTTCCCTTAGATTGATCCCAGGACATAACAACATTCCTGGGAACGAAATTGCTGACAATTGTAGGTTCTGTGAAATGAGGGAGGAATCCTCCCAACACATACTTACGCAGTGTGACGCTCTCGCCAGAAGAAGGGCATCCCTCTTCGGCGACTACAGAATATCGATGCGCGACGTAACTGGACTAGAAGCATCCCAGATAAATAAATTTATCTCCATAATTGAACTGGCCAAGGAGCTCTAGAGCTAGTAGGGAGCACAATAGATCGTAAGGGTCGCAGTGCAGTTTTTCCCCTTACAATTATTATTATACTTATGCCCAAGAATGCCTTGAACTCACTGTATTTCACATGACAATCTTGCATTACCAGCTCACGACCTTCGTTCAATGTTCTCCAGGTCAACGACTGATTTTAGACGACCTTCACGAAATTTGTCCTACGACCATGTCTGAAATCTCTAAACCAGCAATAAACACTGGCTTTCGATGTTGCTATATCGCCAAATACCAAATTAAGTTCATCCATACACTATTGTTGCGATAAACCACGACGAAAGCTTTAAAAATAATCGCACGAAAATGTTCACGATTTAATTCCATTTTATTTTTTTGCCGAGATAAAATTTTCAAGCTACAACACAAAGCTTTCGACTTACGTTTATGGTAAAAAATGGACGTTACACGGCATCAGGGTTGTCCATTCCCGAAATATATAGACCAGCTCACGTAGCTCATGCGGTTCATTTTGATTTTTCACACATAGACGCTATGGGTAGAGGGTGTTGAAAAAATATTACTAAATAGTTTGGTGACTAACACAAAGTAGTACATACGTATTACAATCAACATATAGTATAATCCCTTATATACATATATGTTATGTATTATACTGCAAAACAAAATAGAAAAAACAGACGTCAGAGTCGTCTTGTAGTCTGGACTCTAATTAGATCAACCAGAAGCAGGCATGTGTACAGGTGTCAGGTAAGAGCACGAGCAAGTGACTCGTGTTTGCACGTTAAGCGGTCTGCGTGATGGCTTAAGAGACTAAGGCTCATTTGCCAATTTCCACAGTGCATTGACCATTTAACAAATATTTGAGAGTTTCTTGCTTTATTTCGAATTTTTTGGCATATGACCAGAGAGCGTTAATTTGTAGCTTGTCGTGAGTTTGTTTCTGCGCCTTGAAATAAGTCTGTGATTTTTTCACTGAATTGGGATGCGCTTTTACTTGACTTGAACACGCCTCAATTTCATTAAGATGCGCCAGTAGCTACTTGTAGGTTAGAGGCAGCATATGGAGCCGTCGAGTCGTTGTCATAAGCGGTTTGAAGAAGCTGTTTTTTGATAATTATAACCTTTAGGAATTTACGAATATTATTACTTTACACAACAACTGTGTGCTCTGCAAAACGAAAATGAAGAAATTTAGTTCGTTTTCGTTTTTGCGTGCTTCCAATTCCACATTTTTTTGCTGTCGATATCTTCTCATATTTCCCTTATTCTATTATTAGTGTCTTCATCTTTCGATTGCAATTAACCACAACTATTCTTGTTAGAAGGGAAATTTTTTTATGCAAGACATGAACCAACTCCAAGTGTAGCGCTAAATGCCATCACCAATATATCTCCAATCCTTCTAGTTGCTAAAGAAACAGCTACCTTAACATCGAGACGCCTAAAGGATGCTCAAAGTTGGGCAGTCTTGGGTTATGGGCACTCTGCCATTCTAGTAGAAGACACTATCGGGTCAGCTACAGATTACTGTATTCCTCAGGAACACTCCTCAACCCCTTTTACCACCATCATCCCTTCAAGGGAATAGTGGATAGCAAGTCAACCGGGTCTGAAGGACTCCATGAATTTCTTCACAGACGGCTCCAATCAAGTTGGGGGCGGGGTTTTCTTGGAACGTCTAAATATCCGACAGTCTTTTCGGCTCCCGGATCACTGTAGTGTCTTTCAGGCAGAGATCCTTGCTATAAACGAGGCTTTAATCAGCTTACGCAACGCCAGTCCTGATAACATGGTAATAAACATCTACTCAGACAGTCAGGCAGCTATTAAATCACTTCGTTCGCTATCATCAAATGCGAGGACAGTCAACAACTGCCGCAAATCTATTCAAGAGATGGCACAGCAGTTTGTTATTAGCCTCATCTGGGTGCCAGGGCACCAGGATATGACAGGCAACGAAATAGCAGATGAATTGGCCAGACACGGCACGACCATTACCCTCCTTCCGGATAAAGAGGTTATACGTATGCCGATGGCCACGTTTAAGCTACATACTAGCGAAAAGTATAGCTTTCTTGCTCAAAGTATGTGGCATAACACACCTCATTGTAGGATTAGCCGCCAATTATGGCCAACTATCGACGCAAAACGCTCTACCAAGCTTTGCAGTCTTAACCGTTCATAGTGTTCGGCAGTTGTTAGAGCGATTACCGGACACTGGCTTGTGGGAGCACACGCTGACAGACTAAATCTATCAGTTGAACACTTCTTCTGCTCCTGCGAAGCTCTTAGTAGACGTAGGGAAAAGCACCTGGGATATTATTTCCTTCACAATCTAGCGGTACTAGAGTCAACTTGTCCGAGAAAGATTGCGAGCTATATTGCTGCAACGGGCTGGGACCCTTTTCGAATATTATATAGGAGAAGGGAAAATGTGTGAAAACATAGAGATTCGTGCGGTGTCACAAAGGGCCGAACCAGGCCTAAGTGTGCTGGTTTTAAACCAGCAGCCGCCCTTAACCTAACCTAACCTGAACCATTTAGACAAGACAGGGTTTTTTCTTATTTAAAACATGAACCATATGAACGTATGCCGAAAACTTGAATGAACTATTAATAAATATCAAAGAATATTTAAAAAATTATTCCAGCCTAAATAATGTGCACTTTTGAAGCTATTTTGCCAATACGATTTGATTTCACTTGCAACAAAACATTCGGTTTTAAACAACATAAAAAATTAATTTTGATAAAATTTGTAGCAGCAAACATGTGTTTTCAAAACGAATCCGATTTTGATGTCGTAGGAAAGTTAAGCCGAATCCATACATCAATTCAAATGTTAAAAATGTCTCATTGGTGATAGACTTTATTTTTCAACTATATAGTGTACTCCACTGTCGGCTGGCGTCCCAAAAGACTCGAAAAAATCAAAATCAATTTTTTTTGCCGTCTTATTCGGTCATTTAATAAGTCCAATAGCAACAATAAATAAAATCTTACTTTTCCATTGGTATATATATATATATCAAAGATTATGCTCCGCCTATACAAAGTTAAACTTCGTTAGGTACGTGTAAATGCCATCAAGTCTATCAAGATTCTGCTGACGAAGTTCAATGCTGCTTCTTCCTTATGTATACAATAGCTGATTTGTATTTGTTATTTGTATTCATACATTTTGTGTGTCTTTACGCTACATAAAACTGATAGTAATAACAGGCAGCCCCGCCTCTTAAATATTTATCTCCATTGCAAGTGTAAATTATGAGTAATACAAGAAACAGCAGCAATAGTCTGCGTGATTTCATAAGCATTCGTTTTTATGCACAACACAGTAAACACTTGTTAATCTTTGTCTTTTTATTTACAGGCCAAATACATATCGCAATGCATTGAGGAGATTAAACTGGAACTGCGTCAGGACAATATTAGCGTAAAGTGCAATGCAGTGGCCAAGTTGACCTATGTAAGTAGTATATACATAGCTGCGTGGTAAACAAATTGTGAATCAGCTGAAGCGGTGGTTTCCCAAGAAAGTTATTTGCGTACTCAAAAGGTCAAAACTATAGACGGACGACGAAATATTCTTGTAAAGATCAAAAGATCTCTCCTACTGGGGGAACGGAGCTAGATATGAGCATAAATCGACACACATTATCTGCCTAATAAGTGTCACACATTTTAAGATCTGTCACGCCTCCTGTCTGTCTATAACATGCATCTAGAATACCCTTGACACTATTGGATACAGTGTGATGATGTTCATTCATGCAAAATCGCTGTTGCTGCCCACTATAACACGCTCCACGCTGCACTTAAGGCCAAAGCGTGCCCAAGCTCTTATCGCGCTTTTGTGTATCTGTATGTAGCTGACAATAATGCCAACAACAATTGCCACTAGAAAGGTGCCACTAACAAGCAAAGCTACGATGGCGATGGTCGTGACGATGATGATGATGATGAAAAAAGCATAACAATAACGACAAAGTAGAAAAAAGTTAACTCGGTGTCGCTAAAGATTGCTACCATTCGCAGGAGCTCTTGTTAAGCAATACCCTATGATATAATTCCGCATTGTGTCCTATTCACAATCATACTAATTGTAAGATTCATCCTTAGAGGTGTTGATAGCAGCCCACCAAAGTGCTAGACTTTATCAGAAGCCCAGACAGAGTTCACACAATAATTTACGATGGAATTGAACGTCGCTTTATTGAAATGCTTAGTAAAAGAATATATGCATATAGAGACGAGGGTAGGCTAAAAAGCAATCTATGAAGCCTAGAAGTTGGCATTTTCTATCAGCGTAGAGTAGTTTGATGGGAGTTGATGGAGAAACGCTTTTAGCAAAAAGGAGCCAAATTGAATATGGTGTGTTATCATGGCGCTACCGATATTTATCATTAGATAGTGAATGGTGAATGGGTTAAGGGAAGTCACTACCCCAAAGAATTTGAAAAAAACACCTCGGAATGGTCATGCATGGCCGGCGAGTGAAGGTGCCTGCGATGGCTGAGGCTGTATGGCGCACGAGTAAAGAATATTATATTGTAACTGAAAGTACGATCTATTACAAGTCTATGCCTCGGATTTCTGTCGACCTACAAGATGTTTTAATTCATAATATTGATCAAGATAGCATGATGACTACGAATTATTATTCAGAAGCTCGTTTCTATGCTGATTAAAAAAACAAAAAGATCGCATGTGGCAAAGAAAAACGTTATTTTCCACAAGGATGTTATAAACGGAACGCAAGAACTCAGTCGCTATGGAAAATATGTATAATATGCGCTTCGAATTGGTCATCCACCTACCATCCATTATCTTGATTAGACCTCCTGAAGTTACGAGTATTATATGTTCCAAACTTGAAAAAATGGTCATCGTCCGTCAAAAATGGGAAAACCGCTGAATAAGTTTGTTGCTTAAAGGATTATATCCATTTGTTATTAGGCTGATTACTTTTCAACCTTTTTTTTTCCCCCGGGAAACTGCTAATTAAAAATGTTAAATTCTCTTTTACCAATTGTTATTCAAAAAGGTTTTCATGTATATTAAGTTACCGCATTTGAGTCACAAAAAACGAATACAATTGTAAAAAACATTTACTCCCTCAGAAAGGGTATAACAGAAACATGTAAAGCTATTGTAATCAGGATGTAGATATGCAAGCAACGTGGCGGCGCGTTCTCACATTGTTAACATAACTTATTATAGTATACACGCATACACATGTTCACTAAACTTATACTATATTTATAATATTTTATTGATTTCTTAATGGCAGATACAAATGCTGGGCTATGACATATCCTGGGCTGGTTTTAATATTATCGAGGTGATGAGCTCCTCACGTTTCACATGCAAACGCATTGGATATCTGGCGGCCAGTCAATGTTTTCATAGAGACAGCGAGGTAAGTGTCCTTAATGCATATACATTTACACATTTTTTACTAAGGTTTTTTTTTATTTTTTAGCTGCTCATGTTAACCACAAATATGATACGCAAAGACTTGAACTCACAGAATCAATATGATGCTGGTCTAGCGCTGAGCGGCCTTAGTTGTTTTATATCGCCCGATTTGTCGCGAGATTTGGCAAATGATATTATGACCTTGGTGAGTGGATGAAGAGAAGCAAAAGACAACTACAATTTCCAATAACAAAAATTGTCTGATTATGAATAAGCTCAATACGCTTGAAACCTAAAGGTTTTTATTAGACATTTGTAACTCGTTGTACAACAAGACAACTACTAAGTAGAATAATTTAAAAGTGCTTACAATTGCACTATGACTACTAAAAAGCTGACCACTAACTGGCAACTTTTCCCATTTATTTCACAGATGAGTTCAACAAAGCCGTACTTACGCATGAAAGCCGTCCTTATGATGTATAAAGTATTTTTACGCTATCCAGAAGCATTGAGACCTGCATTTCCTAAACTTAAAGAGAAGCTGGAAGATCCAGATCCAGGTACAATTAATAAACCATACGCCTACCTACTATGTTCAATGTACACACTCATAATTTGTGACTTTATTTGTTGCTACTCAGGTGTACAATCCGCTGCCGTCAATGTCATTTGTGAATTAGCACGTAAGAATCCAAAAAACTATCTACCATTGGCACCCGTCTTCTTTAAGCTGATGACCACATCGACAAACAATTGGATGCTTATAAAGATTATCAAATTGGTAAGACCTTTCAGTTCTTAAATTTATGTGTTCAAAATAATTTAACGAATTTACTCAAATGGAAAAAAAAAAAACATTTTTCTTGTATATAAGATTTTAATTTACGAAAAGCAAGAACTGTACTTAAATTGTTAATTAACACAAATCCCTATACATATGCCTAATGTTCTGTTTGAAACAGTTCGCGAGCCTCACGACAATTGAACCGGCGTTGGGACGCAAATTGACTCAGCCCCTAATTGAAATTATTTCCAGGTTTTTATCGGCGCGCTTTTATTTTTTTTAATGAGACACATAAACAAAAAAATCTTTTAAAAAAACATGCCAAGAAAAAGAAAGCACGCGCTTTTTTTAAATTTATTATATATAGCATTTTTATATACATTTAGTTTAGTTTATTTATTTTATTTTTTATTTTTAACAACACTCTTGTGCACACTCTCACACTGACACTCACATATACACACATGAGTGGAGTAATTGGCTACACATGTATTTTAAAATTGGAATTTAAAATTTAAATTGACAAAAATGTTGTTAAATTAACTTAAACCAAAAAAATTGTTGTTATTCACATTGTTCCTTCACTCACTCAATCACACTTACATATTGTAATTTTGCTTATTATTGCTGTTTTAATTATTAAAAGAATTTATTTAAATATCATAATTGAACAAGCCAAACACAATTTGTAATTTATATAATTTTAGTTTGCTATTCGTTTTTTAAATTAAATGAACAAAACCACAAGGAAAGTCTTAAATGAAGCTAAACAGTATAATAATAATAATAGTCTTTATTTATAAGTTGAATTTCCTAACCACATTCTAAACTTTTTGTTGCCAAAAACCTAAAAGTGTCTTATTACGCTAGAATTACGAAACATTCAAATTGGTTGAAAATAATATTTTTTTTTTTTTTTGGCTGGCAAAATAAAAATGTATGAATAATTTATAATTTTTAGCTATGAAAAAAATTATGTTATGTAGCTAAAAACCATTAAAGAATTGAATTGATTTAAATACTAAAAACAAAAGGGCTTAGTTTAGAATTTTATGCTAACAAATAAAAGTACAATTATTATTGTTATTATTATCAAATTGTGTTATTAAGCCTAGGATTAAACTTATGAAGGTAATCCGATCAAGCAGAATAGAGCAATTTTTCTAAGGCATAGTCGCTGGCAGATTGTAAAGCAAGGAGCGCATAACGAAACATTTTGTATAAAAATTGCAAACAACCTTATACCTATTTAACTAAGTATTTACCCGTATATGTATAATCGAATCATAAAAAACTTAGTAACAAAACACTTTGCAAAGCCAAAATTTGGGGCAGGATGATTCCAGTTGGAGATGATAGTGCTAAAAATAATTTGCGTTCTAAAGGCCTGTACGCAGCATGAAAAATTTCGCACGGAATGACAAAACTTCATATAAAAAACAAAACACTTTGCAAAGCTGAAATTTGGTGCAGGATGATTCCATTTTGAGATGATAGTGCTAAAAATAATTTGCGTTCTAAAGGCCTGTACGCAGCATGAAAAATTTAGAAAGGAATGACAAAACTTCATTTAAAAAGAAAATCCCAAAAAAATCATGCTGCGTACAGGCCTTAAGACCAAAATTTTGTAATATGTCTATTTATTTATATAAAGCTAGCTTATACTTAAAAAGATATAAACTAACAGTTACAAAAAAATAGAAAGCCATGGCTACCGGGGCCATTAGCTAAATATGTCTATATTTTACACCTAACTGAGAGTAATTAGAAAATGCATTAAATTACCCACATTTTGGTTTTCAATTATTTTTATGTAGAACTTATAGATGTTAGGCCTTTTTCTTAAAAAATTTGGAAAAAATTTTGAAATCAATATTAAAAGATGGGCGCGGTTACCCTATACCACCACATTGCATTCAAATCCGATATATTGCGTAGGAACTCAAAAAAAAAAAATGTTCGCCACAGCTATGATATTTTTAGAAACAAACAAAAAACAGACGTATTTTGCACCAAACACGCGTTTTTGACCGATCGGTCCTATGGGCGCTATATGATATAGTCAACCGATTTTGTTCAAATTTGGTACAGTGCTGAGGAACTCTAAAAAACATTGGAATTCTTTTTAAACAAACAAATTGTAACCTAAAAACTTTTTTTTTTTGACCAATCGGTCCTTTGGAGGCTATATGATATAGTTTACCAAATATGTTCAAATTTTATATAGTGCTGTGGAACTCTAAAAGTCTTGCGAATGCCAAATTTGGATATCTTTATAAACAAACGAATTCCATCTAAAACTTTTGTTTTTTTTTTTCAAGTTCCTCTGAAACACCCTTATGGCAGCTATGTAATATAACCCCGATAACAAAAAAATAAAATAATCTTGTCGCCCCTGACATAAAAAGGCATCTAATCTGGTTGGGTTGCTCTAGCTCTTACCAGCTCTGTGGTTTAAGCGACCCAGACATGGGTATATCGACTTCACTAGTCACCCTGATCATACTTTAGTTATCGTTGGGGGGTCTCCGACGCAGGTGCGGATACAGGATTTGGTCTTAGGGGAGGTTCTTCACTTCGAAGTGTATATATATATATATATATGTATATCAGAGCTTGCAAAAGACTAAACACATTTTTCCAAAACCCCTCGTGGATCCGCCACTGCTCCGAAGACTCTTTTTATATATTACCTACATTTTATGTTACTAAATTTAAAGTTAAAACTATAGGCCCAAGTGGGATTTTTTTTTATTTAAAGTTTTGTCATTCCGTGCGAAATTTTTCGAACTGCGTAACGGCCTTAAATCAAAATTTTGTTTTTTAAAAGTTATTACACCTAAAGGCCTATACGCAGAATCCAAAAAAATTTCGCACGGAATGACAAAACCATATAAAAAAAAAATCCCATTTGGGATATCCCATTCGGGTATGGTTTTGTCATTCCGTATAGGCCTTAAACTATAAGATCTGCATAAAGATAATACAATTACATAATCCACTTGAATTCTACTAATAGAACCTGGCCCAGTTGAGGAATTTCCTTACGATACTAACTGAGCAAGATGGGCATCTCAGATTCTAACAACTGAGATTAGGAAGGTAGCCTACCAACATATGCATGCTATTAAGTTTATCACGGGACATGTATGAACTGAGTAGTGAGTAGCTCTAGGACTAGTAGAGCGCACAATAGATTCTGTTCTTCTACAAATTCTTAATATTATTGTAATTAAGGTTATTAAAATTCTGTTTCTAGCTACAGCTTTTTAAACTTATCAGATAGGCGTGACCAAAGACCAAAATATAAAACGACTAGCCAGAGAACACACAAAAAAGGACGCAAAAATAAGTTGAGTCCCGGAATTCCAAAGCCTTTTAGTGTTTTAAAACACTCACCTAGTCTATAAGCCTGCTCCGAAAAAAAATGTTTCGAAATAGTTGCAAAGTGTTACATAGACTTAGCGCCAATCAAACATATACCAAATACCAAAACAAATATTTTATTTTATCATTTCTGTTGAATTAATTTAGTTTTGTTTACTTTAAATGAGATCTGTATGTATAATTTGTTGCTTGTTTCTTTCTTTCTCTTTGCATATTTGCAGTTTGGCGCTTTAACTCCCTTAGAACCCCGGCTAGGAAAGAAATTAATAGAACCACTCACAAATCTAATTCATAGGCAAGTTTTTTTGCTAAACATTTTGAAGTGATAAAACGAAAACGAAAAAAACAATTAGAAATATAAATTTGAAAAAAAAATAAAACGAAAAACAAAACTCAATAAAACATTCTGCTGCGCGCTCTATCTCTGTCACTTTCTAACTCTCATTCTATCCATCTGGATCACAACACACTCACACCGTCTCTCTCTGTCTTTTTTGTGCTGTGATTGATGATGCCGATTGATTGAATGATTGCGCTAAAAAAAAAAATAAACTTTTAATTTTTATATAATTGCTTTTTATGCTCATTTTAATTTAATCATACATTATTAGAACATTTTTTAATTCAACTGTATCATAAAATTCACAACTAATTTTTATTATTTTTTTCTTTTTCTTAAATGAGCTACTTTGCCTATATTTCATTTTTATTTCATAATTAATGGAGCACAAAGTAATATAAAAAAAAAAAAAAAAATTTTGGTATAAATGCATTATTTTATTTATATTTGCTGTTCTTATTGCTATCGCTGTTGTTATTGTTGTTGTTATAAACTGTATCCTGTGCTATTGCCATTGTCGCATTGTTTTGTTTTTCCACACAATTTTCGTTTTCGCTTTTCGCTAAATTGCGCTGCTTTAATTAAACAAAAAACAAATTCTCCATATGCCCCAATATGCGTGCCTATCGGGCCAACCAACTCTACCATATAAATAATACCAACAACTATACGATATATCCGCAACGCATCCACACAACAGCACCTCGGCCATGAGCCTGCTTTATGAGTGCATCAACACGGTGATTGCCGTCCTCATCAGCATTAGCAGCGGCATGCCCAATCATAGTGCCTCCATACAGTTGTGTGTCCAAAAACTGCGCATTCTTATCGAGGATACGGACCAGAACTGTAAGTACAAAACAAATATGTATGTAAAAAGATGGCGTACGTTAAAGTCGGGCGCGGACGACTTTGGGATACCCTGTACCACTGCTTGCAATAAAATCCGGTAAATTGCTTAAGAACACCAAAAGACATTTGATTGCCAAATTAGATTATGATACCTTCATAAACAACCAAAAACAGACGAATTTTTAATCAAAAACTTTTTTTCGACCGATCGGCCCTATGGGAGCTATGAGATATAGTCAACCGATTTTGATAAAATTTGGTACAGTGTTAAAGATCTTCAAAAAACTTCTGAATGCCAAATTTGGTTACAATATCTGCACAAACAAACGAAACACAACGAATTTTGTGCAAAAAACGTTTTTTTGACCGATGGGAGCTATATAATATAGTCAACTGATTTTGATCAAATTTGGTACAGTGCTTGGGAACTCTAAAAAACTTCTTAATGCCAAATGTGGTTACGGTATGTTCACAAATAAACGAAACACAACGAATTTTGTAAAAAAAACACGATTTTTTGACCGATTGGTCTTATGGGAGTTATATGATATAGTCAACCGATTTTGATCAAATTTGGTATAGTGCTTGGGAACTCTAAAAAACTTCTTAATGCCAAATGTGGTTACAATATCTTCACAAACAAACGAAACACAACGAATTTTGTACAAAAAACAAATTTTCGACCGATCGATCCTATGGGACCTATATGATATATGATATCTTCATAAGCAAACGCATTATCCATCTAAAATTTTTGCTTTTTTTCGAGGTCCTCTGAAACACCCCTATGGGAGCTATATAATGTAGTCCCGATATCAAACAAATAAAATAAACTTGTCTCCTATGGATTAATAACGCATCTAATCTGAAAATTTGGTTGCTCTAGCTCTTACCATCTCTGAGATCTAGGCAACCCAGACATGGGCATATCGACTTCTCTAGTCACCCTGATCATACTTTAGGTAACTTTGGGGGGTCTCCGACGCGTCGTTTCCTTCTGTATGGTTGCTCTAGCTCTTACCATCTCAGAGATCTAGGCAACCCAGACATGGGCATATCGACTTCTCTAGTCACCCTGATCATACTTTAGGTAACTTTGGGGGGTCTCCGACGCGTCGTTTCCTTCTGTATGTTACATACATTTTCGGCTTGCACAAACAGGCGTACAGGGCATAAACAAATGTGCCATGTTCTGAAAATGTTTTTTTTTTTTTTTTTGGGAGCTATATGATATACAGCAATATATTCCTTAGTCAATTAAGCCATTTTTAATGGAAAATTATAGCTCTTTCATATTTCTCTATAGATTTAAAGAGTATCAACTCATTGTTAACGTCAACATTATATGTTTTATGATAAAAGAGATTCTAATTCAGCGACCCCATAACCATAAAAAAAATCGTTCAAAATCATAAATCGAAAGAAAAAATATATATGGGCTTTTTGGAGCTAAGAAGCTGTGGGTTTTTTTTTTGAACCTCGGATTCGAATTCAGCGGCACAACATCCATAAGGTATACACAATTCTGAGGTCCTGTAATTTACAAGGAACGCCTCTCTGTCATGCCTTCTTCTGCCTGTTTCATAATTATAATTATCTAAAGATTTATTGTGCTACTTACTACACCAAGAGCTCCTCAGCTAGTTGAACTCCCGAAACAAGCTTAATTATTTGAAGTGGGTGACATCGAGCATCAAGAAAAATCCAATCTCCAATCTCACATAACCTACAAGTGGTAAAAACCGTGATGCCCTTCTTGCTCAGGTGCAGTGTTCAGCAAGTAACCCAGTCAGTACCCTAAGGCAATGTTTACCCAATTGGATTATTTTTTTGAAGCTATGTAAATTATAGGAGTTGCTTGGCCTGCCGTATTCTTGCCTGTGTTTAAATTTCGTATGAAGTACTCCTCTTTTCGTAGTAGCTGTTTGGTGTTTTGTCTGATACGATAAATTGCACTTTGGTTCATTCAAAAAGAGCTTGAGCACAATTACCACGCACAAAAAAAACCAAATCCGAGTATACTTCTAACAAAATTTTTTTTATTGTCTTGCAGTGAAATATTTGGGTCTATTGGCCATGTCGAAAATACTGAAAACGCATCCAAAAAGCGTGCAAACCCATAAGGATTTGATATTGGCATGTCTGGACGATAAGGATGAGTCGATACGCTTGCGTGCACTGGATTTACTGTATGGCATGGTGTCAAAAAAGAATCTCATGGAGATTGTAAAACGTTTGCTGGGTCACATGGAGCGTGCTGAGGGCTCGGCTTATCGTGATGAGCTACTGTACAAGGTCATAGAAATTTGCTCACAAAGTTCCTATTTATATGTCACCAATTTTGAGTGGTACATGACGGTGCTTGTGGAACTTATACAACTGGAGGCTGGCTCCAAGCATGGTATATGTTTTTAGAGAACTGTTTAGTTTAATTCTTGTTTATAATTAATCGATGTATTATTTATTAGGGCGTCTGATTGCCGAGCAACTGTTGGATGTGGCCATACGAGTGCCCGTTGTGCGTCAATTCGCTGTAAATGAAATGACAAACCTGTTGGACACATTTGTTGTGTCCTCACAGAGTAATTCTATGTATGAGGTGCTTTATGCAGCCGCCTGGATTGTGGGCGAGTTCTCGAGGTAAATAATATAATCATTAATGCATGCATTTAAGTATATTCACAGTATGGAATTTATTTCTTTTAGCGAACTGGATGATGCAGAAAAGACTTTAAATATATTATTACGGCCACGCCAGTTGCCCGGCCATATACAAGGTGTCTACGTGCAGAATGTCATTAAATTATTTGCGCGTTTGGCCACAACATGTCTCGAATTACAGGATGCATCTGGTATAGTGCGCGTAAGTACGATACGATTTTTTTATCAATTCCATAATAAACATTGATTTTTTTATGCAGCTGTGCGATCATGTGCTGGACAAACTGCAGCATTTCAATGGCTCCAGCGACATCGAGGTGCAGGAGCGAGCCAACTCAGCTTGCATACTCATTGAGATGTTGCGTGCACAATTAGAAAGCTCTTCAACAGAAACCGATTCGTCTGCACAAATTGACAATTTACACGTAGCCGATCAAGAGCTTACACCAGCGGATGGACTGACAACTATGCCCATGACCATAACGACGACGCCATCGGCCATACCAACGTTAGCTATTGAAATCGTACAGGAGATAACACTATTATTTGCTGGTGAACTTATACCTGTAGCGCCCAAGGCGCAGCGCAAAGTGCCACTGCCGGATGGTCTGGACTTGGATGAGTGGATAAATCCACCTCCACCAGAGGACGGTAGCAGCTCATCGTCGGAGCATGACAAGGATGAACTCTTTGTCAGCGCCACATATGGGCAAGCGGACGGTGAGGTTGGCAGTGGCAGCACCAAAAGACGTCAAAGCCTAGAATTGACGCCTGAGCAGATCGAACGTCAACGCAAGGCACGCCTCATCGAGCAGTCGAACAATCCTCATTACTTGAAGTCCTCACCTGCGGCAACTGGAACAGCAGCTGGTAGCAGCAATAATTCGAATGCTGATCAATATGATAATATTGATGATATACCCATAACCGAGCTGCATTTGGATATGGAGGGTGTTCCCGCGCTGCGTGTTGGCAGTAAGTGCTGCTTGCAAATTGCGAGATTGTTTTCTAAATAATGTAACCCTTGTAAAAATTTTGCAGTTGTTAAACGTTCAGATAAATACTTGCTGCAGGATCAGCAGCAGAAGGATGGCAGTCGCGCGAGCGGAAAGGAATCCAAAAAGAAGCATAAAAAGCGCAAGAAGAGCAAAAAATCAAAAAACAAAGTGGCTTACAATAGCAGCTCTGAATCCGACGAGGGTAAGTAATAGACAAAAACAACGGTTGCCATTTTTGAGAGGTCTCACCAAACCAATTTTTTTTTTATGAGACTAAAAACTATCTGTATGTTATATTTGGATTACATTTTGACATCCGGATTTGTTGATAGTGAAACAACATAAATTAAAAGCTGCATCTAGTCAAAACTACAAGATCGAAATTATTCCAAAAATGGTCGCTTGAAGGCTGAGATAATTGCATAGGCTTAACACATTTAAAAAAGTTTTTTTACACTTGGTATTAGGAGCATATTAAAAATGCCAAACGTATTTAAACCACAAAAAATTATTAATATATGATTAATGCTCTTACATAGAACCGAAACCCATGCACATTGTCAATACAACGCTCGATATGCCCGAGGGCGTAACGCTGTCCGATAGCGAGGATAAGGACGGCAAATACGATCCAAATGATCCACATCGCGCACTTGATATTGAGCTGGACATGTAAGTAACGTAAATTTAAAGTAAAAAATTTTGTGCATTAATTCATAATAATAAAATTTATACGCAGAGCTATATTTGAAGGACCAACTGGAAAATTAAAGGACAAAGCCAAAACGGCAACAAGTGCCCAAAACAAACATAATTCTGAAGTACCCACAGAAACTGAAGCAATTGTGGGTGTGTCATCAGCTGGCAAAAAAGAGAAAAAGAAGGATAAGGGGCGCGAGAGGTCAGAGAAGTCGTCACGCAAAGCGCACAAAGTGCCGGATTTAATCGATGCGAATAGTCCAAGCAAAACAACTGTGACAATGGATAATAGCGCCAACAACAATATACTGATGGACACTGTCAATATCCGCCACCACAAAAAAGATAAAAAAAAAAGAGAGAAGGAAAAGAGCGCACAAAAGTCCTGCGACGCAGATGGGGCTAACAGCACGCCTTCCAATATTATTGATGTAGACATGTTGCAATTGGCCAGCCAAAGCGATGCGGCGCCCATCAAAGTGTCCAAAAAGAAGCATAAAAAAGATAAGTCCTCTTCTTCCTCACAGCACAAGCAGAAGCATTCCCATAGGGAAAAGTCTCCAGCTACAACAGCAGCAGAGGATGTTTCCTCCTCCGTCACTCACCGGCAGTCAATCAGCGAAAATTCCATACTCGACTATGAGCAGCCACTGGGCATCTCAACGCCCAGCAAAGAGGTTTTTTAGGTTTTAGTTAGTCGTTGGGCTCAGCTTTTATTTAATTCATTTTGATTGAATACAATTTTTGTCATGAAGTTTTTTGTTTCATTTAGTTAGAGTTCTACGATTAAATTTATCGCTGCGATATAAAAAAAAAACAAAAAATTGAACAAATGCTATTTGGTAAACCACTTTATATATAGCATATACATATAAATACATATTGTAAATTAAAAAGGATTAAAAGAAAGACGCCCATCATTTATCATCATTTATTTCACATGTTTATGTGAGTGAACAACAATAACAAATTGTGTAAACTATTTTATAAAAGTATTTCAAAATAAAGCATGTAATTCGCACTCACACACACACACCCACACTACTTACAATATATATAAATAAGAAATAAAAACAAATTATATATATATATATATACAAGTAATATATACATGATGATAGAAGCAAGATACAAAAATTATGCATACTTTATGTATGTATATATTAAAGTTGAATAAATCTAAAAATATGCAAAAATAAAATCGTTTGATATTAAAGTAATTAAAATGTGTTATAGGCGCTGTATAAGCTAAGGCTGGTTTGTATTCTCTAAGCAAAAGAGTTGTTACATACATATATTTAGAAGTTACATATACACTGTCACTAAGTATGCCTGCCAATTTAGATTCCAGTTTGTACGTGTTTTGCGAAAGTTTTGTAGTTATTTATAAAATTTGAATTTTTGAGTTAACAAGTTTTCTTTTTTTTTTTGCCCATTCAGAAATTAATAACTTATAAAAATAAAATCTGTATATAATATTGTTGTCATATTATATCTTTTCATCACATAGTAAATCATTCTATTAAAAAAAAAAACATTAACTTATATTAAAGAGTAGTTTGCAGACGTATTTTTCTGCTGCTTTCGACGTTTAGCCAAATGTACATTCAAAAAGAAAGCCAAACTTGGCCAAGCGTTAAACGTATAGTGTTGAACTATATGTGTTTTGAAAAGTGACTTTTGATTGTATAAAAACCGTATTATAGAAATATTATCCACTCCTTGTGGATTATTTCACTGCGGCAACATTGGATTCTTGAATAACTTTATGTTTTTAATTAAATCCATTGTGCTGCCAGTTGTGTGCATTGAATGTACTTAGGAAATTGCCTTCTGATGGTTTGCCTAACCAAACGATACATTAGCGAATCGGCTTATTTCAGAAGTATTTACTGTAGATTATACATTATTCAATATTATTGTCCTTTTGGTTTATTTTTTCCCAAAATACTCACCAATTTCAGTATTGATGACATTTTTCTGTTCACAACAGTTTGCACTCCGTTCACAAGATTGTTTCAGCAGTTGGCACAACATATACGGCTGGACGCCATTTACAGCACCCTCAAGTGCCAATTGCTTCCCATAATGCTTAAAAAAAGCTGACTCCTGATCACTTACAAATGTTGACCTTGTAGCCAAATTGTTTTCTTTCTGATCATTTGACTTAGCAGACATGGAATTCTGAAGTGGGCATTCTTTCTCGATTAAATATGTATAGCTGCAAGTTGTGGATGTTGAATCAATATCAGAAGTTTCCTCTTGTTGGTTTGACTGACTAGACATTAGATCCGTGGTTTGGTTTATTAAAGTCGTATTTACTGCAGATAAGTTTGCACTCCGTTCACAAGATTGTTTCAGCAGTTGGCACAACATATACAGCTGGACGCCATTTACAGCACCCTCAAGTGCCAATTGCTTCCCATAATGCTTAAAAAAAGCTGACTCCTGATCACTTACAAATGTTGACCTTGTAGCCAAATTGTTTTCTTTCTGATCATTTGACTTAGCAGACATGGAATTCTGAAGTGGGCATTCTTTCTCGATTAAATATGTATAGCTGCAAGTTGTGGATGTTGAATCAATATCAGAAGTTTCCTCTTGTTGGTTTGACTGACTAGACATTAGATCCGTGGTTTGGTTTATTAAAGTCGTATTTACTGCAGATAAGTATGAATTAATATTAATGTCTTTTTGGTTTATTTTGCCACATAAAACTTACCAACTTTAGAATTGATGGAATTGTTTTGCTGAGATTGTTGCAGGGGCTGGAACCAATTGTATAGTTGGGAGGTATTTGTGGCTCCCTCAAAAGCCAATTGCTTGCCAAAATGATTGTAGAAATCTGACTCCTGGCGCACAGCGTAATCACCAATAGAAGTTGCGTTTGAACTGATTGCCGAATACTTTTCATCATAATAATTTGACGGAGCCAAATTTTGATTCTGACGTGGGCTTTCATTGTGAGTTCTGCGTATTGAATATATTTCAGAAATCCGCTCCAGACTGTTTGACTGCTCTGGCAATAGAACCGAGGGCTGACTTTCTCCAGGCGAATTTACTGCAAATTAACATGATTGAATGTTAAGGGCATTTTTAAAAAACAAACTTACCACAATCAGGATTGATAAGATGGTCCTGTTGAGATTCATTTGTAATACCTTCAACAGATGGTTTCAGGGGCTGGACCACGTTGTACAGATGGGAGCCATTTGTGCCTGTCTCAAGTGCCAGTTGCTTTCCATAACTTGTAAAAGTTGCGCTGGTAGCCAAATTGATATTTTCCCGATCATTTGAATGAGCCAACATTTGACTGTTGACTTGACTTGTATTTTCAATTGAAGCTAAATGAGATTTTGCATAACTATGGTCTGACTGGACAGACAACAAAACAGTGAGCTTGCTTTCTCCAATCGGATTTACTGCATATCAACATGATTCAATATTAAGGGCTTTTGTTTTACATTTTTCGCAAAACACTTACCAACTTCATGTTGGCTGGGATTGTTATATTGAGATTTATTTAAAGACATACAATAAGCCTTTTTAGGTGAAAGTCTGAACCCGTGTTTGTCGTTGCCGTCATTTGCGACTCGTCGCAAGTTTTCCTTGTGTAAGGATGGACGCGTATTGTCAAATTCGTTACGTTCTTTATATTCACGATCCATGACTCAGCAAACAATTAAAAGTAATTACTTGGTAAATATATTACAATTTTATATTCAGACAAATAAAATTTGTATACAAGCAAAGACGCATTACAACTACCGTTATGATGATGCTGTGTCTGCGATAGTTCGAAAGAGCGGATCATTGAAGTGAATTACTATGCAGATTAAACTAGATCAGTGAATCCTGCTCAATTGTTTATCGGTTCCTTTCGTTCGCAGCTGATGCTCAGTTCATGTTGTCAAAAAAAGTTCAGTACTTCATTTGTTTTGAGCGATGTATGTAGATTCGACAAAATGAATGCAATATAGTTTGTACGTAAGATTAGCATGTCATTTTGAATGCGGAATTGATTAATTAAAAATTGCATTAAATTAATTTTAAAGACAAATAATATCACTAACGACTAATTATGAAAAATCATGACATCATATCACGTTATCTATACATATGTCTGAGCATCAATAGAAGCCAGGAAAACTAAATTAAAAAAAAGACATTTATTTACTTTTGACTCAGCTTATAGAACGGCTGCTCGGCGAAAATGCTAAAATAACTTCTCCCCGAAGGTGCCAACTTGTACAACAATACAGGAGTTTCAAATAGTACGACTGTTAGCCAATTCAGTTAATCAGGACATTTTACCTAGTGAAATGCTACCTTTATATCCAGGAGAGAAGCATGTCCTAGTTGACAGGAGCGATGCGTTTTGTGATGCCTTGCGTGGATAGGGCTTTCTTCATACTTAGAGGAACCTTCATAGCGTCTTATCGTGCTGCAGATTTACAACCCTCTACGAGTTGTGGTAGGGGATCTGACTTGCTAATAAGCAATTCTTAATAAAAAATACCTCGTCCTCGTCGAAAAGGTTGAACTCACTTAAGCAGGATATGGCCTAGGAGCTAGGCGCTCCAGATGGCTATTCTTTAGATACATCCACGCTGACGAGAGGTCTTCAGACGTAATTTTAGGAAGAGACAGACTTCTACGGAAAATTATATCCGATGAAGGTATTGACTGGGGTTAATGCAAATTTTTTTTTAATCCTAATATGACTGTGGACTGGGCCATGAATAAAAGATTAGCAAGTGGGTATACAAGAACATCAGAAGATTATAATCCAAAAATACAAAAAAAAAAAAAATAAATAAAACTCAAACTTTTGAATAACTCCACTTTACAAAAATAAAAAAAGTTTTGGCTGTATGAAATTTTCAAGAAGTTTTTGAGTATATCTCGTTTTATTAATTTATAAGTAAGATTATCTCTTTAGCTTTATTTACTGGGCCAGTTTAGGCGAAAATGAAGATTAAAATATTAAATATGCAAATGTTAAAAAAATAATAATTCTTAGTTATTTTTTTAGATAGATTTGTTACGTTTCTTTTATACCTATAATACCAACGTTTTACATTTATTTCCTCTTTTTTATTTTACTAGTTTAACAAGCAGCGATTCTATTATATTTAAAATTTAAAACTTTTAACTTTTTTAAGTTTATATTTTAACAAATGGCTGGCGTTTCAATGTCTTTTTTTATATTTCTTCATTTGTATTTAAAAATTACAAATATAAAACAAAAAACTCAATTACGATTTAGTGATTTATAATATAATCATGAGATTAAATTAATTAAACATGAGATACACCATGCAAGGTGCTTTTTAAATTTTGATTAATACTGTGCCTAATTTTGCATTTTTTTGGCTTTAATTTTCACACGAACTTTGAATTCCTAGACTTCATGTATTCGAGATGTTTTTAATTCAGACGGATTAATTAGAACGCTAAGCGCTGCTAAGCAATAATAAATGTGCTTTTTAAATGTTAATTTATTACAAATTCTTTTGACATTAGCTACATTAAAAACACGAGTTTTACATAATTAGGTAACAATTCAGGGATACATAATTATATAATTTCTTTTCGTGTTCGTTTAAGTTTACATTTTATTTATTAACTGTCTTAATGTGTGTGGCATTTATGGATTGTTTTTTTTTTATCAATTGACAGCTTACAAGATTTCACAGCAAGATGAATTCAAATAAACCAGTTGTTGACTCCGTCGCATCAGTAATCCCTTATTCTGATGCGTTTCAATTCGATGTGCAGATTTATGTAAAAATTTGTTGTTGGCGTGTGTTACACGTTTGGGCGAGAATTTGTTGTAAAACTGGCTGGGATTTTCTTTCTGTTATTCTTCGTACTGACTTTTTTGTGTTAGTAAGGAAGAGCTGCTGCCTGCTTTATGGTTTGAACCAAACACATTGCTCAAACGCATGTGCTCGAAGGTAAGGGGCGCACTAAGACTTGTATCTTGCTTCTTGTAATATTCATTAAAGTCCAGACGTGTTCCAAACAGTTGCAGATTTGGATCGTTGCTGATATTTAGGGCATACAAAAAGGATCGTACAGCCTTTCCATACGACTTAGCAATAGTTTCTAAAGTGCAACAGCATGTAATCAATTTCTGCTCGAACATTTTATGCTCCTGATCACGTTCCATCTTTTGTTCGGTAGTCACACCATAGCTTCCAGTGCTCTCCGAGTCGGCTATGCGTTTTTGATACTGTTGACGTGCTTTCAGCTCTTTGAAACATGCTTCATAAAAGTTAGATTGCCAATTCTCTAGCGTAATTATGTTGTCATAAACGGCTTCCAAGCTATCGCCCATTTGCTGTCCTGTGTTTACAAAACATCCTACTGAAATAGTTGAAAGAAATTTTGAATGTGCTTCAAGTATTTCATCCAGCTCTTTGGCCTGCTGCACGTGTTTTTGCAGCTCCACCCAATTACATTCAATAACTTCGAAGAGCACATAATATTGTACTTGATGCACAAAATGCATTATTTCCGAGGTAAACAAGTGCAAGCGATAAGAAGCTTTGCCAATTTCAGCGCTCATACTGCGCAAAGCCTGAAACGATAGGAAAAAACAAAACAATTAGTTAAAATACCTTTGGTTGCAAGTTTCCATTTTGACATTCAGGAAGATGGCGTACGTTAAAGTCGGGCGCGGACGACTTTGGGATACCCTGTACGACTTCTTGCAATAAAATCCGGTAAATTGCTTACGAACACCAAAAGACATTTGATTGCCAAATTAGATTATGATACCTTCATAAACAACCAAAAACAGACGAATTTTTAATCAACAACTTTTTTTCGACCGATCGGCCCTATGGGAGCTATATGATATAGTCAACCGATTTTGATCAAATTTGGTACAGTGATCTCTAAAAAACATTTGAATGTCAAATTTGGTTACAATATCTTCACAAACAAACGAAACACAAAAAATTTTGTACAAAAATCGTTTTTTTGACCGATCTGCCCTATGGGAGCTATATGATATAGTCAACCGATTTTGATAAAATTTGGTACAGTGTTGAAAATCTCTAAAAAAACTTCTGAATGCCAAATTTGGTTACAATATCTTCACAAACAAACGAAACACAAGAAATTTTGTACAAAAAGCGTTTTTTTGACCGATTGGGCCTATGGGAGCTATATGATATAATCAACCGATTTTGATCAAATTTGGTACAGTGTTGAACGTATCTAAAAAACTTCTGAATGCCAAATTTGGTTACAATATCTTCACAAACAAACGAAACACAACAAATTTTGTACAAAAAGCGTTTTTTTGACCGATTAGTCCTATGGGAGCTATATGATATAGTCAATCGATTTTGATCAAATTTGGTACAGTGTTGAAGATCTCTAAAAAACATTTGAATGTCAAATTTGGTTACAATATCTTCACAAACAATCGAAACACAAAAAATTTTGTACAAAAATCGTTTTTTTGACCGATCTGCCCTATGGGAGCTAAATATAAATGATATAGTCAACCGATTTTGATCAAATTTGGTACAGTGCTTGGGAACTAGTAAGTGCCAAATTTGGTTACGACATCTTCATAAACAACCGAATTATCCATCTAAAACTTTTTGTTTTTTTCGAGGTCCTCTGAAACACCCCTATGGGAGCTATATAATATAACCCCGATATCAAAAAAAAATAAAATAAACTTGTCTCCCCTGACATAATAGCGCATCTAATCTGAAAATTTGGTTGCTCTAGCTCTTACCATCTCTGAGATCTAGGCGTTCATACAGACAGACGGACAGACGGACATGGGTATATCGACTTCTCTAGTCACCCCGATCATACTTTGGGTAACTTTGAGGGGTCTCTGACGTCTCCTTCTGTATTTTACATACATTTTCGGCTTGCACAAACTTAATATACCCTTTGTACCATACGGTACAGGGTATACAAAGCGGCTGCCAAACATACATAGTTCTTTTTTTTTTTAATCATGACTTTGTCAATTCGTATATTGCATATAAAAAAACAAACGTTTCTTGTTTGAAACATAAAAATAACGTAAATATTTAAAAATAAAACAAAATTGCTCATCGATTGGTTTATCATCGGAACTAATTTTAAAAGCTCAATTGAACTCGTTCTGAACGGCACAGTAAATCAACAATACTCATTGTTTACTTTGCGCTTACTATTTTAGTCGTTTAAAAAGTAAAAAAACAATGGCGCTATCAATTTTTAATGATTTACAAGCTGATCATCCGCGTATTTTGATTCCACAGCTATGCAAACAATTTTACAAACTTGGCTGGGTCACCGGCACTGGTGGTGGCATGAGCATTAAATACAAGTAACCGCATGACAATGTAAAACTAATGATTTACAATAAAATTTTGTATCTTGTACACCCCTACAGTGATGAGATTTACATAGCACCATCAGGCGTGCAAAAGGAACGTATGCTGCCGGAAGACTTGTTTGTGCAAAACATTGCTGGACAAGACTTGCAATTGCCGCCCGAAATCAAGGGCCTCACCAAAAGCCAGTGCACACCGCTTTTTATGTTGGCGTATAAAATGCGTGCAGCTGGCGCCGTCATACACACCCACTCGCAGCACGCCGTTATGGCAACTTTGCTTTGGCCTGGCAAGACGTTTCGCTGCACTCATTTGGAAATGATAAAAGGAATTTACGATGATGATAAAAGTCGATATTTGCGCTATGATGAGGAATTGGTTGTGCCAATCATTGACAATACACCGCATGAGCGAGACTTGGCCGCAAGCATGGAAAAGGCCATGATAGAATATCCTGGTTGCTCCGCAGTGCTCGTGCGACGTCATGGTGTCTACGTGTGGGGCCAGACGTGGGAGAAAACCAAAACTATGTGAGTATTAACTATATGGAATAGCGAAATTCCGAAATTTTTCAAACTAAGCGGAACTTCTATTCTTACAGGTCTGAATGCTATGATTATTTGTTTTCCCTTGCTGTTGAAATGAAAAAAGCAGGTCTGAATCCTGAAAAGTATAAGACAGCTTAAATATGTCTGTATATATATATAGTATGTACAATAAACTGTTTCTAGTTAACAAATGTTTAAAGGTTTTAAGATCGTTATCAGCTGTTTTATTGCTTTAAAATTCAAATCGCAGAAACTGTGTACTTTGCACTAAACTCTGCTAAGATTCTGTTGTTTGCCCTAACAGTGCTTATCGATAACAGCGGCAACTGTCATTATAACAGCAACTTGTTATAGTTAGAGCGCGGAGCGCGTGAGAACAACAGAGCGTTGAGAGAGCAAATGCGTAAAAGAAACCAAATAAAATCGACGATTGCACGCTATTAGCTCATTATTTAGCTTTTTCAATTCCAAGTGTAAGCATTAAAGTGTGAATAATTTTTTTTTTTTTTTATGTGAACAGTGAAACTTAATAAAAGTTAATCAATTGCATGGACTAATAGTTAAATCTTTTTTTTAGTTAAATAAGTCCCCGACCTTTACAAAATGTCGCTGCAATCCGATGCCGTGTTCCAAAAAATTATCGATGGACTTAAGGAAAATGCGGCAAAAGCTAAGGCTGTGAACGGCGTTTTTGTCTATAAAATTACCAAGGATGGCAAAGTAGCCAAGGAATGGAGTAAGTATTATCATATTTCGCATACAGCTGCCAATTTACATACAACCATAAAGACACGTATGTAGTCTATATAGTTTTGTGTGCATGAGCGAAGTTCAAAGTGCGACACATGTCATGTACTTCGCTCCAGCTGTTTATTGAACCCCGCCACTAACACCATGTTTTGTAATTGCATTTAGCTTTGGATTGCAAAAACGCCAAGGCCTATGAGGGTCCCCCGCAGGGCGTCAAGGTGGACACTACATTAACTGTTGCCGATGAGGATATGGTTGACATTGCCTTGGGCAAACTGAACCCACAGGCTGCATTTATGAAAGGCAAATTGAAGATTGCCGGCAACATAATGCTGACACAAAAACTGGCGCCGCTGCTCAAGGCCGACGCCAAATTGTAAATGCATATGGTCATTCCAATTCCCTGCCCCAAATATAAAACAGCAGTTAAAAGACTGCTTCATATTGTTTCAACATAATTACATTATTTGTACGGGTTTAACACTGTGTGTGTATATATATTTTCTATATATATATATATATATATATGTATATGTTTATATGAATAATTAGAAAATAATACCAAAAAATTGTACATGTCGTTGTTGTGTTTTGCATACACAAATGTCCAGCACATGAGTTGGATCAATAAATTGGCACAAAACTGAGACTATGTTTGCACAATGTACTTTGAAACTTTAAATTTCTAGATTAAGCTTTGGCTTATCAGTGGGGAGTGCAACGAATAATAATACACAATCACTTTATGGATTAGATTACAATGATTATCTTATCCACCTAATAATTTTTAGAATTCATATAGGAATTTGAAACTATTTTGTATATAAAACTCACTATAAGAATAGATGACCTACAACCCGAATTAAAGGGAGCTTAAATAAGAGTATTTTTTAAGGCGGGAATAAGGAAAAATTTAATTAATTCGCATGGAGCAATTTAGTTTTTTCCGTTTTTTTACACTTGAGGTCAGCAAAAACGTGGTTGAAGTATTAATAGTGGGACTGGTTACTGTTTGGTATTAATTAAAGGTCTGTGACGCTTGAGCGCATTAACTGTCTATATGAAAATAATGTAATACCAAACATTGTACTCACTTTGGAATTGGCCATTTGTTCCATCCATATTTTGGTAGATAAAACGAATTCCATGTGCTTCATGCGCCAAAGCGGCTTAAAGAGCGATTTATATACAGGCATACTGGGTTCCAGCATTGTGGCTAATGGACCCTGTACTGTGTATTGCAATGAAATAACGTCCCAGCCGCAATCGCCAGAGTATGCCGTTTGTACGGCCACATCCAAATGGTTGAGTATTTCAGGATCGTCGTATTGTGCGTTGGTGTAGCGTAAGGCGGCATCAAGCATCACCGAGAGATCGTGTGCGTATAACTCATTACCCATCTTCTCAAGCTCGTCCCTAAAAGGCAAAAAAAATTTATTATAAAATGCTGCAAAATCTTTGAGTTTATATCCTACTTCATGTTCTCAATCAGTATGCTAACAAAATCGCCTTGGCCAAGCAGCAGATAGCGTCGCATTCCATGCAAATGATCTAGCAGCTTGTGTGGTCCCACCATAACATCCAACACATGCTTGGAAGTCTGCTGATAGGAGGTTTCAATCGCGCCATGCAAGCTGGTGTCTTCTGCATATGCGAAAATTTGCGAAGCTGCCAAGAAAAAAATTTAGATTAGTTAAACCAGTTATTGATCAAATAAACAAGCTCTTACGATTATTCTCAATGGTATGCTTTAGCCTCTCATAACCTTGGACCAAATCCCGAATTTCACATACCTGGCGCAGAAAATTAACGCTTTTACCAGTTTTAAGTATTTTATCGGCCAGTTCCAGAGGCACAAACTTTGGCAGCATACTCATGCGCAACCGAAACTTATCGTGCCATAGTCGATCGGCGCCTACTTCGTCCATTGATTCGATAAAAAACTCCGCGTAGGTATCATCAATGCCACCATCAAGCATCCACTTGGAGATCATTCGTACAAGCGGTCTGCAAATAGCCGTCAACAAGTCATGTGCCATTTGATTGACAATTGGATTTCCATGATCTAAATATTCATATACAACCGAGGCTAGCTGGCCACCTTTTTTCATTTGACAAGCGTTACCAATTTTAGTTAACCATTGCAGACGATGCAAAGGCTTTAAATACCACGCTAAGAGATCCGTTAACGTTAGGTTCTTGTTTGATCTTGTTAGCCAGCTTTTCTCGCGATCGACATAATCACGCATTTGAGTTCGTTGGCCCTGAAACAGCCTATCCTGCAGCAGTACAACCTCGCGTAGGAAACTGGTAATCTCTTCCTTTAATACCGTTATGAAAGCCTGGCCCATGCAGCCCATGGCATTAAAGCCAGTTGATGTGTTGGCAAATTTGGAAACTCGATCGTAGTAGTATCCCAGTTCGGACAAGCGCAACAAAGTACCTGCTTCCGCGAAACTCAGTGATTTTATATTTAAAGGGTCCAGCTTAAAGCGACCCGTAATGACATCCTTCTTGAGATAAAGGCCCTGTGTTCCCATAAATGAATAGATGGCACTTTGTACCACATCATTCACGCTATTAATGTTGTTCTTCTCTAAGTAGTCAGGCAGCTGATGTGGCTTAAGGCTAAAGACGTCTCGAACTGGTTTATAGATGAATGATAATTTTTCAGGTTCTTCACCGTTCAATAATGCTCCTCGTACTGCTTGCACGCCATTTGAGTTATTGTTATTAGTATCATTATTGTTGACACTGTTTGATTTTATTGCCATCTTTGCTAATTGCATTTGCAAGCCATTGTTGTCCTGCTGATGACCGTTGGTTTCACGGCTGTTCGAATCTATGCTGGCGCTGTTCATGGTACATAGCAAAAAATGAAGCAGCTTATGGCGCCGACTTTCTTCGATGGGCTGCAAGGCAAAGGATTAAAGACACATCAAAAGGATATTAAATTGCTTACCGCTTGTGTTAATTTATCATAGAATTTCTTAAACAAGTCGCCTGGTTGTTCCTCTATGCTGTCATTCGATTGGGCGTTTAGCTTGTTCACGATTTTCTGTAAGCAATCCTTTTCGGAAAGGGGCAATGTACTGCCAATGGCATTGGGACTCTGCATAACATATTGCGCGGCATGCATTATCATTTGCGCTGAACAAGTAATTAGTTTAAATTAAAACTAAAAAACATTTAAATTAAGTTTGTTTCGTCACTTACGATGCCTCTGCCCCTCGCTGCCATAAACGGATGTGCAGAGTTTGGAGAGTAAGTCCGTAATATCATTGGAAGTATTGTTGTGTGTGTTATTGAAATTTTCAGAGCCTTGCTGCTGTGACATCTTTACGATTTTCAGGACTTCGCCGCGTTTCAATACAAAATCTTTATTTGTTTATTATTGCTGCAGAAAAAAAAATGCAATAAATTATTGTCTTTAGCTAACACAGTTGTCTTCGCTTTAATTTTTCGCGCGCGCCTAAGTCAAAGAAAAGAGATAAACCTTTTGGTATTGAAAGCTAGCGTTTAGATGCAAGCGACAGCTGTGCTTCTATATTCAGATACTGTTGTAGGATATGATGCGCCTGCTTTGTCACTAATAACCTAGAAAATGATTGCGATAAGGAAAACTGGGATATATCTTCTTATTTTAAACTCTCGCTTACCAACAAATTCTTAAACAAAAACTGTTTGTTAGAATGAGAAATAAATAAAACAAAACGAAAGAATATTGCCAGACTGTTAAACTGAACAGAGTTGCATCTCCATGTATTATCAACTAATTTTAGCGATATTCACTTGGGGCTGCCTATCGATAGTAAAAGTTAAAAACATTTTTGCCACGAAGCCGCCGCATAAAGTTTACGTGAATATTTTTGTTTTTCTTTTATTTCGCATCTCTGTTGAGTCTATAACATAGAGAGAAGGTAATTTATAAGATGCAAAAGTCTTAAATATAAAAGACAATATGCAATTATGTGTACTTTTACACAGGCAAGACAAATACGCAACGTAGTTCAGCCAGCGCCGAACCGGCATTTTGTGGCAAAATCATGACCGCGACGGATGTAGGAAACAGCGGCGCAGCAGCAAAGGCGAAAAATGTTCTAACATGGGAAAAACAGGAACATCTTGTTAAATTTTCCATTCTCATTTTGGCAGCTGTCTTGTGTAAGTTTATTACTAAAATTATATCAAAATTGCGGTAGCTATAGCCGGTGAGCTACTACGCATTGCAGTACTGAGATACGATATGTGGGCGTATAGATGATTGCTGGTGTGTGTGTGTGCCTGCGAACCCAAAAATTTAAATATTTCAAAAATACTATTTACATGTAGCTGCTGGCACAATAGAACAAGTTTTGCAAACTATGCCAAAATCGAATTGCATATGTATAAAAAGCATGTATATAAATACATATGCGTCAATAGTTAACTAGTTCCGTCAGTTGAAGACAATAGGCAACCCTAAACGATAAATAAAATCCACATCGTTCACTGAATCGCTCGTTGCCTAGTTCAGTTCCACTCGTTAGCTGGTACACTTATCACTTGATTTTGATTTTTACAGCGTTCGCTACACGTTTATTTTCGGTTCTGCGATTCGAGAGTGTGATCCATGAGTTCGATCCGTACTTTAATTACCGCACCACGCGGTTTTTGGCCGAGCAAGGCTTCTATAAATTTCACAATTGGTTTGATGATCGAGCCTGGTATCCATTGGGCCGTATTATTGGCGGCACAATCTATCCAGGATTGATGGTTACTTCAGCCGCACTATACAGGCTTATGTGGCTGCTAAACATTACCGTCGACATACGAAATGTGTGCGTTTTTCTGGCGCCATTTTTCTCTTCATTAACCACACTGGTCACCTATGCCCTAACTAAGGAAATACACGTGAGTACAAAAAAAAATTGAAGGTTAAGGTAGACAGACACGTGTTTTACAAATGTGATATTTTGCATTTTTACTTTTCCTTTACAGAGCACAGGCGCTGGTCTGGTAGCTGCAGCGCTTATTTCCATTGTGCCTGGTTATATATCACGCTCCGTGGCTGGTTCCTATGACAATGAAGGCATTGCGATCTTCTGTATGCTGTTTACATATTTTTTGTGGATAAAGGCGGTTAAAACGGGCACAATATTCTGGTCCGCCATGTCTGCCCTGGCATACTTTTATATGGTTTCCTCCTGGGGTGGTTATGTGTTCCTTATAAATCTTATACCGCTACATGTGCTAGCCCTCATGCTCACTGGACGCTTCTCACATCGCATCTATATAGCGTACAGCACGCTGTACTGTGTTGGCACTATACTCTCCATGCAGATATCGTTTGTTGGCTTTCAGCCCATTCAAAGCTCGGAACACATGCTGGTACGTTTATTTTAATAGAATTTTTAATGATATGTGTGTGAAACGTGGTAGACTTAAACTGATGATTACTTTTGTAATTCTTGATAGGAAGAGTATGACACATAATGAGTACTAACAAAAAAGCTGATAGCCGCCAAGAAAAACTAACATTTTTTATATTCACTAACATTTCATAACTATTAATATGTTTAATTAAATGTTTCAGGCATTGGGGGTGTTTGGACTTTGCCAAATACACGCATTTGTTGATTATCTGCGTTCACGCATGCCCAAGGATCACTTTGATTTGCTGTTCAAGACACTAGTTTCCAGTGTCCTTACCCTGGTGCTAGTGGTCGGCACACTACTGACAGTTACTGGAAAAGTGTCTCCATGGACGGGTCGTTTTTACTCGTTGCTAGATCCATCATATGCCAAAAATCACATTCCAATTATTGCGTCCGTGTCAGAGCATCAGCCCACATCCTGGTCATCATTCTACTTTGATCTACAGGTATGTGATATATTATTAGCAATGCCTTGTATAAACGCTGATGACGCTGAAACGCATATTATGAGTGCGCCTTAAAGTCCATGGATATTATTTCCATCACCTAGTGATTACATGCACTTTGATCGCTGAGCTAATATTTAGTGACTTGTTAGCATTTTATAAATCTTTGTTAATGCCTTTTATGTTTCCTTGCAGATCTTGGTTTTCCTATTTCCAGCGGGCCTGTACTTCTGCTTTTCTAAGCTGACAGATGCCAATATATTTATTATCTTGTATGGCGTGACTAGCATTTACTTTGCGGTAAGTCTAGTTTTAAGTTACACTTTTAATACTACGTTTATATATATGTATATGTACATATTCAGGGCGTAATGGTGCGTCTAATGCTTGTGCTGGCACCGGTGATGTGCGTTCTTTCGGGCATTGCCATATCACATCTACTGGCCAAGTACATTAAGAGCGTCGATACTGGAGCACCCAAGCCTACGGAGAGCAAGCGGCAACACAAGAAGCTTGAGCAACAAAGCGGCGGCGTCAAGAGCGAGGTTGCAATTGGATTTGTTGCTGTTATAACATTGATGCTAGTTGTATATACGTTCCATTGCACCTGGGTTACCTCAGAGGCCTACTCGTCGCCTAGCATTGTATTAAGTGCACGCTCACACGATGGCGGCCGCATAATTTTTGATGACTTTCGCGAGGCCTATTACTGGTTGCAAATGAACACGCCTGAGGTTAGTACGATTGCGGCATAGGCATACCCATTAATTGAATCTTGAAAAGCAAAAACTTAATGATGAATACAATTTGTTATTCTTGATAGGAAGAGTATGAAACATAATGAGTACCAAAACAACAAGCTGAACTTGCAACAAGATTTAAATTGATATAAGATCACATTCGAAGCAAAAGCTAAACACAATTTTCCATTGTAGAATGCGCGCATTATGTCTTGGTGGGATTATGGCTACCAGATAACAGCTATGGCGAATCGCACGATACTGGTAGATAACAACACCTGGAACAACACACACATATCGCGGGTTGGACAGGCAATGGCTTCTTCAGAGGAGAAAGCCTATGAGATAATGCGCGAACTGGATGTGGACTATGTACTAGTTATTTTTGGTGGACTTACTGGCTACTCATCCGATGATATAAATAAGTTTCTATGGATGGTGCGTATTGGTGGTAGCACCGATCGGGGAGCTCACATCAAGGAGAAGGACTATTATGCAGCCAACGGAGAGTTTCGTGTGGATAAGGAGGGCTCACCCACGCTACTGAATTGCCTTATGTACAAAATGTGTTACTATCGCTTTGGTCAGATGTATACGGAAGGCGGCAAAGCACCTGGGTATGATCGTGTGCGTGCCGCAGAAATTGGCAACAAGGACTTTGAGCTGGATGTGCTGGAGGAAGCTTACACCACAGAACATTGGCTTGTGCGCATTTATAAAGTAAAAGATTTGCCAAATCGTGGCGTTTAAAGCTTACACTCGTTCATTGTCGCTCGTGGTCGTTTTGCTCTAAGTCTATCTCTCTTACACGCTTATATGCCGTTTTGTATTCAATCAGCCTCAAATCTATGCAATAGTTTTTCCCACCCAAAAATGTTTATAGAAATTAACTTTCAGAGCTACAAAATGCATTTAGAATCTCCTAATTTAGCTCTGAGTATTATTATATGTATTACAATAATTTGTTAGGTTTTGGCAATCCGCTTACTTTTTTCGGCTCAGTTAATAGTTTATATTTTTTTTATATAGTTTCTTAGAAGTTAATAAAAGCTGAACTAAAGCTGACAAAAATTTTGCATAATCCTAACATAAGCAAATAAAATATAAAAAAAAAAAAACTAAATATATAGCAACAAACTGATGCAAATTTTAATCTAACAAAACTGCGCTTTATTTTTGTTTAAAAACATGTATTAAGAAATAGTAATCAAAACATTCCCATCATACTGTGCTATATTAGAATATATAACAAATATGATTGGTACACCTTTGTTTAATCTTTCATCAGTTTTCATTTTTATATCTATGCACTTTGAGTGCAGACAGAGTGCTTGGAAGAACCTTTCAGCAAAATTTTGCAATTGATGGAAATTATGGCGACAGCTGCAAATCAAATTTAAGCAAAGTATAATAAAAAAGTAAAATTTTGAACTTTTTTTTTGTTTACAATACAATTGAAAAAATTTCTCGAACAATAATTTATTTCAAATTTATTTTCCAAAGATGCTTACTTTTTTTCAAGATGAATTTTGGTTTGTTCGTACTTGGCAGCAAAGCATAATAAACTAAAAAACTTGTTTTACATTTTTTATTTTCTTTCAAATTGTCAAAAAGCTTCATTTGTTAAATTTCATGAATCAATGGCAATGCGTCTGAAAAGTTGTCTTTTTCAATGTCTGATATAAATTTAGATTTTTTACAACAACAAAAAAAAACTTTTGATATCAATTAATCTACTATTTAATTTTGAATATGTTGTTGATGCTTTAGTTGCCTGTATAAATTATATTCAATGACGTCACGATGTCAATCTTTCTGTTATTCTTTCAGGAGAAGAAACTTTTCCATCCGACCTTGTACACAGCTAATCAAATCTTTAAAATGTATCTTTACCACATGCGAATGACAGCTAGAGTGTATAATCATCAAGACTTTTAAATTTAATAAGTTATTTCAAATTTGAGTCCTTTATGATCAAAGTTTCAAGATTTTATTACAAGAGTGATGCAAATATTAATTTAATAAACGTAGTTCGAGATGTCCTAAATGCAGGAGCGGCAATATACACATAGTTTTACGAAGTTTTAGTGTCCGTCGCCATTGGTGCTACCATTTGTCTTAGAATCACGCCCGACAGCAATAAACGACGTAACGTCCAATTTGGTGGCAAGAGCCTGGATCACATCCTTACCCTCGGCTGATTTGCTAATAATCAATGCATTGGTATCCAGCTCTAAGACGCGCGCCAACTTGCCCAGTATATCAGTTCCAGACAGGCGTATGACGCGCTTGTTGACCGCCTTTAATACCGGTTCATGTTGCTGCCGGTTCATGCTGACAATCTGATTAATCAACGTTTCCTGGCCAACCACGCCCAAAATGGTGCTGATTAGAGAAATAAGAGAAAAGTGTAATGTGATGGTGTAGTTTATAAGTCCCCAATGCAATACACATTTTAAAGGCACAAAACAGAAACCTTCCCGCATGTGCTTCAGAGCACCAAAAAAGGATTGAATAATAACTATTGAAAGAATATAGAAGAATCTCCTGTATTTAGATCTATGCTAGACCAATATACATTCTTACAAACCACCACTAATAATAAAAAAAATATAAATGTGTACTTACCTATCCTCCTCATCTATAACTGCCAGCTGATCAACCCGTTGTTGCTTCATCATTGCAATAGCCTCGCCAAAACTGGCGTTAGACTTTAGAACAGCTGACGGCGCATTCAGTTTTAGCTCGTTTATTGGCACATTCCACCACCAGTGTTTGTGCTCATTTTTCAGCTCCTTAAAACCTCGAGCCTCCATCCAGTTATCCGATACAAATTTGGTCATATAGTTACGTATGCCATCGGGTAGTATGACCACGCAACGTTGGCCCTCCTTTAATGTCTTGGCATATTGGAGTGCCGCATGCATTGCACCACCGCTAGAGCCACCACAAAGCAGTCCCTCCTCAGCGTTTAGGCGACGACTCATCGGAAAGCAATCTGCATCAGTAATTTTTGTCCAAACATCAATAACCGATCCATCAAATACTGTAGGCTCAAAATCATAGCCAATGCCTTCTACATCGTAGTAGTTGACGTCAGTCTTGTTAAGCGATTTAGGATGTGCCAGCACAGAACCGTATGGATCTACGCCAACAATCTGACAACTTGGCAATTCCTCCTTGATTTTGCGCCCAATGCCACTGATAGTGCCTGCCGTGCCGGCAGCTATAATAATCATATCCACTTTGTTATCCAATTGCCAAAGAATTTCGGCTGCTGTGCCATCATAATGTGCCAGCGGATTGCCGGAATTGCGGTACTGATCCAAAACAATTGAATTGGGCGTCTCTCGCTGCAGCTTTTGGGCCACATATATCAAACCCTCTGGCGAATCATAAGCCGCCTCTGTGGGCGTACGTATAATCTTGGCTCCAAGTGTGCGTAGTGCATAAACCTTTTCGTTGGACATCTTTTCGGGCATAACAATGATGCACTTGTAGCCCTTGACAGCACAGGCCATGGCAAGACCAATGCCTGTGTTACCCGAAGTGGGCTCAATAATGGTATAACCCGGCTTTAACAAGCCATGTTCCTCAGCATCTTGCACCATGCGATAACCAATACGATCTTTGACTGAACCACCTGGATTTAGAAATTCACACTTGGCATCTGCAAGTATGGCATATATTATACATAGAGTATTATAAAACTAGGCATATTACTTACACATTTCACATTTGATGCCCTCCTTGGCAGGTATATGATTTAGTTTAATCATCGGCGTACAGCCAATGACATCCAGTATATTCGCTGTTATTTTTGTACGATGAGCTATACCACGCTTGGTGTGTGGCGTTTCCTGTTTTGTGCCCAAATGCCATTTGCATTTCGATGGCTTGCCAGGATCCACAAAATCGGCAGGTCTTTCATAAGGCTTATTAGCAGGCATGTTTGGACTGATGTAGCTGGCTGCTGTCTGATCAACTAAAATTTCAAATATGTTTCGATTAAAAAGCTAATCCTGTCAAGCACGTTGTGTTGCCAATGCGTTCAGCAGCAGAATGAAACGCGGTATTTGTTTTGCTGGCTTAACCGTGTGTATGGTTTTGGGGTTCTCTACAGGTCAGGAAACGCTGAACTCGCACAATCAATACATGTTTTTTTTTTTTTGCTCTATAAGTAGTAAACAAAAAGTCGTGGCTCTATGTGAAATTCATTACTAAGATAAGATCTCTCTATGGGAGGGCATGTGCGCTAATATTTCAAGGTTGAAATCTGTATGGCATTACTATTGACGACACTGTTGTCACCCCATGCCATGACGATGTCATAAATATACAAATTTTAATGGGTATATAGTAGAAAACAAGGACGGCACAAGTTCCTCATTTCCAGCTATAAAGCTGATATATGTACATATGTATGCAGGGCCGTAGAGAGAAAATCCGGGCCCGGGGGGAAAATGTACCGGCCCCTCTATTACACCTTTAGTTTGAATCATGACAGTACGACAGTAATTACACCGGGGGTAATACACCCTTTCCCACCCCCCTCTCGTCAGGCCTGTATGTATGTATTATGGACTAATTATTATGTATTGAGGTGCATACATATGCACATACGTTTGTATGTACTCAGATAAGGCGCTTTGATTTATTAGATAAGATACGGCGGCTACGGTTAATTATTCCCAAAGATGCTAAAGCAGTATTTATGGACTGCAGCAGCAAGTAGTTGCCATCGCGCTATATGGTTAAAGGTTGGCCCAACATATGTGGCAGTTACATAGAACCCGATTTTCCATATACATAGATACATACATAAATAAATCAATGCTTATCTTATACACTGCTGGGGGCAAAATACTTCTAAAAAGACACGTTTTTTTTTTTTTTTTGATATAACTTTTCCTACACACACACACACACACATTGCAAGGCTTTTAAGACTTAAGTTATAACTTAATGCGACAAATTTTTTTTATTTTGACTTCAAACTTACAAAATGAAAAATATATTTTTTTTATTTAAAACTATAACTGTTCTGCTTCCAAGAGGCTTTATTGCTCGCTTCTATCTGCTTCCGAGTTATATACAAAACGACGAGAGAGAGCAACAGCAAAAGCATGCATACATATGTCAGAGAACCGGTTGCCGGTTGAGCCGCGAAAGCTAACAACACAGCAGGGCCGTAGATAGCTTTTGCGATGGGGTATTTTTAGACTTTGTATAGAAGGAGTCATGTACGAGGCCAATTAGTCGATATAGCCATCTCGGTCTGCGCGTCTGATAGTCCTTATGAACAAACGGATTTCGAAGACTAAATGAGCTAGATAAACCCAAATGTACCAAAAGATGAGCATGGTTTGATGCTCTTGTCCTCAGCGGTGCGCACACGCCTTGGCTCTTTTTGCTCCGAGTGCTCTTTTCGTTATTTTTTGCAAGTGGCGCCAGCCAGACGCACAAGCAGAAAGTCGACCATTTTACAAAAACAAAATACACGCAGTGTGCGCGTTGCGCCCAACTCGACGATGCTTGGGTGACCGTATCAGGACTTGGCATGTTCTACGGTTATGTAAGCAAGGCTGGATTCCAATTTAAGCCGTAAAGTGCAAAAAAGAAAAAAGTGCTTTTGCAACGACTCTATCTTGGTCTGATAAAGACGGCATTGAGGGCGGGCAAAAGCAGCATTCTTAAATGGGAGGGAATTAATAAATATAAAGGAGTTTGGTCGCTTGATAAATGCGAGAACCCCTCTTCACCAAGATCACAAACACACAGGATGCGTTCCAAGGTAGATAAGTCAATAGAGTAAATAGCTAAATGAGGCGCAGGAAGAGGAAGAGTTGCTTGACGTTACACCAAGATTGCCGGCTATCAAATTAATGATAAAGATGAAAATGGCTATTGGAATTGTATATTATCTTCCAGAATGAATGCGAGAAGACAAGATTACTTGTGTATGATCATTCATAAATAAGATAAAACGTAGAGGGCCTAGATGGATGCCTTAAGGTACCCCTGACCTGACCTTTTAATTGTTTCAAATTCACAGCATTTAAGAAAAATTAATAAGAGATCCAAAATTTATATTCAGATTCAGCCAAGACGGAAATCTCAAGATATATTGTTTAAATCGAGTATACTCAACGGGTTTAACTAGTATGATCATTTGTTGCGTTTACTCGGGATATGTTTCCAAATTTCGATACTTGTACTCGGTCTAAAAACGAATTTGGATAGCAGAAGAGCTGTATGGAATTTTTTTAACTGGATTTCGATTTTTTTTAACAACTAGAATTAAGCGAGCCACTTCGTACCAAGCAGCAGATGGAATTCAAGAGTACCTATACCTACTTGAGAGATGGGCTTACAGGTGGAACATCTCCATGAATCCAACTAAGTGCCAGGCAGTTCTATATACCCTAAGAAAAAAATCATCACCTGCTGTCTGGTTAGACAATCAACCACTAAAACTACAAAAACAAGCTAAATACTTAGGAGTTACCCTTGATAGCAGACTGACTTTCAGACAACATATAGAAAGCACAGTCAAAAACTGCCGGCTAAAGATGTCTAAAATGAACTGGCTCATGAACCACCGCAGCCGTCTTCCTCTCCGATGCAAAAGAGCCTTATATAAAATGGTAGTGGTTCCAACCTGGAGATACGCTATCCAGATCTGGGGTATGGCGGCTCGCTCGAGTCGCTCACGTATTCAGACACTCCAGAACAGGGCCTTACGCCTTATTACTGGGTGTGAATGGTATGTAAGGAATTCGACCTTGCACCACGACCTCAGACTGGAGACCGTCGAACTCCAGATAAATAAGCACACAAGCCGCTACAACGAAAGGCTAAAAAGACATCGTAATAGGCTGACAAAAGGGCTCCCAAATGAAAATCCTATAAAAAGGCTTAAAAAAAGAAGTTTTAAAAATCTGCTCCAACAAGCGCCGAACTGAAAGAAAACGAAAAGAAGACCGACAGAAAAGCGGACCAAGTGATGGCCTCCTGATTGACAGGACTCCTTAACACTCCTAAGACATCTCTAACTAAAGAAGCTGGATTGGCGATCATAAAATAAGAAACCTGCAATTCATAAAAATATATGTATTTTTGATAATTTTGCAAAATAAATACAAAAAAAAAAAAAAAAAAAAAAAAAAAAAACTTCGTACCACTTCGTTTTATACCAAAATGATCAGCACGAAAAATGAATTTAAGCCATATCAAAAAAAAAGTAGTTCGGTAAAATTTTGGTACATAACACTAGTTTATACGAAAAATTAACCTTCCTAAAAAAGTGTTTTTTAGGGTAATTTGCGGTCGAGAAACACGAAAATGGTAACCTTTTTTTTTTCTTAAAGGCCCATACGCAGACACGAAAACAGCCAGCTAGCAAAAAGACAGACTTATTTTGGTCACGCAAGCAACAGTGTGTCTTTAGTAACAAAATGTGAATTTTATTGGAATTATTATCGATAATTAGCTGCTTTTTGTTAACAAATAGCTAATTTTTAAAAGGCGTGAAATAAAACATAAAAACTTAAATTATCATCAACGCTATTTTGTGTAAACAATGCTATAATAATGACATGCATTGCCATTGAAATGTAGGATGAGAGGAGCAAAACCCAGGAAAAGGCGGAGTGTTTGGGTGACCCAATATTTAATGCGCAGAGCTGAGTGTGGACGAATTGCATAGACGTATTTTAACGCACATTAATGTTACAATTGAATTATTTTATTATTATAGCTATTTTCTCATCCTTTCTCAAAGATCTGCAACGATTTTGTTGAACAGCCATAAAATTCGCGTACAAAATAAATAGCTGCATATAAGTTTTGTTTATGGCGCCCAAAACCGAACCGCTGTTTTTGCTGAGTGCGCCATCTATGGTTTGCTACTGGCATTAAAAAAAAACGAGCAACACTGGTCTAAATACCACCTGTAAGAACAGTTTGTAACCAAACGTTTGTGAGCATTTTTTTTATATGAAGTTTTGTTTATTTTTCGTGTCTGCGTAGGGGCCTTAAGCACCGTTTACGAGATATTTTCGAAAAACATGTTTTTGGGCACTTTTTTCTGTTATTCCTCAATATCTCGTGAACATGATTTTGTATCGACATGAAAGACGATTAGATCGAAAGGTATTGATGTGCTTGAAAGTCGAAAAAAGTGTAATTTTTGAATTTTTGGTATGCTTTTTATGAATGAAAAAAAATTTTTCAAAATTATGTTAAGCTTTAAGCTGAAAGCAAATTCTTTTACGAACATTTCGAGTCTAAGATCTTTAAAATCGGGTAAGAATTGTATGTGTTATGGAACTATGTACGGAAGTTGCAATCTTCACTCAATCACACATTTGTATGAAAAAAAAATTTTTCACAGAAATTTTTTTTAGTTGCGTTCAGTTATGTCTTTACGAATTTGTATGCAGCTGTACTCGTGAAATTCCGTTCATGGTTCACTCGATGACCCTTAAATTTGTAAACTAGTGTAATTGACGAACCCCAAAATGTATCGCCAGGCCCGACGAGAGAGGGGGAAAGATGGTATTACCACCGGGTCTGGAGTTTTTTCAGGGGCCCGAAGTAATTACTGTCGTAATAAAATCGCTGTGCATGTTTCGAGTGCAGCACCATTTACTTTTATTATAAAGTATTAACAATACAGTACTATACATAAAATAAAAAAAAAATGCGCTTCAAAACAATCTTATAGATAAACTTATAGAGCTAGCTATAAATTTAGAGAGCAACAAATATGACTTGCAGTGCCATATAGGCTGTGCTAAAGACTGCAACAAAGTAGGCGAGAGCACGTGCCGGCTGGGGTACAACAACGACCGCATAAACCAATGTATGGACAATGCGTGAGATGCCAACGGCGCGGAATAGATTGACGGCCAAAAAGGTGCTTGGATCGATCAAAACATAGAGCAGTCCAACAATAAAGAAGGGCAAAATGTTTTCCAAATCGTTGCGATGTGCACGACGTACACGCTCCACATTGGGATCATCAAATTTAACCTTCAACTTGGGTGACATCAAATCTTCGGGATTGGCAAAAGTCTGCAAACGTTCAGTCATTAATTAATACGCAAAAAACTTTGTGTGTATAAGTATATAGTACATATGGTATGCTTTTAGAGTTTATCATTAAATCTAGCGACTACTAGACTAGCTTTCACCAGCTGCAGACTTTGTACCCGGCAAGAATCTAAGCTGTGCCTTAATTTTTACCTTTGTTGTGACACGCTTATAGGCAGTCAAAATGCTCATGGCAAACATTTTCAGCGCCAGCACACAGCTCCAGAAAACATAGGCCTTGAAGACCGCATTATCCCAACTTAGTAGTTCCACCACGCTCATGTTGATATTGTTTTCAAGTGTACTTTTATTTTTCCAAAACCCTACGTTGCAATCGCCTGTAAATCTATAACTGCGCCCGGCGAGCAAATTATTTTAGTTTTTATATTAAACGCTGCTCTGCTAGACTCTCTCTCTCTCTCTGCTTGTCTTGTTTTCCCTTTCTAACCAACGCAAAGCATGCGAAAAGCTTTGCTGCTGAAAAGCTCACTTACTGCCGGCTGAGCATAAAATTGCATTGTCAGTATGACTATAAATTAAGGCAACGCCAAATATGTTACTGCTACGATCCAGCTGCAAGAGGTCACGCAACGTTTACTTAACTGACGTGACGTCACTGAAACAATTTGTATATATACTTGGTTGGGCTGGCTTTTTAATTTAATTTGTATGATAGCTACATAATATACAAGAGTAAGTATTATTTCGCTGCCCTATTACTAGCCGTACATATAGTGCCCAAAATTCCAAAAATTAATGTTACTTACTTAGCTTTTTATTTAAAGTTATAATCAAGTTTTTATTATTAAACGTCTATAAATGTAATTTTTTCAAATAAGTCGCCTGGCTTTACCTTTGAGGACGCCTAAGGTGAGCTTGACCTTCTTATCGTTGTTGTGCCAGCTGTGGGCGACAGACGAGTTGCTTATCAAAACCTATATAATCGCCTGTTGGAACTTTGTTTATTGAGGTGCGAAAAAGTTTTGTAATACCCTTGCCTAGATTAAGATTAAGCCATTACTGATTTTTTAAATGCACTTCTTTATGCAAATCAAAATTTCATTTGCAAAAATAGTTGGTGTCTTTAAGAAAATATAACTATCGATCGATTGGGATAATGTTTATAATTCGGATTTTGTTAAACAAAAAAGTTTGTACATGCGTGTCGCAATTCCCATAAATGTTCCATTCTATAAATTGTCCTTTAGCCAAATTCCAAAAAAGCAATTAAATATTTGAATTCCTTCGAGTTGTGAAAGCCCATTGGGCATCAATTATCCAAAATTTATTTCATATTGCAAAAAAAAAAATGTAATACTGTTGTGGCGGTGCCCGGCAGTGTCATACCCTGTACCAATTTTTTCAAAAGAAAAATTTATTCCTGCATATTCCTTCTAAGAACTTTCCAATTGGAATTTATTTTTTTTGGTGAAATTCGATATTTATACCTATAAGTTCCCTAAATTTTTACCGATTTTGATGAAAATCAAAAGTTACGTTAAAAAAGCTATTTAAAGTATATGGGGTAAGTTCCAAGTTGTTATGTTGAGCGGTGTGGGAGAAAACACGGTAAATCGATTCCGGGGGGTGGGGGGACCGCATCGATAAAATTTGGATGTGGATTTGTTCATTTAAAGTATATGGGATAAGTTCCAAGTTGTGATGTTGAGGGGTGTGGGAGAAAACACGGTAAATCGATTCCGGCGGGTGGGGGGACCGCATCGATAAAATTTGGATGTGGATTTGTTCATTAGAATCAGCTTACCAAAAATTGTGATTGTAGGTCACTTGTAACCATAATTACGTAGAGTCAAATATTGACGCAGTTTATAGGCAAGGGGTGGTGAAATTAGTACATTTTTGACTATAACTTCAGTTGTATTTGTCCGATTTTGACACACAGATGCATGTAATTACGACGCACTGCTATGTTAAGTTTAAAATAAAAATATTAAAAGGTGTGGCTAAAAACCGCGAAAAACTACTGCGGGGTAACGGGTTAAGATATTGACATGATTCAACAAACTTCATCTTCTGAGGAAATATGCGCACCAGCTGGTAAAGTTTCGTGTCTCTAGCTCTTATAGTCTCCGAAATCTAGGTGTTCATACAGACGGACGGACATGGATCAATCGCTACCCGAGGTTACGATAAGCATTTTGGTATAAAGGACTTGGGGTCTGCCACGCCTCCTTCTGTTCGTTACATACATTGCACAAATCTAGTATACCTACCCTTTGTACCTATAGGTATAGGGTTTAAAAAACGAAATAACAAATGCACTCAAGCGGAAAAGTGTTTTCAAAACTCGTGTTCTACGCATTTTTTTTTTTTTTTTTATAATAAATATTTCTATTTAAAAAAAAAATGTGTAAACCCAATTTAAACTAATTTAAGAGCAAAGCCGCCTTGTTTCAGTTTATATGCACGTGCAAAGTTTCATTAAGATCGACTAATTATTTCATATACACAGTTAGTACTATTTTAAAAATATTTGAAATTTTTTGAATTAGCAGCGCCAACACATTTGTGCCAAGTTATATCAAAATCTATTGCATTATAGCGTTCTCATACAAATTAATTTGAAATGTTCAAACCTCCATTATAAAAACTTAATACGTGACGTCACGCGCTCTGTGCGTTATTTTACATGCGACACCTTGTTAAATTAATTGCGTCATACGTTACAGCAAATTTACATATATATACTTGTACATAGTTAAAATATATAACCCTTACTTACCATTGTCTTAAAACGCTGTATAGCCGTTAATAAGGCCATAAGCAACATCTTTATCACCAATACGCAGGACCAAAAAGCATAAGAGCGAAAAACTTCATTTTCCAGCGAGATTAGCTTTGGATTAAACATTTTGACTAGCGATCTTGTTGAGCTTGCTGTGCACCAACGACTAAGTAGCTGTGAGCATTAATTTAAACTATAAGTACGTAAAATCCGAAACTTATAATGTAAGTATTGCAGTGCCTGTAAAACTAGTATTATTAAAAAGCTTTAATGCAGCCAGGTTGAAGTAGTTGCAATTGCTGTTTTCTATTGCACTGCTTTCAACGGATAAGATGTACATTAGCTTAGGGAATTTATTTATTTATTTATTTGAGGGGTACAACTACGTACAGTTGAGCTTATATTATAAAAAAGTACATATAATTTATTTAGAAAAGAAAATAGAGCGAGGCTATTGATATGAACTAATCCGCGTCTCTAGCCCGATGGGTGAACTTTTTAATGATATGCACCAACTCACATCAAGAACTGGCCAGAAACTTGGATTTACAATATTAAAGTTGAAAAAAGGAAGCAAGATTATTATTATTATTAATGGGGATAGAGATGTACTGCGACCCAAATGGATCTATTGTACCCCCTTCACGGCTCAGAGCTCTCCCAGAAGTCCAATAGCCTGCATATATTCCAGTATTTTGGTTGGACTTAGGGTAACAACGATCTCCGGTGAGAGAACGTACATGCCTAAAAACTTGTTTCTTTTGTTAATGACTGCCATGCATTCGCATAGTAAATGTATTGAAGTTTCTTCCTCCATGCTACAGAAGCGACATAGTCCACTATCCGCTATGCCAATTTTATTTAAGTGGCTGCGGAGCCTACAATGTCCCGTCAGGAGGCCCGTCAGGATCCTCACAGTATTTTTCCCGTGAGTTATCATGACTTTGAACCTCTTGCGGTTGTAGTTAGAGAGAAGGGCTTTTGCCTGCTTAAGTCCTGGTGTCTGTGCCCAGTGAAGCAGCCGTTTATTTTCCTCCTCCATTTTCAACAGGTCCCGTACCACATGGTTACCAATCCCACAATATGGTTCGGGTCCGATTAGCGGTCCTTGCTAGTTTATCTGCCAGCTCATTTCCAGGAATATTGTTATGTCCTGGAACCCATCTAATCGTGAGCTTATTCCTAGCACCTAATTTGTCTAGTGCAGTTCTCACTTCTTTTACCAGCCCTGATGTAATCTTGGCTCTACTTAATGCCTTTATCGCTGCTTGACTGTCAGACAGGATGGATATGTCCCTGCCGTGGTAGTTATTTTGCAGATTGAACTCTGCACACCTTCCAATAGCACAGACTTCAGCTTGGAAGATGCTGGTGTGTCTGCCTAGTGATTCGTAATACTTTGTCCTGGGTCCTACTACCCCCAGGCCACTCCCTTCATCCGTGAGGGACCCGTCTGTGTACCACTTTATTATTGCAAGATAAAAATTAAACATTATATCGCAAAAAGCGCCAATGGATCACCATTGACCAAGTGGGTGACTCATAATATAGGATTGGTCAAGGATGCTCGAAGTGGCAAGTCAAGGTGACTTAAGATAGAAGAAGTGATAGATTGAATAGACCGTTCGAAAGAGAGGAAATTGTTAAAGCTATTATAGTTGGAGCATAAGACACGGAAAGGATCGTGCAAAGCATAATTAGATCTACAAAATTGTAAGGCTAAGGCTCGAAAATTACGAGTTACTCTGGATGGTATGACAAAAGTAACTTTGCTAAGAAGTACATTGGAATCGATAAGACCGAGTAACAGCTTATGCAAGTATAACACGCCATGGCATGTTCTGCGATGATTTAAGGAAGGCAACTTTATAAGGCGAAGTCTATCAGAATATGGCGGCAGTCGGATATTTGGGTCCCAGTTTAAGCTACGAAGTGCAAAAAGGAGAAATTGCTTTTGTACGGACTCAATCATGTCCTGATAAAGGTGGTATTGAGGGCACCAAAAGCAGGAACAATATTCCAAAATTGGACGGACGAGAGAAATATAAAGAAGTTTGGTTGTGTAAGGGTCGTTAAACTCTTTAGACCAACGCTTAATAAAAGCAAGAACACCTCTAGCCTTATTCACGATGTTGCAAATATGGTTATTAAATTTAAGGTTATGATCAAACAAAACACCAAGGTCAGACACACTCTCGATGCGTTCTAAGGTAGAAGATTCTAAAGAGTAAGTAGCCAAATAAGGAGCAGAACGATAAAATGTAAGTAAGGATGTGTTTTCAGATGCTTCCAAAATGAACCTTCCTAAAAAAGTGTTCTTTTTTCAGTTATTCCTCACTATATCGTGACATAAAAGATGATAAGATCGAAAGGTATTGATGTGCTTTTTACAGTTATATGTAATATGTACAGATTAAGTAAAAATTATCGAAGTTACAGGCAACCAAAAGCGAAAAAAGCATAATTTTCGACAATTTTTCAAATTTACAAAATTTTGATGTGCTTTTTATTAACGAGAAAAAATTTTTGAAAATTATGTTAAGCTTTAGGCTGAAAGGGAATTCTTTTACGAACATTTCAAGTTTAAGATCTTCGAAATCGTATAGGAACTATAGATGTTATGGAACCAGGAACGAAAAATCACGACTACTACTACTGTATACAAATTCGTGAAGTAGTAACTGAACGCAAATAAAAAACTTTGAGTGAAAATTTTTTTTTTCGTTTTTTAAAAAGCATACCGAAAATGTATAATTTTGAAAAATGGTCAAAAATTATCCTTTTTTTTGACTTTGGTTGCCTGTAACTTCGATAATTTTTACTTAATCTGTACATATTATATATAACTGCAAAAAACACATCAATACCTTTCGATCTAGTCATCTTTTATGTCGATACAACGCTTTAAAGGCTTCCCGTGCCTTGAAAAACAAGCTACGAACAGCACTTTAGCGCCCCCTGCCGTTCAATATGTTTATAGATTGGCGCTGCGCTTGCATGTTTTTCAAGGCACGGGAAGACTTTAAAGCGTTATAACTCGGAAACTACTAGAGATACTTACACCATTAAAAAACCAGTGCTGTGTACTTTTTTGAGATCTACAATTACACACCAAAAACAAAAAAGGGCAAGCGGTGGGTAAAAATGTGAAAAATGGCGTTGCTGTAACTTCGGTGCCCTCTACCGGCGAAAATATGAACTTCTGGGTATACCTTCCAATACAAATAAAACTCGAAATTCAATTTTAATCATTTTTTGCATTGAAAGTTTTTTTGTACGACTTATAGAATTCGAGATAAATGGGCCGACACAAATGTCAAAATAACTAAGGTCACTATTTTGATTTTAGACTCTTTGGATGGTCCTTAATACATTAAGCAAGAGAAATTCCAGTGTGCAATTTTTTCCAGGTCAACCCCTTTTTATACCCTGTACCTATAGGTACCTATAGGTACAAAGGGTATACTAGATTTGTGCAATGTATGTAACGGACAGAAGGAGGCGTGGCAGACCCCAAGTCCTTTATACCAAAATGCTTATCATAACCTCGGGTAGCGATTGAGCCATGTCCGTCCGTCCGTCTGTCCGTCCGTATGAACGCCTAGATCTCGGAGACTATAAGAGCTAGAGACACGGAACTTTACTTGCTGGTGCGCATATTTCCTAAGCAAATGAAGTTTGTTGAATCATGTCAATATCTTTCCCCGTTCCCCCGCTGTAGATTTTCGCGGTTTTTAGCCACACCGTTTAATATTTTCATTTAAAATTTAACAGAGCCATGCGTTGTGGATACATGCATCTATGTGTAAAAAATGAACAAAATCGGACAAATACAGAAAAAGTTATAGTCAAAAATGTACAAATTTCACTGCCCCTTGCCCATAAAGTGCATCAATATTTGACTCCTCGTAATTATGGTTACAAGTGACCTAGAATCACAATTTTTGGTAAGCTGATTCATGTGGCTCTAATGAACAAATCCACATCCAAATTTTATCGATGCGGTCCCACCACCCCCCGCAATCGATTTACCGTGTTTTCTCCCACAGCCCTCAACATACCAACTTGAAATTTACCCCGTATACTTTAGATAACTTCTTTGACGTAACATTCGAGTCTCATCAAAATCGTTAAAAATTTAGGGAACTTATAGGTATAAATATCGAATTTAACCAAAAAAAAAAAAAAATCCAATTGGAAAGTTCGTAGAAGGAATATGCAGGAAAAATTGTTTGCGAGACAAAAGGTACAGGGTATTCAACTGTCGGGCACCGCCTCGACTGTACCACATTTTTTTGTCTATTTTTACTGTACTAAGCAATCTAGTATCAGCATGAAATCAAGAATTCAGTGTATCATATATTCGTTGTAATTTCCACATTACACTATAATTGTTCAGATCAACTTTAAATTAGAATAATATTAAATAATTTTCTCAATATGCCGCTTGAACTTAGAACCCAATAAAAAAACTAGTACGGAAGTACATATGCATATGCAACAAGTAAACATGTATTGCTAATATGCTAACCCTGACCCTTAAGATATAGCTGATTTTCTTTATGGAGCACTTAAGACCAAAAAAACGTTTAAATTAGCAGAGAAACTCATTTTCCATTTCCCAACGCTTTCAAAGAATATATGTACATACATATGTAATGAAACTCATGTTGCAATCCAGAAATAAATCTCTAAAGACAAGTTTAACTTTGGTAGTGGGCCAAGCCCATTAAAATACATCATATAATTATGCGCATTTACATTTACGTTCCCATTCCACGTGTTCTATTTGTTATTTTTCTAATTCCACGCACACAATTATAATAGATAAACCCATTACACATAATTCATACGATTCGTAAAGCTCTGGTAGCGTGGCGACTTTTGTGCCTCCCCAAACTGTAGCTGCCCCAGTGGCATGCCACACAGTGTAAGAGCTAAAATGCTCCAAACTAAATTTGAGGCACTGAAGTACGTATACTTTATTTCTGGTTTTACTTTAGTTGTAGCGGGTAGTTGCAATTAATCGCGTTTTAAACTGGTTGGAACATGGTGCTTCATAGAATATTCGGGTATTTCGGGGAGTCTGGACACACGGCAACCTATTTTTCGAGATACGCAAAAAAAATTAGCAAAAAGCTTAATGAATTAAATTGCAAAATAAAAATTTGGCTAAGTAGAACTGCAGAAATTGTGTTCAAGTGCGCTTTATTACCGATAACTTTCCGATAACTTCGACTAAATGAAACGCATAAAAAAAAATGCTGTGTCCAAACATCGAAAGAATTTATTTTCTGCGAAAAATTTTAGCAAAACAGAACGATTAGAAAGATTAGTCACGTTATGTTTATCGTTTTGTATCAGGAAAGACAAATCGATGTTATCTGTCGCCATTTTAACGATAAAGACAACTAACTGCTGTAATACGAAATGCTAGTGTCTACATTTTTACACACAAAGACGACTGCCATAAAAATATTAAATTTCTGTTCTTCATTGGAACTGGAATATAAGCTGCATTCTTAAGCAAATATGGCTGTGTGGCTTGCGGCTTGAACATTATCCAAAGATTCCAATCGACCATACTCAAAGCGCTTACTGGAGCGCCACAGTTCATCGCACCTGGGATAGCTGAAGTAGTTAAGATTAAATGTTATCATTCTGAATTTTTATATCAACATTCATAACAAGTTGGAAACTTCTGTCAAAATTAAAAAATTAAAAATTCCTGTAATATAATTTATCACCACGGTATTCTCTGCCTGGCGTAAGAGGTCCCTAAAAGAGAACTAGTCAGATGCAGGCATACTTACCATCACATTGAGCCTGAGGCACATTTTTAACATCTTAAAGATCTTCCAAAGATCAGTGTATGCGATTGGTTACCGGGTCTGGAGACAACCGCCGGTGTAAAAGGAAAGTCCATAACTAACGAATATCCATACGCAAGTGCCAAAAACATCACCTTTTAACATCACCAACGAATGGGTCTCAGCGACGACATGATCCAGGATCGGAATGCCTGCAGACAAACGCTGAGATCGCATACCCACACCTCAGGAGGAGCATAAGTGAATCCGAAAAGAGGTAAACAAGGGTTTGGGAGAAGAAGAAGTTAATATTAAATGTAATTAGAGCAGCTACCAAAACAAAATGATTCACCAACTGCGGTGTATTTTTAAGCATTTTGCTTATCTATCCAAGAAATATTTCAAAAAAAAAAAATCCATTGCATCTTGCCGGCTTTTGCATGTTACAAATTCAATGAAAAAATGTAGTATACTTAAACACTACGCAAGCAGAGTATATTACTATGTGGCCCAACTCAATCAAGTGGCCACTGGGCAATGTTCATTCAGAATCAGTTTGGATATTTTCTTGCTTTAAGTGTGTGCCTGCAATAATTTCTGTCTCGCCCAAGAGTTTCATATAGTAAGTTTACTTGGGACAGGGATTTTTACAAAGAAAACGCCACATGCGGTGCACTTCAAAATGAAAAGCCTATTTCCTTTTGGACCGATGCTGCCGCTGCTGTTGCCTTTGCCGCCCTCACAGATGCTTAAAGTGTAATTAATTAATTGTGTCTCTATTGTTGTTGCTGTTGTAAAAACATAAAGCAGCATAATTCGATTCGAAATTTGCATAACATTCGTTGGTCCCATTACAGAAGCTCAGTGCGGATTTTGCTTTGGTCGTGTGCACGCCGGCGCCGGAACAAAAATTTACAATATTAACATACAATTATTAAAAGATAGATGATTCCATAAGAAAGAAGCTGATTGAATCTCAAAACACTAAAGGATTAGCTGCAATACATTTGATTTCAATATTGTTCAAAAGAAACAAATAGCTAAGATGTCGCACGGTGAACGCAAGGGTCGTCTTAATGTGATCAAGTTTCTCGAACTGGTAGGCGCCAACAGCTAGTTTAGCAAAGGATTTGATTGATTGCAAGCTTCGATGCACGCTCATAATTTTACACGAATTTTTCCCAAATTCACAAATTCGATTAAAAATTTAAATTATTTTTAAGTAAAAAAAAAAAACCAAACTTCTGCGGTAATTCCAGAAAGTAAAAATAATTTTACCATAATAATCTACATGAGTCATGAGTCAACATAATTTGTACCTTCGGTACAGGCAGAACCATCGAGTGAAAAGTACGAGCCCGTTGATGACTAGATCATAGGGCACTCTTTTTTTCCCTATCCCCCATTCCCCTTGTCAACAGACCTGGTGCTAGTATTCACATAGAGCATACAAACGTAAGCGGTTCGCATGAACCAAAGCCATCCAATGGGTTCGTCCGTAAATTGGAAAATTATATTTATTCGTTAAAAAAAGAAACCTTTAATTAGTCACGAAATCTATAAATGGTTTTAAAATCACTTTGCGAATTCATCTAATGATAGCTTGCATTATAGGTTAGGTTAGGTTAGTGCAGTAGTTAGGGCTTTTGTGTCCCAACTCACTTAGGCCAGGGAATTGGCCCGTTGTGATACCGCTGGGTGGTCCTTACGCCACCCTTTCCCCACTCCGGAGGTCCCCTATATGACCTTAAAGTCACGTCCATTTGGCGGCCTGAATAAACCTCGAGAAGCTTTTTGGACTCTTTTCTGAGAGCTCAGATAAATCAGTAAGGAAATACGATTTAAGAAAACGGAATCTTGTTCTGCACAATCCAGGACAGTGACAGAAAAGGTGCTCCACCGTCTCTAGCTCTTCCTCATCGCCGCAGCTTCTGCAGCAATCCTGATGAGGAGCATTTAGCCTGGATGCGTGGATTCCCACCAGCCAGTGTCCAGTAATAGCTCGGATTACAGTCGAGCATTGAGCTCTACTAACACAGCAAAGTTTCTTTGTTCTTTTCTCGCAAAAAGTCGGTCAGTTTTGCCATGATATCCTGCATGGGTTCGATGATAGATTCCACATCACGTTAGCCGTGAGGGCGAAGTGATTTCGTAACCTCAGTCTACAGCTGACCATAGGTATACATAGGTTCTCCTTGTCTTGAAGGAGGATGCTGGTAGTTCCTTGTCTAGCCAGTTCATCCGCGATGCAATTTCCCTCGATACCCCTATGTCCTGGGACCCACATGAGGTGTATTGAAAACAGCTGAGCCATCTCCTCCAGAGATGAGCGACATTATAAGTTTGCCGAATATGTTTTTGGCGCATGAACATTTTTTGTCGGCTAAAAAAATGTTTATGACGCATCGGCTAGTTGCTGTTGGGATGATAGGTATATTTGGCACAAAACTGAGTGGACCGACCACAGGCTTAAACATTTATCATGTAAACGATCATAGCAAAATAGTTTGCCTGCTGCTATAATTTCTGGGAATAATATAGTGGCTACCAAAAATTTCATTAGCGTATTGACTGGATAGGAATTTTTTTTTTAGTAAACAGCCGCTTTGTCAGTCGAAGTGCCAATTATTGTAAACCCACTTTACCTACTACTATAAAGCTTTCTTATACAGAATTTTTTAACAAATCCCTAAATGACATTCCTTAAACCTTGAACTTTAGCTTTTTTTTTTCCCTATACAACAGACTATAGCATATCCCCGCTATAGTAGAAAACGTGAAATATAATGTTCTTCGTTTGAGGAAATAACTACGTATTGCTAATCCTAAAATAATACAACTCCTTAATCTAGTTATGACAAGTATTTTTTGTATTTACAATTTTAACAAGAAAAAAACATCAACTAGAGTTTCATTATCCATAATTCTTTATTTTTCTTTCATAGTAAGCAAAGAACGTTAAATACTATTATATTTCTAAGAAAACCTGACATAAATAAACATAAGATTCCCTTATCATGTACATGCTACTATTGTTACGTACATACGTATCTATTATGTTTTGACTAGAAATTTTGTTTATCTTTATTTATGATGTGCGCAGGGCTTTTCCATTGCTTGCCTGGTGCTGCATTTCTACAGTTTTAATGATCGCGACATAATGACTTCATTTCTGGCCACTGGCACCTTTACGGGATATATTGTGATCGTTTTGGGCGTATTCGCAGGTATGTTCTAGCAATAAAATGCAACTAATTATGCTTTATCTAAACTAATTCATTCAAAGGCGTACTTATGCGAGCACCCATACACAAACGCATTGATATATTCTTTAGCGTGTTGGGCTGTGCTTTATTTGTAGCCTCCGGCGTGTTCATCATTGAAGCCTGGGAGTTCTCTTTTCGTACACGCACACGCGATTTGGCTTTAATCAAGGCTTCACTGGCCATTGTAAACGGTGTACTCTTTGGCTTCGATGCCATATTTACATTTCGAGATAAATGAATCGAGTGATGGATGATCTAAGCTAAAAAGTCTTGCTCGACGCTTGCATTTATACATACTATAATATATAAACAATTTGTTTTTTTTTTGTTCTGCCTAAATTTTACATTGTAAGTTTGCATTTTTTTTTTTCATCATAATAAAAATTGCCATGCGCGATAAACAAATGACAACCACACCACCGCCCGGTCGACGACATCAATTAGTCGGTAAAAAATTAGATTTTGCTTTTACATAGTAAGAGTAGTTTTAATTTTATTGTGTTTATGTATGCTTTTCATCTTTTTTATAAACGTGAGAACATGCAGCTCGTTTGCCCGTTATTTGAGTTGAGTTTTGGTTGTTTTTTTTTTTGTTTTTTATGTGCTGCATCTTTGGATGATTGCGCGTCTTTAAATTGTAGTTGTTGTTTGCTGTACAGCCTTAAAGTTGTAAGTTTTTAAGCCGAGTTGTGTATGTTTAAGCGGAAAATATCATGAGCAACGAAGTAGGTGCCGGCATTTTCTTTGAGCACAAATACCTGAGAGAAGGCGTGTGGTGGATCCTCATCGCACTGAAATAGTTACAAAGAGTTAAGTATTATTAAATTCTTTTAAAGTCTCAGTTAGTAGCATTAATTAAAGGGCATACGTATGTAAATTAATAACATAATGTAAGTAAGTTATGGCAACCCAATTACGAATTAGTAATAGTGTAAAGATAAAGGCATACAACTCTTTTTGTTTTTTTAGGCAAAAATGTAAAACACAAACAAATTTACCCATGCAGAGTTGCGCTGTTGAAAGTCGTTGGCAGATTTGTTTTGAATGCCGCAAAAGAAAGCAAAAAAAAACCAATATAAACCAAGAAACTCATAGTCAAGTTTAATTTTCATGTGTGTTTAAGCTTAGAAAAGGAGACAAACGCTAGTTAGGATTTCAATGGAATTATGGTGTTTGTTCTGGGTTAAGTAAGTATGTGCTAAACTGAACTAGTAGAAATGTGCCATTCAAAACAGTTATTTGCCAAGAGACAGACTGTGGCGCCGCACTTTTGGGCCGTCACGCCTTCAGCAGCACAGCAGCAGCAGCAAATATATTTTACTTGGCCTGGTAGGTAGATCGATTAGCATTGACTCCTTTTGCTACACGTCGTGCAGCGCAAGCCTAAAGATATCGTGTTGCACAAAGAAACTACCGCCCACGGGTTTGAGCACGAATGTTTGTATATACGCATGCGGCTGATCCTCATCGGTCTGAGCGTGCAGCGTTGAAAAATATAATAAAATTCAAGTTGAAAAAAACCATAAAGCCCGATATATTAACTAAAATAATAATATGTAATATGCATAGATGCATATGCAGTATATAGTGCGAATAGCTCAATATAAAGTGCTTACCTGTAAGCGTCCAAGTACATTAATTAGCACACCGCCATCGAAGGTAGGTTGCGAGTCAACTGTAGTGATTATACGTGTAATCTTTTGAAAGCTCAGGCTCTATTAATATTTAAAGAAAATTAATTAGCAATGTGTTAAGCATGGAATAGCTAGCTCTCTGTGGTATTTACCTGTACTTTTTCCAATATTTTTGGTGCGCCCTGTATTTGGTGTCCTTCGAATGTCATGAACGATTCTGTGGCCTGCAAAAAAGAGCTTTGCCATAAAACAATTGCTCTAACTTTGAAAAACCAATTACAGAAGTTTTTTTTTCGCTTTCAAAGAAAGTTTTTGAAACTGAACGACAAAAACATGGAAATATGCCTGCGTAGGTTGATCATAATCATGGTCATGATTTACAGAGCCGAAAAGTTTAAAGGATTTTAAAGTGTGTACCGCATAAATTGATCAAAAGGCAGATGGAAAGGAGTTTCTTCATCGGATTGGGACAGACACTAAACAGTGGATATATTTCAAATGCACGGTGCTCTGCGTACAAATAGGCATGGCGGCTATCAACAAAGACATGACACTCCAAGAATGGCTTAAAATGACTTGCGATAGATTTGACTTAAAGGTTGTTCCCTATGCCACCTAGCACCCATCTTCATTTATTTTAATCTTTTAACGGGTGCAAGTACTTTTGATAAACTCGGATATTAATGCTATAGATCTGGTATATACATACATATGTAAAAAGATTAAAGCAGCTATAGCTAATGCGCAACACACATACGCACACACAACCATGAATGTGCATACATACATATGCATGAATATAAATTTAAACATATACATAAATACATATGTAAGGGTGCTTGTATATAAGAAGTTTCTGGAATAAGGAGCACCTACGTTGGAGCCCTAACTGAAACAGCTGTCGTCATAGTCTGTTTTGGCTTCGCCTGATTTAAGCAGAATATTTACGCGCTCTTTTTTTTGTTGAATTTTTTTATGTTTAAGCAAATTTATGTTAAGAGCAAATTTTAAGGGCGCATTGCGCATAAACTGTGCTTTCTTTAGCTTCTGGTTGTTGTTGTCAAGGAATTTATTTGTGTGTGCGCCTACCACGAAATATTCTATGGCATTGCATTTTTTATTTCTTTTGTTTTTGACCGGTTGAATGTTACTTACGCTATAAAAGTTGACCACGTTAGTGCGGTTTGCTGGATCATCGAATAAGGCATAATATTGTTGGACAAAACCTTTACCAATGTCCTCGTACTGTGGATTTAATGACATTGCTGCAGCTGTGATTTATTATATTATGTATAGCAATTGAAAAAACTAAGAATATACAAAAAAAAACCAAAATTTCTTTGGCGAAAATCCGAAAGTGCTCGTTGTCGCTTTCGGTGTGAAAAAAATAATCAGACTAGAAATAGTAGACAATTAGTGATGTGCGGCAGAACAAACTTTAGAAATAATATATTAATCATGCTTATCGAACCAACAATATCGCATGCATGATAATTAGCATACGATTAATCAATACTTATATGCGATAGTTGCCGATTTTTTCGTTTAACACATCGATATGTTTGCAACCATATCAAAGAAGAAGTTAACACAACGCTCTTCTTTTATCGGTACACCGATCGAGACGTAAAGTTTAGCTGGTTAAGTTTTGTGTACTATAATGTTAACAGCTGCAAACTTGGAAATGTTCTGTCGCATTTGCTTGCGGCAACTAATGCAATTTGGCGGCAATGATCAACAAATCACCTTTAAGGCTGCGATGCTACCAGATTTAGCTAACACGCTTCAACACTACTTTAAAATTGACGTAATACAGCAATCTGTTTTATTTCCAAAAAGCATATGCAATTTATGCTACCATGCCGTAGTTCACTTTCAAGAGCTATGTGCTGTGGCCCAACAAAGCACAGAAGCTCTAACACGCATTGCCCTTGGCCTTGGAAACGACAACGCCAACGCCCAAGAGTCTTTGATAAAAGCCAATGAACATTTGGTTAGTAATACAACTTCTTTGTTTATGTTTATTATCGCTTCAATTTGCATGTGTTAGTGCTGCGTAAAATCAGTTTGTGGTTCTTACAGACGCAAAATGAAGTGAAAGAAGAGCCAACCGACAAGGAGGATGACGAGACGAAAAGCGACAATAGTTGCCCCACTCAGTTAGAGGCGACATACAATGATTTAAATATCACAGTGTCCACGGTGGGCACTAGCAATTCTACTAATAAGCGCAAACATTTGGCATGTCATCATTGTGGTAAACAAGTCTACAAGCTGCCCTATCTGGAGGCGCATATACGCAGTGTGCATGAGGGTAATCCTAAGCCTTTTCTCTGCCATGACTGTGACAAGTGCTTTACGCGTTACGAGCAACTGCGCTCCCATATGCGTAACGCACATCCAACGTCTAGCAACAACACCGACGATAACAATGTATTAGAGCAACAGCTTATCTGTGAGCATTGCAATCGCAAGTACAGCACAAAGAATGCACTGGGTGAACATTTGAAACGACACGCACAGCACAAACCACACGTGTGCGAACACTGTGGCGTCTCTAAAGTAACACGCACTGAATTGGTAACTCATCTACGAGTTCATAATCCCGAATGGGAAAAGTTCAAGTGTAATCAATGCCCACAGTTATTTAAACATAAGAGCGCGATTAGCCGACATGTGCGAGTAGTGCACGAAGGACAGCGTCGTTTCCAGTGCACACATTGTCAAAAGCGCTTTGCTACACATGCGTCTCAGTTGCGACATGAGCGCTTGCATACGGGCGAACTGCCCAATCGTTGTAAGATCTGCTGTAAATGTTTTTCAGATTCTGATCGGTTAAACACACATATGCGTGCCCATGATCGAAAGCTGTGGCCTTATGCCTGCGCGTATTGTTCCAAACCGTGTATTACACGTCAGACTTTGATTAATCATGAGCAGCGGCATACGGAGAATCATGCATTTATATGCGGCAACTGCAGCCTGGACTTTAGTACAGAAGCTCTTTTAGCTAACCACAAGCAAGTGGCATGTGTTGAACGAAGCTAAAATTACATAAAAATAATAATCTTAATTTTGACATTAATATGACGGTTCTAAGTAGAGTAGTTATAAGTAAATTGTTGCTTTAAAATATATAACCGTTATACCTCGAACTCTACCAATGTTTTTTATTTCATTCTTAGCAAAGACTTGTTTAACTAAATTTTTTTTATACGTTTCCCTATTTTGGACATAGGCCCCCATAATTAAACATTTTCGGGTTTTTTTTGCTGTTACAATCGTCGTCAACATTGTAATAACAAACTGTTGAAACGTGTTGCAGTGCCCGCTCTTTAAATTTTACTAATTGTTTTTTATTTGAAAAAGTCATTGAAAGCATCTTATTTTAAATTTGACGTTACGATTAAACGTTGACGATACATTGTTGATTGCGATAATACCTTCCCTTTTTTTGCTAAACATCGATATGTTGGCATAAAATATATAAAGTTCGAAAGCATATCGTCACAAAATTTAGCATCTTTGTTTTTGATGAAAGTATAGCCAAGCTGTGCATTTGATATTAAAGATAATCGCCACCCAAAAACTAAAACTAAGGACGCTTTCCAAGTTTATTGTTAATTTTGTTTTCTACAATGTTGGGGGATTCAGACACGCTGTGCCGTCTTTGCATGGGAGAACTAAGTGAATTGGACAAAAAAATCAACTATGAAGCCGAATCGCTACCTGATATAGCTTATATATGCGAACACTTCTTTGATATAGACATAATACAGCAACCTGAGCTATTTTCCGACTGGATTTGCAATTTATGCAAGCATACCATAATTCACTTTCAGGAGCTATGCGCTGTGGCCAAGGAACGCGCAAAAATACTTAAAGAGATAGAAAATGAGGGACCGCTTTTGGCACGCGCCGATGATTCCTTTGTAAGTAACACAAATGCTTTGGCTAGCTCTGTAATGACATTAATTAGTTTGTATGAAATTGTTTGGTTTTTACAGGATCAAATTGATGTTTTTGTAAAAGAAGAGCCAGCACTATCAGAGCCATTGGACGAGGAGTATGTTGCATCAACAAGCGACAACGCTAGTTCACAACCACAAGTGACGGAAGACTATATCGCTAGCCAAGTATGTAATACGTTGTTCTTGTCAACACATATACTGTCGCCTTAATTTGCTAAAACGTTGTGTATAATCGGTTTTTCTTGTTACAGGAAATAAAAGAGGAGGATCAGGAGGAAGCTGAACTTTCGACAGACGACCTACTGCAGGTTACAGACAGAAGCATTTCCAATAAAACAAGCCATATGCTGAGTTGTCCGCAATGTGAAAGACTTTTTTTAAAGAAATACTATCTAGATGCGCATGTACTAGGCGATCATCATGGTGACCCTGAGCCCTTTCTCTGCAACGACTGTGACTGTGGCTTTAAGCGTTATGACCTGCTGCGTTCTCATATACGCTCAGCACATCCAGAATCAGTCGATAACGTTGTGAAACCAACCTGCCCGCATTGCAAGTCCGAGTACAAAACAAAAAAAGAACTGCTTGCACATTATAAGCAGCATCCAAAGCACAAGCCGCACATTAAACTTCCCGAGTCGGAGAGGTTCAAGTGTCCTCAGTGTCCTCAGTTATTTACATTTAAGAACGCAATTAGCCGGCATGTGCGAGTAGTGCATGAAGGAGTGCGTCGTTACCAGTGCACAAATTGTCCAAAACGATTTGGCACACATACTGCACAGTTAAGACATGAACAACGTCTTCACAACCAAGTGGGGTAATAAGATAAATTACTAATTTGTGAATATGTACTTTGTATCAATTACAACACTTGCCTAGATTCAGACTATATATATCTTTAAAGATTTATATTTTGTGATTGAGCGAGGACAAAATCAACTAAACAATTGCTTACATTTTTGTTAAGAGTGTATAATTTATGTTAAAAACATTGTTTCTAAGAATACTATGCTGGAAAAGATCGGCGCTTCAATTTGGAAAATATGTGAATAGTGTAGTTACACTTTGGCATTACGCTTATTCAGGGTGAAACTTCCACGGCGACATATAAAAATGGATAATGCGGCTTTTGCGTTCTCTAAGTTTTTGATAGATTTTGATATTCGTTTGCTCATATGGACTAACAGACTAGCATGGCTATATTGAGTTGGCTGTTCATTCTGATAAGGAATATGCTTAATGGGAACAAAGATAGTTTCTTTTTCTCGTTGCATACATTTGGACAAACTTATTATTCGGTTGTACAGTTGGTACAGGGTATATGGTTTATCTTTTTGCGCCACATAAGAAATCGATTAGTGATGATATTGCATTCAAACACTATCGATATCATATCGTATGTAATAAAATGATGTATCATTTTTGTACAGATTTATTAATCAGTGCCTTATTTATTTTGAAATGATTTTTTTCCACACATTTTTTAAGGCAATATAATGCGTTTTCTTCTACTACGCCAACTGCGTGGCGTTAATAGTCGTCACCCACAAAGAAATATCGGCCGAGCTGCCATTAACACTTTCAGTCATTCGCAATCGCCTGTAAAAAGTGTGATTTTCGTTACTGCAAATCAACAAAATATACAAAACTACCACGTCTCCCAAAGGAACAAGATGGTTAAATATTTAAATCAAAACGAAGCGATTAATGTCGACCAAGAGCTGTTTAACGAATACAAATTTAGCGTGGATCAATTAATGGAACTGGCTGGTCTTAGCTGCGCGCATGCCGTAGCCAAATGTTTTCCATCAGAGCGCTGTCAGCGCGTACTAGTTTGTTGTGGACCTGGTAACAATGGAGGCGATGGTTTGGTCTGCGCGCGTCATTTGTCTTTGATGGGTTACAAGCCAACCATTTACTATCCTAAGCCCACATCAAAACCTCTTTTTGAGAATCTAGCGCATCAATGCAAACGCATGGAAATTTCTTCAGTTATCCAGTGCCCTAGTGTTGATGCAGCGGCTAACACATACGATCTCATTGTAGATGCACTCTTTGGTTTCAGCTTCAAGCCGCCTGTACGAGCGGAATTTGTGCCTATCATTGAGTTACTGCAACAAACCAAATTGCCCATAGCTAGGTAGGTTTATGTGTACAGGTATTAGTAATTGGTTTACTATTGCTTTCATTGTATTTATTAGCGTGGATATACCAAGCGGCTGGGACGTTGAACAGGGCAAACTAAACGAGTGCGACTTCGAGCCCTGCCTTCTGATTTCGTTGACCGCGCCAAAATTGTGCGCCAAACACTTTAAAGGCGAACACCACTTTTTGGGTGGGCGATTCGTACCGCCGGCACTGCAGCACAAATACGCTTTGAATTTGCCTGATTATCCGGGAAATGAAATGTGCGTGAAATTGTGAATTCAGAAGTTTATTTTTAAAAAATAAACAATTTCATATATTTGATTAAACTAAGCTTAGTGTAACATTATTTATATAAGCGATTGTAGTTCTTGCGTCTACGATCCTCTTCAAAATTGTTGTTGCGTGCCCACTCCTTCAAATTGCCTTTTGAACGCAACATTGCCGACTTTGAGTCCACGTCGCGCATAACAAATGGTGAAAACCCGGCTATGTAGTTATCGTCCATGGTATTGGTCTTCGTTTTGGCCACACGCGAAGGCATTTGTCTTGGCATTGGCTGATCTTCGAACAGTATAGGGTTGCGCGAGTGTTTTCCACCCTCAAAGCGCGGCAAGCTTTGGTTTTTATATTTTGCTGTTAGTGAGCGTCGTGTGTTTATATGTATCACTTGCTTGCCATTGTCATCCAAACTAACGGACACACGTTTTAATGTCTTGTTGCCGCAGTTGGGACAAAACACTTTTGTCATAATGCTGGTTGTCTTGAAGCAGGCGTAGCAACGCAATATATAAGTGCGCAAGTGCTTGATGATGCGTCCATTCAGCGCTGCAAGATGCAGATTTAGCTGCTTTAGCACGTTCTGTAGTGCATAGTCAGTGGTCATGCAGGCTACAGGCGGAACTATGTCGTCTACTACTTTGCCCTCAAGCGCTTTTTTGGCCTTCTTGATGTTTGAATGGGTAATCCAGCCATCATCGCCAACATCGTCATCAGCTTCGTTGTCTTCCACAAATGGCTCTGCTTCGTCGCTACTTTCTGTTTCTTGTTGCAGCTGTGGTTGTTGAACTAGCAGTGTGTTGGCTGCCTGTTCCTCTTCAGCAGATGGTTCACATTTGAGCTTTTCAAAGAGCTTATCGAGTTCCTCTTGAGTGAGATCATCTTCATCGTCAGCGTTGTTTGGATTTAAATGGTGTGTTTTTGAGTCGTGTGCTTCGGCATTGCCACCCACTTGTATTTGTGCTTCTATGGCTGCTTTAACTGTATCGGGAGCCACCTCATTATTATCACATTCATTATCAATGCTTTTACTGTCCTCTTCGTCTTCGTCATCGTCGTCGTCGCTGTTTCCTTCGGGCATGTACCAACCCACTAGTCGCTTGTTGTTAACATCCTGTAGCTCCTCGGGCATGTTTTTCGACGCGATAACTTGTGACACGACAGGCTCGGTACGTAGGTGATCCGTTCCAACAGTGTCCGCCTCCAGCTCGTATGTTAGTGCAATCACCTTAAGATCTATGCCAGAAAGACTCGCATAATCGCCAGTTTTCTTTGCAAACTCGACGCAATGCTTCATGCTCTCCGTACGAGGCTCTCTCACTTGGAGGTCAAACGGCAGAACGCACAATCTGCGTATTTGTCGTTTATTGCGAACCTCGGTAATCACATCTGGAACAGTAAGTACATTCTCTGCATATTCCTAGACACGTAAATATACTTATAATTGTCTTTCTAATATATTTAAAGAGGGAAGAACTTACGTTTAGAGGAACAGCATTTATAAATGCAGTTGTATCTGCAACGAGATATTTTATTTTTGTATTGGAAGCACTCATTTTGTTAATAAACAAATAGACAACGACTCATGGAAATACAAATTGCTCTTGCACGTGTTGTACTGAACTACTGAACACAGAAAAATATCGATAGTTGATAAAAAGATTTAATCAGAAACAATTAATCGCTGAGTGAACCAACAGAAACTCACTAATTGTAATAATCGATATACTATCAACACAAGCACTCACGAGTTTTGTACTGTGTGTTTGAAGCCACATTATTTATGTTAAAAATACAGTACTTTTTGTAAAAAACGGAATTATAGTCTTTACGCAACAGCAAAATAAAATTTTTTATTATTTTAATTTCATTCATTAACAAAAGGGATATCGATGTATCAGTTAAGCCTTCGCTTAATCGTTGCAGTGCCATCGTTAGTTTTCAAGCCACGCTAAGTAAGCTAATTTCTTTTTGTTCTTTTTATAATTTATCGTGAATTTACTAAAGGAAATTATATAAAAAGTGCGTGCCAAGCAAGCAAACTATAGTATTTGGGCAATTTAAGTGTTAGTGCTTTAAATAAGTTTTCTGTGCAGCAAGTGCACGCACTTACTTTTTGCGAAATGGTCTAAGAATTAAATACGATACATATACATACATACAAGAAAGACAAAAGTAAAATAGAGTGCTCAGATGTGGCCCCAGTGGTCTTCCACTTCAGTGGCACATGGCATGCAAATGCCGCCGGTGCCAATGACCGCGCCGCCACCACAGCCATCACTACCGCCGCCATTACCCGACGCACCACCTCCACCTCCACCCTCTGACCCGGCTCCCGCTGCAGTTGTAACAGTGCCGTACTTAACAGCTCAACAGCCTCCTGCTGTAATGACGGCCGCTTCTGCAGCAAGCCATTCGTTTGATCAATTTACGGCCACTCCAGACGCGGCCGCTCAACATGCGGCAATGACAACCGCACAACAATACGCTTTACAGCAGCATTGGCAACAATGGCAAACGTATCAGCAAGAATACGCTAAATGGCATGAACAGTATGGCGAACAAGTAAGTCCAACCGCGTGATGATTGATAATATGTATATAACATGTATTTTTACAGTACAAACGAGAAATGGCTGCAGCTGCCGTTGCAACGGCTGTGCCACAACCAGCGGTAGCACCAGTCGCAGCAACTCCAGCTATTTATCCACAACCCCAGCAATACTATGCGCCACCTCCAGTGGTAATAGCGACCCAACCAGCTCCACCAGTTCAAGCAGCTGGAAAAATAATGGCACAGCCGCAACTTTATAGCCAACCACCACCACCTAATATGATGCCACAAACTGTGCCGCAGCCATATCAACAAGCACCGTTGTCATGGCAAGGGCCGTCTCAGACCCAGCAGCCACAACAACAGTCACAACAACAACCACAACAACAACCACAACAACAACCACAACAACAACAGCCTCTATACCCGGCTAGATATAATCAAACACCCGTCAGCTATAACCAACAGCCGCCAGTTTCAACAAAAAATGCTGATTCCGTCAATTTAAAGTTTCCCAATTTACAACAACCACCACCATTTATTGTCCCCACACCGGATGCAGCAACAAGTAAACAAATGCAAACGGATCATGGTAATAAATCAAACCATCAGTGGAGCGGACCAGGCCCGCATGAAAAAACGTTCAACAAAGGCGGCGCCAATAATAATTTTAATGATATGTCGCCGTTAAATGAATCGCGTGGGCCCTGGGAGCACGATGGAGCTGATAATGTGGGAGGAAGCCAGCAACAAAACATTAAATCACACTCAAACCGTTGGCAATCTAATCAAGATGAAGATAATGAACGCGGTGAAAATTTTGGAATTCGACAGAATCGTGGGCGCAACTCAAATGATGCCCAATCCAATAACAATCGTGGCAATAATCCGTTTAACAATTTTAACAACAGTGGCCCACCGCCCGATTTTGGCCGTGAGGATTCTAATAAGTTTTCCAACTACAATAGCAATAGCAACAGTAACTTCGGTGGCAATTTTGACAACCATAGGTCGGACAGTTATGGACACTTGCCATCAGTTAAGAACAACAATAACAATAACAATAGCAATCGACGTAATAGCAACAATAATCGTTGGGAAAATAACATGAATCAAAGGCCGAACAACAATCAAAACTATGGACCCAACAATGAAGGAGCTGGTCCCAATCGAGGCTTCTTTGGCGGTACAGGACCACAAAATCAAGGTAGTTATGGCAACCAACAACAGCAACAGCAGCAACCACAAAATCAACAACAACAACAGCAGCAACAACAAAATCAACAACAACAACAGCAGCAACAACAAAATCAACAACAACAACAGCGTGGGTCGGATATGGATGAAGAAAGCTTTGATCGTTTATTCCAACAATGGGAAAAACAGTTTGAGGACTGGAAACGAACCAATGCTAATCATCCAGATCGCAATGAATACCGCCGCTACCAGGAAGAGTTTGAGAAACAACGTCGCCGCCTTGCCGAACGTCGTGAACAAATGCGTCGTCGCCGTCAAATGCAAAATCCCGATCAATATCCAGAGCAGCAACAAAACAAGCCCGAACCACAACAACAGCTGCAACAGCAGCCCCAGTCTTTAAATGAGCAACGACCAAATTTGGCATCGAATGCTCCACCTTCAGCTGGTCCGCCATCTCAGCAAAGTCCCTCTGGTGTTGACAAGTCCAAACAACAAACAGATCAACAAAAGCAGTCATTAACAGCTAAAAAACAGGAACTACCACAACAGAACAAATCAAATGCTGGGCCAAGCAAAGCGCCTCAGCAACAGGCTAATCAAGAGACAACGAAGCCATTACAGCAACAACAGCAGACACAACAGGAACCGAATCTAAGGTCTTCAGCCGAAAAGACTCCAGCAGTGAATAAAATACCGCCACTGCAGCAAAGGACCCCTCCTCAAATGCGTCGTGAACAACAGCAGCAATCGCATTTAGGCAAACGTAAACTGGATGGAGGTGGCGTTGTAGTTGAGTCAACGCCAAACAAGCAAACAAAGGTTGATAATATTTTGGTAATTTCACTTGATGACGATGATGATGATGATGACGTTGTACAAGTACAGTCATCACCTAAAGTGGCTGTTGCTACTTCGACTGCTGCTGAGGACACAGCAATGACAAACATATTTAAAAAGAACGATGGCATACCAGGTCTAGATTTGGTTGGAACTTCGGGAACTCCCAATGCTGCTGCTGCTGCTGATACGCGAAAAGATGCAAATAAGCCACAAGCAATCAAGAAAACGGATCCCAAAAAGATACCATCCCTTTTTGATGTTGTGGTGCCACAGCCAGACATTGCACTACCGCAGCGCCAAAATTGTGAATCGCAGCGCAGTGCTCTGACAGCACGTAATGCAAGTGAGCTGTTGGAGCAATTACAGGCATCGAATATAAGCTCATTACCAGAAAATGTCACAAATGCGCTAAAAGATCCAGGTTTCCTCAATCAGGTAACGCAAGCGCTGGCGCAGGCACAGGGTCGTGAATTTTGCGAGCAAGGTGCACCTTCTACGCAACAATTTATTGAACAATTGCCAAATTTGTTGCAGCAGCTACAACAACAGCAGCAACAACCAAAAATGCAGCATCAGTCAAATGACGGCAACTCCAATGATCGTTTGTCTTTTGCCGAGTGGCAGCGAAAGAAGAAAAACGAAAATTTTAATCGTGATTCACAACCTGGAAGTATGAATAACGGTCCCAATCCATTTTTTGGACCAAACGGCCCAGGGCCCAATTTTAGACCAGGTCCCGAATCAAATTTTGAAAATCCTTTTGGAAATTTCGGACCAAATGGACCGATCGGACCCAATGGACCGAATGGACCCAATGGACCGAATGGTCCTAATGGACCTTTTGGACGCAATATGCAAAACTTTGGTCCAAATGGACGTAATTTTAATGATCGTGGCGGACCCAATTTTGGCCCAAATTTCCGGGGACCCGGTCCGGGCCCATTTGGTCCCAATAATAATGGACAACGACCTTTTGGCGGACCAAATGGCCCTAATGGACCACCATTTGGACGTAATTTTGGACCCAACGGACCAGGTGGTGGTCCCAACGGTCCCGGTGGTGGTCCCAACGGCCCTGGTGGCGGTCCCAACGTTCCTGGTGGTGGTCCCAACGGTCCCGGTGGTGCTCCCATCGGTCCCGGTGGTGCTCCCAACGGTCCCGGTGGTGGTCCCATGAACTCAAACTTCGCGGGACCCAATAATAACTCGAACAAAAACTTCAGTGATAATCCATTTAGACGCAATGGTGATGCGGCCCCTCCAGTCTTTGACGAAAGCCCACGAGGTAACGCCGGACCACGCGGCAACATGCAGAAAAATTTTGGCCAACCGAGGAACAGCTTTGGAGGCAATAATAACAACAAAAACTCCAACAACAACAACAACGACCGGTATGTGTCTTTTAATAAAATGTAAACCTTACACATAACTTAATGCTTAATATCTCAGTGGTGTTGGTCTTGATTAGAAGTTTTTATGAGAAATATCAAGTGCGTATATATATATTTAAATGTATATATACACACATATTTTATCTAAACAATTTTTGCAAATAATCCGTCTGTGTGTAATTGAAAAAAAAAATGGGATCTGACTATAGCGGCGGCGCCAAGTCCGTGTTTATGCCAAAGTTCTGTAGAATCATCATATGCCAATTATTTATGTTTCCTTGGGAAGAAAGGTGGTTTAATGAAACTATAGAAGCTACTTGACCATAAAAATTTTTAAAATTTTCTTACTTTTAGTTTTGCTTATTATTGGTTTCTTTATTTTTTTTTTTATTTTTTGGATTGACACGACAAAGTTGCGCTTTGGGGAAGTAAATAGTGCCGTCGTACCAAAAAAAAAAAAAAAATATAACGTGTGTTGGCCCACACACCATATCGTATATGTTAGTTATTATAATGCTATTATATGTCTACTTATATGCTTGTATATAGTACATACAACTTACATATGTAGCAAATAACAAATCTGTATCTATCTGTTTAATTGATAGTTTTGAAGTTTGCTCTCTCTCTAAGTGTAGAGGAGCTTACTAAGCAAAACTTAAGTCTCTTGAGAGTTTTATCTTGAGGCAACATTTGCAACTGACCATGACCATAAATACTACTCCCCTACTGTCCTTTATTGGAAAAGAATTAAACAAACTCGTTGGCCTTATGTATGTTCTAGTAAATCTAATGTCCTGGCATTATTCGTGTCACATTGTTAATGCTGGAATTTCGATTCCATACCCGTTTTCTCTTTTTCTCTTCTACTTTTATGCACCATACGCAACACCAAATGGCATTGAACGTTGCAAATCGATTGATCGATTTATTGTTTGATTGATTGATTGATTGTTACGCCTCAATTCCCTAATCATAACATGAAATAAATGAAAAAAACAAAATCCAATACAAAAAAAAAAAATCAAATAAAAAAATAAATATGCAAATACACAAAACCAAAACACAAACATTTGTATATGAAAAAAATGATTTATTAAATTATAAAACATTACATGAACATATATATCACTGTCCTTCTGTCAGCAGCGGCGGTCCCAATGCCATAGCCAGGAACCGGGAGCACAATAAAAATTCTGTGCAGCAGCCGAAGAAACGCGGAACCATGTAGAGCTCCTCCTTAAACAAAACTAGTTTTTAAATTTCTCATATACGATACGCTGCAATTCGCTTTGATTTGCAACTCGTCACAAAATCTCACTGCAAGGAAGCTGCATATAATTTCTTTTGTTTTTTGTATTATGTTTTTGTTTTCTAATTTTTTATGCTTTAATATTTTTTTTTAATTTCTGTAACTAAGTGAAAGCACATGAATCTCTTGCATTATGAAAGTATATTAATTGGAATTTTTTTTTTTTACGTTTCGAGTATTAGAAAATTTTTAGAAATGAGCAGCAGCTTGACTTTACATGGATATAATTATGAAACTATACCCAATTATGTTTACAAAATTTGCATATATTATTATGCATAAATAGTAGAAAAGAAATACAATAAAATTTTAAAAAATAAATAAGCAAAAAACCTATATTGCACATGAAAAATTTAATAAAAACGATTCTAAGTTTCAAATGTAAGCGAAATATATTTCACAATGTCTGTCTTTAAATCGAATTTAATCCAAAAGAAATAAAAATAAAATGAAACTAGTAGTACAGCTTGATAGCAGCACTAAATCAAGTTTACTAAAATTTAAAATTTAAGAAATTTGCAATTAGCATAGTCTTTTGTTTTTAAGCGATAGTTTTTAATGTTTTGCTAAGTTTTTTTTTGGAAAAATTTCGATATCACACATCCACATTTTTAATGAACGAGCGCACCTATATAAAATATGTGAGCGAGCTTATGTACTCGTTGAATCTGTTCTTTGGGTAATTGTGTCTGTCTATGTTTAGTCTGTCCGAGTTCAAATAAGTGTTCCCTAAAAAGTTGCTCAATATATGCTTCTATAGTAATTTTTATGGTCGGGTACTTATTTGCTAAAATGCTGCTGTTTGGGTCCAGTCTACTAGCAACATCCACCCTACGTCTTGCTCTCTACTCTCTATTAAGTTTTACTGTAATAGAAGTTGTGCATTTGGCTGTATCAAGCCAAGCTGCACTGTACTAGAGTTATGCTATTGTGAAAAGTGAAAACCCGCTTGTCTTTTAAACAAATTGCCGCCTGCTAACCCAAATAGAGAGGTTGCTGTGGCGCACACTTAAACGACTCAGTACACAGTTCCCAGTAGCACTTGTCTTGCTCCCAGTCCCTTAACTATTGTTAACATTTACTTGATCCTAAATAAAGTAAAAGTTTTAGTGTGTAAAAGCTGGTTTTAACTAAAACACAAAACCAACTTACAAAAAAAAAAAAAAAAATTGCAAAAACCACAAAATTAAAAAAAAAAATAAACCATATACATGAAATTAAAAAAAAAACAATTGATACGAAAATCAAACTCGCCAATGCGTCACACAACGTTGCAGTGCCGATAATGTCAACGTCAACGTAGCAAATGTGAACCCCAATGAGAGCATCTATCGTCCCATGCAAGTGTTTGATTATCAGAACAGCAAAGTCGCTGCCAAGGTTATTGATTATGGCCACAAATCGGCTGATGGAGTAGTTGCAGTTGTTGGTGGAAATGCTGGAGGAGCAGCAACAGCTGTGAATGCCATGCCCGATTTTAAGCCGGTTAAGACGTTTGACTATGGACATGCCTCACATAATGTAACAACGGATGGACCCACGATGAATCCAAATCCCTTTAAGAAGAAAAATAAAAAGAAGAAGACTAAACAGCAAAGAATGCAAGCGCAGCAACAGCATATACAGCCAGCCGCGCAACAATCCAAACAACCCCAACAACAGCAACAACAGCAACAATCTCAACCACAACAACAGCAACAGCAAGAGCAAGAACAAAAATCAGTAGAATCTGATGCAGTTAGCAACGAGGTAAGCAATTTACATGTGGGTTCATCCGTGTGGACATCCATTTAAATCAGTAACTTTCTGTTTACTGGACTTTTTTTTTTTTTTTTTTTTTTGGAATTTTTAAAAATGTACCAATAATAATAACACTGTGTTAATTTAATTAGCTCAAACTGTCCACGACACAAACAGATGGCAACAAATCGGTTGACCTGGAGGATATATCTGATGGCGAAGAGTAAGTAGCAAACATTTGATATAAAACGAAACTTATATTTGAACATGTCATACATTTTTGTGTTGCTTATGGCGGCATTGTTATAGCTTTCCAAATTTTGTCTTCGTTTTAAATCATTGCATTTCGTTATGAAACTGTACAGCTTACTTAACAAGATTTTTTTTTTGATATTTTCAGCAACTTATCGGAAATGACTCAGGAGGAACCACCGCCGCCACCATCGATGACTCCTGCTCCTATATTGGATCCGCAGTATCGGTCAAGTGCAAAAATTTTTTGTGCTAATCCGCAGCGCCGTATGCTTGTTGCTGATCCAACACCACCACCACCCGTTGCATTGTTTCCCTCAACAGCTGTGGCTAATAAGCAAATACCTAGCAGTCAAGAGGCACCCAATTTAAATATGTCTATACCAACAAATGAGAATCGTAATACAATTTTAATCGATGAGGTGCTATTGCCGCCGTCCCGTCTAACGCGACCTAAACGCATTTGCATTATATTGCGTGGACCGCCTGGTAGTGGAAAATCGCATGTGGCCAAGCTGATTAAGGAAAAAGAGATTGAGATGGGTGGCGCTAATCCGCGCATACTAAGCATCGATGATTACTTTATTATTGAGAATGATTATGAGGAGAAGTGCCCCAAAACGGGAAAAAAGGTTTGTAATAAAGTATTATTATTTAGTGTACTCTCACGTTTTGTAGCGCAAAAGCGTATGACCTAGGCTAAAGCTGTAGATCTTCAAGACCTCTCAGCTTTTGTCTCTTTTTGTAAAGCCATACACAGATTTATGCCTTCCAAAATGTATGATTTGTTAAGATCTGTCTGTCTGTGTTTTTAAAAGACCCACATTGTTTCGATTTGTTATGAATCCAAATTTCAGCCATAGTAATGATGTGGCGTAAAAAGTTTCTTTAAAATCATATATATCTTTAAAGCCACATATAGAATAACCAGACTGTTGTATATTTTTTTTTTTTAAGATACCCAAAAAGGAGTTACTTTACGAGTACGATTCCGGCATGGAGGAAACCTATATGCTCTATTTAATAAAATCTTTCAAGAAAACGCTAGCCGACAATTTGTACGATTTTATTATTGTCGATTGTAATAACAACTCGCTACGCACGCTCAACGAGTTCTACTGCCATGCCAAGGATTCAAATTTTGTTGTAAGTTTTTGTATGCTGAGCTGACTTTGTTTAGCTAGAACTAAAAATATTCGTTTTGTACTATTTCAGCCATACATAATTGATCTGCACTGCGATGTTGAAACCTGTTTGAGCCGTAATTCTCATCAACGGAGTGAAAGCGACATCAAAAGCGTTCTGGATAACTGGGGTGACACGCCGTTTCACTATATTAAGCTCGATGTCTCCACACTGCTGGAGAATGTGGTTGAAATGGAAGATGTTGAGAACATGGCTACGGTAACTATGGTCTAACCAGCCGTAACTTCTCTTGCAGAGCCAAACCCGTAATGTCGCGTATTGCCAATTTCAAATGCCATGACAGTTTAACTGGTGGCGAACGTTGGTAGCAATGGCGGCAACGGCAACGGCAATAGTTCTTTTTTTTTACAAATAAGTTTTAAAATATATTCTTAGTTATTTATTTCTGATATCTGACAAACAAAGTTGCGAGCTGGGCGCACTTGTTATTATTGTTATACTCTATATAAGCAAATTCTAAAGACTCAAGATTTATTTTGTGTCTGGCAAATTTAGTTTGTAAGCGTTCCTGCCCTTGAAAATCCATAATCGAACCAATGCAAATGCAAAATAGCTTGAATTTCTTGAATAAACAATTAATAAGTGCTATAAAATATGCTCATACATAAATATATGTATTTATATATTTAAGTAAAAATAATGCATAAGTCAAACAGCAAAAAAAAGAAGAAACAATTGAATCTTATGATTTAAAGGTGCCTACGTGCGCCTGCTCCGAGGCTGTTTTGTTTTGTACTAAAACGTGCGAGTTATTCATTGCAGGACGATAACGCAAATAGCGCAGAAGCGCCCGGCAATGGCGATGACGATGACGTTGCATCCATCGCCGCTGTCGAACAGGAGGACGACAGCAATAGCAATAGCGCCGATGCCATAAACGATGTAAGTGTCGCCATAATGTGGTAATTAATCTCAAGTCTACATTCTGAATTGTTTTGCATGCTTGTTTTTTTTGGGCCTGCAGGCGGCTCGAACATTAACAAAAATAATACTAACATTTTGTTAACTTTACAATATTATTTTCATATATGTGTGCGTGACAATTTTATGAAAAATATGAAAACATTTATGATTATTGTGGCAAAACAGTGCGGCTTTCTGAAAAGTAAATGGGAAAACGACATTACCGAGGAGAACTTAGGTAAGTAGACAATATAAAGCATTGCTTAGAATTTTGCAACAAAGTTTTAAAACTATATAAATTATCTTGCAGCGCGACTGGATGGCACCAAGCGTTTAATGGAAAAGTTAAAAACAACAGCCAGCATGGCGGACTATTTGCAGCTGGATGATTGGGAGCCGCCAATACGTAGTGCCGATGGCAAGAAGCGGGTAGGTGTACATACCCAACACATACGAATATCATAAAAGCAAAGTAAAAGCGATAATATAGCTTAGTTGGCAATATGAACAGGAACAGGGCTACACTTTTTATACATAGTAGGATCAAGGGCTTTATTAGTTCACAAAGCCTAGCGTCAACTTGGGTTTGATTGAGCCATGCCATGCCGTATGAAAACCTAGATTTCAAAGACTAAGAACTAGAGATAACAAATTATAACAAAAAATCCGTGCGTATATGTAGTTAGTTGCTTCATGTCGTTTTTTTTTAATCCAACTTTGCGAAGGAACTTCTTGCTAAGAACCGAAAACAGCAAATTTATCCATTAAATGGCATCGAGGCAACACTGCAGGGTATCCCCAGTGAATTATTTTTATTCCCATGTATATTAGAGGGAGATAAAGACATTTTCTAATATCTGTGGCTTTATCATGCTTTTCATCTTTTAAAGCGAAACTTCTTAGAAACTCGTTATATCTTTTGAGTTATTGGTATGATCCTGATTATTTTAACAATGCACGTACAGGTTGGAATTCGTGTCCATGTGCCAAGACTCCCTCTCTTTCTCACATAAGCATATTGCACAAGCCTATAATTCCCTTGACCCCAATTAGTAGGAAATCGCGTTCGTAATACAAAATATTTTGATTTTAAAATTAAACTGCATAGGTGTACTGGAATGTTACAGAACCCATTGCTTTAGCAAACAAATAAGTTTTCGATTATTATTAATTTATTGTGAAAGATCGGTATGTAAGAATTTTTTAAAGTATTGCGCATTACTAGCCACTATTTTTTCTCACCTGTCTGACATCATTCGGGGATCACGTTGGAAGAACTCTTCTTCTTTACAGGCTTTGAGTGCTCCGCTTTGAGCAATTTATAATGCACAACACGGATCACACGAAATAGACAGCATGTGCTTTTTGTTTCCTGGAATATTCAGCTTGGCTGTCCATGCCCTGTTTATTATGATCACTTGCTTGAGGCCAAATCTTTCTTTCGGCTTCAGTTTATAGGGAAACTAATTTTCTTGCTTTTGAATTATTTCTAAAGATGTTCACTTCTAAGATAAGAAGTTCCTCTCGCGTTTTGAGCGAATTTTTTTGCAATCTTGATACACTTTCGGCCTTCAACAGCTTTCTTAAACTTTCAACAACTTTTCTCACTAAAAGCAGCTCTCTCCAAGCAATTGATGTGAAGATTTCTTCAAATTTAAAAAGTAAATGACGCCTTTTTGGCACAGATATTGACATTTTTCCACGAAAAGCCTTCGTATGTGAGGCTGATACGGAGTCGCTGGTATTTCAATGTCAGATCACTAACCATACGAAAAAGTTCAATATAATCAACTTAAATTGATTGAAACTCCAAAAGTTTTAAGGCCCTAAATAATTTATTTTAACAGGTATCGTAACCAAATTTGGTATTCTTAAGTTTTTAGAAGTACCCAAGCACTGTAAAAAATTGATTAAATATATATCATATCATCGGTCGAAAAAAAAGTTTTCAGCGCATGAAGAATTTTATATACACTGTAGATCAAAGTCTGCCATGCAAGATGTAAAGTTGTCTTTTATGATCCCAAAGTTAGCTGCGTTTAATATATTGCAAGAAACTCTTGAAATCCAAATGTTATCTATGATATGAAAGCTGAAGCCGGTAAAAAAAACTAACTTACTTAGAATGTCTTAAAAATAAGTCTTCAAAGATGATCAATTATAACAATAGGTCTGGAACAGCAGAAAGTATTGAGTGTATGCTTTCATTTTGTATTTATTATTAAATTATTTATTAATATTTCGAATATTAATTTATTTAAAAAAATTTTGTATTTCAGGTGCGCTGGGCGGACATTGAGGAGAAGCGTAAGCAACAAAAATTACGAGAAATTGGTTTTGTTGTGGGTCAGACCGATTGGAAGCGAATGATGGATCCCAACGCTGGAAATCGGGCGCTCAATAAAACTAAATATATTGAGCGTGTTAACAAACGGCGTTAGGCATTGAAAAGACCGAGAATGAAGACGGAGATGCAGGGTGGTCCATATATATGTGCCCCATTTGTATCAGAACAACAATTTAAAGGAACGACGATTTGATATTTTTGCTTCAAGGAGATACATGCCAGGTTTTGCTCTATTAACACAATGAGCTCGTTTTTCACCTGCGATACTGGTTTTATGTTGAGCCTAAGGGTGTACACTTTGGTTTTACAATATATAAACACAAATATAAATCAGGCGAGCGCAGTGGCCAGTCAAAAACAACAGCAAATAAAGACTTCTATAGAAACACCACACCAGACACAAATACCAGACAGTCAGTTTTTGATAATAGGCAGCTTCTATGTGAATAAATTCGATATGGATTACCACACACTGTACACACTTTTCGGCTTATGGTTAATTCTTGCGGAAGCCCTTTTTGTTATATTATTTTGTCGATACGCGTGATAACTATCTCCTTAAAATGAAGCTTTGACGATTACTGATCACATTTTGATGTTCCACCCTGTGCGTTCCAAATGTTTTGTTTTTTTTTAAATTTTTTATTTTTTTTTGTAAAAATAAACACAAAAAACGGACTTTTGTTTAAGCTTATTATATGTTAGTATCTAGCAAAAACTATCTATTATTTTGTTTACTTTTGTTATTTCGAACAAATCATTATAAATGTTGTATGTAAAAATACTTGATATGGTTATTTTAAAGCTTGCATGCTAAACCCCCGTGTAATAGTTGGTTAAGGCTCCATTTCGAACGTTACGGTGGCCTTGAAATTATGCAAGTCTGTGCAATTTAATGCACAAACACACCTACATAGAAAAATGTGCACATATGTAAAACGCTTGCACGCAAGCAAAAAAAAAAAAAAAATTTCAGTAATTGGCAATTAAGTTTCTATATAATGCTAAAATGTACTGGAAGCATATGTTTATTTATGTGCACATATATATAGGTATATATTGGCTTGTGCATTTTGCTATATATAGTACTTCATATGTATTAACACTTATATATACTAATTTATTTATTAGCCCTATTGTTTAGTTTTTGGTAGCCGTTCTATTTTCTTTAACATTTTAAATGCTCAAAATCGTTTATATTTGTTAATACATAATACACTTTATATTTTTTTTTAAATTGAATGAATTTTTATGTAGAATTTATTAATAAACTGCACCGCTAATATAAGCTTAGTGGAACAGACTATTATAAAAGAAATATCATTCTGGTGTATACTTGTATTATGTAAAATTAAATAAACACACACACACACATATGTATGTATATTAGAAAATAAAATTAAATAAATGCATTTATAAACTGAAAATGTGTTTCTTTAAAACTCAACTAATGCTATTATGTAAAAAAAAATAATTATTAAAATTTAAAACATGTTTTCGCATTTTTGTTGCTACTTTAAATTAAAGCTGGGAACGGGTTGTAAACTCCTCGGGAATTTATTTAGTTTATACTTCTACCTATTGTTGTATTTATTTATAAATATTGATTGCTTTCTGATGAACTTTTCTATTTGTGAAAAAGTTTCTTAGAAAAATCGGTTGAGTTAGCGAGCGGCTAGAAATTCCCGAAAAGGAATACGCTTGTGTCGGAACGTGCGCGTTGCTAACGAACTAACTTTCCTATTTTAATCTCTAATTCAAATACCTATGTCAGCTCTTATGTTCTTTGATTTTACAGATAAGAAAGTAAGTATGTATCAGAGATCTGCAATAGTGCCTTTTTTGTGGCAATAATCATACTCTCATCAAAAGTAATGGCAGTGTCAGCTGCACTCTTAGGCGTATGGTGTGGCACCACGCGCACTCTTAACCATAAGAGTGTGAGCAGTAACAGTTCACCATACATTATATTGTCATGATTATAATCTTGTTTACACTCCCACACTGCAGACACTCTTTTAAATTTCAAGAGTGACAATGACACTATTTTCGGCAGTGAGAGAGAATGAGAGCTGGGTAAAAAGAGAGCGGCCAAAAAATGTGCGTATAGCTCACCCATGGTATAATAAGTAAGGTAGAGTAAGTTTGCGATCTCGGGGCCATAAATTTTGTGAGAGCAAAAAAATGCGTGAGAGAGAGAAGCAACGCACAAGCTGAGGCACAAGGTATACTTATTTAAGGTAGAGTAATGCTGCCGGCGTCGTCACCAATTTTACTGAGAGCAAGAAAAAGCGAGAGAAAGAGAACGCAAACACATTAAAATAATATGCGTGAAAACAACCCTCCTCACGCGCAGTCGCAACGAAATTAAAAATTGGTAACTTTCGTTGAGAGCCTTCGGCGGGAGTATGCTACCTTAAATAAGTATACCTTGGCTGAGGCATACACACTGACACTCATTTATATATCTATGCATGCTTCAATTTGAGTAAACCAAGTGCATAAGCTGAAACTAAATGAAAAACAGTGAATTTGTGAAAACAAATTTTATTTTTTCAATGAAAATATAATTATTATTAATTATTTGAACTGAAATACTATGACCCACAATAAATAAAACAACAGCTCTTGCGTTTATATACATACATACAAACATACAATAAAAAAACACGCGCAGCGACAGCCGATACAACCTACCTCATAGACATTCGCAACGAGAATGAAAAATATGGCCCCAGCAAAGAGAACGACGCGGCAATCTTACTCTACCTTACTTATTATACCATGTAGCTCACCAATACACTCTCATTTTTCGTCCGTTCCTTTTTTTGCCCAGCTCAGGCCAAAACACACCCCTAATATTATGGTACTACTGCTCTCTCGTAGGTTGTTGATGGTGTCTCTCACACTCTCTTTTTTCATTGTGCTGTATTTTAGAGTGTAAAGCGAACCATTTACAGGCCAGTAGAGTACCATTGGCACCATAGTGCTAAGAGTGGAAGATGGCAAGAGTGCAGTGCACACTGCAGTATTTATGTATGGTGCCTTAGCACACTAGAGTGTAAACAGCACTCGGAAATATGTGGTGGTCGCATAATACACTGCCACTGCTGCAGTTCTTTGGTATGTATGTTTAAAGAGACTACTTTTTGAGGGTATAATTTTTATATACTCTACCAAAGGTAAGGGGTATACAAAGTTGTGCAAAGGTATATAACATAGAGTAGGAGATATCGGAGTTCACCCAAAGTTACCTACAATATGGTTGGAAGGACAAAAGAAATTGAGCCGTACTATGACACTAGCTAGGACAATCAAACTTGTCACTCCTGCCAGATCAAGTTTAGATTTTTTTTTAGTCATAAAACATCATAAACATTCTACCGTAAGTATCGGAGATAATCGGTATATAATATATTGCAGACCAAAGTCCTGAGTTGGTAGATACTTAACGTCATCTCGATATTTGTGTAGATTTGTGCAGTGGATGTGAGGGGCATAAGTAGGGATGCCACACCGCATTGCGATTAATTCATGAGTTCTTCTGTATTTAATAATAATAATAATAGTTCAGCTAGGGACACCAAATCTTACGAAAAGATGGCATAATGCAAACGCAAGCGTTTCACATTTCATTTGCCATACATTTTTTTTTTGGGTTTGTTTACACTAACTTAATAAATACTGTGCAGGAAGTTATTTTTATACCCTGTACCGCATGGTACAAATGGTATGTTAAGTTTGTGCAAGCCGAAAGTGTATGTAACATAAAGAAGGAAACGTCGGAGACGCCCCAAAGTTACCTAAAGTATAATCAGGGTGACTAGATAAGTCGATATATGAACGCCTTGATCTCAGTGATGGTAAGAGCTAGAGCAACCAAACTTTAAGATAAGATCTGTTATTATCCTACAGCAGACAAGTTTTTTTTTTATTTTTTTGATATCGGGGTTCTATTATATAGCTCCCATTGGGATGTTTCAGAGGACCTCGAAAAAAACCAAAAGTTTTAGATGGATAATTCGTTTGTTTATAAAGATATCGTAACCAAAGTTGGCATTCAGCAGTTTTTTAGAGTATCCAAACACTGTACCAAATTTGATCGAAATCGGTTGACTATATCATGCAGCTCCCATAGGGCAGATCGGTCAAAAAAACGTTTTTTGCACAAAACTCGTTGTGTTTCGTTTGTTTGTGAAGATATTGTAATTAAATTTGGTGTTTGTCAGTTTTTTAGGGTGACCCAGCACTGTACCAAATTTGATCAAAATCGTTTGACTATATCATATAGCACCCATAGGACCAATCGGTCAAAAAAACGTGTTTGGTTAAAAATTCGATTTTTTTTTTGCTTGTTTATAAAAATATCGTAACCAAATTTGGCAAAGATATATCTTTTCGAGTTCGTAAGCAATATATCGGATATGATTGCAATGTGGTGGTACAGAGTATCCCAGAGTCGTCCGCGCCCGACTTTAACGTAGGCATCTTTTCCCTTGAAAAAGAGTGCAAAAACTTCCTCGACTTGGTCATTTTTTTTGTTCATGTTACAAAAAAAATAAATACAGTAGCTTAAAAAAATACAGAATAATAAAATGCTGATCTCACATTTTCTAACAAAGAAAAAAATTAAAAGTTACTTCTCAGATTACACATTTTTTTTTATGCTTTATTTCGTTTGAAATATTTGCTCCCAGAAACGAAAATGCAAGTTTGCTAAAAATGTCTAAAACTTATTTAGGATCTTGCTTGGCGGTACAAGCAAGTCAATAACAAATAGATTGTTTGGAAGCTATATAATATAGTACGCGTAATAAGGGATCTAATCCGAAAGCTTGGTTGTTTCTACCTGTTTTTATTACCCATCCTTGAATGCAAGTTTTATTATTATTTATTAATCTGATGGAAACTTGAGAAATTATAGTCAAAACTTAGCCCTTATTTACCCCTTACCAACAAGATTTTTTAAGAACCAATTTTTATACCCTGTACCGTATGGTACAAAGGGTATATTGTGTTTGTGCAAGCCGAAAATGTATGTAACATACAGAAGGAGAAGTCGGAGACCCCCCAAAGTTACCCAAAGTATGATCAGAGTGACTAGAGAAGTCGATATACCCATGTCCGTCTGTCCGTCTGACCGTCTGTCCGTCTGTCCGTATGAATACCTAGATCTCAGAGATGGTAAGAGCTAGAGCAACCAAACTTTCAGATAAGATCCCTTATTAATCCATAGGAGACAAGTTTATTTTATTTTTTTGATATCGGGACTACATTATATAGCTCCCATAGGGGTGTTTCAGAGGACCTCGAAAAAAAGCAAAAATTTTAGATGGATAATTCGTTTGCTTATGAAGATATCATAACCAAATTTGGCATTCAGAAGTTTTTTGGAGATCTTCAACACTGTACCAAATTTTATCAAAATCGGTTGACTATATCTCATAGCTCCCATAGGGCCGATCGGTCGAAAAAAAGTTGTTGATTAAAAATTCGTCTGTTTTTGGTTGTTTATGAAGGTATCATAATCTAATTTGGCAATCAAATGTCTTTTGGTGTTCTTAAGCAATTTACCGGATTTTATTGCAAGCAGTGGTACAGGGTATCCCAAAGTCGTCCGCGCCCGACTTTAACGTACGCCATCTTTTTTAAAACTTTTTGTGGAAAAGCCATAGTCACAAAATCGGTATGTAAGCTATTGCAAACCAAAATAAAATAATCCTTATTAGTTTCTGGTGATTCCACCTAGATGGAGGTGGCTAAACGTGTTATTTTAAGGCGCCAATGCATAATCAGGAGCGAATTTGTTGCAGGCATGACTGTACTGCAAATAATATTATTATCAGGATGTATGTCTTGAAAACAATATAGAAGGCCGTACGGGGGTTGAAGATTGAAGCACGCAGTGGTGGAGCCCCCTATTTTCTTTCTGTACTTAAACCTTTGCTGGCAAAGTTACTGAGGGCCTAATAGCGGTACATCCTTTTCTTTTTTTAATTTTTTTCGTAAATTTAGCAACACTAATTAGTTCTATCGGCTAATTCTGGGGCGGCCCTCGTATGCTTAAAATGATTTTCCATTGCGATGTATTAATTAAATAATTCATAGTTTTCATATTACTTATTTTTTTGGCCCTACGCTCCAACCGGAATTAAAGGAAAATATATATATATATACCTATATATACTTCTTACCTAAAGCAAGGGTATATTAGGACGACCTAATAAATCGATTTAGACATGTCCGACTTCGTATTGCCTATTTCTCGAAGGCCAGTTGAGCTAGGAGTATGGTAGCCAGCGTCTTATCTTCATCTGCGTTCAGTTTTTTTATAGTGGTTCCGTAAAACCAACTCAATATTATTTGGGAAAATAGTTGGGATCGAACAATAAAGTTTTTTTTTTTTTTTTGGAAAGAGCTTTTCAATGAAGATACAAACCTGAATCAAAGGGAATTTATTTAGGAACCTTTTGTTTTTATACCCTGTACCTATAGGTACAAAGGGTATACTAGATTTGTGCAATGTATGTAACGGACAGAAGAAGGCGTGGCAGACCCCAAGTCCTTTATACCAAAATGCTTATCATAACCTCGGGTAGCGATTGAGCCATGTCCGTCTGTCCGTCCGTATGAACGCCTAGATCTCGGAGACTATAAGAGCTAGAGACACGAAACTTTACCTGCTGGTGCGCATATTTCCTAAGCAAATGAAGTTTGTTGAATCATGTCAATATCTTTCCCCGTTCCCCCGCAGTAGAGATTCGCGGTTTTTAGCCACACCGTTTAGTATTTTCATCTGAAATTTAACAGAGCGATGCGTTGTAGTTACATGCATCTATGTGTAAAAAATGAACAAAATCGGACAAATACAACAGAAGTTATAGTCAAAAATGTGCAAATTTCACCTCCCCTTGCCAATAAACTGCGTCAATATTTGACTCTACGCAATTATGGCTACAAGTGACCTAGAATCACAATTTTTGGTAAGCTCATTCATGTGGCTCTAATGAACAAATCCACATCCAAATTTTATCGATGCGGTCCACACACCCCTCAACATATCAACTTGAAACTTACCCAATATAATTAAAATAGCTTCTTTGACGCAACTTTCGATTTTCATCAAAATCGGTACAAATTTAGGGAACTTATAGGTATAAATATCGTTTTGCACCAAAAAAAAAATAAATTCCAATTGGAAAGTTCTTAGATGGAATATGCAGGAAAAATTTTTTTGACACAAAAGGTACAGGGTATTCCCTTGTCGGGCACCGCCTCGACTGTACCACATTTTTTTTTTTTGTAGCATTGTTAAGGTGGAATTGCTGGCAGGGAAGGGTTTTGACCTGGTGTCGTGCATGACACCAGATATTTCAAGGTATCTTTTACTGATTCTATGTCTAGGTACCTCTGAAGGTTGGCATTTCTTACATACACCCCTCAATTATTTATTTTCTTGCTCCCTCTGGCGGAATATTTTGAAAGTCTCAATTTTTTTTTTGTGGATAATTTGGGAACTTGGTATAGTCCTACTGATGAGAAATGCAAAATCCAAACATGGAACGAAGTTAGATAATTAATTCAAAAGAAAGCAGTAAATTTGCTTGTTTAAATGCAAGGAAGTTGAGAAGAATAGCTTTAGCGCCCGATTAAGTTAAAAAGGAGAGAAACCCGAAATTTTGAGTTCAAAAACAAAAACAGGTTTTTTTTTACGAATATAAAGGGTCATCAATCTTGAGATTTTTTTAAATAAAAAAAAAACACAAAAAATTCAAATGAATTGGAAAATCTGTATTATCAATAGAAAGAACAGTTCTTACCATTCACTTTTTAAAAATAATCTCTTTCAAATGTTGGCCGCAACTGAGCCGTAGCTCGTCCAAGCGGAGGTTCCAATTTTCGATAAGGCGTTCGAGCATAATCGGCGGTATCTGGCGAATAACACGGGTAATCTCGGCCTCTAATGCTTCAATCGTAGCTGGATTATCCACAAACACTTTAGACTTCACGTAGCCCCAAAGGAAAAAGTCTAACGATGTGATATCGTACGATATTGGTGGCCAATTCACCGGTCCGGAGCGTAAAATTAATTGTTCACCGAATTGGTTCCTCAATATGTCCATTGTTCAACGGGCTGTGTGGCAAGTAGCGTCGTCATGTTGAAACCAAATGTCGTCGAGATGTCGGGCTTCAATGTCAGGTAGCAAATAATTCGTTATCATGGTGCGATAACGGTCGCCATTGACGGTTACGGTCTGACCAGCGTCATTTTTGAAGAAAAATGGACCGATGATTCCAACGACCCACAAACTACGCGCTGGACGAGGTCTATTCGGTCGATTGTCATCCAATAATGAATATTGGGTCTCAAATTTGTTAATGGTATGGCGAATAGTGGTCTCAGTAGGTCGATTATGACGACCATAAAATGGCCTAAGCGCGCGAAAAACATTCTTTACAGAACGCGAATTTTCGTAATATAATTGTACGATTTGTAAATGTTGTTCGGGTGTAAGTTTTTGCATGATGAAATGGCAATGAAAACTGAATAAAAAACACATGGCAATTTGACAGTACTCACGTTTGGTTTATCAAAAAAACTTTATTGACAAAAAAAAAACCTCAAGATTGATGACCCAGTATTTAAGAACAAAAAAAAAATATATTCATAAAATAGTAAATTGTATATACAAACGTTCGGACACACTTTTCAAAGGTTGAATATGTTTTTTCACGTTTTCCGCACTTGTACAGCTGAATTTTCAAATCAAACAATTCCAATTTTTGTTAAACCCAAAATTCTAAGTTTTTTAAAAAAAAATGTTCTCGGTTATAATATATTTATTCATTTAAGCGATGCAGCTTATCAGAGAAACGTCTAAAATACAAAAATCCAAATATTCAGTTATCGATAAAGGCCTATACGCAGTTCGAAATATTTCGCACGGAATGACCAAACTTCATATCAAAAAAAAGTCCCAAATGGGATATTCCAAATGGGATTTTTTTTTATATGAAGTTTTGTCATTCCGTGCGAAATATTTCTAACTGCTTATAGGCCTTAACTCAATAAATAATCTGAATTCCGGAAAAAAAAATTTTCGTGGCTAAAGTGGGTATGGTACCTCAGTCAAATATATAAAAAAAATGATTAAAATGGAAGAGCTCGACCTAACAAGTGGCCCGTTTTACTTATTTTCGTCGATATGTATGTATATTAGGGTGGCCATTTTTGCAACATCTCACGATTTTACTAACGCCACCCCCTAAAAAGTTTCCTTTTTACCTGCATATAGCGCCTGTAAAATTTAAAAACGATCCGAATGTATTTGAAGGGTCCGGCAATAGGTCAAAGGTCATAAAAAAGTTTCATATGAATGCATAAATAGCGACCAAATCGTAAGTTTGACAAAAACATGTTCCAAATATAATCAATGGGTAATTCAATTATCTACAGTCGAGAAAAAAAATTATCGAAATCAGTTTAGTATAACCAGAGATACTTACTGTTAAGTAAAGGCACTTTTTTTTTTTTTTTTTTAATTTCGAAAAATGTTTTTTTCAAAATATCTCGAAGCTCGTTTCATGAAACAAATTTTTGACTGCATTTTCGGTTTTAGCATGTCATTTTACTACAGAAACGAAGCAAAAATGTTAAGGATACGAAAATTTTTTTTTATTTGTAAACTGGTGTAATTAGTCAATTTAATCAATTTTAGAGCTTACCAAATTTATTTAGGCCGACTCTATATTTTTTAAAATTATGTTTTGATAGATATGAGACAAGATTTTAAAGTTTATGTAGAACAATACAGTCAAAAACGGGAAAAGTGCAAGTTATGACCTTTGACCTATCGGATCGTTTTTAAATTTTACAGGCGCTATATGCAGGTAAATAGGAAACTTTTTAGGGGGTGGCGTTATTGATATCGACGGTTTAAAAATCCTCCATACCAGCGGCGGCCACCCTAATGTATATATAGGTACTTAATAAATATTATATGCCCCGTCACTGTACCCACACTAAACAGAGCAATCTACCGCTGGCCCTAATAATAAAAAAACTTTCTATATATTTATATAATATATTTTTGGAATTTGGTCAAAAGAAATAACAACTTTGGGACTACGAATGTAATTCTGGCTTTTTTATAAAAACATTTGATATGTTTAAGAAATAAATGCGCATTGTTGCATCCAAGGTAAAATTTATAAACAGCTGTTTCTGTCATATGTTTTTGAACTCTTTGTTTGTTTGAGGCTGTAGCGAAATAAGCCAAGTTAGTTGGCTTAGCGGCAAATTGAGATTCAATTTAGAATTGCAAATTTTATGTTTACAAATATATTACATATACATAGGTATACTATATATATTACATATATATTATTTTGCTATGATTTGAAAGCATGAGTTTGTTTAGAACAGCTGCCTCCACATTTGGGGCATTCAATGACATTTTGCTTGAGGCAATGAAGTTTAAAAGGTGTTGCCAAAAATAATGCGGTTTAAGATGCGCAGAGAGAGCAATATAAAACTTACGTCACGAGTTTAATTATTACACAGTTGGGTAACACGTTTTAAGCAAATATGTTAGTTATATTTTTCGAGCTAAATGTGGTTAAAAATTTTTGAAAACTTCAGATCAGTTGTGAAAAATAACTTTTTGATAAGAAACGGTAGCCAAGCTCATAACTCAACATCTGTGGTGGGCAAAACTCATACAAACAAACATTTCTTAGTGTGAGTAAGCAGCACAGTAAGCAAAAGCGCACGAGAGAGCAAGAACCGCAATCAAGCAAAAACGAGAGAGAGATTTCACACACTTGGACCGTGCATGAGCCGACTACGCTGCGGCAGATTTTGGTGAGAGACTGCCCATCACTGCTTTAGAGCAGTGATGGGCAAAACTCATACCAACAAACATTTCTTTGTGTGAGTGAACAGCGCAGTAAGCAAAAGCGCACGAGAGAGTAAGAACCGCAATTGAGCAAAAACGAGCGAGAGATTTCACACACTTGGACCGTACATGAGCCGACTGCGCTGCGGCAGATTTTGGTGCAATAGCCTCGCGAGTTATGTAAATTGAGAGACTGCCCATCACTGCTTTAGAGTGAACGACCTTTTTAATAGTTTATAGGTCTGGGTTGCTTAAAAGTTGAGCTGAATGTAAAGACCTAAATCTGTACATTATGTTTTTGCCAAACTTCTGAACCCCTTAACTTCCTAACTTAATAGCTAGCGTAATTAACATCATTTTAAACTAAGTCATTGATTTTTAAAAAATTAATTTATGAATTCTAGAGCGCCCATCTAAAACTATTAGAGTTTTAAAAAAGTAGGATTTCTTACAAAAAAATAAACGAAATAATAATAATAATATGAGATAAGAGAGCTTAAATTATAACATTATGTCTTTTGTAGAATATCATATTTTTGGATATTGGAAATTAAAAAATAAATACACGAAAATAACTTAAAATTTTTTATAAATTCAGATCGACTTAAAAACGTTTTCGTCGTGTACTCAAAGTAAACAAAAATTTTACTTATTCTGTTACGTGACGATTTTTCTATAATTTGATTCGACAAGCTCCATAAAGGAACGTGGTGACAAAAACGTTTATCGATATTATCATACTTAAAAGATGGCGTACGTTAAAGTCGGGCGCGGACGACTTTGGGATACGCTGTACCACTGCTTGCAATAAAATCCGGTAAATTGCTTAAGAACACCAAAAGACATTTGATTGCCAAATTAGATTATGATACCTTCATAAACAACCAAAAACAGACGAATTTTTAATCAAAAACTTTTTTTCGACCGATCGGCCCTATGGGAGCTATGAGATATAGTCAACAAATTTTGATAAAATTTGGTACAGTATTGAAGATCTCCAAAAAACTTCTGAATGCCAAATTTGGTTACAATATCTGCACAAACAAACGAAACACAACGAATTTTGTGCAAAAAACGTTTTTTTGACCGATTGGCCCTATGGGAGCTATATAATATAGTCAACTGATTTTGATCAAATTCGGTATAGTGCTTGGGAACTCTAAAAAACTTCTTAATGCCTTCTTAATCACAAATAAACGAAACACAACGAATTTTGTAAAAAACACGATTTTTTGACCTATTGGTCCTATGGGAGCTATATGATATAGTCAACCGATTTTGATAAAATTTGGTACAGTGCTGGGGGTTTCTAAAAAACTTCCAATTGCCAAATTTGGTTATGATATCTTCATAAAGAAACGAATTATCCATCTAAAACTTTTGCTTTTTTTCGAGGTCCTCTGAAACACCCCTATGGGAGCTATATAATGTAGTCCCGATATCAAAAAAATAAAATAAACTTGTCTCCTATGGATTAATAAGGGATCTTATCTGAAAGTTTGGTTGCTCTAGCTCTTACCATCTCTGAGATCTAGGCGTTCATACGGACAGACGGACAGACGGACATGGGTATATCGACTTCTCTAGTCACTCTGATCATACTTTAGGTAACTTTGGGGGGTCTCCGACTTCTCCTTCTGTACGTTACATACATTTTCGGCTTGCACAAACACAGTATACCCTTTGTACCATACGGTACAGGGTATAAATACATACAATATAGTTAGGGATACATCTAGTAAGATTTCGTAATTAGTTTCTTGTCAAAGTTCTTAATTTATTGGTGTAAAGACTGATTGGCATTTACGAGTTTTTCTCGTAATTTTGTATTCTATATTCTATTTACTTAAGGCTACTAGGTAATCTCCGAATGCAATTCTTACGGTCTTCTATGCTGCCATCTGTCTTCTCAGTTGACCTTTGTTCCAAAGTGTAAAATCGGTCTGCTATATTACTATATAGTAGCTGCCATATAAATTTTTGTAAACAGTTTGTAAACTCCGTCTATATACAATTTGTTTATGTGACGTCACGCTCTCTTGTTTAGAGAATTTTGTATAGGGGTCTTGCGCATTGCGTGACCTTATAGCTGGATCATGGACATTTTGGATGCCAACTTCAGGGCAAGTACGCGCGTCTGTGAGTGTGGGTGTGTTTATGTAAGTATGTGTGCGAAAGGAGTGCAAGGCAAGACATATTCGCATTGGCAATAGCTGTTAGTTGCTTGCGAAAAGAAAGCCGAGAAGGCACGACAATGCACAGTGGTCGAAATGGTCGATTTTGTTTACAAAATATTTGGGTGTCTGTTGCTTTTTTTTTTTTTTTTAGAAAACAGTTCAGGAAACAATTTAAAAGAAATGAAATAAAATATTTGTTTAAAATAAAAATTAAAAATGTATATTATTAAAGATAATAAAAAACAAATAAATATTACAAAAATTTATTTTTTTCCACGTTTTATAAAAACTTGTGCAATTTGCAAAACATATGCTGTAATTAATTCATTATTTGACAAATTTCGGGGAAAACCCAGAATAAAGATTGTTTTTCTCGACTTTGTAAAGCATTCGACGGTGTTTCTCAGATCTTTGTACCAATCTTTAAACGAAGTTTAAAAATCCTTTGCTGGTTTGCGCAATACTGCTTTTCGCTGTGACTTATTTTATCAATAATATTTGCAAATACATTATTTTCCACGCCAAAAAACTACCAGAAAAAAAACAACCTGCAATATCGATAAATTTAAAAAAAAAAGTGTTTTATTTGGGAATTTCAAGTAATTTTTTTTTATGCGTGCCCTTATCCATATGTTGCTCTCAGTTTGAAAACTATTTATTGCGTTTAAGTCACCAAAAAATTTGTATTGAACTAAAAATACTTGATTTGGTTTCAAAATTTAATTATAAGGAAATTCACTTATTTCAGGCGGGAAAAAGCAATGTCCCAAGAGGCAATGGAAAATTATTAGTGCTATGTTATTTAGAAATATCCGGTTCTAGCCGGGTAATGTCTAGGATCGAGATTCAAGGCCCACCGATGAGGGATTTCATACATCTGGCTATGGCGTCATTAAAAGTTTGGATATAATGCAATAATAGTGTCTAGATGTTCTTTATCTGATAGGTATGACTCAAGATAAAGGAAAAAGTATGACTGCTTAAGAAACTCACAACAAAGTACATTTTATTCGGATTCGTTTTGAAACCGAATGTTTGGTGCTCCCAGTTTCACCAAAACTAATTTTTTATGTGGTTTGAAATCGAACAAATCATGTAGCAAGAGGAATTAAAACGAATTGGCAAAATAGATTCAAAAGTGAACGCATTTTAAACTAAAATAATTTGATATTCTTCGATTCTATTTATGCCAATTTCAAGTTAGATATTCATATTAATTTTTTTTTTTTTTTTTTTTTTTGCGACTCAACCAAAAAAAACAAACCATATAAAAAAATAAAAAAAATCCCTAATATCCCAAATGGGATTTTTTTTTTTATATGGTTTTGTCATTCCGTGCGAAATTTTTTTGCATTCTGCGTATAGGCCTTAACCCAAAAGGAATTTGTTTGCTTACGTGCACATACACGAACATGTTGATTTATCGATAACTGATAGTTGTGACAGGGTTGATGTGCTCCACAAAGAAAATTTCCCTTGCAATAAAAATAGCTAAGTCGTGGTTTATTTCAATAAAAATTTTTTTACTAAAGTAATATTTTTTAAAAGATAGAATAACCAAGTACGTACGTACATAATATTTTGGAAAAAAAGTAAACAATTTAAAGTAATAGAAAGGTGCAGATCTTGTATATATTAATGCCCATATGCAGCATGCAACAATTTCACACGAAATGTCAAAACTTCATACAAAAAAAAAATTCCCAGTTTTGGGAACACTAAATCGTATCATGTATATTTGATTTTGATTTATTGATTTAAATGGGGTACAACAAAGTGCAGTTGGCCTTAAATTATAAGAAAAGTTAAAAGAAATATTTAAAATTAAACGAGGAAAATAGATAGATATAAACTAATCCGCGTCGCCAGCCCGGTGGGTGAACTTTTTAGCGATATGCACCGACTCACATCAAAAACTGGCCAGAGACTTGGATTTACAATAACCAAGTGGAAAAAGGAAGTTCAAATAAAATTTAAACATTAAATATATAAAAAAAAGCCAAAAGAGCATCAATGACGAAACAAGTGCCTCATAATACAGGATTGGTCATGGATGCTCGAAGAGGCAAGTCAAGATGACTTAGGATAGAACACGTGATAGAAGGAATAGACCGTTCAAAAGAGAGGAAATTAAAAAGGCTATTGTAATTAGAGCATAGAACTTGGAAAGGATCATGCAGAGCAAAATTTGATCTACAAAGTTGCAAGGCTAAGGGACGAAAATTACGAGTTACTCTGGCAGGTACAACAAAATTAACTTTATTAAGAAGTTCAGTAGAGTCAATAAGGCCGAGTAATAACTTATGCAAGAAGAGTACACCGTGGCATGTTCTACGGTTTTTTAAGGAGCGCAGCTTTATAAGGCGAAGTCTGTCGGAATATGGAGGCAGCCGGATAAGTGGATCCCAATTTAAGCCGCGAAGTGCGAAAAGAAGGAATTGCTTTTGAACAGACTCAATCCTGTCCTGATAAAGGTGGTATTGAGGGCTCCAAATGCAGGAACAATATTCCAAAATTGGACGGACTAGAGAAATGTAAAGAAGTTTGGTTGTGTAAGGGTCGTTAAACTCTTTAGACCAACGCTTAATAAAAGCAAGAACACCTCTAGCTTTATTTACAATATTGCAAATATGATCGTTAAATTTGAGTTTATGGTCAAACAGTATGCCAAGGTCTAAAACACTCCGGATACGATCCAAGGTAGAGGAGTCTATAGAGTAAGCAGCCAAATGAGGAACAGAACGGTAAAATGTCATAATTTTACATTTCGTCTTGTTTAGAAAAAGTTGGTTGACATTACACCAATATTGCATGGTATCGAAATCGTGCTGAAGATGTGAATACATATTATTATCATTGTGGGAGTAGGACAAACAAAGTTTTACATCATCCGCATACATAAGAATGCGAGAAGACCGGATAACTTGTGGAAGATCATTAATGAATAAGATAAAAAGTAGGGGACCTAGATGACTGCCTTGGGGTACCCCTGACGTGACATTAATTACTTTAGATTCGCAGCCTTTAAAAACTACCTTCTGCACACGATTAGTTAAATAGGATGAGATCCACTTTAAAAGACAAGGCGGAAATCCTAAGCGAGACAGTTTAACTAGAAGAAGGCTATGGTTTACTGAGTCAAATGCCTTACTGAAGTCAGTATAAATGACATCAGTTTGCATTTTGCTAATAAAACCATTGTTAATAAGAGAAGAAAGTTCTAAAAGGTTTGTAGTGGTGGACCGACGTTTTACAAACCCGTGTTGGGAGTCAAATATTAAAGAACGACAGTGGTGTTGCAATTGTGAAGTGACAATCCTTTCAAAAACTTTTGGAATTGATGAAAGCTTGGCAATACCACGGTAGTTCTCAATATTTGACTTGGAACCTTTTTTATGAAAAGGGATAATGAACGATTCATTCCAGCTGGCTGGAAGATATGACAATTTTAAGGATGTGCGAAAAAGAACGGATAACGGCGTGGAAAGGGAGCCGGCACAATGCTTTAGAACACAACTAGGAATAGCATCAGGGCCAGGAGAGAAGGAAGATTTTATGGACATAAGAGATTGTAAAGATATATAAATTTCTCAGATGAAAAGCGACAGCTCAACACTGTAAATAATATTGTTCATATACTAGCTTAAGAAAACTTGTATGTTAAGGGAATTAAGCAATAAATAAAATAAAAAAAATAGAAACCATGTTGAAGCTCGTCAAACAAACATAATTTTGCGCCAAAACAACAGTTTATTGGAAAAAATAAGCGAAATAGAGAAATTTATGGAAATTATTTATTTATTTATTTACATTAGACTAAGTATATAATACTAAATCTAATAATTATGGGAAGAGTGCGAGCAACAAGGCCATCGATTCGAATTATGGAAATTAGAAAGGGTAATTATGCTAAGTTGACGACAACAAAAAATTCGTTTTCCAAATCACGCAAAAATGAATCGTTCGTTTTCGTTTTTCGTTTTCCGGAGCAGGGCTGAATATACAAATTAGTTGGGTATGCTGGGGTTTTTTGGATCTTCAGCGAGCTCAAAAATATATAAAAAACATAGTGTGATCTTCGAACTCGAAAATGGATGTGTTTTACTTACAGAAATTCAAGAATAAAAAAAATAAAAATATTTTCCGCTTTAAACAGCCATCAGCATCATCTTATTTATGAGTATGTACCAGTAATATAAAATATGTATACAAATATTAGCTAAATTGACCACTGTGCAACAACGATGACGATGGCTCCGACGACGACGACGAGACGCGACGCGACGCGACGACGTCAAAGCCGACGCTAACGACGAGCGCAATGGCGGCGTTTCAGTTTTAGTATTAAGGCGGCTCACAAGGCGCGTTTCGGTTCAGTCGAGCAGAATACTTCAAGCGCAGCGGAGCTGTGTGTCGTGAAAATATTGTTAAATAGACTGCAACAACAACAGCAACCACAACGAGCAACGTCAGCGTGAAATAAAACTGAAAGAAAATAAAACAACAACAATAACAACAGCACGAGCACGCAAGATTGGAACTGGGAACATCCTCAGAGCCGAGAACGCTTCATATTCGGTGCAGGGCAACGCAGGGACGCTAGTTTATTGTGGATTTTTGTTGTTGTTTGTGTTTTGTTTGTTGTTTTGTGGTTGTCTGTGCGTTGTTGTCTTTGTTTTTTTTTTTTTTAGTGCCTGTGTTTTTTTTTTTTTTTGGCATTTGTTTAATTGAATCGAATCAGTTGGCCATAACGTTGTTGCTTATTTGTGGCAACAGTATTTTGGCAATGTGCGCGTAAAGTGTCCGTCAGCCCCATCCGTACGCGGAATCGAGACGGTGACGTTGAAGTTACGTCAAGGCAGGAAGCTATCATAACATTGTTATTGTTTTGCCACATTTGAAATTTTGGAGCGCGGCCAAAGTCAACTACAGCAACAACAACAGCAACAAGAAAGCCTTCATGTTGGCCAATAGTTTTGCCCATTTGGTGGATTTTCCAGCCGGCATTGCGCATCGTTTGTGGTAACTAGTGTGCGTGTGCGTGTGTGTCTGCGTGCGTCTGTGTGTGTGTGTGTGTGCTTTGGACGTCAAACCAACAAAAAGAAAAAAAGGCAAAGGCGAAAAGCGCTTTTCTTGCGCTTATATAAAGTGTAATATGGAAGCATGTCTTCCACATCTAGCTCCGTGGTAACGCTGTCATCGTTCAATTTATTATTTTTCACCCAAGGTAAATACCCAATTTGCTATATTTTGCATATATTATGCTACATTATATATTATCAGTGTATATAAAGTAATAGCTCTAAATGGCAAACAAAATGTTGACAATTTATATAACCAAGTTAAACGTTGTCTTGTTTTGATGTTACGCATACGCACTGTACACAACGCAGCTTAAAAGTAAATGCAAAATGGTTTAATATTTGATACCATAGCACTCGGTTTCAAAAATGATATTTTTAATAGCCATCTGTTTCGGGCAAATTTCCGAAACCTTGTTGCTTTATTTTGGAGCTAAGTAACTATAATCAACTTGTTAGTTTGATCTTGTAAGTCAAGCTAACTCACTTGAGCAGCTGTCGTCTTGGCGCGTCAAAAGGATTTTTGCTAATTTCCGAGCTTCACGAAACAGATCTTGAAAAATTCTAGCTTTCATTGCTGCAAATACAAAAATTGTGTGCTTGTAGGTTTACTTTCTATTTAATAAAGATCTACATTTGATAGTCTCTTCCGGATACTTCGCGTTGAAAAGAAAGAGCTTAAGGGGTCTACGCAGTTCGAAATATTTCGCACGGAATCGCACAACTTTATATAAAAAAAAAATGTGGTACAGTCGAGGCGGTGCCCGACAGTGGAATACCCTGTACCTTTTGTGTCAAAAAAATTTTTCCTGCATATTCCATCTAAGAACTTTCCAATTGGAATTTATTTTTTTTTTGGTGCAAAACGATATTTATAACTATAAGTTCCGTAAATTTGTACCGATTTTGAATCAAAAATCGAAAGTTACGTCAAAGAAGCTATTTTAATTATATTGGGTAAGTCTCAAGTTGATATGTTGAGGGGTGTGTGGACCGCATCGATAAAATTTGGATGTGGATTTGTTCATTAGAGCCACATGAATGAGCTTACCAAAAATTGTGATTCTAGGTCACTTGTAGCCATAATTGCGTAGAGTCAAATATTGACGCAGTTTATTGGCAAGGGGAGGTGAAATTTGCACATTTTTGACTATAACTTCTGTTGTATTTGTCCGATTTTGTTCATTTTTTACACATAGATGCATGTATCCACAACGCATCGCTCTGTTAAATTTCAAATGAAAATATTAAACGGTGTGGCTAAAAACCGCGAAAATCTACAGCGGGGGAACGGGGAAAGATATTGACATGATTCAACAAACTTCATCTGCTTAGGAAATATGCGCACCAGCTGGTAAAGTTCCGTGTCTCTAGCTCTTATAGTCTCCGAGATCTAGGCGTTCATACGGACGGACGGACGGACATGGCTCAATCGCTACCCGAGGTTATGATAAGCATTTTGGTATGAAAGACTTGGGGTCTGCCACGCCTCCTTCTGTCCGTTACATACATTGCACAAATCTAGTATACCCTTTGTACCTATAGGTACAGGGTATAAAAATCCCATTTGGGATATCCCATTAGGAATATTTTTTTTTATATGAAGTTTTGTCATTCCGTGCGAAATATTTCGAACTGCGTATAGGCCTTTACACTGGAAAAAACCTGAAAAATTTTGTTCTCAAAAGAATGCGTTGTGGTGTCAAAAGACTATGTATTATTGCAAGTAAAATTCTTATTTCAAGATTAGAAGATTTTTTATTGACAGGCGAATGCTTATTTTGAGAATGTTTAGAATGTTTTTAAGAAGTGCTCTAAAAAAACATTTTGTACTCGTTAAAGGAACGTTTAGTTTTTCGTCTTAATGCTGAGTTTGAGTGTATTTCTTTCTTAATTTAAGAAAAATAAAAATGCAAACACTTTACCAGTTCTGCAGATCTAGAAATTTAGGAAAAATTTAAAACGAAAAATTTTTACAAATTCTAGAGATCAGACTCAACTTAAATTAAGATCGGTTTTTATTTCTAAGGTAGCTATGCCGCCGCTTTAAATATTATTAAAAAGAATACAGCTATTTGAAACTGTTGTAAACTTTTGTATAAAATTAAAATTATTATTATTGTATAGGGTGGGCCATCTGTTGGTTTGGTTCTTAAACACTAATAATTCGGAACACACCCGTACAAAGTGGATGCTCTTCGACATAAGTATGTCAATTTCAAAACTACTCAATTTTTTTGCATGAATCGTTTACCAACTAAACAACGCGTAAAAGTCATAGAGATGTACTATAAAAATAGTCGTTCTGTGAAAAAAACATAGTCGAAGCCAGTGTCGACGAGTCGCCGGGAACATCGACGCGCCATCGTTCGCAAGAATTACACCTTGCTAGGACCACTTTGCTTCGAATTGTGCATGTGGATCTGCATTTACACGCTTACAAGATTTAAATGAAGCAACAATTGAAGCCCACGAATCATTATCAGCGTCGCTAATACGTGCAATGAATGGGAAAACAGCCAGAGCCAGCCGCGTCGGCCATTTCGGCGATATTATTTTTCATTTTTTTTTTTTGAGTAGTTTCAAACTTGCCTTTGGTATATACATTTGTACAATTCTATTGGAAAATATGTGAGCAAAATGCAATTAACAAACAAACCAACAGTTGGCCCACCCTATACATAAAAAATTGACTTCCTCAAAATTGTCACCAAAAAGTCACTCTACGGAAATTAGCAAAAAAAAAAACTCTCTTCACTAATTAAAAGACAATTTTTTTTTTTTTTTAATTTTTGGTTCAATTTAACATTTTATTAACTTATTTGGTGGGTTATATCATTTGGTCTTAAATCTTAAAAAGTCTCTCTACAAGAAAAATTTTTGATTCGCAATTTTAAAATTTTTTCCTATATTTTTGTCTGTGTCGAGAAATTCCCCTTTTTCAATAGAAAGTGTTTCTGGTCTTAATTTTAACCCACAAAAGCCCATTAGCTCACTCGGGTAACCAATAAATCTCTGATAGTCTTTACATATATTTTTAATTAAAAAATAATTACTCAATGTTGCACTTTTGTTTAGTTGATTTTGGTTAAAATTATTATTTGAATTTACATATACAAAACAAGTCACTGTTTCATGTTACGCATACGCGCTGTGGACAATATCGTTAAGAAGTTAGTGCCAAATAGATTTTTAATTTCCTAACCATGCTCACTTTATTTCTTATTCCTGATAGGAACAAGGGCATTGTAGAATTGTAAAATAAAGCCGTGGCTGACTAAAGGTTCCCTTTGCAGCTCGAAGTTCGTGGTCAATATTTTTCCTCCTGTCCGTTCGCATGGATACCTAGATCTCATAAACATTAAGAGAGACACAAAATTTCATATTAAAACGAGCATTATCAGTTTTTTCAAATCATGTTGGTATCGTAGCTCGTTCCCCTGTAGGTAAATTTATAATTGGTAGATTTTGATGTGGTAATGTATCCTCTTAGAGACTTTCTATTAATTAAAGATACCGCCGTTCGGATTCGGCTATAAACTGTAGGTCCCTGTTTTCTTTGAACAGTTATTAATAGAGATCCCCATGTCCCGCCCAGGGGCGACTGACAAAAAAAAAAAATTGTCTATGAAAGTTATGCCAAGGTGTTTATGCAGATTTCTTAAGGCCTGTACGCAGTTCGAAATATTACGCACGGAATGACAATGGGATATCCCATTTGGGACTTTTTTTTTTTATACCCTGTACCTATAGGTACAAAGGGTATACTAGATTTGTGCAATGTATGTAACGGACAGAAGGAGGCGTGGCAGACCCCAAGTCCTTTATACCAAAATGCTTATCATAACCTCGGGTAGCGATTGAGCCATGTCCGTCCGTCCGTCCGTCCGTCCGTCCGTCTGTCCGTCCGTATGAACGCCTAGATCTCAGAGACTATAAGAGCTAGAGACACGAAACTTTACCAGCTGGTGCGCATATTTCCTAAGCAGATGAAGTTTGTTGAATCATGTCAATATCTTCCCCCGTTCCCCCGCAGTAGAGTTTCGCGGTTTTTAGCCACACCGTTTAGTATTTTCACCTGAAATTTAAAAGAGCGATGCGTTGTAGTTGCATGCATCTATGTGTAAAAAATGAACAAAATCGGACAAATACAACAGAAGTTATAGTCAAAATGTGCAAATTTCACCTCCCCTTGCCTATAAACTGCGTCAATATTTGACTATACGCAATTATGGCTACAAGTGACCTTGAATCACAATTTTTGGTAAGCTCATTCATGTGGCTCTAATGAAAAAATCCACATCCAAATTTTATCGATGCGGTCCCCCCACCCCCCGCAATCCATTTACCGCGTTTTCTCCCAAACCCCTGAACATACCAACTTGAAACTTACCCCGTATACTTTTAATAAATTCTTTGTTGTAACATTCGAGTTTCATCAAAATGGGTAAAAATTTAGGGAACTTATAGGTATAAATATCGATTTTCACCAAAAAAAAATAAATTCCAATTGGAAAGTTCTTAGATGGAATATGCAGGAAAAATTTTTTTGCACAAAAGGTACAGGGTATTCCACTGTCAGGCACCGCCTCGACTGTACCACATTTTTTTTATATGAAGTTTTGTCATTCCGTGCGAAATATTTCGAACTGCGTATAGGCCTTTACCAAGAAGCATCTGTTATTTTGTGTAGAGCTTTGTTTTTAAGTTTTTGTAGTCTCCACAGTTTTGTTTTTGCTGCTGTTCTCCAAAGTTGAAGTCCATACGTGCACGTAGGTTTTATTATAGCTTTGCAGTGCGTTTTTTTTGTTGAATATCGAAAGCCTACTGCGTCTGCCCAGGAGAGAGTTAATTTTGGGCCGTTTAGTCCTGCATCTTACTAAAAAATGCAGGTGCATTTCAAGACAAGGTTATGACATCTACAATGACATGGTGTCGTTGTCATAAAAGTTACTATGGTTTTTTTCTCGTTTAAAAATGAAACTTGGATAAACACTTCGAAGGACATAGGCAAGAATTTATCTTCTTCCTTTATCCCCGCTTATTGGTATAACTCGCTTTTCGGAATATTCTTGCAGCAACTAAAACGCACGCTCATCTGCTAGGTTCATGCTCTTTAATTGGTTGCAAGGATTGCTGAACCCTTCCCCTTGGCTATAACAAATTACCTAAACTATCGAGAGCCACTTTAGTTTCGCATCGACCAAGCTTTTGCTAATCGAACATGTCCAGGCTCTAGAAAATTGCTTTACGTCTGTCTGGATGGGTCAACAATTCTTTTCGGCTCTCTTTCCGCTAATCTCTAGGCAATCGTTTAAATGTACAATTTTATTTCTTAATTATATTAATGCATTCCCAAAAAGAAAAACAAACAACCTACTCTCGCGTTATTCTCGTCTTTTCGGTACTTTTGATAATTACGAAGCTAATCTGTCACGTTAAGCAATTTAACATACGTTAAAGTTAGGCTAAACATTTGCAAAAGCTTCTGCAGCCGAAGCCAGAACTTTGTAGCTGTTAAGATAAGTGGCCTTTTATATAAAATACAATTTTTGCTGATTTCTTTTCTTTTGTTACGCATACGCAACGTGGTACGCAAAGCAGCTTTATGTAAATGAGTTTTCCCAGGGACGTATCACAATTAATTTTAAGCTCACCCTAGGCCCATATGTATTGCTCTATGTGTGTGTGTGTGTGTGTGTGTGTGTGCGTGTGTGTGCGTGTTTGTATTGTGTGACCCGATTCGTGGAAATGTGCCACCATTTCGTATCCAGCTTATTTAGTAAATACTGGTAAATAAGCGCACGGACTTAGCATGAGAAATGGACAATCCTGCAATCAGTCTTTGCCAACAACTTAACTTAACTTAAATTTTATAAATCCGTTTGCACATTGACTTTGCTTAAACAGTTATTTAATGCATGTAATCCTTGGAAAACTTTAGCTAACCAAAGACCCTCCAAGTTGACCATTTTGCTCGTTAATGTCAAAGTCAACTTACGATTTTCTACTTGATTTGCATGCAAAGTGCAGTGTCAAGCAAACAGGTTAAATTATTCTTAGTTATCCTTGGTAATCCTTGTTATTGCAAATGACGTTTCCTGCATAATAAGTTGAGCCAAGCCTGGGTCAGCTGTTCGGAAGTGTTACCATAGAACTCATTATTTTGTAATTGTTAATGCCTTTGTCTTTGGCTATAACAAAATTCGACACTGTTTCCATTGTTCTTGTAGTTGTTGCTGAGAATTGGCCATGACTATGCGAGGGCAGGCCAAAAAGTAATCGAGCAAGCAAGCGATACTTTTACATTTTTGTGACAAAGATGTATAGTTTGAATATCTTTTAAAAACAATATAATCCATTTATAATCTTAATATCTTCCAAAAAGCATGATATCTTATGGTTTTGAAAAATACCTTTGTATCCCTTGTTCTGTGCACTCTTATTGTGTGAGCTGAACCAAAAAAAAAGAACTGGTTAGGTGAAACGAACGAGAAGGGGAAGTAGTAGTAAAAAAACGGAAAAACATTGAGCGCGAAACGTTAAAGCTAAAAATCTACAAATATAGGGTGGGCCATCTGTTGGTTTGTTTGTTAATTTTTAGCCAAAAAAATATATAGTTATCCCAAAAAAAAAACACCTTGGCCTTCATTGGCGTTCGTTTCTCAGAATAAGTGCACTGTTTTGACTGTTGCCTGATCTTTGGTGCATTGTCATGGACCCAGGTTTTATTCTCACTTACAACAAATGCGCAAAACTAACATTTGACATAATTAAACAATATGAATTGGTTACCCGATTACCATTCCGTGGATTTTGTTCACTCTTGCTGGAGTGCCTTGTCCAATGTTTAATAGTTCAAATTCAATTCGATAGGCTTTAAAAAAATTTTAATTTGTTTTCTTGGTTAGACCAATAACTTTTTAGCCTGCCCTGGCAGTATGCTGAAAACATTTGCTTTTAATTAAAAAAGTGTTTGAACAACGAACGAAACGCCCTACCAAAAATAAATTAATTTTCACAAGAGTTTAAATGTTTGATGTGGCACGTAGCCAATCACCCAACTTTATTTGAACGCTCACAAACCATCGCAAATATAATATAATAATATGGTATGATGAAATTTCGTCATTTCTGATTGATGATAGACATTAATTAATCATGGACGGCAGTAGTAACAAAAATGTAGCTATAAATTAGTAGGTATACATAATGGTTCGATAGTTCATGTACTGATCGATAACTTGGGTCATCCAAAAACTGAGTCGAATTTCCCAAATCGTGTATTATTGACTAAACTTGGTTTTCAAGTATTTTTTTTTTTTACTATTCTTTAAGGAATACTACCTTGATCAAAAATTTACCGGAATCATCACCGTGTGGCGGCGCTCTCAGTCACCCGATTTGATGTCTTTTTTTTTGCTCTTAAATTGCCACATCTGTCATCGACATTCTATTCTTATGCCAGTGCTTGATCCAATTCTCGAAACATTTTTTCTAATCGGTTTGCGTTATGGCCATCAGAGCCGTCTTCGATTTTTCCATGACCTTATCTCGGGTGCTGTAACGCGTCGACCGAATAGGAAAAAATTGCAGGGAGCCAAATCAGGCGAATTCGGTGGCTATCGGATGGTATTCGTTCCGCTTTTAGCCAAATGGTCACGAATAACGATAGTATTTTTTTTTAAATTTTAGAAATGCAATTTCTTCTACTTGTGGCTGGAATTTCCCTCAATCCTTTCTAAGTGCTCACTCACTTTTATTATAAAACGAAACTATTTTTTGTGTTGGTAGATAGTATGAAATATGATCATTGCTCCCATAAAAATAAAACACATTCGGCCGAATATTTTATTCGGCTTCGGACCGAATATTTTATTGGAATATTTCATTGGGATTTGTTTTGTTTGGCGCTCCCAATTTCACCAAAACGAATTTTTTAATGTGATTTGAATCCGATTACTTTGTTGCAAGCGAAATAGGTTCAAAAGTCACCTAAATAATTTCACTCTTTTTTTTTGTATATTCTTGTATATTCTTAGATACTATTTATGCCAATTTCAAGTTAGGTATTTATTAATACCTATTTTAAATTATTTTTTTTCTGAATCAACACACAAAGATGGCGTACGTTAAAGTCGGGCGCGGACGACCTTGGGATACCCTGTACCACTGCTTGCAATAAAATCCAGTAAATTGCTTAAGAACACCAAAAGACATTCGATTGCCAAATTAGATTACGATACCTTCATAAACAACCAAAAACAGACGAATTTTTAACCAAAAATGTTTTTTTGACCGATCGTTCCTATGAGAGGTATATGGTATAGTCAGTGCAGTGCTTGGGTACTCTAAAAAAATTCTGAATGCCAAATTTGGTTATAATATATTCACAAACAAACGAAACACAACGAATTTTGTACAAAACACGATTTTTTGACCGATTGGTCCTATGGGAGCTATTATATAGTCAACCGATTTTGATCAAATTTGGTATAGTGCTTGGGAACTCTAAAAAACTTTTTAATGCCAAATTTGGTTACAACATCTTCACAAACAAACGAAACACAACGAATTTTGTACAAAAAACAAATTTTCGACCGATCGATCCTATGGGACCTATATGATATAGTCAACCGATTTTGATAAAATTTGGTACAGTGCTGGGGGTTTCTAATAAACTTCCGATTGCCAAATTTGGTTATGATATGATAACGAATTATCCATCTAAAACTTTTGCTTTTTTTCGAGGTCCTCTGAAATACCCCTATGGGAGCTATATAATGTAGTCCCGATATCAAAAAAATAAAATAAACTTGTCTCCTATGGATTAATAAGGGATCTTATCTGAAAGTTTGGTTGCTCTAGCTCTTACCATCTCTGAGATCTAGGCGTTCATACGGACAGACGGACATGGGTATATCGACTTCTCTAGTCACTCTGATCATACTTTAGGTAACTTTGGGGGGTCTCCGACTTCTCCTTCTGTACGTTACATACATTTTCGGCTTGCACAAACACAATATACCCTTTGTACCATACGGTACAGGGTATAATAAGAAGAGCTTAGTCCTGGTCAGTAAGGCAAATATGGGAAGATGTCGACAGCAAAAAATGTGAAATTGGGAGCACGCAAAAACGATAACAAACAAAATTTATTCGTTTTTGGATTTCGTTTTCTGAAGCAAAGCCGATAATATCACTGCATTGGGCCGAACTATTGAAGGCTATAAAAAATATTTTCTATTTGATGAAAAAATAAATTCCCTCGACACAAACTTTCAAAATCGTTTCTTAGTGCTCATCTATATCATAAACGAAACTCCCTGCAAACTTTCAGCACCCTAGCTCTTATCCTTTTTGGGTCTTCCTTGATCAATGATTGAAGAAATCAGTCAGGTCGTATAGTTTTATACAATATATCGTTGAAAAGATAAAATATTAACTAAAATTCGATTATATTATGAAATTGTTATAAAACAATAAAATATGAGTATTTTCAGCACTTGAATAATATTTTTGGGCATACACCGATTGAATATATTCGCTGGTTTTGCATATAAGCAATTGCTGCATATTAGGGATGGGCGATCTTTGGCAGATGACTATTTTGTATCGATATTCATGTTCGACGATATAGTCGATATCGATATTTTACTCCGATACTGACGATATTTACGAGTTCGGCGCCAAAACAAAGCGTGGAATGGCCACTTGACAAGTGCCACTTGTGTGTTTATGTTGAATTATTTATACGCGAGGATATATCGCGATATCGATGTTTTTGGTCGATATACATCGGATTCAGTCGATACACATCGATACAGAATAGCGATATTCGAGTACGCGATACCCATCGCTACTGCATATACGGAAATTTCGCTTAAAAGCAAATACATATCGTATTATTACACTTTACAAAAAACTTTAAAGTTATTAATATTTATATCAAGTAAAGTTATGTTGTTATGCGCATCTTCCATGGTATTCCTTGAAAGTTTTCCAAACAAAACAAAAAACAATTTATTTGGTTCGAATTAACAACAGACGTTCTATGCCCAATTAAATAGCGAAAGTTAACGAACAAAAGTATCCACAAACAAGAAACTCTTGGTACTCAAAACAACAATACCAAGCGCTTTCTCAAATAAAAGAACCAACATTTGCTGCATGTCAAAGTCATTTTAGTTTTCAGATGATTAAGACCACAAAAGTGGTAAAAACGTGGCCGGTGCACACTTTTGACACTAACTGTCTGACTTGTCTTGGCAATTGCGGTTCCAGCCAATGCCGTCTGCTGCGTTTTAATTGTGCTTTGTATGCTATGCCCGAAGCTCTATTTAAGTGGAGGAGCACCCAGCACATCCATGCAACAATTGTTCCATGTGTCAACTGAGTAGTTTTTGTTTTTGTTGCTGTAACCCCAACACACAAGTTGGCAAGACGCAATTAGACCATACTCAACAGTATGGCTTTTTTTTTTTGTATGCTCTTCAAGTAGTGTATATTGATTTTATGGGGCAGTTTGCTTAAATTTAAATGTTGCGAATGGAATGTATTTGATTTAATTGTGTCTGCAGCTTGTAGTTTATTTTTAAAGATTTGCAGTAATCAAAAGCAGAGCTTTAAGCGATGATGCGTTATTACAAGGCACACGCTACCAATCGATGATACATATTTGAGGTATTCACGCTTTGTAAGTTTGAGTACTTTTACAAAAACAAAATGTATGGGGAAATACAACACTGCGTTTCAACTCTCAACTCAACTTTTCCTCAACCCAGACCCTAGTCTACTCTGTCTTGGCATTTTTAAATAAAAATTTTAAATTTTAATAATAATTGGCAGCAATTTATAAATGTAAACAAACACATGGAAGAAGCAGCACAAACTCAAATATGATTTTTCTACGATTTCTTCGTTTTTGCAGCAATTGAATAATAAAAATCTGCGTAATCCATAGCTACTTTAGCTACAGATTCTGTGAGTGCAGATTTTACTCTTCGACTTGGCATTTTTAATTCAACCTTTTGAATTTTAATGCAATTTGTACCAATTTACAAATGTAAACAAAAAGTCAACAGAAGGGATTCACGCTTTGGCCTGTTGACTTTTTCAACAAATTTTCATCTCCTCAACACAAAGCGTGAATACCTCAATTATACAATTTTTATCAGAGCTCGCAAAAAACTGTCAACCTCACGAACAAAACAAAAAAAATAAAGCCGAACACTTTTTGCGTTTCGCTTTTCGGTTCTGGTCAGTGTTTTCGGTTGAGCAAAACAAATGTGTCTCTCTCACAATAACACTTATGTTGAGCAGAGCTGGGCAAATGAAGAGCGGTCTGCCGTACAAAAACCAAAATGCACGAACAAAAAGTGCCCGTTTGGGTTATGGGCTGCCCAGCTCTGATGTTGAGACACTTTGAGCGTTCGCTCACTAAAAAACTTTCGGCAAAAGACCGTTTCGCAAAAAGTGTCCGCGAAAAGTGTCTTTTGCGTGTGTATGCGTGCTTGTGTAAGTCGCCTGTGCCATGGTGGAATAATAAGGTGATGTCGTGAGAACGCTCACTCTCTCGTTTAGAGCCCTTATCGTCAGTGCAAAATTTGCTGTGAACGAGTAAGGTTGGTTGCGGACGAAATTTTTAGCAGTGTGTGCTTTGTTTTCTAAACTCGAAACCTGCAATACAAAAGCAAAAAATTATGGGCAATAGTAAACTTGTTAGAATTAGACTAAAGTAAAATGAATTAATATATTAACGATAAAAACATATCTGAATTGTTCTTTGTTATTTATTTACAAACATCAACAAAATATATATCTATCTCATTCCCATTCACGAAGCAACGCTAAGAGAGCTTTCCTAACAAAAAAGCTTTTGATCTCTCGCTCGCACTCACACGCTACATACTAAAAGGGATAGCTTTTACGGACGATACCACCTTATATTATTCCAACATGGCCTGTGCGACCAAATCGGCTTGTGTATGTAACATGCACGAAGTAAAACACAGGCGACTCGCACAAGCACGCATACATACACAAAAGACACTTTTGCTAAAGGTCTCAAGCAAAAGTGTCCGCGAAAAACACAACCAAAAAGGAGGTTCTGAGCCGAACACTTTTGAGAAAAAACACAATTGAAAGTGAAAAATTAGTTTTATTTAAACTTTCTATATTTCTCATTAAATGAAGCACAGTAAAATATTAAGCAAATATTGGAAGTGTCATCTTAGACGTTTATGCCCACAGCTGATTCAAAGTTCAAATTCAAAGAGAGCTTTTCCATTTGTTTCCTCTCTTAATTTTCTACGTCTATAAATTTTTCTCTTTTTACACGCTTGTTTCTCTTGTTCTGTTTTCTTCTCTTCATTTTTCTCTTTTTAGCCGCTTGTTTCTCTTGCTCTGTTCTCTTAAATTCATCCAGTTGCTGCGCTAATTTATCAATCTCTCTTTCCACCAAAGTAATACGCACATCGATGGGTAGTTCACGATGTAAACGCGGTGGTTCGGGTTCATATTTCTCCACGTTATGCACGCGCCTAGGCCTTTCCCTGCAATTATTACACAGAAGAAATTCTCTCCTCTGGTTGCCATAATACGCAGGCGCATGGTGATCAAAGCACTCGGTGCAACAATATTCAAATAGTGCCTACAGAATACTTAGTTAATGTGGATACATAGTCAAGTGAGGCTTAAGGACTTACATTATTTTCCGAGTTCATGATTAACAATTTGTTTTTACCTTTGCTACTTTAAAATTTTGCTGTTGACTTTGACTGCCCAAATGTCCTAAAAGTGATTGGTAATGTGAGTGTTGCCTAATCTGTTTTGATAGTTTAACAGCACTACTAATTATCAAAAGCATTTTATCGATATATTTTAATTATATTGATTTCTTTAATGGGTTATCGAAATTTTGCCAGCTGCTAAACGGCACATTAACAAAAATAGCGGCGAAAATAAGTGAAGCGAAGTTTTTCGATTTTGATGATTTTTTATTTGGTAGAGCTACTAGCCAATAGTAACCACGCCAAATTTTATTGCAAAATTGCGATTATTTATCGAGTTATCGATAACTGAAAATTGGTTTTTTTATTTTTAAGGACCCTACGCAGACACGAAAACAGCCACCTAGCAAAAGACAGACTTATTTTGGTCACGCAAGCAACAGTGTGTCTCTAGTAACAAAATGTGCATTTTATCGGAATTATTATCGATAATCAGCTGCATTTTGTTTACATATAGCTTATTTTTAAAAGGCGCGAAATAAAACATAAAAATATAAATTATCGTCAACGTTTATTACTTTTGCTATTTTGTGTAAACAATGCAATAATAATGCAATTGAATTGTTGGATGAGGATAAAAAGCGACGAAAGGAGGCAGTACACAGGAGAAGGCGGAATGCTTGGGTGAACCCATATTTAATGCGCAGAGCTGAGTGTGGACGAATTGTATAGACGTATTTTAGCGCACATTAATGTTACAAATGAATTATTTTATTATTATAGCTATTTTCTCATCCTTTCCCAACGATCCGCAACGATTTTGTTGACCAGCCATAAAATTCGCGTGCAAAATAAATAGCTGCAAAACCAAACAGCTGTTTTTGCTGAGTGCGCCATCTATGGTTTGCTAACAAAAAAAACGAGCAACACTGGTCTAAATACCACCTGCAAGAACAGTTGTGGCAACACCGAATCAGCCTTAATCGAAGCATCTATCATCACTATCTCTCAATCGTCTCGCGCCTAAACTCATTACACTTCGACGCATCATTTCATTGTACTTTTTAATATTAATAAATATATTAGTTATTATTAGCAATCAATGCGTTTGATTGCTAAACAGTTTTTGCTGAGTGTGCCATCTATGGTTTGTTACTGGCATTAAAAAGAACAAAAGAAACGAGCAACACTGGTCTAAATACCACCTGCAAGAACAGTTGTGGCAACACCGAATCAGCCTTAATCGAAGCATCTATCAACACTATCTCTCAATCGTCTCGCGCCTAAACTCATTATTAATATTAATAAATATATTAGTTATTATTAGCAATCAATGCGTTTGATTGCTAAACAGTTTTTGCTAAGTGCGCCATCTATGGTTTGTTACTGGCATTAAAAAGAACAAAAAAAACGAGCAACACTGGTCTAAATACCACCTGCAAGAACAGTTGTGGCAACACCGAATCAGCCTTAATCGAAGCATCTATCATCACTATCTCTCAATCGTCTCGCGCCTAAACTCATTATTAATATTAATAAATATATTAGTTATTATTAGCAATCAATGCGTTTGATTGCTAAACAGTTTTTGCTGAGTGCGCCATCTATGGTTTGTTACTGGCATTAAAAAGAACAAAAAAAACGAGCAACACTGGTCTAAATACCACCTGCAAGAACAGTTTGTGACCAAACGTTTGTGAGCGTTTTTTTTTATATGAAGTTTTGTTTATTTTTTGTGTCTGCGTAGGGGCCTTTAGACTATTCTTTGAAAAGCCATATCTTCTAAACGAATAAAGATATTGACGCGATTTTTTTTCCATAATAGATAAAATATTAAATTTCAAAAAAAAGAGAATTTTATTTATTTTTTAGATTTTTTTTTTTATTAATTTTTTATCATTTTTAGTTTTTAATTTTAAAATTCAAAAGTGATTTCCCACTTTTAAAAAAAATGTCATTATATGCGTGTAAATACACTGCGAAAAATAAAGTTCTTAAAATGTTAAAACGAACATTAATGTCAAGTTTGAACTTATTATCTTTCAATTCCGAGGAGTTATGCTTATTTGTAATTTTTCGAAGTACTGTTTACTATGGCTAACGAGTGAGGTGCCATCACTGAAATAAGCATTCTAAAAGTTACAAACTTTTTAGTTTTTTGTTTTTCGCAGTGCATTTACACGCATAAAATGACATTAACACTTTTTTTTTTAAAGTGGGAGATCACTTTTGAATTTTAAAATTACTGTACTGCCTGGAATAGGGATCTGAAAAAGTAAAACTTATGATAATTCTAAAGCTTTTATTATTTTTATTTTTGCCTTATTTGTTTGAAGACTGTACTTTTTATTGTCTAGCTATATCCTATAACTATAATAAAAGTCTAATCTATTTATTCATTTTTGATTTTCAACTTAAAAAGTTTTTTCTCCTTATTCATTTTTTATTTTCAGCTCAAAAGTTATTCTTGGTATTTAAAGTGTATATGTGCTTCGTTTCGTTTTGTTTTGCCATTTTTGGCTAAATCCAACACAAAAGGATTAAGTTTCAATGCCAACGTTAAAGGTTAAGTGTAAAATTTCAGGCATTGTTTGTTTACACCCTCAGTCTCGAAAACACTTTGACTTTGATGCAGCATTGATTTTCCCCTTGTCGATTTTGAGTAGCCACAAGGTCAAGCAGTTTACCTTTGTTTCATACCTGTAGGGTATACTAAGCCAACCCCAAAAGCAAACAAATCTTAAAACAAGCTGCTAAAAACGCGTATTAAAAAGCAAGTAGGCTGGTTAGACATCTGACGCTGTACTCCCAACTGCTGGTTACTCTATATTAAATTTAAGCTTTAAGCTTAAACTCTCCATGTGCTTTCGTGGGCCAAAAAGTAGTAAGAGCTTTCGACTTTGACGTTTTTCACAACTAGATGGTTTTTGGTGAAAACGTTGAAATTTTTGTTTTTTATATTTTCTGAAGCGATTTTAGTAAAAGTTGTGTAATTGTTAATAAAAACGATGGCGAACGTTAAAGTCGGGCGCGGACGACTTTGGGATACCCTGTACCACTGCTTGCAATAAAATCCGGTAAATTGCTTAAGAACACCAAAAGACATTTGATTGCCAAATTAGATTATGATACCTTCATAAACAACCAAAAACAGACGAATTTTTAATCAAAAACTTTTTTTCGACCGATCGGCCCTATATGAGCTATATGATATAGTCAACCGATTTTGATAAAATTTGGTACAGTGTTGAAGATCTCTAAAAAACTTCTGAATGCCAAATTTGGTTACAATATCTTCACAAACAAACGAAACACAACCAATTTTGTACAAAAAGCGTTTTTTTCGACCGATCGATCCTATGGGAGCTATATGATATAGCCAACCGATTTTGTTCAAATTTGGTACAGTGCTTGGGAACTCTAAAAAACTTCTTAATGCCAAATGTGGTTACGGTATGTTCACAAATAAACGAAACACAACGAATTTTGTACAAAACACGATTTTTTGACCGATTGGTCCTATGGGAGCTAGGGATATAGTCAACCGATTTTGATCAAATTTGGAATAGTGCTTGGAAACCCTAAAAAACTTCTTAATGCCAAATTTGGTTACAATATCTTCACAAACAAACGAAACACAACGAATTTTGTGCAAAAAACAAATTTTCGACCGATCGATCCTATGGGACCTATATGATATAGTCAACCGATTTTGATAAAATTTGGTACAGTGCTGGGGGTTTCTAAAAAACTTCCGATTGCTAAATTTGGTTATGATATCTTCATAAACAAACGAATTATCCATCTAAAACTTTTGCTTTTTTTCGAGGTCCTCTGAAACACCCCTATGGGAGCTATATAATGTAGTCCCGATATCAAAAAAATAAAATAAACTTGTCTCCTATGGATTAATAAGGGATCTTATCTGAAACTTTGGTTGCTCTAGCTCTTACCATCTCTGAGATCTAGGCGTTCATACGGACAGACGGACAGACGGTCAGACGGTCAGACGGACAGACGGACATGGGTATATCGACTTCTCTAGTCACCCCGATCATACTTTAGGTAACTTTGGGGGGTCTCCGACTTCTCCTTCTGTACGTTACATACATTTTCGGCTTGCACAAACACAATATACCCTTTGTACCATACGGTACAGGGTATAAAAATTCTCTTCAGAAAACCAACATAAGAGTAAGAAAACGGCCGATTACGGGCTAGATGACAGCTGTATAATATAGTCGTCCCATCTGGTTTTTGAATATATTTTTAAATATCAGCTTTGGTTAAGATATAATAATAAATGAAGCACATATGACCACAACTGATTTCTGGACTTATGGCTGCTATATATATTGTTAGATTCTTTTTCGGGCACTTTTTCTATCTAAAATATTTTTATTGAGCGAACTGGAAATCTAATCTAGGATGCTAACTAAAATATTTTCGAATAACAAATTTGATAAAGTTAGAAGATATTCATTTTCTTGCGCTAGATAGGCAAATTCAACCACTGTGCTCGGACAGGCAGCTCCAAATCGAATTCACTTGCCGTTCTCTTGCTTTGGTATAAACTTACTGGAATCACTTTTTTTCGTTCAATTGTTAATAATCCCATATACACGTTGCGCTTTCCTTGTAGGGTATCAGAAACTAACGGCATGCGGGCCTCTTAACTTTAATTGTGCGCAAAAAAGTAGGCAACAAAATTTTGCGCGCCGCTGCTTGCAACAAGTGCATGAGTAAGAGCGCAAAAAAAAACATGGCGCCAGTCACCGAATTTCGTAGACTCTTTACGTCACTCGCTTAGTTCAATACGGGCGTTGACACATATACTTATATATATAGATATTGAAAAAATAAGAACGTTTATATGCACTTATACTTTCGAAAAAATAAGCATATGTTTATGTGGTAAATTCTGTTCTTGAAATATCCCAAATGGGATTTTTTATACCCTGTACCTATAGGTACAAAGGGTATACTAGATTTGTGCAATGTATGTAACGGACAGAAGGAGGCGTGGCAGACCCCAAGTCCTTTATACCAAAATGCTTATCATAACCTCGGGTAGCGATTGAGCAATGTCCGTCCGTCCGTCCGTCCGTCCGTATGAACGCCTAAATCTCGGAGACTATAAGAGCTAGAGACACGAAACTTTACCAGCTGGTGCGCATATCCTAAGAAGATGAAGTTTGTTGAATCATGTCAATATCTTCCCCCGTTCCCCCGCAGTAGAGATTCGCGGTTTTTAGCCACACCGTTTAGTATTTTCATCTGAAATTTAACAGAGCGATGCGTTGTAGTTACATGCATGTATGTGTAAAAAATTAACAAAATCGGACAAATACAACAGAAGTTATAGTCAAAAATGTGCAAATTTCACCTCCCCTTGCCAATAAACTGCGTCAATATTTGACTCTACGCAATTATGGCTACAAGTGACCTAGAATCACAATTTTTGGTAAGCTCATTCATGTGGCTCTAATGAACAAATCCACATCCAAATTTTATCAATGCGGTCCCCCACCCCCCGCAATCCATTTACCGTTTTTTCGAGTTTCATCAAAATGGGTAAAAATTTAGGGAACTTTTTTTTTTCACCAAAAAAAAATAAATTCCAATTGGAAAGTTCTTAGATGGAATATGCAGGAAAAATTTTTTTGACACTAAAGGTACGGGGTATTCCACTGTCGGGCACCGCCTCAACAAACAGGGTATAAAAATGTGGAACACGTAGCACGCAAAAACGTAAACGAACAAAATTTATGCGTTTTTCGTTTTCCGTATCACGGCCGATGATCATTATGTGCATTGTTTGTTGACATTATCAATTATTAGAAATTGTATGGTCATCAACTGCCTTCGGATAGTCTGTTTTGTTTTCTTGAGAATATTTGTGTATAATTAAAAAAAATTGGGGTTTCAAGTTTCATTTATTATATGTAAACATTAAAAAATGATGACTCGTTTGCAGATTGTGCTAAACCGAAAGCGTAAAAAAAAATATTTTGAATAGAGAAGCACAATTTTTTGCATATTGTTTACTACTAAAAAAACGCTTGAAATTTTTTTAAAAATTACAAAATTGTGCGGATACTTTATTTTATTTTGGTTAGAAATATTTGTTTACATGATAAAAAAAAAATACAGTGATCATCTTTCTTTACTAATTAAGGAATGCAAAAAATAAATATATAAAAAATCCCAAATGGGATTTTTTTTTTTATATGGTTTTGTCATTCCGTGCGAAATTTTTATGCATTTTGCGTATAGGCCTTTAAGATAAATTATTTTTACATTTTTACATTCAGAGTATTGATTCTCAAAAAAAAAAATTGTTTTATACCAAGCTTAATTTTTATCTTTATAATATTTTGGAAAAATGTTTATTAAATTATGAGGCTTTGTGATAAAGCATAAGGTCTTTGAGTGCTCTCGGCTTGAGGTGAGTAGCCTAGCTAACTTAACCAAACTTAAGTAGTATAATATGAAAGATTTTTTTTGGGATTTTGAAATATAATAATAATAATTTAGTCTTTTTTTAAATGCTTAAAATTGATTAAAGCTTATTTATGTATCTCAAATATAATATGACCCTATACTATTAGTTTCTGATGTAAAAAATATTGACCCACTAAATAAATAAAATTTTTAATTAAAAAATGAGAAGCAATATTTAATTTAAAAAAAAAAAATTAATTATGTGCTAAAATTTTAGATTTATGAAGAGAGACAAACATTTATTTTATCTAACACGTCATCGTTAATAAAAAAAATTATATCTTTTAGCGCAATCAATATTTTTGGTATTGAAAATCCTTTCATAGGAATTTATAAAAATTAAATAAAAATCCTTCAGAGCGAAATAAGTATTTTTACTTAAAATAACTTAACATAAATTGCAAATTGTGTCACAAAAACTGTTAAATATGGCCTCCTTTGTTATTAAGGACTTTTAAAATCCGGTTTGGCATTGAGTTTATTAAATTTTGAAGCAGGGATTTGTCTATCTTGGCCCATTCAGTCATTATAGAGTCTTTTAAATTCTTCAGGGTATTGAATTGCCTCTCATTTCTGTACACCCCTTGGGAAAGTATGCCCCAAAGGTTTTCAATCGGATTAAGATCCGGACTTTTTGCTGGCCACGACAATATTGGTATGTTTCGAGTGTTAAAAAACTCTTTGGTCTCACGGATAACATGGATTGGTGCGTTATCCTGTTGAAAAACCCAGGAGTCACCAAAATTTTGCTCACCAAATTCTATAAGAACATCGTCTAGTAGATTAATATAGTCCTTAGAGTTCATTTTACTGGTCACAAAGCATATTGGACTCTTTTCAACAAAGCCAAAAGCAGCCCATACCATCAGTGATCCTCCTTGAAAATTCCGAGATACCTTTACTTGTTTTTCCGTTCTTATGTCACGATAATGATACAAGTAACTATCAGGACCATCAAGATTAAATTTTTTTTCATCACTAAAAATGATATTTTGCCACTCTGTGTCCCAAAATTTGTGCATCTCAGCAAAATGCAAACGTGCTGCCTTATGGCGTGGAAGAAGCTGACATTTGCGAAGTTTTTGTTGCACACGTCTCTTTGAAATAGGAAGATCCAATTCTGAACAAATTTGGGATGAACTTTTGTTGTCCTTGATCGCTAGATTTTTTATTCTCCTTTTATCACGATTGTCTACTAGGGGCGGACGACCAGAACGACCATTCCGTCCATGATTTTCGGGATCATTTAGAAACTTTTGTATAGTAGTCTTGCTCCTTTGTATTTTACGTGCAATTTTACGTACGGACATACCCATTTCATTGTACACGGAAATTGTTATCCGCTCCTCATCGGTAAGAAAGTGGTTTCGAGACATTTTTATAATATAACGCTTTAAGAAACAATTTTTTTTTTTTAAATTTCTTCAAAACTTATTTGTTATTAATAAATTAACGAAAAAAACTGCTAACAACGCCATTTAAATTATGCGTATCACTGCAACACGTGTTTGTTGTCGCAAAAACTAAACTGTACCACTTACTTATTTCGCTCTACAAGCCAATGTGTTGAAGCTTTTAACAAAAGTAACGGGACATAAAAGCTCACAGAGCATTAAGTTCTTGGTCAATGTTAGGCTAAAAAAAGCTTTGAAAAATAAGTGAAAGTTGGACATCATAGGATGTATAGAAAAGCTTTAACAGGCCCTAAAGAAAGTGTACCACTTACTTATTTCGCGCACCTTACGTAAGTCTAGATTTACTACAATCGAAAACTTGCAACAATCCCAAAATGAGAAAAAAAAAAAAAAATTTCTTTTCTGTGGCTGGGACCATATGATCTATTGCATCCTTTTGCCTATCACAAACTAAAGTAATTGAAGTGTAGCAACAACGACGCATTACTCATACGCCCTGGTTTCTGCACTGTGTCGTCACTATTGTCAGCTTAGTCTGCTTAGGTCCCTCAGCTATTGGTCCCATTTTTTAAAAAGTAAGAGATCACTTTTAATTTCAAAAATTAAAAAAAAATTGTTAAAAAAAAAATACAAATTTTATCTTTTATTGAAAAAAAAATTTGTTTAGATATCTTTACTACTTTAGGAGATATGGCTTGTCAAAGAAAAGTCTGCAAATGAAAAATTCAATATTCAGCTATCGATAACTTGATAAATAATCGGAATTTTGCAATATCTATCACATATGTACAAATCTTTTTTTTTTGGCCTATTGCCAATACTACTTCCCAGTGTACAGGATATATTATATTCGGCTTGTCCCGCCTGTAGCCATCTTATTAGTTGTTTGTCTTGCTCTGTGGTGGCAAAAATAGCTGCATGAAAGTTTTCTCAAGTGGAAAAGCGGAAAATTAAGTCCGTAAAAGTAAAAGTAAGAGATCACTTTTAATTTCAAAAATTAAAAAAAAAATACAAATTTTATCTTTTATTGAAAAAAAAATTTGTTTAGATATCTTTACTACTTTAGGAGATATGGCTTGTCAAAGAAAAGTCTGCAAATGAAAAATTCAATATTCAGCTATCGATAACTTGATAAATAATCGGAATTTTGCAATATCTATCACATAAGTACAAATCTTTTTTTTTTTGGCCTTTTGCCAATACTACTTCCCAGTGTACAGGATATATTATATTCGGCGTGTCCCGACTGTAGCCATCAGATTAGTTGTTTGTCTTGCTCGGTGGTGGCAAAAATAGCTGCATGAAAGTTTTCTCAAGTGGAAAAGCGGAAAATTACATGCACGTTCCACGCTGGCGGCATGGACTTGTGTGTTCTCATCATGTTGGGCTTAAGTTAGTGACCTTATTTCTCAATTCCCTACAAACGTAGGCGTTAATTGCTTTTGAAATGAAGTATGAAACTATTATATAATATCTGATTAGCACCAACTCAAGCTTTCCAAAGCTTGAAATGTGCGAAAAATTTCTGACGTTTGTGGCCCAGTCTGAAATAATAGTTTGGGAAAAATAGTTGACATTTTTATAAGCCATGTATAGCAAAAGTAAGAGTATTTAAAATTTCGGCAAATGTATGTGACATAGAGGAGATCCTCAAATTTACCTACAATATGTAGAGGAATGCAAAAGAAATTGATCTAGATACGTCCGTCTGAATGCCTAGATCGTGGAGATGTTAAGAGCTAGAGCAAAAAAACTTTCGAATTAGAACCAAAATTATGTTACGGGAAACAAGTTAGTTTTATTTTTTAATTTTCGCTGGTATGGGAAAAAAAACAAAAAGATTTAGGTGTACAACTGCTGTGATCCCAAGGCTTTCCAAGCACTGTACAAATTTGTGTCAAAATCAAAAATTTTGGAACATAATTCGTTTGTTTATAAAGATATTGTTATCAAATTCGGCAAAGTTTTTTTTGGAGTATTATCAAATATTTATACAGATGAAATGTTTTTAAAATTTTTACTGAGAGGAAGACTCGAAATGTTCGTAAAAGAAGTCTCTTTCAGCTTAAAGCTTAACATAATTTTAAAAAATTTTATAGGCCTACGCACGGAATGACAAAACTTCATATAAAAAGATGGCGTACGTTAAAGTCGGGCGCGGACGACTTTGGGATACCCTGTACCACTGCTTGCAATAAAATCCGGTAAATTGCTTACGAACACCAAAAGACATTTGATTGCCAAATTAGATTATGATACCTTCAAAAACAACCAAAAACAAACGAATTTTTAATCAAAAACTTTTTTTCGACCGATCGGCCCTATGGGAGCTATAAGATATAGTCAACCGATTTTGATAAAATTTGGTACAGTGTTGAAAATCTCCAAAAAACTTCTGAATGCCAAATTTGGTTACAATATCTTTACAAATAAACGAAACACAACGAATTTTGTACAAAACACGATTTTTTGACCGATTGGTCCTATGGGAGCTATATGATATAGTCAACCGATTTAGATCAAATTTGGTAAAGTGTTTGGAACCTCTAAAAAACTTCTCAAAGCCAAATTTGGTTACAATATCTTCACAAACAAACGAAACACAATGAATTTTGTACAAAAAACCAATTTTCGACCGATCGATCCTATGGGACCTATATGATATAGTTAACCGATTTTGATAAAATTTGGTGCAGTGCTGGGGGTTTCTAAAAAACTACCGATTGCCAAATTTGGTTATGATATCTTCATAAACAAACGAATTATCCATCTAAAACTTTTGCTTTTTTTCGACGTCCTCTGAAACACCCCTATAGGAGCTATATAATGTAGTCCCGATATCAAAAAAATAAAATAAACTTGTCTCCTATGGATTAATAAGGGATCTTATCTGAAAGTTTGGTTGCTCTAGCTCTTACCATCTCTGAGATCTAGGCGTTCATACGGACAGACGGACAGACGGACAGACGGACAGACGCACATGGGTATATCGACTTCTCTAGTCACTCTGATCATACTTTAGGTAACTTTGGGGGGTCTCCGACTTCTCCTTCTGTACGTTACATACGTTACAAACACAATATACCCTTTTTACCATACGGTACAGGGTATAAAAAAATATCCCAAATGGGATATCCCAAATTTTTTATATCAAGTTTTGCTTTTTAATAAAAAGCATACCGAAAATGTGTAATTTAGAAAAATTATCAACATTTTTTTTTCGACTTTTTTGGCCTGTAACTTTGATAATTTTTTATTAATCTGAATCTGTACATATTATATATCAATGGAAAGAGCACATCAATACCTTTAATTATACGATCTAATTATTTTTCATGTCGATACAAAATTTTGTTCACGAGATATTCAGGAATAACTGAAAAAAGTGCCCAAAAACATGTTTTTTGAAGATATCTCGAAAACGGTGCTTGAGAAAAAAAAGGTTGCCATTTTGGTGTTTCTCGACCCCAAATTACCCGAAAAAAACACTTTTTTAGGAAGGTTCGCTCGATGACCCTTAAATTTATAAACTAGTGTAATCGGCCGTACTCTGGTAAATGAATGCGAACATTTTTTTTCGCATACGTTTTGAAATCACATGTTTGTTGCTCCCAATTTCGCTAAAACGAATTTTTATGTGGTTTGAAACCGAATGTTTTGTTGTAAGAGAGCAATAATTTTTGAAATATTGTTTGATATTTTCCGATTCTATTTAGTAATTGATAAATATTTGTAATTATTTTTTTCAAACCAAATTTTTATATGTTCCATGTCTTGCAAATGGTTCATGTCTTCAATAAAAAATTTCCCTTGTAGTAAAAGTAGCATTCTTCTTATGTCCTGTTACTACTAGTGGAGCATAGGGCCATCAAAGTAGCATAGTCTTGAAAAATTTCCCTCGAAAGGTGTACTGAAAGGTGTACTGAACTGTGCCAACAAAGAGTAAGGGAAATATAAGAGCATGTTGACTGCACAAAAAATGTGGAATTGGAGAGCACGCAAAAACGAATCCGAATAAAATTGTTAGTTTTCGTTTTTCGAATATCCCGATTGAGAATTTAACCTAGAACTCAAGCCGACTTTAAGGGGTTATATACAAAGTTGCGGCGAAAAAGTGAGCTAAGTTCGTGATTTTTTAAAAGCGTGTTATGCTAATTTTATTGGAAAAAGCAAAACACAATGTTTCAGTAGTACTATCAAAGATAAAAACACTTTGAATTTCGAAAAAATTTTGAAAATTGTCGGAGTTAGGGCCCATGCCCCGCAGCGCTTTTTTTTTTGCAGAGGCTTGCGGTGAACCGCTCAACTGAAATCAAAAAAGTAAAAAAATTATTTAAGAAAAAAGTATCCTGGTGTACTTGAACGATTCGGTTTACCAATTTTTTTTTCAATATCACGTTGACAGAAAAAATCAATTTTTTTGGTGGTCAAAATTTCCAAAAAAAGAATTCATTGCAAAAATTCAAAATTTTCGGATGAAAAATGAATCGTTCAAGTGCACAAGATCGTAAATACGAATATTTTTAAAAAAAATTTTTGAAAAGTTTTTGATATAACACGTTCACCGCAATAGTACCTACTTTTGAAAAAATCGCATTCCGAGATAATCGCGTTTAAAGTTTTGTGTCAACTTCATTATGGATAGGACCAGCGTAATTTGAAAACCAGTGATGCGATCTGAATGAAAATTTTGCGCAGATATTTTCGAAAATATGTACTTTCAGAATTTGATTTTACGAGCCCCAACTTTGTATATAACCTCTTAAACATGCATCTAAATCTTTGAAGCATCTCCTTACATTGACTACGTTTACAATTCTTTACGAATGAGAGCAAGTTTTGTAAAAAAGTCAACATTTTGTTGTTTGTAAGGCTCACAAAAGTTTACATACCACCTTTGTGGTCTCTTAATAAAACAAAGTGAAGTCCATTCAATCTGATAATAAAAACTTCTGCAGGAAATTGTTCTGCTAAATTTTAAGCAAGTTTTTGTTTCTAAAGTGTGTTAGTAAACTGAATTAATTACCAATTGGTAGCAACAATATCTGTATTTACTCAGATAGCCAGGCGGCTATTAAGTCTCTAGCATCCATGACATCATGCATGAAGTCAGTGAACAACTGTCGTTCATCTCTGGAGGAGATGGCAGAACAGTTTTCGATCCACCTCATCTGGGTCCCGGGACACAGGGATATTGAGGGCAATTGCATTGCGGATGAACTGGCAAGAAGAGGAACTACCAGCATCCTCCTTCAGGATAAGGAGCGTCTGGGTATACCTATGGCCAGCTGTAAATTGAGTATTAAGAATCACTTTGCTCTAGCTGCTAATCAAGCGTGGAATCGGATATCGAACACGTGTAGAATCTCACGGCAGACATGGCCGGTATACTGCAAAAAGAGAACAAAGCAACTTTGCGATTTAAATAGAGCTCAGTGCTCGACAGTTATCCGGGCAATCACCGGACACTGGCTGGTGGGTATCCATGCATCAAGGCTCAACGCACCTCACAACGATTTCTGTAGAAGTTGTAGAGATGAGGAGGAGCTGGAGACGGTGGAGCACTTGTTCTGTCACTGCCCTGGGCTGTGTAAGACAAGGCTCCGATTCCTTAAATCATACGTCTTTAATGACCTATCCCAACTCTCGGAAAAGAGTCCAAGAAGCCTCTCGAGGTTTATTAATGCCGCCGGATGGGCGTGATTTTGGAACATATAGGGGACCTCCTGAATGGGGGAAGGGTGGTGTAAGGCCCACCCAGCGGTATCACAACGGGCCAATTCTCTGGCCTAAGTGAGTTGGGACGTTAGGTCCCGACTGCCGCCCTAACCTAACCTAACCTAACCTAGTAAACTGAGAATTGACAATTAGTTAAAGTTGTCTTTCCAAATATCCTTCGTAGAATTTTTCATACAGACTGCCTAGAAACTGCTAAATTCTTGTACTTACTCTCTGAGAGAGTATTTGACTCCTAAAAACCCAGCACGCTTGCAATGTTGGTGAGATGTTGAATTATTCAGAGTTCTTATGTTGGCATAGAAAAAGATGAGAAGTTGCTTACGTTCAGCTTACGTGACGTCCGCAGTATGCAATGGTTATGGTGCGCTTCTAAATAAACTCCCCTTTTTTTAAGGACTCATTGGCTAAGAAGCGCACAGTATGAGTAGTTTTAGAAACTATTTTCTACTGTCGTGCGATTTAAAAGCTTTTATAAACAAATGCATTGCTTGACAGCTGTTGACAGGGCTGTCATACTAGGTAAAAATATTCAAATTTATTTTGTAGAAATCGGAAGCCATAAGTGATACAATATGCAGGCATTAACATTTTGCAGCACTGTTGAAAAATATTTTTTATTATTTATACATAATTTCTGAACAGTGGCAACTTTTTGCTGTCATTCTTCAAGTGTCCAAATAATAAAATCTTGCAGAGTTGTGTGCCACAAACGGAATCCATAATAAACTTTTGTGTCACTTCTCTTTAATGGTATGCAGTTATACATTTTGTTTTTTGGTTAGAAAAAGATACAAAGTAATTCACTGTCGGGCAGCGCCTCGTTTATATTTTTTTTAAACGTCAAAACTATCAACTAATTATGAATTTTAATTAATTTTAGCAATTTACCATTGGTTTTGTTTGTTTGTTAGTTGGTGGCATGCTTATAAAATGAGAGCACTGCACTTATCTCAATGGCAGCTATGCCCTGTTGCATTGTTTCATTTTTGCATTGTTGCATTGTTGCATTGTGGCATTGTTGCTTTGGTCAACAAAGTGAACAAAAAAAAAAAAAAAAATACCAACTTTTATGGTAGTTACTTTTGTGGCACAAGTTTAAGCTGTGTGAGTGTGTGCGGCCAGACTTTGTTGTGGCACTTTTGAGTAGCTTGTTTGCACATTCAGCCCACTGTATACTAGTACATAATATTAAAAATGTGATACACTTAAGGCGGTAGCCGATAGTCGGATACCCTTTATAATATATTGCAACTTTAGTGCAAACGACTTTTATCCAAGCAGCTGCCAAATAAGTTCAAAATTATAGTAGTGTTGATAAATGTACGAAAAAAATTTTAAAACTGCAAGTATCGTATTTTGAAAACTTAAGTTCAAAGTTTGTAAGTGAATTTGGCAACATGCAAAAAATTGATTATCGTTATGTGATACAGTACTTGCATTTGAAAGGTTTTGGTTCAACCAAGGTCACAATCGAGCTGGACTCTGCTCTAGGCGATTCTGTTCCTTCACTGACAATACTAAAATATTGGCTGGTAGATTTTAAATTAAGCCAATTAAACTGCCAAGATGAAAATCGCAGTGGTCTATCAAAACAGAAGATACTTCAAAAATGCTGTAAAAAATCTACCAAAAGCTAATGGTTGATCGTCGCACAGTGGCACGGCAGCCGCAAAAGCGTTGCAAAAATCAGAATTTTGATGAAAACATTTTGAAAAGTCAATACATGCATCAGATTTAGAATTTTCCAAGGATCAAGAAAATAAAAATTTTATTCAATTCGGATGAATAGTCTAGTTGCCACAGCCGGTCAAAGTTGAGTATATTTTCAACTATAAAAAAAATCGAAATTTTTGGAATAAAAGTTCATGTTTATGATTGTTTTGTAAAAAAACTATGCAACCAATTGCTATTTTCTTGATTTCTATAAAAAGGTATATGAAATTTGAACATAAAAGAAACAAAAATCGACTTCGTATCTTTTCTGGTTTTTTCAATACTTCCGTTTACCTGAACCACTATATTTGGACCACTTTTTCAACTTTGGAAGAACAGAAAAAAAAAATACATAGCACTACAATTTTTTTTTTAACATAAATGCTTTTGTTATTAATTTATTTACCTGCTCTATAAAAATTGTCTGCCTGAATTTGCATATTTGGCTGTAAGGCCAGTAAAAGCCCAGAAATCCAACTCCAAAATACACTCCCCGAAATTCAATTAAGAACACCTGTTTTTATTTAAAAATATTAAGTTTTGAGTTATTCAAAAAGCATTTGTGACTCAAAAAATATTTTTAGCGTTACTTAATACCGATTCAACTAAAAAATTATCCTAAATAACCAAAAAAAAGGCTTGAAACTTGAAATAGTATAAAAAAATTGAATTTATACTGCGAAAAGAACACTTTCTAAAAAGGACCAAAAAATAAATGTTTTGTAAAAAAAGAAGGGAAAAAAACTAAGTTAATGGTGAGTCCAGGCTCCCGACTTATTTATAGCCTCGAAATTTCGGGTTGGCATCGAAAGAACCACCTTCTGAAAATCTGAAAGTGGGATTTGAGCCCATTCTTCGGTAACTGTCCTGCGCAGCTCCTGCACCATCTGAAATTTGGGTCCGCCAGCGAAGACGTGACGGGACAGGTTCCCCCACATGTTCTCAATGGGTTTCAAATCCGGCGATCGATGTTTTTGCTTTAAAACCAACCACAACTGGCCTTTGAGACGTGGATCGGAGCATTATCTTCCAAAAAAATAGGATTTTGGTGCAACTGCAACAAAAATTAAGGCCGATTTGGAGTTAACGGTGTGTACCCGTCGCGTGCAACAAATTTTGTCTGGTAGTAACTGACTAACTTGAAAGAAAATGAAGTCGAAACCAGCATTGACTCCATCGGGGAGTGTATGCTGACGCAGGTATAAGAAGAAGAACACGCAGTAGATGCAGCCACTAAATTTTGAGTTGTTTGCTTATATTTTTACTTACAATAAAATAAAGCATACCTGTGACATTTGAAAAAAGAAGGATTAATCATGCCAATTTTTTTTTGGTATTTACAGGTAGTTCTAAAACATTTAATGTAAATACATTTTTACCTGTTATGCGTTTTGTGGATATAGGGCTTAAACTTAGTATATATTTCCCTGAATACTTCTAAAATATCATAGTCTTGTTTTGGCATTACAATAACACATATTGCAGTGAAAGTATCTTTAAATATAGTTCGTAACCATTGATTTTATATGTGTAACGATGTCTTTGGAAAACTTTAAAATTTAAACTATTTGAGTGGTTCAGAAACTCCAAAAGCACGAATGAATTCGTTTCGGCCATCAGAAAAGAACTTAACGTTGCGGAAGGAAATATAGAGAAGTTCGATACCTTAAAAGGCAAATTTAATATAATTTACGCCCAAATAAAAAAAAAGTGGCAAGACTCCCATCGCTGCCGAGAAAATTTTATTGAGAAACACGAAAACTGGCTAAAAGGACTTAGCTTCCTCTTCAGATCCACTAGTTGAATCCCTTAGACAAGTGAGATCCTATACAGAATTTACAAGTAGTTATTCAAAAGAAATGTGAAGTCTTTTAGATATTCCTTGAAATGTAACTGTGGATGTTTATTTTACAAAAAACTACTGATAAGACACATTATTATATTATAATAAAAAAGCATTTTTAAATTAGCATAGCTTCTTCTTTAGCATAGCAAATGTTTAGATCCTTGTGAATTTCGGCATTTGGGACATACCACGGAGCGTTAACAATGTTTCTCAAAGTTTTTGATTGGAAGCGCTGTAGCACTTCAAGATTAGAGACGCTCGCCTTGCCCCATAACTGAATGCCGTATGTCCAAATAGGTTTTAGGACGGCCTTGTAAAGTCTTAGGTTGTTCTCGAGGCGGAGTTGAGAATTACGCCCCAATAGCCAGTGCATTTTTTTTGTTTTTATTTTGAGCTGCGCGTGTTTGGCTTTTATATTCCCATTCCATGTGAGTCTTCTATCCAGGTGTATTCCAAGGTATTTAACGATATCACTTTGGGGAATTTCAGATCTGTATAACCGAACCGAGGGACAGTTCCCTGTTCTCAAAGCAAATGTAGTTTGGACGGATTTCTGCGAGTTTACTACTATTTTCCATTCAGTTAACCATTTCTCTAGCAAACTCAACTGAGACTGCAGAAGTTGAGATGCTTCCACAGGAGATGCGCTAGATGCAATAATTGCCGTGTCTTCAGCGTATGTTGCGACGTCTACTCTACTTGAAATTGACATATCCGATGTAAATATAGTGTACAGTACTAGAGCCAGTACACTACCTTGAGGAACTCCTGCGTTTATGCATTGACGCGAGGATGACTCACATTGTTCCTGGACGTAAAACCTACGACCCTTTAGGTACGATTTTATTAGCAGGTAGAATGGAGCAGGAAGCCAAGATTTTGTATTTTGTATAGCAGACCATTGTGCCAAACCCTGTCAAATGATTGCTGTACGTCAAGAAAAACCGCAGAGCAGTATTTTTTGTTTTCAAGGGAATCCGTAATAATGTTGACTATTCGACGACATTGTTCAATAGTTCCATGACCTTTTTTGAACCCAAATTGATGTTCCGGTATGATGGCTACTTCGTACAGTGCTGGTAACATTCTTTGCAAAAGAAGTTTTTCAAATATTTTCGAGAAAATTGCCAGCAAACTAATCGGCCTATATGAAGAAATTACATTATCAGGTTTCTTCGGCTTCGGTGTGTGTCAAGCTACTTGAAAAAAATTGAGCAGCTTAGCTGAAAAAGTGAAATGCTGCTTAAGAGATATGAATACAGATATCGACTCGTTTAAATAAACTTCACCTGAAGAGTGTACAATTTAGAGCCCCTAGTCTGTTGGACTACCGACTATATAGTCGCTATATAGACGGGCGAAGCTACAGGCGCAGTTGGTATAAACGCTACCCAAGTTAATTATAAGCATTTTGGTATAAAGAACTTAGGAGCTACCATGCCTTCTTCTGTCTGTTACATGCTACATGACACAAATCTAGTATACTCTTGACCCTATGGCTACAGTGTATAAAAATTTCATTTGCCACTTTGATCCAACTTGCATTCACTCAATGACCCGAAAAGTATTCAACATTTTTCATCACAGTTGCAATGCAGTCGTTTCACATTTACAACTTCATTTTATGACCAAACAATCCAAATGGGGCAAGGCAAGGCTAACATGATGCCAGCAACAACAACAACAACAAAGTTGCTACACAATTGTCAGGCATGTGAGTGATGCAGTCGTTGTAAGTTGCACGTTCCACGCTGTGTCATTGTGGCACATGCATTGTTAAACAGCTTTCCAGTTTCATTTCCATGTGACGTCAGAGCTCAACACATGTATTGTATGCATTAGGGCAAAGGAATATAAATCAGTTGGGGCAGTGTTGGACAGCGGGATAACCTGCATGAATTTCTGTAGCTAAATAATTGTGTATGGGAGTAGGGTTTACGGAAGAGGTACAAATTTATTTTCGCCCAATCACGCACTATATTTGAAAAACATATTTGTTTTTTGCAAAGCTTCGAGACTTTAAGGCTATACAAACAAATTACGTATACGCAATATGGTCTTAAACGTTAACTCTAGGCGTTTGCTAGATTGGTGAAAAATTTTGCGCAAATGTATTAAATTAAAAACTTATTTTCGTCAAATTTCAGCCCATACTTAAAAACACATTTGCTTACGAACACCAAAAGACATTTGATTGCTAAATTAGATTATGATACCTTCATAAACAACCAAAAACAGACGAATTTTTAATCAAAACCTTTTTTTCGACCGATCGGCCCTATATGAGCTATATGATATAGTCAACCGATTTTGATAAAATTTGGTACAGTGTTGAAGATCTCTAAAAAACTTCTGAATGCCAAATTTGGTTACAATATTTTCACAAACAAACGAAACACAACCAATTTTGTACAAAAAGCGTTTTTTTGACCGATTGGCCCTATGGGGGCTATATAATATAGTCAACCGATTTTGATCAAATTTGGTACAGTGTTGAACATCTCCAAAAAACTTCTTAATGTCAAATTTGGTTACAATATCTTCACAAACAAACGAAACACAACGAATTTTGTACAAAAAACAAATTTTCGACCGATCGATCCTATGGGACCTATATGATATAGTCAACCGATTTTGATAAAATTTGGTACAGTGCTGGGGGTTTCTAAAAAACTTCCGATTGCCAAATTTGGTTATGATATCTTCATAAACAAACGAATTATCCATCTAAAACTTTTGCTTTTTTTTCGAGGTCCTCTGAAACACCCCTATGGGAGCTATATAATGTAGTCCCGATATCAAAAAAATAAAATAAACTTGTCTCCTATGGATTAATAAGGGATATTATCTGAAAGTTTGGTTGCTCTAGCTCTTACCATCTCTGAGATCTAGGCGTTCATACGGACAGACGGACAGACAGACATGGGTATATCGACTTCTCTAGTCACTCTGATCATACTTTAGGCAACTTTGGGGGTCTCCGACTTCTCCTTCTGTACGTTACATACATTTTCGGCTTGCACAAACACAATATACCCTTTGTACCATACGGTACAGGGTATAACTAGAAATTTATTTTTGCCAAATTTCGCCCAATATTTAAGAACACATTGTTTCGAAAGCATTGAGATTTTGCGACTTTAAAAAAAATTACGTATACGCAATATGCCTTATATGGGCGGTAATCGTAGGCGCTTGCCTGATCGGCGAAAAATTTTTTGCTAGAAATTTATTTTCGTCAAATTTTACCTTATTTTTGAAAACACATTTGCTTCGAAAGCATTGAGATTTTGCAACTCTGAAAAAATTACGTATACGCAATATGGCGTTATATAGATAGTCAAGTTAGGCGTTTTCCTGATCAGTCTGAAATTTTGTGCAAATGTATTATTAAAATATAAACTTAATTTCACCAAATTTTGCCCAATATTTAAAAATACATTTGTTTGCAAAGTTTCGAGACTTTGAGACAATAAATACGTATACGCAATATGGCCATATGTGCTAGGTAAAACTAGGCGTTTGCCTGCCTGATCGGCGAAAAGTTTTATGCAAATTTATGCGTGCTCTTGTTATCATATATACCACGTTAGAGCCTTATACAAAAATTAATCGAATTTTTTCTAGTGTGCACTGTGTAGTTTATAGTAAAACATCGACAAAGATAAGTTTTGCAAACTGTGCTGAACAAAAAATATTATTTTTGGTATATATCGGTGAAAATAAGTGTAACGCACAATTTTTTCCCCGACCTTCACCTACCAGATTTGGTAGAGCTACTAACCAATAGTAATCACGTCAAATTTTATTGCAAAATTCCGATTATTTATCGAGTTATCGATAACTGAAAATTAGGTTTTTCGTTTTTAGATTATTCTTTTAAAAGCCATATCTTCTAAACAAATAAAGATATTGACGCGATTGGCCAATTCTGACCCCGGATTCGGATTCTACGCAGCAAATTACTTCGTTAATGACCCTTAGCTTTTAAAGATAGCTTTTGAAACACTTTGGTTAAATTAAAGGCAAGGGCGTAGCTAACTTTGATAGAAAGTTGAAATTTTAAATTTTATAATATATAATATCGGTCATATTGCCTTAGATTCCACTCTTAACAAAATTTATTTATAGGTATATGTTGTTATGGGTACAGGTGAGGTACTGCTTATAATTGGAAATCGTGCTTTTGATACCTGAATATTTTTAAAAATAAATACAAGATAATCTAAGACACTTAGTACATGCATAATTGTATTCCAATGTGGCAATGGAAACTTTTCCAGTAGAGTCTTATGACTTGAAAATCAGCTTTGACTTTATTTGACAACTATTAGTATTGTGGCATAAAATTTAGTTTTGAGAGTGTACACTGTACTTATTATTACATTATATTCGGAATATTTTAAATATGTCAACGAAACGTTGACATTTTGTAAATTCCTATCTCATGGTTAACATTTTTCATATTTTCCATGTAGAAAGCTAATTAAATAATCGTTGGTTGTGACATAAAATCTGATAAAAACTTTGCAAATTTGATATGCTTCAGTGCATATTATAACTGGGGGAAAACCGACAAAAACCAATTATAAAAGCTTAACTCTGGGCCAGCAATTATTGCGAAAAAAATTTCTCGCTTATCAAAATGTTTACAAGCGATTATCTTAATTATAGTTATATTTTTTTAAAAAGCATACCTGAAGTATAACAATTCCATAAATAAAATATGACATCCCTGAAATTATAAAAACTCTGCTAACGAGTGTGCAAGCAAAAATTATAAAACTTCTAACAAAAATTACGTATACGCAATGCAGCATTGTATGGAGTGTAATAATAGGGATGGATAGAAGAGTCAAAAATTTTTGATTTATGCATGCTATCATCATCAAATTCATCTAGTTCGAGCTCTCTATAAGAATTTCTCGACATTATTCCAAAATTTTAGCAATTTGGCGCAGTGTACAATGATAACAATCCTTTTGCATTGCGCTTGGTTACATCCTATAAATAATAAAGGCACGTAGAGAGATTATCACAGAAACGGACATAACTTTTCAAAAATTCAAAATTGTTTTGTTTTGTTTTTTGGTCTGGGCAGTTTTTGCATAATTGGCATACTATATAATATGAATTCATAACATTCATATATTAATATTATTAAAATTTATGGACTACATAAATTAAGTTGGTTTTGCTTATTTTATTTAGACGAGGGATGCTGAAATCTTGCAACGCAGGCCGCAAGCCCTTAGGGAGTAATAATGCAAACCCGCGGAGGCGCATAAATCTTCTACAAGGATAAATACTTTGGTTTTTGTACAAAACCCCCAAAAAAAAACCATTCGAGCTAAGCGCAGACTTTTGTCAGAGAGCTTTCTTTTAATTAGCTACAAACAAGTAAAATATTTGTTTGCCAACTAATTTAATTAAGGACTTGCACAATAAAAGGTATATTTTGTAGAACAGGTGAGACAAAATTTGATATCCTTTATTGTATAAGAGTAAGAGGAGTCTTTATGAAAAATTGCGCTCTAACTCTCATATGTGTGAAGAGTAGAACTGCTTATATAAACTGAGAAAAAAATGGCGTACGTTAAAGTCGGGCGCGGACGACTTTGGGATACCCTGTACCACCACATTGCAATCAAGTCCGATATATTGCTTACAAACTTCAAAAGATATTTCTTTGCCAAATAAACGAAACACAACGAATTTTGTACAAAAAACGTTTTTTTGGTCCTATGGGAGCTATATGATATAGTTAACCGATTTTGATCAAATTTGGTACAGTGCTTGGGAACTCTAAAAAACTTCTTAATGCCAAATTTGATTACAATATCTTCACAAACAAACGAAACACAACGAATTTTGTACAAAAAACAAATTTTCGACCGATCGATCCTATGGGAGCTATATGATATAGTCAACCGATTTTGATCAAATTTGGTTTAGTGCTTGGGAACTCTAAAAAACTTCTTAATGCCAAATTTGATTACAATATCTTCACAAACAAACGAAACACAACGAATTTTGTACAAAAAACAAATTTTCGACCGATCGATCCTATGGGACCTATATGATATAGTCAACCGATTTTAATAAAATTTGGTACAGTGCTGGGGGTTTCTAGAAAACTTCCGATTGCCAAATTTGGTTATGATATCTTCATAAGCAAACGAATTATCCATCTAAAACTTTTGCTTTTTTTCGAGGTCCTCTGAAACACCCCTATGGGAGCTATATAATGTAGTCCCGATATCAAAAAAATAAAATAAACTTGTCTCCTATGGATTAATAAGGGATCTTATCTGAAAGTTTGGTTGCACTAGCTCTTACCATCTCTGAGATCTAGGCGTTCATACGGACAGACGGACATGGGTATATCGACTTCTCTAGTCACTCTGATCATACTTTAGGTAACTTTGGGGGGTCTCCGACTTCTCCTTCTTTACGTTACATACATTTTCGGCTTGCACAAACACAATATACCCTTTGTACCATACGGTACAGGGTATAAAAAGTAAGATTTAAGAGATATTTTTTTTATATTAGATTTATATTAAGAGCAAAATTCTTATTTCAAGAGAACGATTTTAAGAAGAAATACTCTAAAAGATAATTTCGTGCTAATTTTAAGAATATTTAGACCTAATGCTGAGCTTGAGAGTATTTTATGCTTAATTTAATGAAAAAAGGGACAAAAAATTCGGAAACTTTCTAGAGTAAAAGTATTTTATTTGCAAAAAACCGAATTTTGTGACCTTTGAGATGCGGCAATGATATTTACTATAACTTTCAAAATCAGCTTTAAAATGACAAAATCAACTTTTGTATCAATTTTGAAGTTATTCGGTCGTGCTCCAGAATGCGAAAAAAACAAAACGAACTAATTTATTCGTATTCGTTTTTGCGTGCTCCCAAATCCGATTTTTTTGCTGTCGCCATCTACTTATATTTCACTTGCTCATAGTTAGCACAGCTTTACACCTTTCGTGGGAAATTATCCTCGACTATGCTATTACTATTACAAGGGAAATTTTTTTTATGCAAGACATGAACTATTTAAACAAGACATGAACATTTTCTTATGTAAGACGTGGGACCATATAAAATTTGGTTTGAGTTGTTTATGCTATTTTTTTTTTGGTTGATTCAGAAAAAAATTAATTAAAAATATTTATCAATAATTACACTAGTTTACACGAAAAATGAACCTTCCTAAAAAAGTGTTTTTTAGGGTAATTTGGGATCGAGAAACACGACAATGGCAACATGTTTTTGGGCACTATTTTCAGTTATTCCTCAATATCTCCTGAACAAAATTTTGTATCTCCATGAAAGTTATTGATGTGCTCTTTCCAATGATGTATAATATGTACAGATTAAGTAAAAATTCTAAAAGTTACAGGCAACCAAAGTCGAAAAAAAGAGTAATTTTTTACCATTTTTCAAAATTACACATTTTCGGCAACCTTTTTATTAACGATTAAAAATTTTTAATAATAATTATGTTAAGCATTAGGCTGAAAGAGAATTGTTTTACGAACATTTCGAGTCTAAGATCTTCGAAATCGGATAGGAACTGTTGATGTTATGGAGTTACTGATTTTTTATTTTTTTCAGTAAATTTATGCGCACAAATTAAACCCATTTTTGAGAGAAGTTAAGACAAATTTTTAGTTTTAAATTCAAAAAAAAAAAAGTTAAAAAAATAAAATTTTTTTTCAAATTCATAATTTTTTCTTTTATAAAAAATAATTTTCAATAATATATTCATTCCAAAACATTTACAAAAAAAACGTCTTAGACCAAAGAGCTTTCATAAGAACGAGATTGAAGCTTTTGAGATAGCTTTTCAATGGGTTGCAATGTAGAGGCAAATGTCAAAAACATTTTGAAACATTTAAATTTGGCCGTTCAGGAAAAAAGCAAAAAAAATATGAACTGGCCGGTACTGAGATACAAGAAAATATTGTTTGAAATTGTATTTGTTTTTTGGAATAAAAGTTTCAAAGTTCCAAACATGAAATTTTAAAAATTTCAGCAATGCCAATAAAAATAAAATTTGTCCCATTGTACCTCGTTCATTGCAAAAGCTTTTTATTGTTTACGCACACAGGCACAAAAAATTGCATTAGTATTATAGTTTTGTCCAATGCTGGTCTAAAATCCAAAATCCAAATATTCAGTTATCGATAACTAGATAAATAATGGAAATGTAAATGTTAATATTGGCTAGTACCTTTGCCATCAAAATCGAAGTTGTCCACCTAAAAAGTGGCTCGATCACTTACTCAGTTCTTTGGAAGATTTTGCTTAATATAGCTTGCAAAAATGAAGACGGGAACGAAGATCTTGCGAAGAATCTTTCTCTCGAACACTCCGAGACCAGCTGCATCTGTCTGTGTTATCGTACAGGCTTCTGCGCCGTATAAGAGTACAGCAAGGATAACTGTCCTATAGAGTATCAGTTGTGTCTGAAGAGAGTGGGCTCCACTGTTTATTTGCTTACTGAGCCCTAAGTAGCACCTCTTGGCAAGAATTATTCTTCGCTTGATCTCAAGCTTGTCAATTTGAGAGACTCAAAGCTATAGCTTCCTGTAGTCAGCTAAGAATCAAGACGCCGCGAATCTCTAGTGGAGCACAACCTAAACTTGGTCTTGCCCTCGTTTAGCTGATTCTCTTTCAATAGCTCCAAGGGCACCAGTGACATCACGCTTGGCTTGGCCGATAATGTCAATGTCATCGGCGTATCCAAGGAGTTATGCACATCTGTTCGTCAATATTGTGCCCGTCCGATGCACATCAGTCTTTCTTTTAATGCCCTCCATTGGGAGATTGAAGAGCGTACAAGAGAGCGAGTCGCCTTGTCTGATTACTCGTTTGGTATCAATGGTTTCGGAGTGGTACCTTGAAGGAGTTGAACGTATTGCTTAACGTCATTCTGCACAGTCGTATTTACTTTGCAGGGACACCAAATTCAGATAGGCTATCTCGCAGTGGTAGAATATGTCGAACTGATTTTCATAGGTCTTCTCCAGGATTTGACGCAGTGTGAAGAGCTGGTCTATGGTGGATTTAAAAGGTCGGAAATCGCACTAATCAGGCCCAATCAGTGCTTCGGCTAGTGATTTTAATCTTTCACACAGTACACTCTAGATAAACTTGTAAGCGATGGGATTCTTCCCTAATAATTACCTAATACCACGGTAATTGGCTCGTATTGTGACATCACCCTTCTTCTGGATGGAACAGATCGTACTGAGATCCCATTCTGCGGTCTTGTGCTAGATCTATATTTTCCTACTGAAGCACGTATTGGCTAAGACAGCCCTAGATCTTTTGTATGCAGGGTATAAAAAAGTTCCTGTTCCTGTATTGAGTGCATAAAACAAATTAGCTGATTGTATGGCTCACTTATTTCGTGCATATGAACAAAAACATTCTGTGCACTCATTACTGGGTTCTCATCCAAATCTCGTTCTAAAATATCCAGCACCAAAAAATCCCTCAACTTGTTGTCAATTTTTTTTTTGAATTCTTTCATACGAAAGATACATTCACTTTGTTCAACGTAATCATTCAATCATTTTGAGCGTGAATGTGTCTAAAGCCATTTTGAGCGTATTCATGCAGAGCTCTAGTTTTATCTCTAGACTTGGTTACTTTCCTTCATGGTATTTGGTACTTCATGTCGTAATTGCTGCAGTTGTTTTTGTTGTACTGGTTCTTGTTGTTTTTGTTGTTATTATAGGATTTCCGCCTACATGCAGTCAGTTATAATGCTGATAGCAACCATGTTGCCATAGAACTAAGAGCCCAACAACGTTGGCAATAACAAGAGCAGCTACACTGAGAGAAAAATTTCGGGAACTTTGCACAGCATTGAAGCCTAATTGATTGAGTTCTTGGTTTGAATGCTCAAAAAGCACTTAAAGCACAGAAAGAGTAGTGCTTGGAAAAGCCCTTTTTTTGTGTACAACCTCGAATATATTATGCCACGGCCATTGTACTTATTACAACTTCTAAAACTTGTCATAAAATGCAAAAATTAACATTTATAGCAAGTTTTATCTTGTTATCTTTTCATTTCGAGAATTTATTGTCACTACTGTGGTGTACTCAGTACTACATATGGTGAACATTAGAGATGACAGCACTAAGATAAGCATAGCTTCCTCAACTTAAGGAGATGAACATTTTTGTATTAATCATCTTTCATCATCTTTCATTAAAAACAAAATGTATTTAGATATATTTTTTCTTCAGTTACAAGAGGAAGTCTATCTCATATGAAAAAAATCATCTAAATTGGAGATGACAGCACTAAGCTTAATAGGTTCCTTAATTGAAGAAGATGTACATTTTTGTATTAATCATCTTCCATCATCTTTCATTTACAACAAAATGTATTTAAATATCTTTTTTCGTTTACGTGATATGTCAAAAAGAGTCTACCAGAATATTCAGTTACAAGAGGAAGTCTATCTCATATGAAAAAAATCATCTAAATTGGAGATGAGAGCAGTAAGCTAAGCATAGGTTCCTCAACTGAATGAGATGAACATTTTTGTATATTATTAATCATCTTTTATCATCTTCCATCATCTTTCATTTAAAACGAAATTTATTTATATATCTTTATTCGTTTACGAGATATATCAAAAAGAGTCTACCTGAATATTCAGTTAACGATAACTTGATGAATAATCGGAGTTTCGCAAAATAAATTTACGTGACATATATTGACAATAGGAAGTCCATCTCATATGAAAAAATCATCTTAATTAAAAAAATGCATTTAAAACAAGACTCGCTAGACTTATTTATAAGTATATATATATAGATATATGTATATGTATAAGATTAGTAATTACAATGCGACCTAAACAAGGGCTCGATTAGATAGAAAATAAATACTTTGCCTTCATAACGACTTGTAGAATGCCACAACAAAGGTTCATGTCAATTTTTAGCCTATCATCTTTCATTCAAAAGACTTTACCCAGCAACTTAATTTCGAAAAGGACATTTTTCTCTCTGTGTAAAGCTGTAGCTTGTTTTTTGTTCACCATAGAGAGTTGGACTGTAATGAAAGGCACATACAGAGACGTACAAACATGTACGAGTAAATTCACGGAAAAACTTGAAAAACTTTGCCAGCGAGTGTATGGGTAGATGGCCATAATTCGGTCGAGGGGTGACCAGGCAGGCATAAGATGGAATGAATGAATGCACTTCAAAGATACAGAATACGAAAACATTGCGAAGCTTAAAGCAAACACTAATGTTATATAATGATGATGATGATGATGATGATGACGATGGTGTGCAGCCGTAAAGCATGCAATATAAATGTTAGATTGTAACTGCTGACGTCACTTAATTGATTTCAAAGCCATCATACACACACACACCCATGCAAGAAACCCTTCCGGCAGTCACTCACAATCAGCTCGTCCAGCTGTCCATCCGTCCGTGCGTCATTAAGCCATTTGCTGTTCGTCAGCTGGGCAGCGCTTCAATTTTGGCGTGTGCCATTTAATTAGGTCGCCCCAAGGCGCACATTTTTAGCACGCCAGTCAACATCAGTTGCCCAGTGACGTAAGCGAATCGCTTGGACCCGTTGGCCCCATGGTGTTGCCTATTTTTAGGCGTATGCATTGATTTTGCGCACAACAAATCAATGCCAAAAATTTTAAAACCATTCTAGGCCGTGTACGACTGTAGAATACACTGCAACAAGATTTGTAATGGTGCGACTTATGGTAGAGACGTATAAGAGTTGGAGCTTGGATTGCTTGGAGAAAGTCAAAATATTTTTTTGTTTATTAGGCTCACATCAGTCTAGAAACTAAATTTGGTGGTTCTATTAAAGTCTGGCATGTAAAAGCAAATTCGATGCCATACGGTCTGCACCAAAAGGGAAATTTATTTATTTTTTTGGTTAAGCTTTATAAGCTTCATATATATAAAAATTTATTTTTATTAGTCATATTTCCTATAATTTCTCGCAACTAATAATGTGTGAAATTTTCAAAAAGGTTTTTTTATTTTTTGTTTTATCCTCCAGATTTAAAGATTAAAAGTGTGACCGTACGACATTTTTTGTTTTATCCTCCAGATTAAAAGTGTGACCGTATGCATTTATTTGCTTTCAAAAAATTATTAGAAGCAATTATAGAATGTTCAAGTCCACAGGATTTTAAGTTTGAACTTTTCGTCAGCGGCTATAAAAATAATCCAAAGCAGCGGTGGGCAAAACTACTAATGCAATTTTTGTGCCTGTGTGCGTAAACAAAAGAGAGCTTTCGCAAAAACCGAGGTAAAATGGACAAATTTTTATTTTTTTTGGCATAGTTGTCATTAAATTCGACAATATCATCGAGTTTTATTCTTTCGTGTCTTGCCATGCGGCTCTGCTTGGCGTTCCATTGTAAAACTAGCTCACACGTACGAGACGAGCTTTTACGGTAAAAAGCTCTTTTCTCGTACGTGTGAAAGCTCTTTGGCACGCGTGCCGTCTAAGTGCCCACCGCTGATCCAAAGTGATTTTAAAAATTCGACTTTCCAACACTATTCAATTGCACCATATCGTATTTCGCAGATGACAGAGATGATGATAGATTAAAATCCAAATTATTATGACCACCGAAAAGACAAAGACTTTAATAAGGATTTAGGATGATTTTGAATCTTCAATGATATCACCTTACGTTTGATCTTCATAGACCAACCAATATCAAAACTAGAACAGTTTGCTATGGTTTTTGTTTTCATTATTCGAGATCCGCAGGAACTTTGAAAACAAACTCTCGTTCATTCCGCTTGCTTTAAAATCTGTTCCTGTTTCTCGAAATTCTTATCCAGATATCATCTGTAAGTATGTAGAACGTTGAATTGCGCTACAGTTTATAAGCAGGGCGGAATTAATTCATTATTGTCCTTAACTTTGAAAGTATATATCGAGATCGGCTGGAATTTCGAAAACAAACTAGAATCTCGTCCAGTCCGCAAGCTTTAAAATCGCTTCATTTTCCTGGAAATTCCTATCCCCATATCATCTTTTAATTGAGTTGTTCTATTTTTGTAGAACCTTTATCTTTGAAATTATGTATCAGTAGTACTAAAAACCCGATGTCCCAAGTAAAGGCAGGATAAATTTTCCTCTGCGATTTTCATCTTGGCCATTTGTTATGCTGTTACAAACACTCAGATGAATTCGATACACCCTTTTGCTCTATTAGTAACAACCCAAGCCATAAAACTAACAAATCTCTGACAAAAGTTAAACAGCCAATTGGGTAATTCGGTTGGGGCCATTCTGTCAGTGGTCAGTGGGAAAACCCACATGACAAACTCATCATCCCAACTATAAAAAGAACAACAACAACAACAAGAAAGCCAACTTAATTAATACGACCAAAAATGTGCAGCCAACCAAGCCAATGTGGGTAGGATATGACTTTAGTTTTAAATTAAATTGGTCTTTATTCGGGGGAATTTTTTATGTTTTGGGATTTTCTTTTAATACCTTTTAGTCATCATCCTGAGGGGCACGCAAACACATCGTTTAGCTTTGTTTTTCTATTAGAAAAGAATCTTGAGGCTCGATGTTGAGCGTCTATTTTAGAACCAATCCATATAATTTAGCTCGTTTTAAGAAAAGGACTGACTGAGGAGCTTTGACGCTAAGTTAGGCACAAACAGTTTTATAAATATTACCATTAACGTTTAATTATTAGAAAATAGAAACGTTTTCTATGCAAAGTTTTTCGGAAAATTAACTTGCACAGTCACCATCCGATTAAGAAAAGGATTATTGAATTTTTTCCATTACGTTTCGATTTTTACGAAGAAAGTGGAGCTTATAGATAGCTAGCTGTGGGTTGGATAAAAAAAGGAAGGTCTCCGTCGAGGTTACATGGATAGATAACAATAATAAAAAGCTTGTAAGATATAAGCTCTATATAAAGTTTGTATAGATAAAAGGGTTTTAAATTAAGTAATTTTTTCCTACAAATTTGGCTTCTACAAAATTTGCACTCATGGAGCGGCAATCACAAAGGAAGGTCTATGCGCGTTTCATTGTATCTTGAAAAAAATGTGGTACAGTCGAGGCGGTGCCAGACAGTGGAATACTCTGTACCTTTTGTCTCGAACAAATTTTTGCTGCATATTCCTTCTAAGAACTTTCCAATTGGAATTTTTTTTTTGGTGAAATTCGATATTTATACCTATAAGTTCCCTAAATTATTACCGATTTTGATGAAACTCAAATATTACGTCAAAGAATTTATTTAAAGTATATGGGGTAAGTTTCAAGTTGGTATGTAGAGGGGTGTGGGAAAAAACACGGTAAATCGATTGCGGGGGTGGGGGGACCGCATCGATAAAATTTGGATGTAATATGAAAATATTAAACGGTGTGGCTAAAAACCGCGAAACTCTACTGCGGGGGAACGGGGGAAGATATTGACATGATTCAACAAACTTCATCTTTCCAGGAAATATGCGCACCTGCTGGTAAAGTTTCATGTCTCTAGCTCTTATAATCTCCGAGATCTAGGCGTTCATACGAACGGACAGACGGACGGACGGACGGACGGACGGACGGACATGGCTCAATCGCTACCCGAGGTTATGATAAGCATTTTGGTATAAAGGACTTGGGGTCTGCCACGCCTCCTTCTGTCCTTTACATACATTGCACAAATCTAGTATACCCTTTGTACCTATTGGTGCAGGGTATAAATATGGAAGCAACAACAACTTGACCATATAAAGCTGCTTGGGACAAAATTTCATGCTCGTAGCTCCTTGAGTTATCGAGAGATAGATAATACCAGTATACGCACAAGGTAATAGGATCCTAGTGGTTATTTGGAAAAAAATCTTTGTACTCAAGGTACTTAAGATTAACCGGAAATTTTACCTCCCCACCAATGAAGTAAAGGCAAAAGTACCCGAATAATCCTGGCAACAAGGCATAAAGGCAAAAGTGAGCAACAACAATCAGCTGTGTCCAGTGGCGGATTGAAGGGGAGGATTTTCGGATCCGGAAATCTCACAAAAGTGTAGTTAAAAGTATTGTATTCTAATAGCTGTTAACTGTTATACACTGATATACACTTGGAAATATACCAGCTTTGTGCAAAAATGCCCTACTTTTCGTAGTCAAGGGTCTGAGCTGGACACAAATGCTAATTTCTTAGTCTAGGTTGTTTGTAGATACTTCTTCATGTGCGTCTTAATGCATTTGTGCCTCACAAACTGAACACCATAAAAAACACCATTTAAAAAAAGTTTATACCAAACAATGATATAATAAATAAGTCGAATAGAGAAATCCGTATTTTTTTGTTGATGGTTGATGGACTCGTTAAGTACCATTTACCATTAAATCCAAATTATAAGTCAAAATCTTTATATTGACACATTGTCCCATTGTGCGCCATGTTGTATGCTGAGTTTTATTTTGCTTTATATAGGGTGTTTTTTCAGGCTTGGACAAGCTTTCAAGAGGGAAACAGTAAACTGTCTTTTTATTTGACGTTTATGTTCTCTAAGCTTTGACAAGAAATCATGAACAATTTTACGCTTTGGCAATGCTTCCAAATTTTGGTAATTTATTTTATAAATCCATGCTCTATTAGATTAATTCTGCCTCATTTTTTTGACAAGTCAACGTCATTTTGGCAATGATGTTATTTTTCGAAAAGGACCTGTTGATTTTTTTTGGCGCTCTTAACATTTTTTCTGAGGGAGTACGTTAAGTCTATGTGTTATGCTGAGAAACCAACAACTTTTTATTAATTTGGTGACAACTTATCTAACTAATGCCATTAATAAGCAAACAACAGAATCTCTTAAAAAAGGTAAAAATTTGGACTAACAGCTAGTTGTCATTATCATTTATCAGATATCATTTTTGCAACATAAATGCCAAGGAATTTCCCTCCAGACAGAATAAAACTTTCATAAAATAAATTAAAGTTCGGATGCTCTTAAAAAAACACCCTATATTATAGCAATATATGCTGAAATTTGGTATGACTTGGTCTTTTTATAGCTATGTGTATATGTGTATGTATGTTTGCAAAGTGCACATACAAATGTACATACACAGCTATATATTTACATGTCTTCAAGGCTTGCGTGTCTAGCAGACATTCATACATGTCTCTATACACAGATATAAGAAAAATATATATTTCATTTAACATTTTTGTGACCTTGCAAAGCACTGAACATGACAAATTTACATATACTAGCATGTAGTATATATGTATGTATGTGTATGTAGTCACATGCAAACATATTGTATTAAATATTTATAACAATATTTTATTCAAAGCTTTCTTCGGTGCAAATTGTAAGCAAATAACATAATTTATTGATAAAACAGCGATTTGGGTTTACATTGAGGCTTATATGTTTCCGGCTAGTTCCACTTCAGCTGCTTTGCTCCTTGGTTAGTGCCACAAATTGTAGCAAAACAAGCAAAGATTCAAAAATAAATACAAATATCTGAAAATGCAGCGTAAAACGAAAATTTGGATTAGTCAGGGCGGTGACAGATAGAACAACCAAAACAAAAAAGTAAATATTTGAGACAAGTTTGTTAACGTTACGTTGGGAATGCGGACTTATAACATAGTTAGGGTAATGGGTCGATGTCAGGCTGTTATATTTATTGGGCTCCCAAGGAACGGAAAACCAGAACCGAACAGTCTAAACGCTGCATCACTTAGATCTTCTCGTTTAAGTGTGTGAAAATCGAAACATCTTGGGGACTGGCAGACTCGTTTGTGATCCAAAAGACTACTCGTGATGCAGTGTGATGGGGATAGTGGCAAAGTTTGCGGAGATCGCGGTCAATCAATCTATACCAAGCAAGGAAAAAAAAAACCTCAGCATTCCGTTTACCCACTCGGAAAAATCAGTCAGATTACGGAAAACCGTCAGACAACTTTCTGTACAGAGAGATAAAGACAGAGAACAGAGGATGGTGGACGGAGGACAGAGGACAGGGAGCAGAGGACAGGGAGCAGAGGACAGGGAACGGAGGGCAGGGAACAGGGGAAGAGGGAAGAGGGAAGAGGGAAGAGGGAAGAGGGAAGAGGGAAGAGGGAAGAGGGAAGAGGGAAGAGGGAAGAGGGAAGAGGGAAGAGGGAAGAGGGAAGAGGGAAGAGGGAAGAGGGAAGAGGGAAGAGGGAAGAGGGAAGAGGGAAGAGGGAAGAGGGAAGAGGGAAGAGGGAAGAGGGAAGAGGGAAGAGGGAAGAGGGAAGAGGGAAGAGGGAAGAGGGAAGAGGGAAGAGGGAAGAGGGAAGAGGGAAGAGGGAAGAGGGAAGAGGGAAGAGGGAAGAGGGAAGAGGGAAGAGGGAAGAGGGAAGAGGGAAGAGGGAAGAGGGAAGAGGGAAGAGGGAAGAGGGAAGAGGGAAGAGGGAAGAGGGAAGAGGGAAGAGGGAAGAGGGAAGAGGGATGAGGGAAGAGGGAAGAGAAGGGAACATAGGACTGAGGACAGAGGGAAGAGAAGAGAACATAGGACTGAGGACAGAGGGAAGAGGAAAGACGAAAGAGGAAAGTGAGGAAAGAGGAGAGGAAAGAGGAGAGGAAACAGAGGACAGAGAACAGAGAACAGAGAACAGAGACAGACTATCACAGTCTCTGAGATCCGCGTGTTCATACGGACGTGCTAATATTGGAAACATGGTGCGCCCCATCTGCTTCAGCTCATCTTCTAGATTGTTGACAGGCTCCACTTTAAATAGTAACTTAACATATACTGTCTTACCGCGGCGAATGTCTTTAGATTCAGCTGATAAATGCTAAAGACTTCAAAAATAATTGGGCTTTGCATGATCTGTAGTTTAAAATCATCTGTCCAGCTACGCGCCTCTGTAGACTCTGCACGCAGTCTATTTAACATCTCTAGCAGTCGCTGGGTCTGCAATTGCAGTATGAAAATGTATTAAGATTTCTCTGGCCATGACTCATAAATGACTTACACGTGCGCTGCACTTGTGGCATATGGCACAAAGTGTCCAGAGTTTAGTCACTGTTGGGAGCAATACAAATGATGATTGCCATATTAGCACCCAGCTTATGGCGAGTGCTCTCAGCTCCCAGGCCATAATATAGGCATAGCACACCAAAATACAGTCCACAATGAAGAGCAAGTGCATCAGCAGCATAGATGGTGCAAAGAATGCGGACAAGCTGCGTGCTAATTGCGCCAGCTGGGCGTAGTCATCTCTCAGCTGCCGCCAATTGCCAAAGCTCACTAAGCCATGCTGCAGTGCAGCCAGTTGTGCATCCAAGCGCTGCACCAGCAGCGCATACTGCAAATATCTAGCACGAACTGCTTGCGAGGTGACATAGAGATGCAAAAACTCAAATGCACTCAAGCCATGGAAGGCGATAGCAAAGGCCAGCAAGAGTGCGCAAGATATTTGCGTGCACTCGAACGCCAGGTGGAGCCATACGCGACTTTTGCACTTATTTGCTGGCAGCTTGGCCAGCAGTCGGCGCTCTTGGCTGCGTCCTAAGAGCGCCTGCAGTAGGATCAGCATATAAATCAGCATATAGGCCAAATTGACAGATGATGCAAGATGCACGTAATATTTGTAGCGCAGTCGCAGCTTGATGGTATCTGTTAGCAGTTGATAACGTATGTCGGCAATAATTTGTGCCAGATTGGAGTACAGCAGTAGCAGCAGGTACAAGGTTAGGAGCAGCTGCAGCAGACGATTCCGGGCACAGCAATTGATGCCTAGCAGACGAAAGTAAAGGTTAAGGAAAACTTCTGCACGCTGCGACATGTTAACGTTTACTGTACTAAATGCTGCTGCTTGTGGCATGCCACACAGTTGCAAGCTTATCACATCACATGTCATTGCAATTAATCATAGTAATGTCTGATGCTAATATGAGATTGGTTTCTTTTTTTGCAGTGCTCACGGTGCTTAGCTCCACCATCAAGTACAACGAATACGCCGCGGACAAGGGTGGCAATGCCAGCATACCCTGTATAGCACATGGTAACATTGTGTGGGTCAAGGAGCAGCCAGGCAATAGCACCATAGTGCAGGTAATTGAATTGCACAGTATGTAGTATACACTTGCCCGCAACAGTCTGCTCACAGTGTGAAAATATTAGAGCCAAAAATTACCAAATTTAATTTTATCTCTGCCTAGAAACTAAATACATAAAAAATATGTTTTTACTAAAACTGTTTGCTGTACAGTCAGCAAAATCGGTTTGGTTTTGAAATTAAGGAAAGCACAGCGTATAATCTAGTGGGAATGTTCCGACTGCAACTATCTCACAAGTTTTTACCTGTTATAGAGGCACTAGCAAAATTCCGATTACTTATCAAACTATCAGGAATTGAATATTCCGATTTTCATTAGTCATATCTCCTAAACTAATAATGAATATCTTTATTTTTTTTGAATATTTTTGTAAAATTAAAAAATCATCTCTGTTCGTTCAAAAATAAAAATAATCACATTTCATACACTTAAAAAAAATTCTTCAAATAAGCTTCCTTGAGAAAGATTGGTAAATATCGTGCAAACGCCTAAATGTTCACTGTATAAAGAGACTAATAATAAAAAGCGCAAAATAGATGTACATTAGGGTAGGTCAATTTGTAGGGAGCCGACAAAAACCTTCAAGGGTTTTCTTTTCGCCATTTTTATACTATAGGGCATTCTAAGAAACTTTGCGCCCTCTGGCGGCGCTCAAAAATAAAAATAGTTGTCAAAAATTCATTTCTAGACCCAAAGAACCACCATATAACCATTGGGCTGGAGAAAAATAACCTTTTTTGTCTTATGAATGCAATGTCTAATACGTTTCTTAAGTATTTCGAAAAAAAAAACTATTTTGAAAAAGTGCAATAAATTCGATTTAGACCTACAGTTTCGTGAGCAAAGCTTAGAAGCATTGAGTCACAATCGTAAAAGAGCCTTTGCACTGAAAAAAATTTGACCCACCATAATGTACATATATCAAAACAATGCTCATAAGTTTTTTTAAGGTCAGTACGCAGCATCGAAAAAACGCCAAGACAAAACCAAACTTCATATAAAAAAAGTGCCAGCACAATTTTCAGCGCCATTTTTTGTTTTTATTTTTGATTCGCAGCCTTGTAAAAAAAGTGCTGCCCATTTGTTGGCCAATTTACACTAGATGGCGCCAGCAGTAACAACAGCTACTTGGTTGAACGCTTTATTATTAATTATAATAACAAACTTCTATTGGCGCTATAATAAATCAAAGCTTTCTATTTTATAAGAAGTATCTTAGATAATCAATATTAGATGTATTCTGAATTAAAATTCGATAAAATCAATATGACTCTTTCGTTAAATTGCTCATTAGAGTTCTTTGCTTTGACAAGAGGTTTTCAATCCTATAAGCTTTGTTGAACTGAATACGTAGTAAAAATGTTCGCATAATTCTGGCACATTTTTTTTATTCCACGTATCTGGAACAGATAGCCACACAACCCAAACTATGCATAAATAATAAAGTTTTAAAAAAATAAATTTCGAGACCCGGCTGTAATTTGGGGATCAAGAAGAACATCCGCCCATAAAGTTGAATATTTAAATTTTTAGGGAGTGACTTTCTCTCGATATTGCTTTTAATGCGTATTTCCCCTATATGTGTTTCAGACGGGTCGCGTGCTACTGCTGCGCAATCTTAGCACCAACGATGGCGGCATCTATGTGTGCTTTGCGGCACTGCCACGACCCACAGCCTTAATACCAAGCACTACAACAATGGCCTCCTTAACAAGCAAAGAGCATACAACGAATCCAGAAACCGCAGCAGCAGCAACAACAACGACAACAACAGCAACACATGCTACCTCATCGCCCGAAGTGGAGGAAGATCACAAGGCGGAAGATAAGGAAACTGAAGGAATACTTCCAACGCCGCAAGTCGAAGAGGAACTAGAGTATCAGGCGTATCAGCGGGTTAGACTTATTGTGCGCACCACGCCGGGCCCAGTAACACAGCTATACTTCAAGGCCTCCACAATTTTGGGCTTTCTTATTTGGCGCTTTAATAAGACCCATTCGGGTGGCTATCCAGTGCGCAGTTTCACCGCTGAATATCGTAATATCTCGTATCGCCTGCCACCGTTCAATGCTAGCTACGAACATAAATGGATTCGCATGGATCCCATTAATATAGCGCCAAATGTGGTAAGTAGCTGTAGTTGGTTAGTAGTGGTTCTACGAGCCAAGATTTGGGGCTGAATAATGAAAAACTGTTACGGGGAAGTGGAAAAAATAAAAACGTAATAAATAAATAAAAAAAAAATGTGGCGAACAAATACGGCTGACTTTGAGAAAAAATAAAAATTGGTCTCTCTTAGCCCAACCCGCTACCACTTTAGCTACCCTTTGCCATCTTTAAAATGTTATATTGCGATTATCTCCGGTAACGAGTCGAAGGCCCCAGTAGCCAGTGCTCGTTAAATTAAGTTTAGTATGAAATACTAGATTTAATTTGTTAAAATAAAAAAATAAATAATTATCTCCGATATTTATGTTCCCATCGCAAACTTAGGCTGTAGCTTTAATATTATGGAAATCATAGACCTGGGATGAAAGAGGGCGTAGCAGGGGCAAAAAATAATCTTCATCTGGCTGGTCATATGAGTATTCTCCTCATGATAGTGTTCAAGATACAGGTGTTTGTACAGACGGACATATAGACTGACGGACGAATGGGCATGCATAGATCGATTTCTTTTGTCCATAGTGGAGGTAACTTTGGTGGGTCTTCGGGCTCTCCATCTGTTTGTTACATATATTAGCACAATCCTAATATACCCCTTGCCTTTGGTATAGGGTAACAGTCGAGACGTTTCAATATAATTTCTTAATTTCAATAGTTTCGGGAGTCTGGGGATGGTTTTCACAAACTCAAGGTAAGATTTCTTAAAGCTTCAAGAGATTATATACGGATTTTGGTGGATCTGATATTGGAGCAGTTTATAGGGAAGGGACTGGGTCTAAAATTAAAATTTCATATTTATTTATTTATTTATTTATTGCTTAATTCCCTTAATATAAAAATGTGGTACAGTCGAGGCGGTGCCCGACAGTGGAATACCCTGTACCTTTTGTGTCAAAAAAATTTTTCCTGCATATTCCATCTAAGAACTTTCCAATTGGAATTTATTTTTTTTTTGGTGCAAAACGATATTTATACCTATAAGTTCCGTAAATTTGTACCGATTTTGATGAAAATCGAAAGTTACGTCAAAGAAGCTATTTTAATTATATTGGGTAAGTTTCAAGTTGATATGTTAAGGGGTGTGGGAGAAAACACGGTAAATCGATTGCGGGGGTGTGTGGACCGCATCGATAAAATTTGGATGTGGATTTGTTCATTAGAGCCACATGAATGAGCTTACCAAAAATTGTGATTCTAGGTCACTTGTAGCCATAATTGCGTAGAGTCAAATATTGACGCAGTTTATTGGCAAGGGGAGATGAAATTTTATACGGACTGACGGACGGTTGGGTGGAGATGATACAATCGGTATACAAGATAATAATAAGTATTTTGGTATGAAGAGCTTTGTGTCTGCAACGCCTCTTACTTATTATGTATTTGATCCAATCCGTAGAGGCTTCAAAAAACTTCTTGCTCTTTAGACTTTTATTAAGCTTAAGAAAAATAAATTTGTAACAGAAGCTTACGTTTCTAGGTTTAAAGAAACAGTGTCACATCTTCCCTGCTATCAAGTTTCCATTATATTGATATCTTTGTAGAATCGTTAGCCTTGCTTTATGCTGAAATTACGCAGATTGTCAGGAAATTTTATCAAGATGGTAGTGCCAGAAATATACTTTCAAACTTATTTGCATTGGAGATTTGTCGTATTTGCCAGAAAATTTTGGGGAGACTGCCTTAAAACAAAACCATAATAATAATAATAATAATTCCCTGACTGACAATTTTTGGTCAGTCGCCCCTGGGCGGGGCATGGGGATCTCTATTAATAACTGTTCAAAGAGAACAGGGACCTACAGTTTATAGCCGAATCCGAACGGCGGTGTCTTTAATTAATAGAGACTTTCTTGGGCAAATAGCGTCTTCGAGCTAGCGATGCCAGTGCTAGGCAAATGTACCAGTGCTACTGCGGGGATTCGAACCACCGACCTTCGGTTTGTAAAGCGAGTACGCTACCACTACGCTACCGACGCGACGGCCACCATAGTACCTATAAAAATAGTTCTTAGTGGTCCACAGAACAATTCTTCGTTCCATTTACTCGGAGAACTCACAGAACAATTCTTCGTTCCATTTACTCGGAGATGAGCTTTGTTACCCTGTATATTGGGTACAAAGGGTTTTTGCAGGAATATATATATAAACATATATATGTTCCATTAACTCCTATTTGGAGCATAGGGCGTCTTGACGATTCGGTAGCAAGAAATGTTTCAGGTAGGTAGGCTGCTAGCTCTCCTACCCTAGCTTGATGATAGGATCCCTATCTGCACCTCCAAGCAGGTGTTTTGTCTGTTTTAGTGTTTTTTGGTATTTTATTCCCACTTACCGTGCATAGTGCCGAGACAGACAACTCCACAGGAACAACTTTGCAGGAATATGTTGTGTGAAATACCCAAAAGGAAAGGAGTATGAACCTACAACCTTTATACCAAAGGTCCTTCTGTCTGACCTTTTGTTTCTCCGCATTGTTGGTTTCTCGATGACCAAAAGTGCTGGTTGCATGAAACTCATTACTACAGGGTGCATCTTATGGTCTCATTCTTCACTTGCATTCAGCCTTTTAACGTTGGTCCCGTTCTACTCTGTAGAACTGCCCGCTAAAAACAACCTATAAGTAAAGATGTTTGAAAAGAAGCTACAACCCCTTAAAATTAAGGAAAGAACAGGGTATAGTATTGTCGGGATATTCGGACTGCAGCCGTCTCTCGCGGAGGAGGTTGGCGTGTGAAGTTCAAAGGGTGTATAGTTCCCTAGATTAACTTGATATTGGTTTTGATACAGCGAGTCTTTAAGAATTGGAAACTTTTGGACAACAGTTGCTTTATTAACAACTTAAAGTTCAAATTATTGGCTTCATTCGTAGGTCCCGCAGATGATATCGTAAATAAGAATCTACCAAGCATTGTTTTGTGTGTAAATATTGTCTCAAGAATGATGTTTTATTTATTTCTTTTTGTAGCGCCAAATGGAAGTGTACCGCCTGGTTCCAAACATTACCTATGAGTTTCGAATATGGGCAAACAATGAGCTTGGTAGCGGTGAGGTGGTCACCACCAATGTGACAACATTGCCAGAGACCAAAGAGGAGGGTAAGTACATCATTTTGCATTCGCATGCAATTTATAATAAAACTTTAGATAACTCTCTCTATGTTATTACCATTTACTTAATTACATGAGTTTTTATTGTAGGGTCTAAGTCGTTGAGGTAATGGGGGCAGTGTATTATTATACTATACATACCTATATGTTGTTGTTAGCTACTTAGGTTGGGCTAGGTTAGGTTAGTTAAGTACCTATGTATATGCCACATACAACTCTGTATGTGTTTGCTCATATAACTTTTTGTGTAAAATGTAAATTTTTGTACGTAGTTTAATATTTTCTCATGGATGTCGACTGTCGTCAACTGTACCGGATGCCAATATACAATATGGGTAATTCCTTAACAAGCCGCACAGCTTTCTTAGATCTGAAAATAAAAAATCATTTTTATTTACAAAAGTAGTTAACACACGTGTATCGGCGTCTTTGATCTTGGTATATGTAATTATTATATTAAAGTTGTTTTATTGTATTTTGAATAATAAATTTATTAAAATGCGAGTAATACAGCATTCGTGCTGCCGCCTACAAGTTAAGGCACCTCTATGTGGGTCGTATACCCAAAGAGTATAGGGTGAGCCAGCTGTTATTGTGTTATTAAACACTCATAAATCGAAGTAGATGCTCTTCGACAACTTCAAAACTACTCAATTTAAATCATGGATCGTTTAACAACCGAACAATGCGTAAAAGTGATAGAGATGTGCTTTGAAAATAGTCGCTCTGTGAAAAAAATGTAGTTGAGGCCAGTGTCGACGAGTCGCCGGGAATATCGAAGCGAACGATGGCGCAAGAATTACACCTTGAATCTAAGATTCTAAGATTCAAATGACGCAACAATTGAAGCCCACGGAAGACCCCTCTTGAAGGGCAAGATGAGTTTTCGTCAAAAAAAAAGTCATCGAAAATTACGAGCCAGCCATTTGGACGATATTATCTTTTATGCATAAATGAGTAATTTCAAACTTGCATTTGAAATATACATTTGCCTAATTTTATACGAGTAAAATGCAATTAACAAACAAACCAACAGATGGCCCACCCTATACAAAGAACTTTTATATGCTAGTCTTCATAAGTCTATATGGGGATTTTGGCTAGTGAAGCTTCTTCACAGAAAGTTTCATAAAGCTGTTTAGATTTTATCGTTTTTGCCTATAACTCCCGCAGCTTCCAACCGATTTTAAAAAAAACTTCCATCCATGCATGGGAAATTAAAAAACAAACTAAAAGCAATTTTTTTATTTTAGACGACATAAGTCTAAACATCAGTATTGGTGACTGTAGCTTCCGTACAAACAGTTTTACAAATAGCTTGATTCTGATGCAGTTTGTAGGAGAAGGAATCTACAAAAAAAAAAAAGGAAACACATTTTTAAGTACCTATTACTTTTAAAGTTTTGAATATTTTCAAAAATATAGCGTTTAACTGTAGGGAATTTGGATTCGAAGAGAGCAGAATGAAATGCTGTTATACGACAGGCTTAGGTCCTACACGGACTGTCAACGCCCGGATTTATATCCGAAAGCTTTTAAATTGTGATTGCCGTGAAATTCTTTTACTGGAGAACGGGGCAAGATATCGACATGAATCGAAAAACGTGATCAGGCGGATGGTAATACGCATCTTATGATAAAATTTGGTTACTATAGCTCTTATAAACTTTGAGTTACTTTTGTTCATACTGACGGATAGACATACATGTCTATATAGGTTTGGCTGTTTATGCTGATCAAGTAAATATGTACTTTATAGGGTCTATCACGCTTCCTTCTGCCCGTTACATACATTTGCAGCAACTTATTATATCTGTATGCCTTTGGGGAAGAGTAATATAATGGATTTCGAGATATTCCAGTTTCAAGTAATAAAGCGGACGATACAATATCTTTATGTAATTTTAAAAAAATAACCTTATAAGTATTTGGGAATATACAAAAAAATAAAATATTTTCATTCTTCTGAACATCACAATTTAAATAAATTAGTTAATTTTTTCTCCATTAAGGCCTATACGCAGAATCCAAAAAAATTTCGCACGGAATGACAAAACCATATAAAAAAAAAATCCCATTTGGGATATCCCATTCGGTATTTTTTTTTAAATGGTTTTGTCCTTCTGTGCGAAATTTGTTTGCATTCTGCGTATAGGCTATATATGACAAAACCATATAAAAAAAAAAAATTCCATTTGGGATATCCCATTTGGTATTTTCTTCTAAATGGTTTTGTCAAAACCATATAAAAAAAAATCCCATTTGGGATATCCCATTCGGTATTTTTTTTTAAATGGTTTTGTCATTCCGTGCGAAATTTTTTTGCATTCTGCGTAGACCCCTTTATAAAAGAAAACATTTATTCTCCACCAATTATTTTATTTATTGTTGCCTCTCGCGTACAATTTTTATATCCTTTTCCTATAGGTACAAAGGTTATGCTAGATTTGAACAATGTACTATGTAGCTGGAAGAAGGAGGTGTGGCAGACATGTCCGTCTGTCTGTCCGTTCGTCCGTCCGTCTGTATGAACACCAAAATTTCGAAGACTATAAGAGTTAGAGTCCCGAAATTTTACCAGCTGTTGCGCTTAGTCCCTTAGAAGATGAAGTTTTTTGAATTATGTCAATATCTTACCCCGTTTCTCCCGTAGCACAACATCTTTTTTGTAGCCGTTTAATATTTTAGTCTAAAATCGGTAAAATGCAACAAAAGTTATGGTCAAAAATGTATTAATTTCACCCCCTTGCCAATAAACTGCATCAATATTTTACTATACGTAATTATGGTAAAAAATAACGTAGAATCAACAATTTTGTTAAGAGTGTTCATGGGCCCCTAATAAACCAGCCGGCGCATACTTTACCACATATATTTTAAATAACTTCTTTAACGTAACTGCAGATTCTCATCAAAATCCATTACGGAACTTATTCTTTACCACTCCCACGAATCGTTTGTGAACTTTTAGTGGTTCCTATTTTTGCTAGCTCCCTCTAGTGGATAATTTTGGTACTTAAGAGCGCCAAGTCCACGTTGTTGAAAAAAATCATATTTTGAATGAAGAAATATGAAGAATTTAAAACTAAGTACAGAAAATTTTACATTGTTTCAAATATAACAAATATAAGAAAAAGAAAACGAAAAAGAAAAGGGAAATTTTGTAAATGATAAAGTTGAAAAGGAGAGAAAAGAAAAGTGACAACAGCACTGAAATTAGAATATCTCGAAATAGACGAAACGTATAAACTCTTTACGATACAGGTACTCTCTCAGAAAATTATATTTTTTTTTATCAAATATCTTGTTACACGTGTAAACTAAATTAAAAAAAAAAAAATCACACCAATCAAGTTCAAATAGTTGTTGCGTTTGCTTTGGAATTACCTAAAAAAGTATATAAATTAAATGTTTCCAATTGTTTATCATTTTATAGTTTAGCTAGTGAGATAAAAATACTAAATATTAAAAATGTATTTTTTTTTTTAAATTTTAATTAATTTTATTTTTTTTAATTTGTATTGTATGGGTATATTTGTATTTTGTAATTATGTAATGTTGTGCTCATTTCTCTCTTTCTTTCAAAAAACGAAAAAAAATAATAAAAAAAATCTAAATGTGTGCGCCACACTCACCAACCCCCTCGGTGTCTGCGATGTGACACTACTTTATACAGATCTTATACGCCTTATAAAACCCGACTTAGATAATTTCGATCCACGCATTTGGATAATCGCCGTCAGTATAGTGCTTGGAACACTTGTGATATTAGCCATTGGACTATGTATTGTCCTCTCCAAGGAGTGCTATCAGTCAACGCAAATGGGTACAGAAAAAAGCAACATATCTGCTACTACAACAACAACAACAACAACAACAACAACACCACCCACAACAATAACAACAGCGAGGACATTAACTTTAAATAAAAGCATGCTTAAAGTTACTGCCTCTAAAAATGCGCCCCTAACTCCAATAATTACCAAAGTTCAAAACCCAGCTGATGCTGATGCTGTTAATAATGATCACCATGATGATGATGATGATAATGATGTTGTTGTTATTGTTGCTAGTAAACTAGTAAAAGTCCCGCACCGTTAAAACAAAACTATTATAACAAACAAAATACAACTCTGCAACTATTGCAATTTATAGCTAAAAATTTCAATTGATGTTTGCAATTGTTATGGATGCTTCTGCCACAAGCCTCTTGGGGCATACTCTATTATTCATATATTTGTTTTATTTTTGCATTGTTTGTATTTATTCATACCGTTTTGTTTTTTTTTGTATTGTGCGAGGGCAGGCTGAAAAGTTATTGGTACAAGAGCAATTATTTTTATCAGCTGATTGTTGGAAATTTGTACAAAACAGATCTAAAACGATGATTATAGAGATGGAACAGAGCCATCGTTGGCCACAATTAGATATGCGAAAACGTGCTTGAACAAGCCATTTTCGAAAAATACAAAGCATATGGGCATTTCCATTTTGGCGTGACGTTACATTTGTACTAAAAAATAAACGAAAAAACTTTTTGAACAGTTTTTTTTTAAACTCATGTAGCAATTAAGTAGCACTACATTTAGTAAAAAAATTCAAATAAATAAGCAAAAATACGCTTGGCGTGACGTTACTTACAAAATTAGCTGATTTCGGTGATTTCTGTATGATTTCAAAGAATGTTAGTTCAATTTGAAAGCTAATGAGTCAAAAAACATTTTCCCTCTAGGCGTGACGTTACATGGCGTGACGTTACATTTTTAACACAAAATAAAGCTAAAAAATAAACGTAAAAACTTTATGAACAATTTTTTTTTAAACTCATGTAGCAATTAAGTAGCACTACATTTAGTAAAAAAAATCAAATAAATAAGCAAAAATACGCTTGGCGTGACGTTACTTACAAAATTAGCTGATTTCGGTGATTTCTGTATGATTTCAAAGAATGTTAGTTCAATTTGAAAGCTAATGAGTCAAAAAACATTTTCCCTCTAGGCGTGACGTTACATGGCGTGACGTTACATTTTTAACACAAAATAAAGCTAAAAAATAAACGTAAAAACTTTATGAACAATTTTTTTTTTAACTCATGTAGCAATTAAGTAGCACTACATTTAGTAAAAAAAATTAAAATAAATAAGCAAAAATACGCTTGGCGTGACGTTACTTACAAAATTAGCTAATTTCGGTGATTTCTGTATGATTTCATTTGGAAAGCTATTGAGTCAAAAAACATTTTCTTTCTAGGCGTGACGTTACATGGCGTGCCGTTAGCTTAATTTCCATTAAACATTTTTTAGTAATCATTTTTTTTATAAAACTATTTAGCTGAAGAAGTTAGTTTGTTAGGGTTTGAATATTTTTTTTTTTAAATACTACTTAAAACATTATTTCATTAAACTTGTATTTTTATAGTATTGATGCAGCTTGCTGTGGAAATGCCCAAATGTAAAAAAAACTTTCTGCCGTAAAGATGTTGCGATTGCTGAAATTAAAATATGTGCGGATAACCACTTCAAAAGAGTCTTTAACGAAATTCAAGAGAACTTTCCGTTTTCAAATCCGTAAACTAAAAAATAAGAAATTAAAGCCAAACTGTTGTATTACAAAATTTCCTATTCCGAATAATCAAAAGGTTCATAGTAGAGTTCAAATCGATTAACTTAAGTCGTCATTTATAGTTGGAAGTTACTTATCCACAAGCCAGCGGCATATAAAGATCCGTTTAAATTAAAAAAATCGTGATATAAATTATTTAAATACACAGCAGTTTCTAAGAATTTTATCTTTATTCAAGTATGCTTTGGTGACAGAAGATTTCCTTTAAATAATATAAAAAACTGTGTAAAGAAAGTGAACCTTGACAAATCATACAAAAATTGAAAAAATATTCACTTCTGTGCTGCTCAATTACTTTTCAGCCTGCACTCGTTTACAATACGTATACGCCCTGTAATTTTAGCAATTTATTTTGGTTGCCAGCTGTTTTCGAATATTATTTGATATTATTATAAGTACTTATATACATTGTTGTTATTGTTGTTGTCGTTCTCATTGTGGTTGCTGTTGTTGTTGTTATTGCTTTATTTTAGTTCTGCATTATGTAAATGTTTCTGTGCCTATATACTACATACATACATACATTTAATTTGTTTAAAAGCAAAAAATAAAAAGCAAAAAAATATGAAACAAAAACCAAACATAAATATAAATCTAAATATTTGCTTTTCATTTGCTTGTTTGTTGTATGTACACACATGTACATATGTATATGCATATATGTATATTAGGGTGGGTCAATTTTTTTCGGTATAAGGGCTCACTCGGATTTTGATTCTTTGGGTAATTCTAAGCAAATTTGCCCAAGAAACTATGGGTCTAAAATGAATTTCGAGTCGCCCACTTTTTCAAAATTTTCAAGAAAAAACACCGAAAAAAATCAAAAACCAACACTAAAGCGCCCTCTGGCGGCACCCAAAATTAAAAATAGATGTCAATAATGAATTCCTTGACCCCAAAAGACCCCAAATCACATTTGGCTAGAGAAAAAATATCGATTTTAGGCCTTTTCAATGAATTTCTAAGTCGATTTTTGAATATGTCAAAAAAAACCTATTTTGAAAAAGTGGGCGACTCGAAATTCATTTTAGAACCATAGTTTCTTGAGCAAATTTGCTTAGAATTATCCAAAGAATCAAAATCCGAGTGAGCCCCATAAGGTTTTTTCGGCCCCATACAAATTGACCCGCCCTAATGTATATACTACATTCATACAATATAATGTTACGCTAATCATATAAAACGGTTGTAAAGCATTACTTTAAATATGCTAATTATTTTAAGTACATATATCTTTTGTCAATGCTAAATAATTTAGCTTAGTTTATTAAGTGTTTTAAAGCTCAAAATATTTGCATGAGACAATCACGAAAATATTGATTGTATTAGACAACCCTGTTCAGTTGCTGTCAAACAATTGTATAAATATTGAAAGAAATTATGCTGAGAATATTGAAAGTAATTTGAGCTCAAATCTAAATAATATGGTAGTATAGGTGATTTTTTGTGTTTTTTTTTTTTATGTAAATTAAAGAAAAAGAAGCAGAAAAATCTAGCAGTTGATTTAAGTGTTTAGTTTTTGAAATTAACAAAATGTAACACAATTAGGGTATTCACTCATGCTGTTGAGTTGTGAAATTGGGGACTTTTGCAGTTTTAGCTCTCAACTTTCAGTGTTGCAAAATGCGCTGTTTGTGGCATTGTCAACAAACGAACCAAAACGGACTCATGCTTTAGCCCAGCGGTGGGCAAAACTACTAATGCAATTTTTGTGCCTGTGTGCGTAAACAAAAAAGAGCTTTCGCAAAAACCGAGGTAAAATGGACAAATCATATTTTTTTGGCATAGTTGTCAATAAATTCGACAATATCATCGAGTTTTATTCTTTCGTGTCTTGAGACGAGCTTTTACGATAAAAAGCTTTTTTCTCGTACGTGTGAAAGCTCTTTGGCACGCGTGCCGTCTAAGTGCCCACCGCTGCTTTAGCCTGTTTAGCTTTTGCGCAACTTTGCAACACCTCAACGCAACAGCAAACGTGAGTACCCTAAATAAAACAGCGCCATTGTGCAAATTTAAAGAAATATTATGCAGAAAAGTGACTTCAGTGAGTTAAAATTAAGATAAATTGGCGTATAATGATTGGTTTTTAAGTGTTTGGTTTTTTTTTTTTGTTAATTAACGACAATTTTAAAATTTAAGCAAATGTTAGATATGCCAAAAATTATTTGAGATCAAATTTAGATAAATCGGCAATAATGGGTGATTTTTAAGTGCTTGGTTTCTTTAAATTAACAAAGCGAAATACAAAAATCTAGCGCCATTGTGTAAGCGCTTTAATAAATTTTCTACCCAAAAATTTACTTTAGTGAGTTAATATTTAGCTAAATCGGCAATAATGGGTGATTTTTAAGTGCTTGGTTTCTTTAAATTAACAAACAAAAATATAAAAAAATCTAGCATCATTGTGTAAGCGTTTAAATAAACTTTCTGCCGAAAAAGTGGCTTTAGTGAGTTAAAATTTAGGTAAATCGTCAATATTATGTGATTATTTAAGTGCTTGGTTTCTTTTAATTAACAAAGCGAAATGCAAAAATCTAGCACCATCGTGTAAACATATAAGAAATTTGCTGCCGAAAAAGTGACTTTAATGAGTTAAATTTTAGGTAAATCGGCAAAAATGGGTGATTTTCTAAGTGCTTGGTTTCTTTTAATTAACAAAGCGAAATGCAAAAACCTAGCACCATTGTGTAAACATGTAAGAAATTCGCTGCCGAAAAAGTGACTTTAATGAGTTAAATTTTAGGTAAATCGTCAATATTGGTTGATTTTTTAAGTGCGGTTTCTTTAATTAAAAAAAAGAAATCTAGTGCTATTGTGTAAACATTTAAATAAATTTTCAACCGAAAATTTACTTTAATGAGTTAAAATTTGGGTAAATCGTCAATAATGGGTGATTTTTTAAGTGCTTGGTTTCTTTGAATTAACAAAGCGAAATGCAAAAACCTAGCACCATTGTGTAAACATGTAAGAAATTCGCTGCCGAAAAAGTGACTTTAATGAGTTAAATTTTAGGTAAATCGTCAATATTGGTTGATTTTTTAAGTGCGGTTTCTTTAATTAAAAAAAAGAAATCTAGTGCTATTGTGTAAACATTTAAATAAATTTTCAACCGAAAATTTACTTTAATGAGTTAAAATTTGGGTAAATCGTCAATAATGGGTGATTTTTTAAGTGCTTGGTTTCTTTTAATTAACAAAGCGAAATGCAAAAACCTAGCACCATTGTGTAAACATGTAAGAAATTCGCTGCCGAAAAAGTGACTTTAATGAGTTAAAATTTAGATAAATCGGCAAAAATGGGTGATTTTCTAAGTGCTTGGTTTCTTTGAATTAACAAAGCGAAATGCAAAAATCTAGCACCATTGTGTAAACATGTAAGAAATTCGCTGCCGAAACAGTGACTTTAATGAGTTAAAATTTAGGTAAATCGTCAATATTAGGTGATTTTTTAAGTGCTTGATATCTTTAAAATTTCTTTGACTCTAAATATAATAGTGGTGGTCGGCGGTAGCGTGGTGGTAGCGTACTCGCTTTACAAACCGAAGGTCTGTGGTTCGAATCCCCGCAGTAGCACTGGTACATTTGCCTAGCACTGGCATCGCTAACTCAAAGACGCTATTTGCCCAAGAAAGTCTCTATTAATTAAAGACACCGCCGTTCGGATTCGGCTATAAACTGTAGGTCCCTGTTCTCTTTGAACAGTTATTAATAGAGATCCCCATGCCCCGCCCAGAGGCGACTGACAAAAATTGTCAGTCAGGGAATTATTATTATTATTATAATTATAGTAAGATACTGATGCACTTTTTTTTCATGTTCTTTAATCTTCTCAGTATATCTGGCATAGTACTACGCTTATCATACTACCTAGACCATGGTGGAATAATATAAGGTGGTATCGTCCGTAAAAGCTATCCCTTATTGTATGTAGCGTGTGAGTGCGAATGAGAGGTCGAAAGCTTTTCTGTTAGGAAAGCTCTCTTACCATTGCTTCGTGAATGTGAAAGAGATAGATATAAATTTTGTTGATGTTTGTAAATAAATAACAAAGAACTATTCAGATATGTTTTATAGTTAATAAATATAATAAATAATTTTACATAGTTTAATAATGTTTTGCTTTTGTATTGCAAGTTTCGTGTTTAAAAAACAAAACACACACTGCTAAAAATTTCGTTCGCAACCAACCTCACTCGTTCATAGCAAGTTTTGCACTGACGATAAGGGCTCTAAACGAGAGAGTGAGCGTTCGCACGACATCACCTTATTATTCCACCATGACCTAGACCGTTTATGATTCCTCTCATTGGGCTAATCATCTCAAGTTCTTCCTTAACTTGACTTAGCTTTGCTTTCGGTATCGTTACAAGTTCTCCCAAAAATGTTGTATCAGTAGCTTTCTCTAGAGCTTGTTTATGCGCAATATATGATACCATTCTCCCTGCGCCTAATTCTAATTTTGCTATTGGTTCATCTTGTCTCAATCTTCTGACGTCCATTGTTTGTCCCACAGTGAGGGCTATCCTGCAATTATTTTTATTATTAATAGATTTATGTTATGGTTATACTTGGTAAATTACTTTTTCTTGAATTTGTGTATTTTTTGTCTTTTGCTTGTAGTTCGTGTAGGTCCAGAGTCTAGAGGTATTTCTTTTGTTTCCTCTATTCTCCTTCCTGAATACCATTTCTTCATCTTGAAATGCTTCAGGTTGAAATTTTTTTAAATTCACAATTTTCGCTCTCTTAACCTCAATTGTTTCGATTTGTAACTACGGATACAGCTTATGACTTATATTAAGAATTTTTGTTTTTTAAAGGGATGCTGTATCTTAAGTGCTGGAAGTTGGGTTCCCAGCTGCATCTGTTGACGATCGTGTCCTTTTTTTGCTGATTCAAATGTGGCCATTAGATTCTTAGAAGTAAAATAAACCATACAGCTGCACTCACTTTGCAGCATGATGACGTCACTACATAGGTACCTATCATCGTTTTTACTTTTTTCGTTTTATCTAACACAATCATATATATCAAGACACCGCCGTTCGGATTTGGCTATAAACTGTAGGTCCCTGTTCTCTTTGAACAGTTATTAGTAGAGATTCCCATGCCCCGCCCAGGGGCGACTGACAAAAATTGTCAGTCAGGTAATTATTACTATTATTATTATTATTATTATTATTAAGGGTAGAGTGTAATCTTGGCATTGCTCGACGACTGCTCTGTATCTGATACTGTTTGCAAAAGTCTTTGAAAATATTTAAGAAGTACAGTCCCTGGATGGGATTTTATAATCTGCAACCCCTTATCACCTTTACCCGAATTAGATATATTAGTTCGTTTAGTGCTTTTTGTTGCTTTCAATATTAAAAGTATGGTCTCACTTATGTATATGTGGACATTTGTATACTCTGCCGAAAGGGTATGCATTGATATGCCACAATACACTTTAAGAGTATTCTTTTCTTCATTTTCTCCTAGGTTAACAATAAAATTGTGTTGTCAATGGGATGTAGACAGATTGGCAACTCTTCAATCGTCGTGGTTCGCATAGTTATTGATTTTCAATGCTTATGCGGTTTTTCGCTAGAGAGAATGTTTCTTAAAAGGTTAGGAATACATTTTAAGAGTATATGGTTCTTCTTTTCTTCATTTTCTCCTAGGTTAACAATAATATTTTTGCAATGGGATGTAGACAGATGGGCAACTCTTCAATCGTCGTGGTTCGCTTACTTATTGATTTTCAGTTCTTATGCGGTTTTTCGCTAGAGAGAATGTTTCTTAAAAGGTTAGGAGTACGTTATCCAAATGGTTTCTTTTTCACAGGATGCTATGTTTTGAGTATTTGTTTATTTGATATTTAAAAAAAAAAAAAGAAAACTTAAAGAAACCGAAGAGTGGTGTTCCAATCTCTAATCGGTCTTGAGCCATGGTTTATGATGAAGCCATCGCCAATCTCTTCTAGTTTTGATATATGGTCAGATGTCGCTGAAGTTTATTTGATGTGCGCTGCGGCTCGAGGTAACTCCAGACATACGCTGGGTAGGCGCTTGCATGGGCCTATGAGAATATGGCACCAAAGGAAAGGATGACGATTGCTCCTTTTGGGTGGGTACCTACATTATTCGACAGTGGCAGATGCTTGCCTACAAATTCATTAGCTGTGGGCCTGTTCATATAGTTTGATCTTATGGATAGATCAAAATTCATGGTATAGGTTTAAGTTGCGGCGAGAAGGTCCTGGGAAGCTTTGAGGCTTGAGTCATGTATTGAATATTGTTGCTTTGTGAAATTGGAAAGGCCACGGCATTTGAGGCTACTGCTCTAACTGTGACTGAGGATTCGGGGCAAAGTACATCGCCGATTTCTTCTGGTTTTTGGAAATATGGTCAGCATTACTTAGGTTACTATTATTTATTTGTCGATAGAATTCAATTAATTTTAAGTATCAGAATTGGTTTCGTTAGCTTATAATTTTAGGACGAGGGCATCGACATAAAACAAACTGAAGTTATCTGAACGTTAGCCTATACTGCCTCTGGTCCGGGTAGCGTGGTTCGAACTTTTGCTGAGCAAAAGTGTGTCCCGACGCGTTTTTTGTTGGCTGCGTATTGGCTTTAAAATAAAGTCAACCTAATTAGTATTTAATAAATAAGACCATAAAAAATATAAATTTGGCAAAACATAATTTTGGCGGGCGGATTACACTAGTTTACACGAAAAATGAACCTTCCAAAAAAAAGTGTTTTTTAGAGTAATTTGGGGTCGAGAAACACGCAAATGGCAACCTTTTGTTTTTTTCTTAAGCACCGTTTTCGAGATATTTTCGAAAAATGTGTTTTTGGGCACTTTTTTCAGTTATTCCTCAATATCTCGTGAACAAAATTTTGTATGGACATGACGAAATGGTCGTAAAAGAGTTCTCTTTCAGATTAAAGCTTAACATAATTTTTAAAAATTTTTTTTCGTTAATAAAAAGCGTATCGAAAATGTGTAGTTTTGAAAAATGGTCAAAAATTACGCATTTTTTCGACTTTGTTTGCCTGTAACTTCGATAATTTTTACTTAATCTGTACATAAAGGATCAATAACTTTCGATCTCATCGTCTTTCGTGTCGATACAAAGTTTTGTTCACCAGATATTGAGGAATAACTGAAAAAAGGGCCCAAAACATGTTTTTCGAAAATATCTCGAAAACGCTGCCTAAGAAAAAAAAAAAACACGTTTTTAGGAAGGTTCAATCGATGACCCTTAAATTTGTAAACTAGTGTTATTAGCTAGTAGTCGTATATGCAGCTTTTACTTAAGCTTTTACGCTACACTGCAAAAAATCAAGTCTTAAATTAAGGTAAGTCGCAAAGTAAGAACAAATATACTTAAAACAAAAAAAAAAAATATAAAAAAAAAAAAAACTACATAAACTTGAAATAAGATTCAAATTCTTGAATTAATTTAAAAAACTTCAAACTAAAATTTTTTTCTTCTCATTCTTGATTTAAATTCATAAAGAAAGACCAAATATACTTCAAACAAAATCACAATTCTTAAAAAGTAAATAATCTTGAAATAAGTTTAAAATGCTTAAATTAAAATAAAAAACGTCAAATAAAAATTCTTATAAGAAAACGAAAGTCTTGAATTAAAATACAAAATTCATAAATTAAGATTTTTAGCATAATACAAAAATTTAACAAGAACGAATATTACTAAGAGCAAAAATTTTCAAATTAAGATTAAGTCTTTAATAAAGAAAATATTCTTCTAGAATATATTCTTTTAAAGCAAGTGCAAAAATTTTTTAATTAATATTAAAAGTCTGTACATGAGGTGTCATATATTATATTATTATATAAATATTATATTACATATTAAAAAAATGCATTTCTAAAATGAGCCAGAAAAATATTTTTTCAAGATTATCTTTAAGACGATTTTAAATTTTGCCGCGCTTTATTACTAATTTAATATGCTTTTTGAGTGACATAATTTTAATTAACTCTTAGAATCTTTAAAATTAAATATTGGAGCCTTTTAGAAAATACTATACAAAAAAAATTTGCGGCAACTGAACAGATCTGGTAGAGCGCTTAACTAAACTTCATTAAATATAAATATATGCAAATATTCCATTAGAATTCTATAAATTTATATAATTATAATAGCGACCAAGTTAGAAAGCACTTAACTGTGATAGCAAAAACACTTTAAACATATTTAATAATTATTAAACAAAAAAATTATAAAAAAAAAACGCTTTAAGTAGTTATTTTAAATATATAAAAAGCTGCAGGCTTTAGGCCTTAAGACCAAACTTTGTTAATAAAAAAAAAAAATAATAAGCAATTGCAAAAATATTACATAATGAATATATAATGAAAATTGCAAAACTTTAAGCAAAAAAAAAAAGAAGCTAATATTTATATAAATATAGTTTAAAAAAAAAACTTTTTGAATAGCAATGCAATACAATTTTAGCTGCTTACAAATTTTTAATGCAAAATGTTTATAAACGCTTTATTGATGTTGTATTTATTATTATTATTATATACTTACTAGTTTAGTATATACATATGTTAGCATATAGTAGTGTTTTATGTATGTATGTTTGTGTTTACATTTGATGTGCTTTTTGTTGTAGCACGCAAATTAAAATGTTTTTAAATTCCAAAAGCAAGTTTTTATTTTGAGTTATGTGCTTCAAAGAAATGTGTGAGAAAAAACAAAAACAAAAACAAAAAAATAAATAAAATAAAAATATTAAACACAGATATGCACACACACACACACACACATACACACAGTTACTCTTACAGTTACACACACAAACACATTTATTGCGCTTGCATTAAGCATACGCAGTGTGCACCATGTGCTAAGAGCAATTGAGAGCACTTGAAATGCACTAACTGCGCGCACTTGGTAAACATCACACAGATACTCATGCACACACACATATATACTCTCACACACGCACACATACACACACACACATAGCTACAAATACATAGTTAAATGTTGTGCAAATTGAATTGAAAGGTAAAGTACTTAACTTAAAATGCCTAATGTTGTCTTTTTTCTCTCTTGTTCTCCCATTTTATCTTTCTCTTCTCTTTCTATTTCTTTCTATAATCTTCTATGATGTGCTCTAACTTTCGAACTACTTACGCTGTCATTTTGACCATTTTGACCATTTATTGCTAAAGAACTGCAAAATGGTTGGGACAGCATTGAGCTTATACCGAATATAATACTTAATCCTGGTTTCAGTGAATCCGATGCAGCTCAGGGTGCGCCGCCATTTCCTCGCGCTATTATTTTTGGTCATCATATGCAGTCGGCCCCTGGATGCATTAATAATAATGACACAATGTCAGTTGACGAGGAGGATGATGATTTCGAGGAGGACTATGAGGAGGAGCACGAACCGACTATGGAGAGATTTAAGCGTAAAGTTTCGGTATTTTTTACAGGTCCCACCATTAAACGTATTTGAAAGTACAAAGTGCAATTTAATGGTTACCATATTAACTCATACTATTTACATAAACATTGTTGTTGTTACCAGAGCTTATGTTTCCGGCTATACATTAATTTTTGGTACCTATGTTATATACTCAAAGTATATACAGTATTTTTGTATGTATATAGCAGCTTGCACGTGTGGCCGTTGGCATGTGCTGAAGATTTAAGCAAATTGTAATCAAACGAATCTTCGGATGAAACTAACGTCAAATCCCAGACAGGAACGTAACAGAGCAGTTCGGCTCAACTTCAGGACCTACCTGCTGAAAACTTAAGAGTAGGACTGTTTATTATTTAGCTCACTCCCAAATGCTTCTATGTATAAAGGATCTCTAGCGGGAAATATTTTTAATGCGACGCTTAACCGTATCCAATGCCACTCAATCACGCTTTGCTGGTTATCTGAACACTTTGGCATACCCGGTAACGATGGGGCGGACGAGTGCGCCAAGAACGCATCAGCGCTACCAGCGGCCTCTGGTGGTTGCGCATATAAATAAGATCTCATATGGACAATAACAAGAATAGTCCGAGCCTGGACTGACGAGAAGAGGGTGGAAAAGGGCGGATTCCCCCCGAGTCCGGAATTTCCTCAGGGACCCGGTGTAATTACTATCGTACTGTCTTGATTCAAGCTAAAGTTGTAATAGAGGGGCCGGTACATTTTTTCCCCGGTCCCGGATTTTCTCTCCTCGGCCCTGGTCACAGCCAAGGCAGAACGAGAATGTGACACTGCTTCCGTCTGTCACATCTTCCGAGCACTCTGGCCAAGGTACCATCCAAAGCGAATAATCGAGCAACTGCGGCTTTAAAGAATAGGACTAGAACTGCTAGCCGAAAGGATGCACGTTTCGCATCATCAGTTTCTTCGTAGCTGCGGAGCTAAGAAGGATATAGAAAGCATTCAACACCTGCTATGCGATTGCGCTGCACTTCTTAGAAAGCACACCTAGTAGCTGGAAAAATCCTTCCTTCAAGATGTGGGTTGTCTTGCAAATCTGCCCATAGCGGAACTGGCTCCTTTTTTTGAATCCACAAAATAGGTTAGCAGGGAGAGCAATTAAGACGCAATGAGAGCGCCCATCAGCTATGCCCCCAATTCTCCTAGTCCCATATTTTCACACCACTCTTAATACTTCCCTTTCTCACTTTTTAATTAGGTCTAACGAACCTAACCCAATCTAACGCTCTATAAGGAGTAACACTCTTGGGAGCTTAGGGCCTCTACAAGAGCCTTCTTTCTTATCCCAGTGGTGGAGCTGGCATCTAAGCTGCCAGGGAAAGAAGCTCATCTTCTGGATAAGCACACTTTTTGCTCGCAGGTGTCATATGTGCTTGGAAGCCACGCCATCTATGAAAACCAACATGACAGCGGATTGTGTCTTCGCTGATCGCAGTGAGCTTTCATCGAGCTTTCCGAGCTTTTTACAACATCACTTTTTATTCTTCCTTGTAAAGCTATGTGCTGTAGTGATGCTTTGTTTGTGTAGGGTAGGACATATTAGAAAAGCAGGAATAATTGGGCTTTGGGGGTTTTGGTGCTGGTTCGAACCAGGGACCTCTCAGATGGGAGTGCAGGACGCCAACCACTGCACTGCCCTGTCCCCCAATAATCCTATAGCCGATTCTAATGGTTGGTCAAAATTATGAAATATTTAGTTCGCAGTAAGTTGTTTGACCTGTCTGACTTCAACTTCTGAAGAAGAAGAAGCTCTTATTAAGGGCCAAACCCAAATTACGTGACCCTATTTTTGCAATTTTTGAACCCCCCCTCGGTGACCAACTGTAGTATATGGGAAGACCCCCCCTCCTAGTTGTCACGTAGTCATTTGTAAAAACATTTCTGGAAGGAATAGTATTTGGACCAATAATTAAAAAAAAAAAAAAAAGGTCGAGTATACTACGTGACATACACCAAGACCACCACCCTCCCTCCCCCTAAACGGGTCACGTAATTTGGGTGCGGCCCCTTACGTAGTCGTGAAATCACAGCCAGCCGTGGTCAACTGATTTCATTGAAATCGAGTAGTTGGCAGTGTTTACTGTAGGGAACTTACCATATATAAAGGGTCATCAATCTTGAGGTTTTTTTTTTAAAATAAACAAAAAAACACAAAAATTTCAAATGAATCCGAAAATCTTTATTATCAATAGAAAAAACCGTTTTTGCCATTCACTTTTTAAAAATAATCCCTTTCAAATGTGGGCCGCAACTGCGCCGTAGCTCGTCCAAGCGGAGGTTCCAATTTTCGATGACGCGTTCGAGCATAATCGGCGGTATCTCGCGAATAACGCGGGTAGGTAATGTTGGCCTCTAATGCTTCAATCGTAGCTGGCTTATCCACAAACACTTTAGACTTCACTCGGCCCCAAAGGAAAAAGTCTAACGATGTGATATCACACGATCTTGGTGGCCAATTCACCGGTCCGGAGCGTGAAATTAATTGTTTACCGAATTGGTTCCTCAATATGTCCATTGTTTCACGGGCTGTGTGGCAAGTAGTGCCGTCTTGTTGAAACCAAATGTCGTCGAGATCTCGGGCTTCAATTTCAGGTAGCAAATAATTCGTTATCATGGTGCGATAATGGTCGCCATTGACGGTTACAGTCTGACCAGCGACATTTTTGGAGAAATATGGACCGATGATTCCAAAGGCCCATAAACTACGCGCTGGACGAGGTCTATTCGGTCGATTGTCATCCAATAATGAATATTGGGTCTCGAATTTGTTGATGGTATGGCGAATAGTGGTCACAGTAGGTCGATTATGGCGACCATAAAATGGACTAAGCGCGCGAAAAATATTCTTTTTTCGAATTTTCGTAATATAATTGTACGATTTGTAAACGTTGTTCGGGTGTTAGTTTTTCTATGATGAAATGGCAATGAAAACTGAATAAAAAACACATGGCAACTTGACAGTACTCACGCGTGATTGATACAACCTCAAGATTGATGACCCTTTACATATTTCTTAGAATTCCAGAAAACTTCAGAAGATGTCCAAGCAATACACAAGGACTTGCAAGCTTGGGTGCAGGTTTGTATGATATAAACGTTTAGTTCACTGGATCTAATAAAGTTATACGTAACAACTGCGAACTATCAGCCCTAAGCGCTTCACAATCTCAGCCATAGGGTCACCAACAAAAAGCTGGAATTCCTAAACATGAAGAATATTGGTACACCTTAGACCTTAAAGCTTAAGGGCCGACTTCGGTCGCAAAGCGTCAAGTTCAGTGGATACAAATAAAATTCGGATTCGGCATAGCTTTAAACTTGGGGCCAACTAAAAGTGAAGAGAGAGCTCTGCAACTTAGGCGGAACCATCTACTGAATAGTGTAGTCCATACCATCATCAAATACTAGCTAGCAGTTGGCATCCCTGTAGGAGTTACCTAAATAAAGTCGAATCAAAGACTCGGATTCTGCTTTCTTACAAATATTTCTGAACTCTTCAAAATTCGATCTTAGTGCCTACCGAAGCCTCTTTTAAAAGTCGTATACGACAAAGTATATATAATGTCTTATAGTCGATCCAGAAATCCGGACAGCGACGCGAGAAAACATAAATATGCACCAAGACCAGTGCCGTAGTCCCTTAATAATAGTGTGCCACAAACCAACAGTTTCAATTCCTAATTTTGCTTAAATCTTCTAGTCATGAAGCTACTCGCCAATATTAGAATTCGTGCAGCCTACTAGAACTTGGGTATACTATATAGGTGGGTCATAAATTCAGTTCGGTTTCATTTGACCAAATCCAAAATGCTAGCCAACTAATATTACATGTTATGGCTTTGAACGCTTCAAATAAAATTTTTTTAATATTTGATGTTGCTAGCTAGATTTAATTGTTAAACTAAACTTCAAGAAGATATGCCTACACAATTTATTTATTAGTGATATTTTTATTTTTAACTTAAAAAAAATATTATAATTTCGGTAATCCGAAATTGGCTTAACCATGCAGAGCTGATTGCGCTTAAAAATGTCAAAATCTTTCATGAAAAAATTTGGAGTATTTTGTTGGAAAGATGCATTAACTTCTTGGATCTTGTTCTTGAAGAAAAGATCTTCTTAAAAAGAATTGAAAAGAGTTGGAATTGGAGAGACACAGGCCATACGGTATGAGCTAGAGTTCTAAAATTTGGCATGGCGTTTCCTGTCATGGTATAGGTGAGCACTAAGAGAGTATTTTAGAAAAATACGCAAAATACTCTCCAACAGAAAGTTTAAGGAGATAGCAATGCCTTGAATGAAATCTCCAACGGAGAGGTTCTTTCCTACCTTTGTGTAAAACTCAACGTATTCTGCACAATCGCGTCAACTTTTGTAGGAACACCAAACTCAGACACTGTGGCGTATACACAATCTCGCAACCGGCCATTAAATGCTGCTTTATGTCATTCGTGTGTCTTTTGCAGAATTGACATAGTCTCATTGACCAGATAAATGGTGGACTTGCTTGGTCTAAAGCGGCACTGATAAGACCCGCTCAGTGAAATTGTTTTCACACAGTAAGCCCGAATGGACCTTATATGCGATGGAATAAGGACTGACACCAGAATAGTTGGCGCCTACAGCGGGGTAACCCTTCTTTAGAGCGGACAGAACACACCAAGATACTAATTAACAATAGAACCCCACCAACCTACCTACACAGGTAAACCATCGGCAACAGCTCTTAAGCCTCTTCATGGCAACCCAGACTTTGTCATAGCTAGGCGCCGGCATATCAAAGCCGTATGGTGGGGTACGTTGAAAAATGTGCTCCGGTGCTAGTTTGCTTCTTGTTTTGGAGGTCAAAGGTCTACAGTCTGAAGTCTTGTTGCAAGGTCGACTTGCTTTCTTCCTATTCCCGAAGCTACTGCATCTGCATGGCGCACCTCCATGTTGCTGCCACAATTATGTTGTACATAGCTCTCTTGCATCTTGTATCTGAATGCCCTTTCAATGAAATTTTCAAAAGTATCCATCAAGATTGTCCATTGTGTGCTAGAATGAGAAAAAAATACTTGAAAATGTTTTCCAAAGATTCGAAAAATTTTCTCATTTCAAAATTGAAGCCATGAATATCGAATTCGAAACAGTTGCTTAAATTCACGACGAAATCGATTTCAAAATTATTATTTTTATCGAATAAATCGAAATTTTTTCGAAAATGAAGAAATGTAAATGATCGACTTGTGAGAGTAAGTTCTGCAACATCCGACAGCTAGAACCTTACCCTGTGGAACTCCAGATCGCATTATCCTTCCTTTGAATAACTAAACTTTTATATTAAACTCGTTTTTGAAGCATTCGTATAACTAAATTATAAAATATTTTCCAAAATTAAGCAAAATAGATACGTTTAAAAAACTAAGCTTAAGGCATTCTGCTCTGGCGCCGGATTAAAACACAAACACATACAAATTTATGCATTATATTAAATAAATTATTAAAAAAAAAAAAAAACAATTATTGCTGTGATAAAAAATTCAATTGAAGAACGAACTATAAAACAAATTAAGCTAAATAAAAAACCAAAGTTACATATTTGAGTTAAGTAACTAGTATTCTTTATCAAAACACTGTATAGTATTTAAAAAATAAAATAAAAAATAACTTAAAAAACTATATAAATTTGCTGAAACTCATCACTTTTTATGAAAATCTTTTTAAAAATGTTAAAAAAAAAGAAGCAAAATTGAATTTGAATTTTGAATAGAGGTTTTTGTTAAGGAGCATCATTATGTACTTAGCAAATGTATTAAAAATGCTTTGTTTTTTTTGGAGAATTTCTAAGCATGCCTATATATTGTTTTATTTAAATAGCTAAAAAGTTAAAAAAAAATATTAAATGTACTAGCAACAACTGTGAAACAATTTTATAATTAAGCAAATATTTTGCACAGTAGCACGCACCAATAAATTATATAAATAATTAAAAATTGATAATCAATTAATATATATATATATAAAAATATTATTTTTAAATAAATAAAATGCAAATATAACAATTTTATAAATATTTTTAAACTATAATTGAGAAAGATCAATGCTTTGCGCTTGAGCTAGTAATAATATATTTTTAGTGGGTTTATAATTTTAAAAAATTCACCTATTTTTTAGCCAATTAAATACATAAACCAAATTCAAATGCTGCTTCCACACACACACACACACACACACACACACAAACAATTAAACTCTTAAGATAAAAAAATGCAACAATTAAATTGTTAAAAATTCAAAACACAATTAAGCATTAACAAAGTGAAATCAAAATTAATTTAAAATTAACTTCAAACTTACAAATATGTAAATTAAATAAATAAAAATACTACACATACTTGTATGTATATTTATTATAACTATATACATATATATATATACACACACACAGACAGTAATTGTAAATTAAGAAAGACTGTAGCTAACTTGTAAGAAATTTGGGCGGATTTCTGCGCTTTGCACCCATGCTCATGTTAAATGTTAACAAAAAAAAAAAAAAACAAAAACATAATGTACAATAAAAAATATTAACAGTTGTAATATACTTAATTTTTTGCAAAATTGCGCGCCTTATGGTCAAAACAAACCAAATGCGAAACCAAGTGTTGTTATACCATATAGTATGCAAAATAAACTTTTTAAATGTTAAATCAAAGATATTGCACATAAGATATAAAATTTGTTTAGGAGCGTTTACCGAAACCTCTCTCTAAAACCCAATATTCTATATACTTACACTTTAACGCTGCGCTCTGACTTTAGATACCAAACAAATTTCAAGCTTTTAGGCTTTTTGTAAAATGATAATAAAAATTAGTGGAAAAGAACAGCATACACTAACAATGAAATAAATTTAAGTTTACAAAAATTTTCAAAAGTCTTTTTGCTCAATTTTTAAGTACATAGAGGTTTTTCAAAATTTTAGCAAAGTCATGTAAGTGCTTTTGGTAATGGTAAGTGGTTCAAGAAAACATAGCTCATTTTGTTTAATATAGTTTTAAATTTATTTTCACTTTTAGCTTATTTTCAAACAATTGCTTATATACATACACATATATTCACGCATTTATGTGTATATATTTTTATTTATTGACCTTAATTTGCTGAGGCTTCGTTGACTCTGCTGCACTTTATGTACTATTTTAGTTGGTATTTTGTACAACTAATAAAAAGCTTAGCTTAAACTTAACACACATAAAAAGTATTTAGTCCAAAACATATCTAAATATGCTACTTAACTTATACACGTAAACAAGTACATATACTATACTTGCATACAAAAGTGTAACTACTATCAATAATAAAAAAAAAAAAAACAAGGGAATGCATAGGCGCATAAATTACAATATTACAATGTAAAATAAAAGTTTTGTTTGTCAGTGAGACACTAGCTTGACATAGAAACGAGAGTAGAACTACCTAAATCATAATGCTAATAGCTGCTCAAGGTTCGATTTAAATGCTATGCATGTACTTATTATGCCTCTGCTGCTTGAGCTTTGCTTTGTTTAAACTGTTTTGTGTTTTTTGGTGACAAATTACCAAGAAGACTTAAGCATCTTGAGCTATAACTAAGATACACGCATTAGCGCGCAGGCATTTAGCAATATAGTAAACGTAACTATATAAGCGTTAGACTGCACGCTCCGTTTGTTTACTACATGAAGTGCTCATATGGACATTTCTGGCATTTTGTTGTGCTTTAAATTGATCTGTACGCTTTGGGAGAACATCTTTATGATGCCATAGTTGTCATTTGCATAAACTTTTAAGAAGCTTGGCACATTTTTATGCAGCAGCTCATGACAAAACTGTGGATATTTGCGATAAGCGGGCTGCTTGTCATCCCAGATGGATAGTATATCACAATCGTCACTAAAAGCAAAAGAAATTAATTCCAACAATGCTTACTATAAATTAAAAAAATTATGTACACTTACCGCACTTCATTGGTGCATTCCTCAAGTGATATGATTAAATATTGAATTTTCAATTGGGAGCACTGATTATATATATCGGAAGATTGCTGTCGGCTATATATTGAATAAACATGCTCCGTGCGCTCCCTAAAAAAATAAATAGCAACATGTTGTTAGAAAGTAAGTATTGAGCGTATTAGTTATCAGCTATACTAACGCAATTTGACGCATTTCGAGATGCGCATGATTCACAATCGGCCTTTTGGTGGTCAAGTGTACGGTGCCAATAATCTCAACGGGGCCTGCAAGACATACAATATTATTTGCTGATACAATTAATACATTTAGTTGCTTCAAAGCAGCCATATTTCCATCAATACTATTTCTAAGCTGTATAAAAATTTACCAGCAAACACTGCATCGCGTTCTGTATTTAATTTAATCCATTCGAGCATGCTATCTAAGTCATCGGAATTATGTTGATGCCGTGTGGGAAAATACTCCTCGTGTATATTCTGCAAAATCATAAATATTAGTTAGAAATTTTCTATGGCTATGTTATATAGTTATATATGTACTAACCACCATGCCCGGATCAAACATGCTTAGTAAAAACACAGCCAGCGAAACTGACCAGAATATGTTGCGCTGCCGATGATACCAGACTTTGGAACATACGGTGGGCGCAATCACACAACCTTGAGTAAAGCTCAGAAAGAACAGCTTGCGCACGGTCAAACCAATAAGCGTAAAGACAATCATCTGCATAAAGCTATACATATAGTGTAGATTCAGAATTTGTGCATTCGCCGTGGGCATGGCAGACGACTCATCATCATCGTTTGCAGCTCCTGTATTTTGACAGCGACGCGCTGTTGACTGGCGGCGTTTGCAATTGTCACTGTCACCGGGTGGGTCTTCGGTGTTGGCGGTTTCGCTTTGCGCTTTGGACGGCAACGTTTCATCAGTTTCGGCTTCACAATTCTCATCTGGTGTATTTGCCAGCAGCTCCTCGTCTTGTTCTAGCTCCTTGTCATACTTCTTCTGCGCTTGTCTTTGCAGCTGTGCTGTTTCTTTGGTTTGATTTGGCTTAGTCGCCGCTTCTTGTTCAGCTTGACTGGCCTTGCGTTGCTTATCGCTATTGCGATGGATTTGTGCTTTAAGCCGCTTAATATCCTCCATGAATTCGTCACGTTTTTGTGGTTGTTCCCGCTGCAGTTTTGCTTTTTCACGCTTGTAACGTTCGTAGTCATACTGACAGCGTTCGAGCATTTGAAAACACTTTTGCAGCTGTTGCTCTGTTTCTTTATTGGACATGGCGCTCATTGGCACATGATGCTCTTCAAGAAAGTCCTCCAGCACATATTTGCTTGCACGCTCCCGCTGCTCCTGTGTAGTAGATGCAGGCACATTACTCTTGCGCCATTTGCGAAAAAACATGGCCAGCATGACAACGCCGTACATACAGTAGGGTTTCACAATCAGCGTCTTCACCAATTGCCATAGCTCGGACCAGGCTATGCGTGCGTAAAGTGGATTGCAAGCCGAAAGATTAGTAACAAAATTTACCTTGCCCTGCAGCATCCAGTGAGCCCAGAGATCGCAGTAGTGTATATAGGTACTATCCTGAAGGCTTAGCACACCGGATTTACCAAGCAAGCTTAGCACTTTTCCTTGCATGCTGCTGGCCAACAGCAAGGCCAGTAATATAAACTTTAGTGAGAAATAGTCACTCTGCAATGGATCGTTGTTGGTGCAGCGACGGCTGCGCACCTGACGTGCTACTATTATAAGGAAAAGGCTGAGCGAGACACTTAGCTGCCAGGTAAACAGCATTTGAGTGTTGCCATGTGAGATCACAAAGGCAATTGCATTGCCCAGCAGATGCGAAAGCGAGTAGTCCATGGCAAAGGCATTGGCAAGGCTGACAGGCATGGAGCTGAAGTTCCATGAGGTCATAACGATCAGTATTTGTGTAGTAAATATAACTGTGGAGAATTGCCAGGAGAGCAATGCAAAGGCAGTGAAAAATGACATGCTAAAGATCTGGAAAGAGCTTAAGCTTTAGAAGCGGCATACTGCAAATGCAACAATTAAGGCAACTCACCATAAAACAACGCGAGGTATGACGTTTACGATGTATAACGCGTCCAATGCAAATGCAAAGATAAAACATTTGTAGGAATATAAAAGGAAATGCAAAGTTTTCGCGTGCCAAAGGACGTTCATAGATCTTGGCGGCAAATGAATGAAACATCAAGTACGAAATGACACCGTAAATGCCACCAAACACATTTTCGCTTAGCAGTGTGCCATAGAGGTAGAGTACAAGCAACGTTAGACCACCCATTATCCAAACAAATTCGAAATAAAAGTGCATAGGCTGCAAGATGGGGTTGTAGCTGTTGCGCACCAAATGGAAGAAAAAGCTGTAAAATAATAAAATAAGCCACGTGAACAGGAGCTACTCCAGTACTATAACATAGATGCACTTACGCCGCTACCAGCTCAGGCAAGACATAGAAACGCTGCAAAACATTAACGCTGTGCGGGTACTCAATGTCGGTGACATTCTTTAATTGCTCATAGCCATACCAGAAGTCGGGTCCGTCCACCAATGTTTTGTAAAACGTATAATAGAGCGCATCCTCGCGGCGCAACATTGATTCACGCTCCAGTTGGTTAAGATGTTGTATATTGGTGCGGGATTCAAAAATAACGCGCACATGTTGCATGTACAGAAAAAAGAAGCCTGAGCCTAAAATAAAACATCATTTTACATAAAACATGCAATTAAGCTTTGTCGGCAAACTTTACTACAACAAAACGCGTCCGTCCACTTACCAATTAGTGCATGTGATAGTATGACGTACAAGTTTGGCTCACGCATATTGCTGCAGTTTGGCTGCTTAATTAATGACGTCTCCTTAAATTGGGGCACAGTTTAAGTTTGCTAATTTATTAATCATTATTTATTTCACAATTTCGCTATCGTTTGATAACTCTCGCTGCAAAGCAAATGCAGACCAAAAAAACACAAAACAGCTGAGCTACTCGCGCTGGCCTTGCCATATAGCTCAAACGAAAAGAAGTGCCGACTAGGTGGCAACACTCGACTCGACGATTTATCGAATCGCGGCTGCTGCTGGTTTGTGTTTTGGTCTTTTGGCTTGCATTTTCAACAGGTTTTTATTTGCAATTCAAAGCGCATTTTATTGGAGAACTCCTATGTTGCAATGAATCGTTACGCGGTAAGCTCTTTGGTGGGCCAAGGCTCCTTTGGCTGCGTATATAAGGCGCTGCGACGTGAGGATGATAAAGTTGTGGCCATTAAAGTTATTTCAAAGGTAGCTAACAAAATGTGCAGCAAAGTGCATAGTGGTGCATTATTGATTTTTTATAATTTTGTGCTTTACAGCGTGGGCGCTCCAATCGAGAGCTTAAAAATCTGCGCAGGGAATGCGATATACAAGCACGTCTTAAGCATCCACATGTCATTGAAATGATAGAATCTTTTGAATCAAAATTTGATTTGTTTGTGGTCACAGAGTTTGCTTTGATGGATTTGCATCGTTTTTTGTCCTTCAATGGTGCCATGCCCGAGGAGCATGCTCGTCGTGTTATCTGCCATTTGGTCTCTGCGCTGTATTATCTGCACTCGAATCGCATATTACATCGCGATCTCAAGCCGCAGAATGTGCTACTCGACAAAAACATGCATGCCAAGCTATGCGACTTTGGTCTGGCGCGCAACATGACTATGGGCACACACGTGCTTACCTCTATTAAAGGCACGCCGCTCTATATGGCGCCTGAGCTGCTCGCTGAGCAGCCTTATGATCATCAAGCGGACATGTGGTCACTTGGCTGCATTGCATACGAGAGCGTTGCCTCACAGCCACCATTCTGTGCCACTTCCATATTGCATCTGGTCAAGCTAATCAAACACGAGGAGGTCAAGTGGCCCAGTACACTAAGCAGCGAATGTCGCTCATTTTTGCAGGGCTTGCTGGAAAAAGATCCAAGCATGCGTATTTCTTGGACCCAGCTGTTGTGTCATCCTTTTGTTGAGGGCAAACTGTACATAGCCGAGGTACCAGCAGCACAAACATCACCTTTTATAAATCCACAAATCAAGGAGACCTCAAACTCTAAAAAGTCGCAACGACAAAGGTAAGCTTGTTACCACGCTATGCTCATTTAAATTAAATTAATAATTATGCTATGCGCGCTTTAGCCCCTGTGAAACGGACTTAAAAGATGTGCTGGCCGCGTTAAAGCTCAGCGATGCCACCGCTTCCCAGCTAAACCTGACAACGTCCAGAGACAGCATCAACGCCATTGCGCCCAGTGACATTGAGCAACTGGAAACTGATGTTGAGGATAACTTGCATCGTGTAACCGTACCTTTTGCAGATGTTTCCTTTAAAGAGCTACCAAATGCTGCATTTATGGAAACGGCTGTACCGCTTATAAACTCACAAACTTGCTTTGTCAGCGGCAACACAAACATGATACTCAATCATTTGAACGACAATTTTGCAACGACCACGGCGCCCACAATGGAAATCAGTCAGGCACAGTGTTTGGCCAAAAGTAAAATAACCAAATTAAAGTTGGGACTCAATTTAAAGCAGTCTCGCAGCAAGGACTTGGAAAAGCGTAAGCTTAGCCAAAATCTAGACAATTTTTCATTACGTTTGGGTCAAATTATGGATGTAGAAACTCAGCGCAAGACAACAGATCAGCTTAACATCTTGGCGCAACAACAGCTGGAAAGAAAGCCAAAAGAACTACAAACAGTTCAGTCACAGCCGCTGCTTAAGCAATCTATGCACTCCACCGACGAGAAGCAAAGCACCGAGTAAGTCAGCATTGCTATAGGAATATGCTAAAGCTAACCAGCTCTTGTATACATATATTATATGCAGCAATACGCCGCCCTGTTTGCTACCCGGCTGGGACTCGTGTGATGAATCTCAAAGTCCACCCATTGAAAACGATGAATGGTTGGCATTTTTGCATCGTTCCATACAAGAGCTGCTAGATGGCGAATACGACTCGCTCAAGCAGCATAATTTGGTGCGTATTTATGAATTAAACTGTTGCTCACTAATTACTAATTCTTAATGTGTTGCGCAGGTTAGTATTATAGTTGCGCCGCTACGCAACTCCAAGGCCATACCAAGGGTGCTGCTGAGCGTGGCACAGCTTTTATCTCTGCCCTTTGTAGTTGCCGATCCGCACGTTGTCATCGATGTCATCAAAAGCGTCTATATTGATGTAAAGCTGGTGCCAAATCTTATGTACGCCTGCAAGCTGTTAGTTTCCCAACGGCAGTTAAGTGACTCCACGGCCTCGTTGCCCGCCACACAGTCGTTTTCTCAGTTGCCACGTGCTTTGCGCACCATTGCTGAACTTAGCGCCGAAGAGATAACCACAGCCTGTAATCTGTACGAGCTTGTCTGTCATTTGGTGCACTTGCAGCAGCAATTTCTCACACAATTTTGCGATGCTGTAGCCATACTTGCTGTCAATGAATTGTTTATTAACTTTTTGACGCACGGTAAGTGCTTGTTTGGAACAGCTCGCCGTAGCAACTTTTGACATTGAAAGCTAATCCTTTGACTTTATATTACAGACTTTAAGAACAGTGCTGCTGTGCGTTTGGCCAACTGTGTGCTGGCGCTATTTTGTTGTGTGCTACGCGAGTTGCCTGAAAACGCCGAGCTTGTGGAGAAAATCATATTTAATCCTAAACTGCGTTTTGTCACTTTGTTGCAAAATCCCAATGAGCTGCTGCGACAACGAGCTTGCATGCTGTTGCGTCTTTTGGCGCGCTTTAGTCTACGCGGCGTACAATGCATTTGGTCGGCGGAACTAAAAAGCACGCTGGAGGATTTGGCTGCACAAAAGACATATACAGCGCTAAGTAGCGAAGCTACGGACACACTCGAAGAGCTGAGTCAATTTACCTTCTTTGTTGCCTAGCATAGGGACAATTTTTATAGTAGTAGTCTTGTGAATACCAATTTGTTAATGATAAGTGATAAGCGAAAAAAAAAATATGTGACGAAAAATTGCGAATAATCTATTTTTAAAAGTTAAGTATGTGTGTTAAATGAGCCGAGTCCGTTTGGCCATATTGTTGTTCAAACCAAGAGCTCTCTTTTACTATACATAGTAGCAGTATTATAGTATATCAACGTTTTGTGTTTATTAAGTAACCAGCAAACGCAAGAATATTTAACGATGTTACATTTAGCCAAATAAACCCTGTAGATTGCTTTGAAAATAGTCGATAAGATCGTTTAGATAAACGCCAAAGCGATCAACATTAAAAAAGTCATTATCATTGCAATCCTGTTCATACATCTCGTTCAGTTTGGAAATATCCTTGTCGGACAGGCCACGACGTTGGCCCAGTGAGGCATAGGGATCCTATAAAAATAAATATTTGATGTTTATGTAAAGTTTACATATATATTAATGTTGATATGTTATTAAATTGATGTCTGCATACATAATGCTTATGTTTTGATTTTTTAGGCGCATTCGAAACTTACCAGAGGCTCAATGGTGGGCTTGCCATTCTTGCTGAACGCCTTACCGCTGTAGTGCATCACGCTCTGGTAGTCATACTCTACGCCAAAGTTTGTTATATGCGTGCGTGCGTACTTATTGAAGTTATGCGCGTGTCCATCAAGTATATTTTCCCAATTAATTTTTACATACTCATCGCGTTCGGTGGCGCTTTGCTGATGATAAAAGCCCAGCGCATGGAGCAGCTCGTGCACCACAACGCCATGTGTTACACACTTTGGCGTATTTAGATTAAGTATTTGGCCACCCTGGCGACGACCCACACTGGACCAGCAGCCGGAGTAGTTACCTTTGATGACTAGCCAATGCTTGTCGCCCTGCTCATAGGGGCGAAAGCGTATGCAGGTCTGCTTATGGTATTCCTTGAATGCCTTTAGTATGGTCATCGTCTGATTGGATGCTATACGGCAGCTGTTATTGTTTTTGTTTTATACGCTATAAGGCTACTCACAAAAATCTTGTGGATCAATATAGAAGGGCACCGTTGCCTCCGGCCAGGTCAGACGTTCATTAAGCAAACCATTGCGTATGAGCTCACGATGCAGCATTATGTCGCCCTCGAATAGACCGCAGTGCTCCCAAATATTGCTATCGCTATCCTCTGTCCAATAATCAAAGGCGGGACCTGAAAAGTGCAAGACGCCCTACAATATGTTCCACTTTCTCGTCTGCCATCAGTTACCACATACTGTTGTAACGTCTGAGCATGAGCATGTTAGCGCCCCAGCGTGCTGGCGGCGGTACCGCCGGCTGCCAACGTGCTCTTGGTATGGGCGTGGACTCTGACGCTTCCGTAGACCAGATTAGGGCCAGGGCTGTCATGGCCACTCTTAACCAATGGCTTAAGTAGACCGTTGCGCGCTTTGGCATTGTGTTGACAAAAGAAACATCGACCCGCGCTCGTTGTCGCTTTTATATCGCCAATCTTGGGTGCGTCGCAATCTGCATATATGGTCGGTACCTCTCTGTGTGCGTGAGAGTGAGTGCGGCAATTGAAAGTAATTGTTGGGGCCTATGCTAGCGGTTTCGGCGTCGTCGTTGTCGCATTTTCAATTTCAACGCCCACACGAGCTGCCGCTAACGGATTTCTTGTATATGATTCTTTAATCGGTACGCATATATTATAATACACTTGCCAAGGGAATATTAATTCGTTTATAGAGCTTATGCTCCTAAGACGCTTTGATGACGAACATTGGACATTTTTTTTTCTGCATGTTCCAATAGACTGTATGCGAAAACAAGTTTTGTTTGAGTTCTATAACCAAAGGGTTCAGAGTAATATAGATATGCATTATGCAAAAGTAAAATCTATTAAAAGGCTTGCGTAAATTTATTTTCAAATAATTAAAAAATGATATTATTATTAATACCAAAATCTACCACTGCAATATAAGCACCAAAGGTATTGTAAATAGACTCAAATCCGAAATCATATCATAATAAAAAAACAAACATGCAACACACAAAATCAATAAGTAAATAAAGAAATTTCAAGTCATTACTTAGCTGCATCACTGTTTGAATGACCTGTGAATTGTAAGTACCAAAACGTTAAATAGTATCAATAGCTCAAGGTGCAAGGCCAGCTTGATAAGTTAGTTTTTGAGTTTTCCGCTTAGTAACTTATAACACTGCTCCTATCGAGCCACATCTGTTTATAGACCACTGAAAATTGTAAGTAAGCTGCGTCACTTAGTTTGTGTTGGGCAGCCATTGAAGCCAGTTGACCTCCTGGATATTAACGAATGTAGAAAAAAAAGATGGCGTACATTAAAGTCGGGCGCGGACGACTTTAGGATACCCTGTACCACTGCTTGCAATCAAATCCGGTAAATTGCTTAAGAACACCAAAAGACATTTGATTGCCAAATTAGATTATGATACCTTCATAAACAACCAAAAACAGACGAATTTTTAATCAAAAACTTTTTTTCGACCGATCGGCCCTATGGGAGCTATATGATATAGTCAACCGATTTTGATAAAATTTGGTACAGTGTTGAAGATCTCTAAAAAACGTCTGAATGCCAAATTTGGTTACAATATCCTCACAAACAAACGAAACACAACCAATTTTGTACAAAAAGCGTTTTTTTCGACCGATCGATCCTATGGGAGCTATATGATATAGTCAACCGATTTTGATCAAATTTGGTATAGTGCTTGGGAACTCTTAAAAACTTCTTAATGCCAAATTTGGTTACAATATCTTCACAAACAAACGAAACACAACGAATTTTGTGCAAAAAACAAATTTTCGACCGATATATGGGACGTATATGATATAGTCAACCGATTTTGATAAAATTTGGTACAGTGCTGGGGGTTTCTAAAAAACTTCCGATTGCCAAATTTGGTTATGATATCTTCATAAGCAAACGAATTATCCATCGAAAACTTTTGCTTTTTTTCGAGGTCCTCTGAAACACCCTTATGGGAGCTATATAATGTAGTCCCGATATCAAAAAAATAAAATAAACTTGTCTCCTATGGATTAATAAGGGATCTTATCTGAAAGTTTGGTTGCTCTAGCTCTTACCATCTCTGAGATCTAGGCGTTCATACGGACAGACGGACAGACGGTCAGACGGACAGACGGACATGGGTATATCGACTTCTCTAGTCACTCTGATATTACTTTAGGTAACTTTTGGGGGTCTCCGACTTCTCCTTCTGTACGTTACATACATTTTCAGCTTGCACAAACACAATATACCCTTTGTACCATACGGTACAGGGTATAAAGATGGCGTACGTTAAAGTCGGGCGCAGACGACTTTGGGCTACCCTGTACCACCACACTGCATTGAAGTACGATATATTGCATAAGCTTTCTAAAAGACAATTGATTCCCAAATGTTGGTACGGTATCTTCAGAAACAAACGAAACACATAGAATAGAAACGTTTTTTTATCCTATGGGAGCTATATGATATAGTCATCCGATTTTTATAAAATTTTGCACAGTGTTTGGGAACTATAAAAAACTTAGGAATACCAAATTTGGCCACGGTATCTTTAAAAACACACGAAACACAACGAATTTTTTAAAAAAAAATTTTTTACCGATCGGTCCTTTGGGAGCTATATGATATAGTCAACCGATTTTAATCAAATTGGGTACAGTGCTGGGTAACCATAAAAAACTGACAAAAACACCAAATTTCATTACAATATCTTTACAAACAAACGAAACACAACGAATTTTGTGCAAAAAACATTTTTTTGGCCGCTTGGTCCTATGGGAGCTATATGATATAGTCAACCGATTGTGATATAATTTGGCACAGTGCTTGGGATCTATAAAAAACTTCCGAGTCCCAAATTTGGTTACGATGTCTTTATAAACAAACGAAACATACCAAATTTTGTACAAAGATCGATTTTTTGGCCGATCGGTGCTATGGGGGCTATATGATATAGGCAACCGATTTTGATCAAATTTGGTGCAGTGCTTGGATACTTTGAAAAACTGTTGAATGCCAACTTTGGTTACGATATCTTTATAAACAAACGAATTATCCATCTAAAACTATTGGTTTTTTTCGAGGTTCTCTGAAACACCCCTATGGGAGCTATGTAACCCCGATATCGAAAAAATAAAATAAACTTATCTCACCTGACATAATAGCGCATCTAATCTGTAAATTTGGTTGCTCTAGCTCTTACCATCTCTGAGATATAGGCGTTTATACGGACAGACGGACAGACAGAGCTGGCAGAGGCTGTAAACATCTTATCTTATCTTATTATCTTAGATTATACTTCATTATTGGAATGGGCCTGGAATTACTCTCTCACTCACCATATTCTCCAGATCTGGCTTTCAGCAACTGTTTTCTGCATACAAACCGAAAGAAATATCTGGGCGGTAAAAGATTTGGTTCCAATATAGAGTTCATTACCAAAACAAAGGTCTTGAGAAAATCTATTTATCTAATTTATCTAACTAAAAGCAGCCTATATTGAAAAATACGATGTTAGTTTTTCGGAAATCTGTATTTTATTTAAAAAGTTTCAAACTTATGGAACGCCCTTGTATTAAAAATATAATTGAATAGTTGAACAATGTCTGCAAGAATCTGGTTGCAAATGTAAGTTACGGGAATTCATTCGATTTCTTTCAAATCGATCTTTCAAATGTCACAGTAGCTAATCCTCGTTAAATTTACATTAAGTTAAGTATTAAAAATTAAATTTAATTTGTTAAAATAAAATTATTATAATATTGCGCCATGTTCTTTTATCTTTATTCTAGCTTATATAAAAGAAATTTCAATTGTAAACATTGTTCATAGAATTCCTGCGGTTTTTTGAGATTTGAAATATTCAGAAATGGTTAGTAAAAAAAAGAAAGCTGAATATGAAATTTAACAGACTTGCATCTGTGTTTCAAAAATGAACAAAATCGGAAAAATGCAACAAAAGTTATAGTCTATAAATAAACTAATTTCACCACCCTTTGCCTATAAACTGCACCAATCTTTGACTATACAATATAATGGTAAATAATTAATTAGAATCACCAATTTTGGTAAAACCCACATCCAAATTTGTTCGATGCAGCCCCCTTTCCACGCAATGAACTTACCGTGTTTTCCTACACACTCCGCAACATATGAACTTGAAACTTACCTTATATACTTTAAATATTTTCTTTGACGTAACTTTTGATTCACATCAAAATCGTTAAAAATTTTCCGAACTCATCGAATTTCACAAAAAAAAAAAAATACATTCCAATTGGAAAGTTCTTAGAAGCAATATGCAGGAATAAAATTATTTTCGAGAAAAAAGGATACTGCACTGTCGGGCACCGCCTCGACTGTGTTAAATTTTTTATTTTTGTTTATAGTCTTCGTAGAATTTGATGCTTTGGCATAAACGCAGGATTCAAACTTATTAAAAGGCTTGCATATTTTAGTGTTCTTTCAATGCAACATTTTTATATAATAGGTAATAAAATCTGGAAACGGAATTTCTGACTCTTAAACTTATTCATTTATAAAAAGATTACTAAAAAAAATGACTATTATAAAAAAGTATCAAAGCTAATCGAAGCTATGGAGAGTAGAATCTTCTAAAGCTTATGCATCAGTAACAAAAGAAGTAGTCAAAAATTATATTCTTAGTATAAAATATACAAAATAGCACTAAGTACTAAATCCAGGGCCGTTGAGAGAAAATCCGGGCCCGGTGGGAAAATGTACCGGTCCCTCTATTACTTTTAGCTCGAATCACGACAGTACGAGAGTAATTACACCGGGCCCTTGAGAAAACTCCAGGCATGGACCTGATTAAATCATTTTCGTTTATTTGCTTAATTCTATAATTTTTTTTGACTTCAGTAATTAAATATTTTTTATTTCGAAAAAAAATTACGTTTTTTTGAACGACTCTTATCTTTTTATCGAAATAAAATTTATATTCCTGCATGCATTATGCTTACAAGATATCTTGAATTGGAAGATTTATTTTTTTATTTAACAGCATAGCTAAAAAGCGCGCTTCTAGGGGGAACGGGTCAAGATATCGGCTTGATCAGAAGAGAGATGCGCATCTGCCGTTGTCTCTAGCTCTTATGGTTTGCGAAATCTAAATGGGGTTACGATAAGGCTTACATAAATTTTACAAGTCTAGTGAAGGGTCATCAATCTTGAAGTTTTTTTTTACTGTAAAGTTGCCATGTGTTTTTTATTCAATTTGCATTGCCATTTCATCATGGAAAAACTTACACCCGAGCAACGTTTACAAATCGTACAATTATATTACGAAAATTCGCGTTCTGCAAAGAATGTTTTTCGCGCGCTTAGGCCATTTTATGGTCGCCATAATCGACCTACTGTGACCACTATTCGCCATACCATCAACAAATTTGAGACCCAATATTCATTATTGGAGGACAATCGACCGATCCATATTTCTTCAAAAATGACGCTGGTCAGACCGTAACCGTCAATGGCGACCGTTATCGCAACATGATAAAGCATTATTTGCTACCTGAAATTGAAGCCCGAGATCTCGACGACATTTGGTTTCAACAAGACGGCGCTACTTGCCACACAGCCCGTGAAACAATGGACATACTGAGAAACCAATTCGGTGAACAATTAATTTCACGCTCCGGACCGGTGAATTGGCCACCAAGATCGTGTGATATCACACCCGTAGACTTTTTGCTTTGGGGCTACGTGAAGTCTAAAGTGTTTGTGGATAAGCCAGCTATGATTGAAGCATTAGAGGCCGAGATTACCCGTGTTATTCGCGAAATACCGCCGATTATGCTCGAACGCGTCATCGAAAATTGGAAGCTCCGCTTGGAGGAGCGGCCAACATTTGAAAGGGATTATTTTTAAAAAGTGAATGGCAAGAACGGTTCTTTCTATTGATAATAACAATTTTTCGTTTCATTTGAAATTTTTGTGTTTTTTTTGTTTATTTTAAAAAAAACCCTCAAGATTGATGACCCTTTATATCCTTGACTCTATAGCAGTGGTCGGCACGGCCCTATCCCATGGGCCTATGGTTCACACGTACTGTGTTGTACACAAAACGCATGCATGTGTGCGTGATTTTTATACTGAAATTCTCTCAGCTAATTCTCTGACGTTGCCACGCTCTTGTTGCAAAGCAACAGACACGAAGTTGCTTGTGCATGACTTCGGCTCTTGGTTAGAGAGCGTGCTTGCTTTTTACTCTCACAAAACTAAAGCGCTCCAACATTAGTATGGGGCAGAAAACACAAAATCAGTTTATGTTTAGTTGGCTATAGCCAACTGTACACAAGCATTTGTGAGAGTAAAAAAGCAAGCACGCTCTCTAAGCAAGCGCCGAAGTCATGCACAAGCAACTTCGTGTCTGTTGCTTTGCGACGTCAGCGTCGAAATACGTCACAGCGGCAGAAAATATACAGCACAAACGCAAAAAAAAAATGCATATGTATATTTTGCCGACCACTGCTCTATAGGTACAGAATATAAAGTTGCATGACTGTGTACAATTTTGGGGCAGCTAATATAGTGCGGATGCAAACTCTGAAATTCTTCTACGAGCGAACGGTTCAAGATATCGCAATGAATTAATAAGCTTGATCTGGGTACAGATGCTCTCTGCCTCTTATACTATAGTATCTGAGATACGTTTGTTCATAGGCATAATTTACCCAAAAAGTATAACAAAGTTGTACTTTAAAAAATTATATATTTTTATGTTTAGAAAGTTTCATCAAATATTGCATATTTTTAAACTGGAAACAATTTTTAGTTTTGTTTTTAACTGATATTTTACAAAAGATTTATAAATAAATACAACAACTGTCTGCTTCAAAATTATTAATGTCTCTATCGTGAGATATATTTAAAGTTAAAGTCGGGCGTGAACGACTTTGGGATACCCTGGATACCCTTGCTTAAGAGATTTAAAAGACATTTGATTTTCAAATTTGGTTACGATATGTATAAAGACTTTTTTTCACCGATCGGTCCTATATAATATAGTCAACCAACTTTAATAAAATTTAAATAATAAATTAAATAAATTTTAAACGCAAAATTTGATAACGATCTCTTCAAGCAATCACAACGAATTTTGTACCAAAAACGATTTTTTGAACGATCGTTCAAATGGAAGCTATATGGTATAGTCAACCAATTTTGATCAAATTTGGTAAAGTGCTTGGGAACTATCAAAAACTTTGGAGTAGCAAATTTGGTTACGATAAATAAATGCACAAATTAAAAAAATTTTTTTTTGCCAAAATCGTATAAGAATAAGAGATATACAATAATAAAAAAAAAGTTACTAGCTCAAAGCTTAATTCTAGCGACTAATGTAATATTTATTTTACGCTTATAGCTAGAGCCCAAGCTGTGTCGGATTAAAGTATAGACCAACAGGGCCCCACTATACAAGGACCGCCGTTGCTCGCTAAAAAAAAAAATCCAAAAGGAATCTTTTTGGGACTATAATCTCATTATATGTATTTGAAAGAATTACTTCAATGTAATGTGTAAGTGAAATACTCTGAAATATAGTGAAACTATTGGACAAATGGAGTAGCGATTAAAATATGTACCTACCTATACACTCCCCGAAATTCAATTGAGAACACCTGTTTTTATTTAAAAATTTTAAGCTTTGAGTTATTTAAAAAGCATTTGTGACACAAAAAATATTTTTAGCGTTACTTAATTCCGATTCAACTAAATGCCATTTTTTTGGAAGATAATGCTCCGATCCACGTCTCAACGGCCAGTTGTGGTTGGTTTTAAAGCAAAAACATCGATCGCCGGACTTGAAACCCATTGAGAACATGTGGGGGAACCTGTCCCGTCCCATCTTCGCTGGCGGACCCAAATTTCAGATGGTGCAGGAGCTGCGCAGGACAGTTACCGAAGAATGGGCTCAAATCCCACTTTCAGATTTTCAGAAGGTGGTTCTTTCGATGCCAACCCGAAATTTCGAGGCTATAAATAAGTCGGGAGCCTGGACTCACCATTAACTTAGTATTTTTCCCTTCTTTTTTTACAAAACATTTATTTTTTGGTCCTTTTTAAAAAGTGGTCTTAATTGAATTTCGCAGTATAAAGAAATTTTTTTATACTATTTGAAGTTTCAAGCCTTTTTTTGGTTATTTAGGATAATTTTTTAGTTGGATCGGAATTAAGTAACGCTAAAAATATTTTTTGAGTCACAAATGCTTTTTAAATAACTCAAAGCTTAAAATTTTTAAATAAAAACAGGTGTTCTCAATTGAATTTCGGGGAGTGTATATGCTTGATTAAATAAATTATATTAAATTAAGTCTTATCGGCCGCGAACTGATGCAAAAAAAAATGTTAATTTAATTAAAACGCAAACTATAATTGTAGAAATAATTTAAATATTTCAAAGTTTTCCGAAAGTATAAATTAATTTTGCCTAAAATTATATTTTTTCAAATCTCAGAATTGTGAAAACAAGACTACTTGTTGGTAATCTTTCTGACTTCAACTAACATTGGGAAATATTTGCCCTTTCTCGATATATATTCGGTACACTTTGAATAAATTGTTAACCATAGACTATATAAAGTAGGTACACAATAATTTAGGAATTGCATTTTCTTAAATTTAAAACCCATTAAAGTCAACGAGCTAATCTTTGGCTTGTTAATTTTTGTTTAAGGTAAGTACGCTGCATCAAAAAAAGCGACGAGACAAAACTTCATATAAAAAAAAAAAAATTGATATATTTTTGACTATAAAATATAACAAAAAAAAAAAGAAGAAGTTTTTTGCTAGCTGATACGCAGCTTTAAAGGCAATTGCCAGCTAGATGGCGCCAGTAGCAACATCGCCTGTTCTGTTTTGAGTGAAAAAATAAAGCGTGCAGCTTAGAAACAACAAAGCAAAGTAAATGCATAAACTTTACAAAAGAGCCAAAAATAAATCTAATAAAGGAAAAAGGTGCATGGCCAACCACAACTATAATTACTTTGTTGAGGATTCATTCTTTTCACTTTTTCATTTTTTACACTTGCAACAAATTTACTATTTGTAAACAAACAGTTGATCTTCATATTTACTTTTTGTTTTTACAGCGCCAAACAAAATAGCTATTGTTACTGCTGGCGCCATCTAGCTAAAGTTGCTGGCGACATCTAGCTGTCAATTTGATCACAAACGCTGCGCACAGAATTCGTTTTGCACGCAATAAAAATTGCAGTTTTTTCTTGACGCTTTTTTCGATGCTGCGCACTAGCCTTAAAAAAAGGGAAATAATCGATATCGGGTCAGGAAATTGCATTTTCTTCAATTGGATTCGGCGTAAAAATTGAAATGTATGTATATGGGAAGCGTAAAGGGTCTGCTAGTTTTGGCTAGCTCCAGTTTGATTAATTTTGCTCTATACCCTTTTCTTAGATACAAGGGTATAGTAAGTGAAGCCACTTAATTCCCGCTTCAAAAATAGTATATTTCGATTATTTTCGATACATGTGCTGCGATTATATTTAATAAAATTTTTTGTGGCGAAACTAGCAATATCAAAAATTGGACCAATATTATTTAAATTTAATTAAAAAAAATAATGTCGTTGTCAACCATCGCTGTCGAAATTAAGAAAAATACAGTGTACATTATATTCGGGATGTCCCGACTGTGACCAGCCCGCTTGTTTGATTTCTTTTCATTATTCATTCTCTCTCTCTATCTCTCTCGCCTACTTTAGGCGCCATTTTGACTGTTGCAATACTTAAATTTATTTTAATTCACAGTTTTTTTAGTTTTTTTTAACGACTTTTGATCATTTGGTATGTAGCATTTAACTGGGATACTGGGTTATCAGCGGTAACAGTGCTCGCATATGAATATAGCACAGTGACAGGCGTTATATATTGCGCTCTTGTCGATTTTAGCCACTTGGCTGAGATCACAAATTGTATATGTCCCGCCTCTGTGGCTTTCAAGTGCTGCTCGAATCGTCGGACGATGTCTTGAAAACCAAATCAATCGTCAGTTGTCAGTTGGCGGTTTGAGAGTTCTTTGAACCAGCCTGATCGCTTGATTGAACCAAATGATTGCTGGATTGTTTATTTGTTTGAGTAAGCAATCAGTGCAAGACGTTGAGTTGGCGCTACAAAAGCGACCACAAACAAGTTCTCCCTTTCTCTGACCCAGACCCAGACCGCAGCACAGTGAGTAGGTCAGTGTAGACAAACTGGGGCAGCATTACAATGTTTTCATGCTGTGACGCCCACTGTAGCACCTAGTGGCAGTGACCCCAGTTATTGTGGCATATTGTAAGATGTTCAGTCTACTGCCAATGGAGCTGTGAAATAATTATTTGGGATAGTGAAAACCTGAGGAGAGCTGTAGCTTACAAATTTTTTTTAGATATTGTTTCAAGCATGTAGAAATTTTTTTTTTTTTTAATTTTTTTAAAAATATTTTTTTATTTAAAATTTAAGTATTAAAATGTATACGAAATTATATGCAAAGTATTCATAAGAAATTGTATTTTATATGAAATAGTAAATTACATATAACATATATAATAAATAAAACGAGTCGAAGGCCCCAGTAGCTAGTGCTCGTTAAATTAATATTAAGTTTAGTATGAAATACTAGATTTAATTTGTTAAAATAAAATAAAAAATAAAATAAAATAAAAATAAATAAAAAATTAAAAAAAGTATATAAGTTTAATATAATATTTTATGCAAAATTTGTATTTATTAAAAAATATGTTTTTTTTTTTTTTTTTTTTCCTTATTTCTCCTCCAGGGAGCTTAGGCGCAGTTTGCTTTGCTGTGTCCCAGCTGATGTTGTGTAGGGACAATTCGTTAAGTATTGTACGTCGCCAGGTTGCCTTCGGTCTTCCCACTCTTCTACTTCCTTGAGGGTTCCATTCCAGGGACATCCTGGCAATGCTGCTTCGATCTGTCCTGAGGGCATGGCCGATCCAACGCCACTTGCGTGTTCTTATCTCGGTGCCGATGGGAACTTCACTTGTACAGTGCCATAGTTCTGCGTTTGATATCCGATTGGGCCAGAAAATCCCGCATATAATCCTTAGGCACTTGTTGACAAATGACTGCAGTTTCGACATCATTCTTGGCGGGGTCAGCCACGTCTCGCTGCCGTACAACAGGATGGATTTGACGCATGTATTGAAGATTCGCAACTTCGTTCTTCTGCTTATTTGCTGGTTTCTCCATATGCGGAACAAGCGTCCAAATGCTGATCGCGCTTTGTTGAGACAATTCTCTATATCCTCATCCATCCCACCACAGGTGGATATTGTGGTACCAAGGTATGAGAATCTATCGACAAAGTCGATAGTGTTCCCGCAGATGGTTATGCTACCTATTCTGGTGTGGTTGAGGCGCATCGCTTTGGTTTTGGATGCGTTTATTGAGAGTCCAACTTTGCTGGCCAGGATCTCGAGGTCATTCGCATTGGCTTGGATATCACTAAGTTTATGAAAGATGAGGCATATGTCATCCGCGTAATCCAGGTCTTCCACGTGACGGGTGAGACTCCACGTAATCCCACGCCTAGACCTGCATACATCTCTCATAACCTCGTCAACTACTATATTGAATAGTAGTGGTGATAGGGGCATCCTTGCCTAACACCAGTGTTTGTTTGGAAAGTTGCACTAATTTTCCCATTATGTAGTACCGCCAAGTCAGCATCATCATACATCGCTTTTATTATCGAAACGATGTGGACTTGCACTCCTTTCCTCGCCAATGCCCGCCATATCGCCGCTCTGTCTACTGAATCGAAGGCCTTCTTGAAGTCGATGAACAGGAGGTACAGCGGTGAGCGCCACTCCACAGCTTGTTCGGTTATTATGCGTAGTGTGTTAGCCTGGTCTACGCAGCTCCTGTGTGGTCTGAAACCTGCCTGTTCATCGCGTATTGTTGGCTCAGTTTTTTCTTGAAGGCGGTCATTCAGTAGGGTTGCTAGTATCTTGTAACTAGTGTTAAGCAACGTTATTCCTCGCCAGTTGTTGCAGTCGCTAAGGTCTCCTTTCTTCGGTAGCTTGACGATGATTCCACTTTTCCATTCTTTTCGATCCCACGACCTCTCGTTTGGCGAGCAAGCGCACTATGTATATATTGTATATATGTATATACAAAAAAAAGTTCGCCCACCGGGATAAGTCACGCGAATTAGTTCATATCTATCTTTTGATCTCGTTCTATTTTTATTTAATTTAATTTATTTTCTTTTAATTTAAGGTCAACTGTACTTTGTTGTACCCCTTTAAAATAAAATAATTAAAAATATTTAGAAATAGCAAAAATTTTATACAAAATAATAAAATAAAACATTTTAAGTTTCAATTAATATTTTTAGCCAAATAATTACTAAATTAAAAATGATATTTAACAAGAAATATGCTAAATTATAAATAATATATATATTAGAAAAAATTATATATGCACAGATCTTGGACTGAAGCTAAGTTTGGTTTTTAACGTACAAATTTTAAGCTTGAAATTTGATTTAAACATTTTTTTTTTTATTATTATTATTATTTTTTTTTTTTATTTAATATTTTCCTATTTAAGATTTAAGTATAAACATTTCTAAAAAATTATATGAATACTTTCATTAAAAATTGTTTATAAAATAGTTAATTATTATATTAATATAAAAAATTAAAAAAATTATTTTTAATTTCATATTTTATTAAAAAAATGTACCAACTTATTAAAAAATATTAATATGTCTTGCACTAAAAAAAATTAATTGTATGTTTCAATCAATATTTTAAGAAAAATAATTAGTAAATAAAAAAATATATCAAATAGTAAAAAAGTAAACGAAAAACTGCCACGATTCAGAATTGACGTCAAGACTGTTGTTTTCGTTGCATTTAAAATCATATTTTTAAAAATTACGTATACGCACGGGCCTCCGGCACTTTTCGCGTTTTACAAATTATGAAACTAATGTTAACAATATTTTTACAGCAAGTGTAAAAATATAATTAAGTCGGTTCGGTGTACGTAGCGGGATACCTTGCATACATTTTTTTTTCAAAAATTTGTTAACCATCATACCACTGTGCAACAGCCAATATGGTGGCCGGATGATCCAACATTATGGATAAAAAAAAGTCTTAGATGAGTTCAGTAAAAGCCTTAAAGTTCTAAAGCCTATGTATATGATATATTTTAATTTTATACTCTTGTGTGCATTTTACGATATACTTTTGGATAGTTATGTATAAGATATTGTTGGAATTGGAATTGGAATTAAAAGCAAGAGTAAACCGCAAGAATAATTACACTTATAAAAAAAAACAATCTCAATTGAGACAAAAAAATCTTAAAATCAAAATTTAAAAAATATTTATTTAGCTTATTTTATTTTAAGAACCAATTGTTTATATTTTAAGAGAGAAAATTGTTTAAAACAATGACCAAAAACTTATTTTTGGATTTTTAATAAATAATATATTTCTTAAAATATAATCATAAAAATTATAATAAGATTTTGAAATTCATCATTCATTCATTTATTTTTGAAAAATTCGTTTGTTTATAAAGTTATCGTAACTTTGGTACAGAGCTTGGGAACTTTAAAAAACTTTCGAATGCCAAATTTGGTAGCGATGTCTTTATAAACAAACGAATTATTCATCTAAAACTTTTGGTTTTTAAAACAAATTTACATTTTTCACTTTTTATAAAAATTCAATTTTTACGCCGAATCCAATTTAAGAAAATGCAATTTCCTGACCCGATATCGATTATTTCCCTTTTTTTAAGGCTAGTGCGCAGCATCGAAAAAAGCGTCAAGAAAAAACTGCAATTTTTATTGCGTGCAAAACGAATTCTGTGCGCAGCGTTTGTGATCAAATTGACAGCTAGATGTCGCCAGCAACTTTTGCTAGATGGCGCCAGCAGTAACAATAGCTATTTTGTTTGGCGCTATAAAAACAAAAAGTAAATGTGAAAATCAACTGTTTGTTTACAAATAGTAAATTTGTTACTCATTTTTTTCTTAATCGATCGAACTTTACGAGCCATGAAAAAACTGCATGAAACATTTTTTTAACATTTTTAAATTTACGTTCGAAATAGAATTTTTCTCAAAAATTTTCTGAAATTGACGAAAAATTTCATGTGAATGAATAAATAACGACCAAACCGTAAATTTGACAAAAATATGTTCCAAGTAATCGATAGGTAATTCAATTATCTACAGTTTCAAAATCAGTTTAGTGCAATCGGAGATATTCGCTTTTAAGTAGACACACTTTTTTTTTAGTTTCGAAAAGTGTTTTTTTTTTTTTTTCGAAATATCTCGAAATCAGTTCCATGAAAAAATTTTTGGACTTAATTTTCGGTTTTAGCGTAGCATTTTACTACGGAAATGACTAAAACATATTGAGGATACCAAAATTTTTTTAAATTTGTAAACTAATGTAATTGTTCTTGTTTCAAGTTTGACATTTTATTAAGCTTTCAAATTTAATTTAAGAGTTTTTTATCTTAATTTAAAACTTTTAACCTTATTTTAAGAATTTTTGCTTATGTTTAAAAAGTGAAAAATTTTTGTTTCTCAATGAATTATTTGTTAATATTTTAAGTATTATGACCTTTTTTTTTAAATATTTGGTTTCATTTTTGAAAATAAAATCAAGAATGCTAAAAATCTTAAATTAAGATTTTGTTGTTGTTAATATCTTCGAAATTAGGTTTCGTTTGTTCTGCTGGAAATGCTTACTGTCTGGGCATACGGCCAACTAGGCTTGGATGTGGGCCTGGAAGGTGGGCCTGGAAGGTGGGCCTGGAAGGTGGGCCTTCTTCAACTTCTCTTAGCATTGAGCTTTACGTTTACGAACCACGGCAATGTGCACAGATCGTCATGCATATGATGATGGTCTCATATGAGCACAAAACTGTAACTGGAGCTCCGACAGCAGCAGCGTCAGGAACTGGGTTGACCGATGAGAACAGTTGGAACATAAATGGGACCAAAGCCGCTGCCTTATGGCACTGCAGTGATTGCAGGGTCAAAGCGAGACTGTCTCGCCCTAGCTTTGATCCTAAAGAAACGGCTCTATTGCCTCAGAATGTGGTCAATGCCTCGAGCTGATAATTCCAAGACTGCACAATGACAGTAGGGGTGACAGTTATCAGCCATCCTCAAATTTTAGAAATCAAGGAACCTGGGTCCTCCTTCTGTTTAACAGACTTGTGAATTATAAGGACTGCTTGCTTAAATACATTGACACCATAGTAAGAACAACATTCTCCGGCAGCGCCTTTTGCTTGCTGTTGCCATGTTCCGGTGCTTTAGCTGACCTAGCCTAAAGTTTTTATCGGGTAGTTAAAGCTGGAGAAGCTCATACATGATTTTTTGAGTACTCAAGATGCTGATTTATTGAGTCACATGCCTGACTGACTTGACCATTTATCAATAGTTTTTGCTCCCGACGATCAAGAAGCTAGAGATGATGGCTGCAACATGCTCATAGCTAGTGAAGCAAGAGCTTATACAACCAAGTTTTAAAGCTATCAAAATACCGAACTATTGGCTCATTCACCCAATAACTTATTTTTGTTTCCGAAGCCAGAGGGCGCTGTTGAAGACTTCAAAATGTACCTTATAGAGGGAAATACTTTTGAGTTTGAAAAGCAATAATAAAAAATGTGGTACAGTCGAGGCGGTGCCCGACAGTGGAATACCCTGTACCTGTTGTCTCGAAAAAATTTTTCCTGCATATTCCTTCTGAGAACTTTCCAATTGCAATTTTTTTTTTTTTGGTGAAATTCGATATTTATACCTATAAGTTCCCTAAATTATTACCGATTTTGATGAAACTCAAATATTACGTCAAAGAATTTATTTAAAGTATATGGGGTAAGTTTCAAGTTGGTATGTAGAGGGGTGTGGGAGAAAACACGGTAAATGGATTGCGGGGGTCGGGGGGACCGCATCGATAAAATTTGGATATGGATTTGTTTATTAGAGCCACATGAATCAGCTTACCAAAAATTGTGATTCTAGGTCACTTGTAACCATAATTATGAGGAGTCAAATATTGACGCAGTTTATAGGCAAGGGTGGTGAAATTTGTATATTTTTATACCCTGTACCGTATGGTACAAAGGGTATATTGTGTTTGTGCAAGCCGAAAATGTATGTAACGTACAGAAGGAGAAGTCGGAGACCCCCCAAAGTTACCCAAATTATGATCGGGGTGACTAGAGAAGTCGATGTACGACAGCCGGACTGTCTGTCTATATGAACGCCTAGATCTCAGAGATGGTAAGAGCTAGAGCAATCAAACTTTCAGATAAGATCCCTTATTAATCCATAGGAGACAAGTTTATTTTATTTTTTTGATATCGGGACTACATTATATAGCTCCCATAGGGGTGTTTCAGAGGACCTCGAAAAAAAACAAAAGTTTTAGATGGATAATTCGTTTGCTTATGAAGATATCATAACCAAATTTGGCAATCGGACGTTTTTTAGAAACCTCCAGCACTGTACCAAATTTTATCAAAATCGGTTGACTATATCATATAGGTCCCATAGGACCGATCGGTCGAAAATTTGTTTTTTGTACAAAATTCGTTGTGTTTCGTTTGTTTGTGAAGATATTGTAACCAAATTTGGCATTAAGAAGTTTTTTAGAGATCTTCAAAACTGTACCAAATTTTATCAAAATTGGTTGACTATATCATATAGCTCCCATAGGGCCAATCGGTCAAAAAAACGTTTTTTCACAAAATTCGTTGTGTTTCGTTTGTTTGTGAAGATATTGTAACCAAATTTGGCATTAAGAAGTTTTTTAGAGTTCCCAAGCACTGTACCAAATTTGATCAAAATCGGTTGACTATATCATATAGCTCCCATAGGGCCAATCGGTCAAAAAAACGTTTTTTCACAAAATTCGTTGTGTTTCGTTTGTTTGTGAAGATATTGTAACCAAATTTGGCATTCAGAAATTTTTTAGAGATCTTCAAAACTGTACCAAATTTTATCAAAATTGGTTGACTATATCATATAGCTCCCATAGGGCCAATCGGTCAAAAAAACGTATTCGTTGTGTTTCGTTTATTTGGCAAAGAAATATCTTTTGGAGTTTGTAAGCAATATATCGGACTTGATTGCAATTTGGTGGTACAGGGTATCCCAAAGTCGTCCGCGCCCGACTTTAACGTACGCCATCTTTGACTATAACTTTTGCTGTATTTGTCCGATTTTAATTTAATTTTTTACACACAGATGCATGTAACCACAACGCATCGCTCTGTTAAATTTCAGATGAAAATATTAAACGGTATGGCTAAAAACCGCGAAACTCTACTGCGGGGGAACGGGGGAAGATATTGACATGATTCAACAAACTTCATCTGCTTAGGAAATATGCGCACCAGCTAGTAAAGTTCCGTGTCTCTAGCTCTTATAGTCTCCGAGATCTAGTTGTTCATACGGACGGACGGACGGACGGACATGGCTCAATCGCTACCCGAGGTTATGATAAGCATTTTGGTATAAAGGACTTGGGGTCTGCCAAGCCTCCTTCTGTCCGTTACATACATTGCACAAATCTAGTATACCCTTTGTACCCATAGGTACAGGGTATAAAAATTCTTCTCCCACTATTAGGTCAGCATTATGATAGAAGAAATTCGTAATCTTGAGCATTTGGGTGCTGGTTGAAAACAATTTCAAGTTCATATGATTTGGTTCGTCTAAAAGGTACAAAGTTGCTTTTTTTTTTGTAACCTTTTCTTGAGCTGTCTTCATTTAGAGAGAGAGATATCTGTTTGCCGTTTGTCGTTTTCTTCCAATTATTTTGATTGCTTTGCGTTTTTGCTGCACTTTCACTGTATGCAACAAATAATTGCACCAAAATCTAAGCTAAATTGCAATGATTTTGAGAACATTTGCCACATGCCGCATGCCGCATAGCAACTGGCAGCTGGCAAGCCATGACCAGACCGCCGCCGGATGCAATATGCAACCACGACAACAGCAAGTTGTAATGTATGTATGAGTGTGTACTACACTATCTGTGATGTACTTGATCTTTGTCGAAAACTTGACACACTTTTTTTCGGTCAACGGCTAGCGGCAGCAAATGGCAACGACTTCCAATCCCAAACCAACCAAGCTGCAACCCGCAAACAGCTCCCTGCTCTTCAACAACAACACAAGACCAGCTCAAGCACAAACTCTACGGAAAATTCGAGTGAAATCGCATTGTCTCTGTCGTCTGCCAAATGAAATTTTCAATTGAGAAAGTTTGTTTTTTTTTGTTGTTTTTTTCGCACAGAGATTGCAAATTTGAGAAAAACGCTTGTCTATTCATAAATGCCAAGTGGCAAGTGGCAAGAGGCAAGATCTTCTTCTTAAAGCGGTAATTGACTTCCTGCTCCCAGTGATCATCAAATGCGAAGAGAGAACATTTGCCCACTGTGGCCATTGTTGGCATTTTTCACTTTTCCAGTCACTTTCTGCTGCGCCAATGACCCAAATGTTAAATTCAACTTGCAAGCATTTCGAAAACTATGCTAAATCCTGAAAAAGATCTCAAAACGAACGCCAGCATTTGACTGAGCTTGTAGGCGATGACTTCGCTGAAACATTGGCTACTGGGTTGCAAGTTTTCAAGTCTCTTTTGAAAAAGCAGCATATTGTGGCATATGGGCGATACTATTTATGGCTTTAGAATTTTGGGACTTTTTGGCATGAAATTCTTTAAAGGAAATAAGAACTTCGTTAGAAAAAGAAAAAAAATAGTCGCCCGTGCTTTCGAAAACAAAAAACGAATCAATTTTATTCGTTTTCGTTTTTTCGTGCTCTGTTTCACATTTTCGAATAAATATTGTTCGTTTTGATTTTTTTTTTTCTTTTTTTTTTAAGGCCTAAGCTGCTCTTCTAAACTTTTTATAACTTAGAATTGACTTCGTTGCTGTCGATATCTTCTCATATTTCTCTTAGTCTTTGTTAGCACAGCTCTACACCTTTTAATTGATTCTTATTACAAGGGAAATTTTTTTTATCCAAGACATGAACCATTTGTGCAAGACAGGAACATTTTTTATGCAAGACATGAACCATATTTAAGTGTATTTTATATTTTTCTTATACTTAAAAAAATGAGGGCAAGCTTCTTGAAGGCTGTTTAGAAATTGTAAAAAAATTGTATCTCAAACTTACACTCCCGAATAACTCTTTGTTATTCAAAAGCCCTTTAATTTCCTACAAAAAAAAATTTCCAACGAATCGACGGCAATATGATACCCTTCCAAGTTTCCAAGTTTGGAACAATAGGAGCGGAAGATATGGTGGGTTGGGAACCCATTTATGCCATTTAACCACGTCGCTTAAGCTGTTCCTGGGTGGCACTCGATAGTGGGTCACCATTTTTTCTGTCTGTATACTTTAATATGGTCTAGGGCTCTTGTTGTCTTCGAATTTTAGGTGTTCATTTAGACGGACAGATGGAAAATCAATTAATCAATAGCTTGAAGTCTGCCACGCCTTCTTCTGCCTGTAACATGCATTGGACAATTTTTGTATACCCTTGAACCTATGGGTAGATGTTAAAAAAATGTGTGAGAAAGGGTCTAGCTGGTTAAAGAATATCATCACCATTATTTACTGAAAATAAGTAAAAAAACAAAATTTTGTGAACTTTTCATTTCATTCAACTAAAAACTTTATTTTTAAAAAATAATCACGAAATTTCATTTCCAAAAGCGTACGGACGCAGGCAAGCAAACAAAACAGTGTTGTTCTATGATTTAACTTATGCTTAACGTAAGATGGCGCTAGCAGGTCTACTAGATGGCGCCAGCAGTGGCAAAATATAGAATGCGACAAAAAAAATATAATAGCAATTAATTTGCAGTTCTTGTACGCTTTTAAAAAAATACAAAATTTTTGTAAATACCATTAAAAAAAAAAAACTACAAATTTTTGTTTAATTTTTTTGTAAGCTTAAAATTGAAATTTTCAAGGATTATTATTATTATATGAAAAACATCTGTGTATCAAACGGCATTATAAGTTTTCGTAAAACTGACGCATCAAGTTTTTCATAAAAAGTTTTCTTTTTGGAAAAGCGCAATTTAGTAAAGCTAGGTTTGGCTTTGCACTTGCTAACTTGTTACGCCACCAAATTCAAAATGCAACAAAACCAATAAAGTTAACACTATAAATGTTACAAAGCAACAAAAGAAAATTCGCAAACAACATTGCAACAACAACAAAGAGACGCCGCAAACCAGTTCCGGCAGTTTCCTTCCGGAATCAATTATTTTTCACTTTGCTGATTTTTCACGTTCATGGTCACAAAATTGCAGCAACAACAACAACAACGACGACGACAACTAACATGCAACAGTTGCTGCATTCAGCATGGAGTCAGTGTGTCACTAGTATCACAAACAACCTGCAACAACCAACAACAACAACCACAACAACTGACGACCATATTGACGGCGCGACGTCGATTGCTGGCTACGGCGACGTCAGCAGCGCCATGAACGACTGCATTTGGCCGCAATGGTTTTTCATGATAGGTATTATATATATTTTTTTTTTTTTTGTAATACCCTGAACCCAACGCTGAAGAGGCATATTTAGTTGGTGGGAACGAAAAGAATTTTTTAGCGAAATTATCAGGACAACATCGGAAAAATGAAAAATTTCATGAATTTCGACTCTACTTTTCTGATAGCATATGGATGTTTCCACAGAATTTTCATTAAAAAAAAATAATTTTTTTTCAATATTGCAGCTTTTCACAATTTTTGTTACAAGTAAAAAATCGAGCTGAAAACAAAAGCTATATGAGTGTTTTTTTAACTAATTTTCTTAGAGATTTCGTAGATTCCTTGAATTATTTGGTCGTACTGCTGGAAATAAATCGGAATATTTGTTTTCGAATATTTTATTCGTTTTCAAACGACATGTATTGTGCACCCAATTTCACCAAAACAAGTTATTTATGTGATTTGAATTCGCCTTTTTTGTTGTAGAGAAATTAAAAAAAATTGGCAAAATAGGTTCCAAAGGTAATTTTTGAAACATTCTTTGATATTCTTAGATTATATTTATGGCAATTTATATATTTATTGATAACACTAGTTTACAGCAAAATGTATCCTCAATATGTTTTACTCGTTTCCGTAGTAAAATGGCAAGCTAAAATCGAAAATGAAGTCAAAAAATTTTTTCATGCAACAAATTTCGAAATATTTAAAAAACATTTTTCGAGGTAGGTAATTGAATTACCCATCGATTACACTAGTTTACACGAAAAATGAACGTTCCTAAACACGAAAATGGCATCCTTTTTTTTTTTCTTAAGCACCGTTTTCGAGATATTTTCGAAAAAAATGTTTTTGGCCACTTTTTTTCAGTTATTCCTTAATATCTCGTGAACAACATGTTTTACTCGTTTCCGTAGTAAAATGGCAAGCTAAAACCGAAAATGAAGTCAACAAATTTTTTCATGCAACAAATTTCGAAATATTTAAAAAAAAAACATTTTTCGAAATTAAAAAAAAAAAGTGTCTTTACTTACTTGATACCAAACTGTAGGTAATTGAATTACCCATCGATTACACTAGTTTACACGAAAAATGAACGTTCCTAAACACGAAAATGGCAGCCTTTTTTTTTTTTTCTTAAGCACCGTTTTCGAGATATTTTCGAAAAAAATGTTTTTGGACACTTTTTTCAGTTATTCCTTAATATCTCGTGAACAATATGTTTTACTCGTTTCCGTAGTAAAATGGCAAGCTAAAACCGAAAATGAAGTCAAAAAATTTTTTCTTGCAACAAATTTCGAAATATTTAAAAAAAAAACATTTTTCGAAATTAAAAAAAAAGTGTCTTTACTTACTTGGTACCAAACTGTAGGTAATTGAATTACCCATCGATTCCACTAGTTTACACGAAAAATGAACCTTCCTAAACACGAAAATAGCAGCCTTTTTTTTTTTTTTTTCTTAAGCACCGTTTTCGAGATATTTTCGAAAAAAATGTTTTTGGCCACTTTTTTCAGTTATTCCTTAATATCTCGTGAACAAAACCATGAACGAAAAATCACGACTACAGCTGCATACGTTTTTGTTTCATACAAAAGTGTGATTGACTGAAGATTGGAACTTCTGTACATGGTTCCATAGCATCTACAATTCATACCCGATTTTAAAAATCTTAGACTCGAAATGTTCGTAAAAGAATTCTCTTTCAGCTTAAAGCTTATATATACTTTCGTTAATAAAAAACATACCAAAAATGTGTCAATTTGAAAAATTGTCTAAAATTACTTTTTTTCGACTTTGATTAATCTGTACATATTATATATCACTGAAAAGAGCACATCAATACCTTTCGATCCAATCCAAGTATTTAATGTTGATACAAAGTTTTGTCCACGAGATATTGAGGAATAACTGAAAAAATTTGCCAAAAACATGTTTTTCGAAAATATCTCGAAAACGGTGCTTAAGAAAAAAAAAGGCTGCCATTTTCGTTGTTTCTCGACCCCAAATTACCCTAAAAAACTCTTTTTTAGGAAGGTTCACTCGATGATCATTAAATTTGTAAACTAGTGTTATATTTGGAACATATTTTTGTGAAAGGCTTTAGCTGGATAAGGTACTGGATTTTTGAAAACTAATGATGCATAATGCAAAAAACATTTTTTTCCCAAAATTTCAGTTTTTAAACTTAACACGTTACGGCTTAATTTAAAAAAATGTGTTTTTCGTTTTTTTTTTTTAAGTCACTAAGCTACTGAATATTTTTGAAACAATTTTTTTTTTTTAACTAAATTTGCAATAGGGCTATTTAAAAAAAATTATTTAATTTTTTTTTAGCTAACTTATTTTCTTAAAAAAAAATAAGAAATTTTCTTATTTTTTTTAAGTATGTTCCTTAAATATGTTAATCACCATTTTTTTTTTTGAAACACGTGTTTTTATATGTACTTTATTTGGTGCGAACATGAATCAAATCGATTTCGTGGAACAATGTTAAAAAAAAAATAAAACAACAATTTTTTTAATGTTTTTTTAAAAAAGTGTATGAAATTTTTATTTTTTTTTTGTCAAAAGATGTCAAAAATTATAATACATTTTTATAATATTAAAATGTATGGACATAAGCCCATTTGTTTAGCGAAATTGGATAAAAATTATAGAAATAACGAAAGTTTTTGTAAAAAGTGAAAAAAGTAAATTTTTTATCCAAACCTAAAGTTTTAGATGGATAATTCGTTTGTTTATGAAGATATCGTAAATAAATTTGGTGTTTGATAGTTTTTGAGAGTTCCAAAGCACTGTACTAAATTTGATAAAAATTGGTTGACTATTTCTTATAGCAACCATAGGACCGATCGGCAAAAATAATGACATTTTTTTTATCATTTTCGATATTTTTTTTGGTAACTTTAGGGCGTCCGAAGTCTTTTTCTTTACAGCTAAAACATATTTTTAACTTAAATTTCAAGGTAAAAAAATGAAACAATGTAATACAGTCGAGAAGACACCCGACACTGGGATATCCTAAAAACTTTTACTCGAAAAATTATATTTGCATATTTTCTTAAATTTTTTCGTTGTACCCAAAACCATTTTAAAGTTAAAGTTTAGTTTAGCTGATTGTTGGTAGAGTTTCCAATTTTTTCCAAAAATTTTTTTTCAAAATATCCCGAAACGTTCAATTAAAAAATTTTTGGACCGCATTTTTGGTTTAAGCAAGGCATTTTACTACGGAAATGGCTAAAACATGTTGAGGAAACCAAAATTTTTTAAAATTTGTAAACTAGTGCAATTATTTTTTTTCTGATTCAACCAAAAAAAACATAGTTTTACATACACACAAATAGTATATGTCTTGCATAGAAAAATTTATACTTTTTGCTATATACACTGTGTGATCTAAAGAATAGATCTCTTCGATTTTAGCAGTATTTGAATTCGATTCTAAACTCATGCAAATCGATGAACTAGTTCTATAGTTACACAAAAAGTCACTCGTTTAAAGCATTGTAAGGATATCAACTCAACAGCTCAAAACGATCCATATTTTGTTGAATTCATTATAAAAGGAGATGTAATGTAGAACTTCAAATGCGATCTGGAAATCTTTCATGAAGATTTGGATATTTGTAAAAGAAAATTAAAAAAAAAAAAAACCAATTTCGAAACATCTTTAACATATTGATTGTGTTATCTGCAAAATAAGAATTTTGAGTTTATCGACTCAGAGGTTAATCGTTGTCCACACAGCTTTATTTTGATATGCAGGGAAAAATCTGAATCAGGAATCTTTTTTAAGTCGATGTGTGAGAGCTGGCATTATCGTGATGAAAAATGATTCGTCTACGTCTTTTCCTTCACTTAACAAATGGTTGTTTGACGATTTTTCTTCAAGATTTCAGTCTTCATAGATGTTTTCTGCGATGATTTCCGATTTTGAAAGATTTTCACGAAATTCGTCGATGAGTAATAATCGCCCGTGACTAAAATCTGAAAACAACTAAAAATCGCAAGTTCTAACAAATCCTGACACGAAAATGTTCACGATTCAATTCCAATTTTGGCTGAGACAAAGTTTTTAAGCCATGTTGTGAATGAAATGATATGAAAGTATCAAATTCCATATATATATAAAATATAATCAGTGCCCAGTAATGTCAATCTTGGACTTATTCGCTGTAGCATGTCACTAAGATCCTAAAGTATCGTCCCAAAGCCATTCCTCGGAAAAAATACACATGTAGCGATTCGGCTAATTTGGAATAATATACATCTACGTCTTAACCAAAAATGTTTGGAGCATTGAGTAGAACTAATCGTCGTCCTTCGACACGAAAATGCAAGCTTGCAAACAACAGAGTTTTGAACCGCTTAAAACATCGAATTAATAGATCATTCGCCTTATCCGTCTAACTTGTCATATAATGACTAATTTTTGTTACCAAATCAATTGCGTGGTCAACGTTTTTTGAGACCAAAAGAGTTCATTGATATGAAAATGGGTTTAAGCCAGTGCACTGTGGGCCCAGATTTTCATACTTTGGCCAAAACCCAGTCATTTCCATAATAATTTTTTTAGCGTGATGAAATTTTACTCACGTGTTCCTAAAGGATAGAACTATTTTTTTGGTAAGTTTGAGCCTCCTCAGATTTCTTTAAGATATAGATAATCTAGATGAAATTAAAAAAAAAACAAAAAAAATGTTTAATTAATTAAAAAAAAAAGGTGTTGATTGATATGAGCTCCACATACATTGCAAAAATAGCCTTTACCCAATAGCTTTGGAGTTATAGCACAAAAAAAATTTCAAAAATCCATATTTAAATTTTTACGTTTTTTCGTCAAAATTTTTAATTTTAAAATTTTTTTGATTTGCATCTTTGTAAGTATGCTATAAAATTTTCAAATTGTACATTTTTTTAAAATTTAGTACAACTTTTGAAAAAATGCCTATTAACTTTTAGGCAGCTAAGAAATAGTAAAATTTCCTGTGGGTCAATTTTTAAAATTCAACTTTTAGATAAAAAATGCAATTTCCGAAAATCGGCAGGAATTACATTTTATTGTAAAACATGTGAAGAAATTTATAAAATTTTTTTCGATAAAATATCGAGTGGTAGTTGGAGGTACCCTTAAAGCAAAGTAGCCAAATGATAAAAAACCAACAAAATCTTTATAACTACTCGAATATTTTTAAAACAAAAAAGTTTTTAAGCTCAATTTTATTTTTTTTCTGAAGTAATATTTTTAAATAATAAAGTGAATGAAGATTTCGTAGCTAATGTAACATGGTAAATGCAGGTTTTTTTTTTGTCTGTTAATTATTGCTAAAGCTCATAAAATACAAAATGTCAACTTTGATTGCCAATAACTTAAAAACTACTAATTATAATTAAATAATTTTTTTTGCACAGCATACCTTAATATGTGTTAAATCATATTAAATAGTCATTTTGGCCAAATTTTGACTTTCTTCTGGGAGACTTTTGGCCAAAATCTGGCTACGCGGGCCCATTGTGCAGTGGTCGGTAAAAAATACACACGCATTTTAACTTGCGTTTGTGTGAGTGCGCAGCGACGCGTCAACACAAGCATCGGCATTGCGGCCTCGTGTCTGTTGCTGCACACACAAATGCACGCTCCGTGTACGTGTGTCGAAGTCGCTGCCGCACAGTGGGAGAAATGGCCAATCTAGCTCCGTTTTATTCAAATTTCAAAATAAAAATTGGCTCCAAAATCGTTTTGTATTCGATTACTCATGTATCCGATAGCCTAAAAAAACTTTTTGTTTTCTTTTTCTCTTAATATTCGAACAGCTGTAAAGCTTCAAGGGCCATACGCAGCATGCAAAAATTCCGCACGAAATGTCAAAACTTCATATAAAAAAAAAATTCCCTTTTTTGGGATTTTTACATGCTGCGTATAGGCCTTAAAACACTACCTACGACCAATCGCTTTTCCGCCAATTTTGACTAGTTGCTGCAATTTTTATAGATTTTTTTTTTATTTTATTGCAATTCTACTTTTTGTTTATAAATAAAGTTAAAGGTATGTATTTAATAAAAAAATTGTTCGTCTCAAAATTCGATGTTGATTGTACTGCTAGTAAGAGGTATAATGTTTACTAATAAACTAATCTTTCGCAGAGCTGAACTTTTGAGGTTCGACCGGGTTCGGTAACAATTGAAAAAACAACAAGGACTGGTTAAATAGTGAGCTTATATTGGTGGATCTAAGCTCAAATGCTCAAATTGATTACGCGGATTGTCAAAAAAAAGAATAAATAAAAAAAAGCAAAAATTCCGTGGGATGATCTCGTATCTGCGTCTAGTACCACTTTGTACAATTCTGGCAAGCGAAGTGCATCTAAGATGGTATCTTAATTAAACTCCGAAGAAAGTTTGCCCAAAAAATTAAAATCAGCTATTCAATCCGCTGCTAACCAACCCATCAATATTGATGGCGGTTTCACAAATTCGTATCAAATCACAATGGAAGACTTGGCACATATGGTATACTTTGTATTTCATCGGACCCATTCATCAAAAGGATCAGTTCCCGCTTCCGAAAAGGATGAACTGATAAATAAACACGTTATCGGACATATTTTAAATAAAGATATGGAAGATGACTTATCAGAAAATTCCTCAAAAGATACTGTATAGAGCTAAAACTGCGGAAACTAAAAAAACGAAATAAATAAAATGTTTAATTAAAAAAAAAAATTATTTTTATATTATTTTGTATTTGTACAATATTGATCTATAAAATAAATTTATTCTTTCAGAAAAAGAAATTTTTTTCAAAAGTTATAAATAAATTTCTGCTAAATTGACCATTTCTCTAATAAAATGGATTTCAGGTGTCTATTTTGAAATTATATAGTTGTGCGATTCATACCAAATTTTTTTTAAATTAAAAATTTTATGAAAATTTGTGGAAATATGTTTTAGATTCGGGCGAAACCGGCCAGATATCGAGTAAAGCAGTTTAATACAGAAATAAAAAAAAAAAAAATATTATAGATAAAACCAAAAATTATTTTTATATTAATTTTGATTTGTGGCATATTTATCTACAAAATAAAATTATACGTAAAAAAAAAATTAATATTTTTTTAAAAGTTATTAATAAATCGCCGCTAAATCAGCCATTTCTCCCACTGTGCGTCGTGACCAAAAACGGCAGTGCTGCCATTTTTCTGAGCAATTTAAAGCTAGATGGCGCCAGCAAAAAATTACGCAAAAAAATGGGCAGCACTATTTGCTTACAAAGCTGCTTACTAGAGAGACAAAATCTTGGCGTTAAGAAGAATTTTTAATAGAGAATATAGAATAGAGAATAAAACCAGGTTCCCAATACTTTTCTCGTAAAATGTAAAAATTTGAAAACGTAAAAAAACTGTTGAAATTATGCAGGGAAAAGCGCATATGAAAGTCGTGCTGTGCCGACTGTAACTTTTTATTTGGGTTTTTGTTGGCTTTTCCGATTTTGATGCGAAATGTGTGGCAAGTAACTTGCTGTTGTTGTTGTTATTCATAGCTTCCCATATGCTTTTTGTTTTTTTTAGCGACATTTGGTTTGACTACTAGTTATTTGGTGACTACTGGTTAGTTGATAAACTTTTTTCAAGAAATTTCTATCGTCAATAAAAAATAGTTTAATTGGTGAAATTTATTTTTACGCATTTGGCGAAAGTACATAAAATATATATGCAACCATATGTGGAAATACTTTATCACATAAAGTTGCAACAAAAAAAAAAAAAAAAACTATAAAAGAGTGGTTTGCAGTTTAAATTCAACAAATTTTCGATTTTATGCAGTAAATTCTTGCTGCTAAGAAGATTTGGTTTTATATATGTATATGGTACGAGGAATTTACCCATTGATAATAGATGGGATAGAAGGATTTTTTTTTGTCTAAATGTTCATTTTGTATCAAAAAAATATAACTTAAACTATATTTGAACTTCTTAATACAAGGTGGCGCAAAAGAAATCACCCTATTGGAAGATGCTCTCATTTTTGTAAATGGCCGCCAATATCAAATCTGTTTTGACATTTGTGGACTAGACAGATACAGAATACAAGTGAATAAGCCATGGAGCGATACACTCCCCAAGAACGCGGAATAATTGTGTCTATTTTTTTGCGTAACAATTCGTCTGTGGTGTTGGCGCAGCGCGAATTCCGTCGCCGATTTCCCGGCCGTCCGACACCAACTGCGCAAACACTGCGCCGTTTAGCCACTAATCTTGAAGAGTATGGGACCACACGAGACGTTGCCAAGAGTGGCCGGCCCCGGAGCGCCCGTTCTGCCGAAAATATCGCCGCTGTAGGACGTCGAAATAAGCCCCGAAACATCGACCAGACGACGTGCCACGCAATTGGGCCTCAGCCGGCGGTCCCTGCAACGAATTTTGGTGAAAGATTTGAACATGTTCCCCTACAAAGTTCAGTCCGTGCATCAGCTGCTGCCTGCCGACCGCCAAACGCGCGTAACTTATGCCCAAGCTATCCTAAATCTCGATACCGAAGTGGACGATTTTTCGACCAAAATCATAATGAGCGATGAGGCTCATTTTCACCTCAGCGGGTACGTGAACAAGCAAAATTATCGCTTCTGGGGAACCGAAAATCCGCGAGTGATGCACGAGGAGCCATTACACCCGCTCAAAGTGACTGCGTGGTGCGCTGTTCACGCTGGAGGAGTCATCGGGCCATTTTTTTTCGAGAACGCCGCGGGTCAAACGACAACAGTGGACGGTACGCGCTATAGGGCAATGTTGACCGAGTTTTTTCTGCCCGAACTGGACGAATTAGGACTGGTGGACATGTGGTTCCAACAGGACGGAGCAACAGCACACACTGCACGAGCCACAACCGACATTCTGAAGGCCGCGTTTCCGGGTCGCTTAATTTCGCGTTTTGGCGATTTGCACTGGCCCGCCAGATCGCCCGATTTAACGGTCCCCGACTTCTTTTTATGGGGTTTTTTGAAGTCCCGTGTTTACATCAACAAGCCTGAGACCTTGGAAGCCCTCAAGGAAAATATCCGACACGAATGCGAGAATTTATCGCCCGAAACTCTCGCCGAAGTGATGGAAAATGCCATAAAACGAGCCCGTATGGCAATCAATTGTGACGGCGCCCATTTGTCCGATATCATCTTCTCAACTTAACACAATTAATTCTAAAGGTCTAAATAAACATAATCAAAAAACAGAATCGAAGTTTTTCATTTAGAAAAAAAATAAGAGCCAAACAACATCGGATGACTTCTTTTGCGCCACCTTGTATAAACATTTCTTAGCACTTTAATAGCGCCAGGATTAAAATTAAAATATTCAACTTATGTAATTTAAAAAAAAATTCTTTTACGAACCACATAATAACAAAATAAATGTTATTGCAATTGTGTAAATTAATTTTGAATTTAAATAAAAAAGAAACAAATAAAGATGGAAATGGAAATGAAATTATTTAAAATATTTCTTAGATTGACAGTCACCACACTTGGAAGCGCTTCCGAAAGTTTTTCATTTTATTTTTTTTTTTTAAAACTGTTTTAGGACAACTTTGGCTGTAAACAGTTTTTTACTACGTACTACTTTTTTAAAGAACTTAGCTTTTTACTTGGTAGCACTTAGCTTACTTTCCAATACTGGAAAATAGTCAAAATTGTAATAAGTAACCAAGACCAAAAAAAAAGGTTTTTGTCCAGCACGTTAGGTTTCTGACATAAACTCAAAAAACCTAGTTAACCAAATCAAAACTTTAAATTTAAAATTTAAAAAAAAATTAACAATATTTTAATGTTTCAAATTCAATTTTTATAAAAATTCAAAATATTGTTTTTAAATTTATATTTAAAAAAATTCTTATTATATCCTGTACCTATAAGTACAAAGGGTATACTAGATTTGTGCAATGTATGTAACGGACAGAAGGAGGCGTGGCAGACCCCAAGTCCTTTATACCAAAATGCTTATCATAACCTCGGGTAGCGATTGAGCCATGTCCGTCCGTCCGTCCGTCCGTCTGTCCGTCCGTATGAACGCCTAGATCTCGGAGACTATAAGAGCTAGAGACACGAAACTTTACCAGCTGGTGCGCATATTTCCTGGAAAGATGAAGTTTGTTGAATCATGTCAATATCTTTCCCCGTTCCCCCGCTGTAGATTTGTTTGTTTTTAGCCACACCGTTTAATATTTTCATTTGAAATTTAACAGAGCGATGCGTTGTGGATACATGCATCTATGTGTAAAAAATGAACAAAATCGGACAAATACAGAAAAAGTTATAGTCAAAAATGTACAAATTTCACTGCCCCTTGCCCATAAAGTGCATCAATATTTGACTCCTCGTAATTATGGTTACAAGTGACCTAGAATCACAATTTTTGGTAAGCTGATTCATGTGGCTCTAATGAACAAATCCACATCCAAATTTTATCGATGCGGTCCCACCACCCCCCGCAATCGATTTACCGTGTTTTCTCCCACACCCCTCAACATACCAACTTGAAACTTACCCCATATACTTTAAATAACTTCTTTGACGTAACATTCGAGTTTCATCAAAATCGGTAAAAATTTAGGGAACTTATAGGTATAAATATCGAATTTCACCAAAAAAAAAAAAAATTCCAATTGGAAAGTTCGTAGAAGGAATATGCAGGAAAAATTGTTTGCGAGACAAAAGGTACAGGGTATTCCACTGTCGGGCACCGCCTCGACTGTACCACATTTTTATACCCTGTACCTATAGGTACAAAGGGTATACTAGATTTGTGCAATGTATGTAACGGACAGAAGGAGGCGTGGCAGACCCCAAGTCCTTTATACCAAAATGCTTATCATAACCTCGGGTAGCGATTGAGCCATGTCCGTCCGTCCGTCCGTCCGTCCGTCCGTCCGTCCGTCCGTCCGTCCGTCCGTCCGTCCGTCCGTCCGTCCGTATGAACGCCTAGATCTCGGAAACTATAAGAGCTAGAGACACGAAACTTTACCAGCTGGTGCGCATATTTCCTAAGCAGATGAAGTTTGTTGAATCATGTCAATATCTTTCCCCGTTCCCCCGCTGTAGATTTTCGCGGTTTTTAGCCACACCGTTAAGTATTTTCACCTGAAATTTAACAGAGCGATGCGTTGTAGCTACATGCATCTATGTGTAAAAAATTAACAAAATCGGACAAATACAACAGAAGTTATAGTCAAAAATGTGCAAATTTCATCTCCCCTTGCCAATAAACTGCGTCAATATTTGACTCTACGCAATTATGGCTACAAGTGACCTAGAATCACAATTTTTGGTAAGCTCATTCATGTGGCTCCAATGAATAAATCCACATCCAAATTTTATCGATGCGGTCCCCCCACCCCCCGCAATCGATTTACCGTGTTTTCTCCCACACCCCTCAACATACCAACTTGAAACTTACCCCATATACTTTGAATAACTTCTTTGACGCAACATTCGAGTTTCATCAAAATCGGTACAAATTTACGGAACTTATAGGTATAAATATCGTTTTGCACCAAAAAAAAAATAAATTCCAATTGGAAAGTTCTTAGATGGAATATGCAGGAAAAATTTTTTTGACACAAAAGGTACAGGGTATTCCACTGCCGGGCACCGCCTCGACTGTACCACATTTTTATAATAATAATCGTTTATAAATATTTTTTCTACAAATATCTTTGTTCTTTTTATACCCTGTACCGTATGGTACAAAGGGTCTATTGTGTTTGTGCAAGCGGAAAATGTATGTAACGTACAGAAGGAGAAGTCGGAGACCCCCCAAAGTTACCTAAAGTATGATCAGAGTGACTAGAGAAGTCTATATACCCATGTCCGTCTGTCCGTATGAACGCCTAGATCTCAGAGATGGTAAGAGCTAGAGCAACCAAACTTTCAGATAAGATCCCTTATTAATCCATAGGAGACAAGTTTATTTTATTTTTTTGATATCGGGACTACATTATATAGCTCCCATAGGGGTGTTTCAGAGGACCTCGAAAAAAAGCAAAAGTTTTAGATGGATAATTCGTTTGCTTATGAAGATATCATAACCAAATTTGGCAATCGGAAGTTTTTTAGAAGCCCCCAGCACTGTACCAAATTTTATCAAAATCGGTTGACTATATCATATAGGTCCCATAGGATCGATCGGTCGAAAATTTGTTTTTTGTACAAAATTCGTTGTGTTTCGTTTGTTTGTAAAGATATTGTAACCAAATTTGGCAATAAGAAGTTTTTTAGAGTTCCCAAACACTATACCAAATTTGATCTAAATAGGTTGACTATATCATATAGCTCCCATAGGACCAATCGGTCAAAAAATCGTGTTTTGTACAAAATTCGTTGTGTTTCGTTTATTTGTAAAGATATTGTAACCAAATTTGGCATTCAGTAGTTTTTTGGAGATGTTCAACACTGTACCAAATTTTATCAAAATCGGTTGACTATATCATATAGCTTCCATAGGGCCAATCGGTCAAACAAACGTTTTTTGTACAAAATTCGTTGTGTTTGGTTTGTTTGTGATGATATTGTAACCAAATTTGGCATTCAGAAGTTTTTTTAGAGATCTTCAACACTGTATCAAATTTTATCAAAATCGGTTGACTATATCATATAGCTCCCATAGGGCAAATCGGTCGAAAAAAAGTTTTTGATTAAAAATTCGTCTGTTTTTGGTTGTTTATGAAGGTATCATAATCTAATTTGGCAATCAAATGTCTTTTGGTGTTCGTAAGCAATTTACCGGATTTTATTGCAAGCAGTGGTACAGGGTATCCCAAAGTCGTCCGCGCCCGACTTTAACGTACGCCATCTTTATTTCAAATATCTTCTTTAATTTTCAGTCATCGTAGAAATTTTGCTAAGCAATTTTGCAAACAACATCCAAGGGTGCGGAAATAACCTCAAAAATATATGTTTAAGAAAAATAATGTATTCAATAATTTCAAAAAAAAAAAAAAAAAAATTTGCCGGACAACGGGTGGTGAAAAAAAAGTTGAAATTATGCTATAATACAGCAAAAAAAAAAATCGATTTTCGGGCTCGGAGATCAGAATATTCAATATATTTTTGGCGTCGCTGAATCTGAAGAAGAGGTCAAACAAACCCCAGCACGTCAGGCTTCTGGCATAACTTTAAAAACAAAGTATTTTGGCGGTTATCTCGGAGCCTTGACATGCTAGAGATTTTCGGGCTTCAGATTCAGCGACCCTAAAAAAACATAAAAAGCCTCGTTAAAAAACTTAAGTCGCAAAACAATTTAATGGGGTTTATCTCAGAAACCTTGGGTGTCGGGGTTTTAGGAGTTCAGATTTGGATACAGCGGCTTGAAATCTAAATAGCAGTCCTGACACATGTAAAGTTCACACCAATTTTCTTTTGTGGAACTGTGCTAATCTTATTATTATGTCGTACTATAGAGAACAAAAGCTCTCCTAATCTGATTAGACAAATCTTTTATAGTTTTGTTTTTCATCAACTTATTCTATAATTAAGAATAGCTAATGCCAAGAGATACCTTTAAGGCTAAAATAGAGAAAAAAAAACACGCTTATAATAATATATAATATTAGGTGCGCAACTAAGTTCTCGCTGGCGCAATATCTGACGGCGCAATATCTGGGGAATATGGCGGGTGGGGTAGGACTTCCCATTTGAGCGTTCCCAAGTAGGTTTTAACAGGATTGGCAATGTGAGGCCGAGCGTTGTCATGCAGTAAAATCACTTTTTCGTGCCTCTGCTCGTATTGTGGTCGTTTTTCTCGCAGTGCTCGGCTCAATCGCATCAATTGAGTTCGATACCGTTCCCCAGTGATGGTTTCGCCTTGTTTCAACAGCTCATAATAAACAACACCGACCTGGTCCCACCAAATGCACAGCATAACCTTCGCAGCGTGAGTATTCGGCCGAGCCGACGACGTGGTACCATGACCGGGTAGTCCCCAAGAATTTTTCCTCTTTGGGTTGCTGTAATGAATTCATTTTTCATCACCCGTCACGATGCGATGAAGAAAACTCTTCCTTCTTTGTGGCTGGAGCAGTTGTTCACAGGCGAAAAAACGACGCTCAACGTCCCTTGGTTTCAAATCATAAGGAACCCAAGTTCCTTGCTTTTGAATCATTCCCAACGCATGCAATCGCTTGGAAATGGCTTGGCGGGTAACTCCTAATGCTGAAGCAAGCTCTTCTTGCGTTTGGCACGAATCCTCATCGAGCAATGCCTCCAATTCAGCGTCTTCGAAGGTTTTGGGTCTTCCTTTACGTGGACGGTCGTCAACATCGAAATCACCTTCTTTGAAGCGACGGAACCAATCACGGCACGTTGTTTCGCTTGGAGCAGCATCTCCGTATACTTTTTGGAGCTCTCGATGCGCTTCAGCTGCCGTTTTTTTCGAACAGAACAAGAAAATCAACACTTCCCGCAAATGATGATTTTTTGGCACAAAACTGGACATTTTCACACAACCACAAGTAAATAATGCAAAAAGAAATTCACTAATGTGCCATAGCAGTTTGCTTACCATATGCCTAAGCTTCGTTTATGAATTTGGGGTATGTCAAAATCGACCAGAACTTTCTGCTAAAGCCATCTATTGACAAACAGCGAGAACTTAGTTGCGCACCTAATATATACATTTTTTTTTTAATATATGTAAGTATATATTTTTTTTTATTATTTTAGCAACTTTTGTTCAGTTAATTTTTTAAAAATGGTAATACTATCTAAGTAGAAAAGGCTAGAAGCCTTTTTATTTTTCGCATACTAGATCTCAAAATTTGTATTATCTAATTTTTTGAGAATAAATAAAATTAAAAAATAATAAAAAAATATAATTTTTAATAAATTAAAAAAATAATTTAAAATATGAAAAAAGTTTTTTTTAAAGAAATAAAAAAAGATTATTCTTAAAAAGTGATATGCCCAAAAGAGAGTTGGATGTTTTTAGTTTGCTCTTAGGCGAAAAGAGCTCAAGTTTGGACCAACTTAATTCCAAAGTTTTCAGTCAATTTTAATGAATTTTTGCTACAGAAAAAAGTGGAAAGTCGAGATTAAATAAAATTAAAAAATAATAAAAAAAATTATAGTTTTTAATGAATTAAAAAAATAATTTTAAATATGAAAAAAACATTTTTTTAAGAAATAAAAAAAAAATTATTCTTAAAAAGTTGGATGTTTTTTAGTTTGCCCTTAGGCGAAAAGAGCTCAAGTTAGGACCAAATTAATTCGAAAGTTTGCAGTCGATTTTAATGAATTTTCGCTATAGAAAAAAGAGGAAAGTCGAGAGAGTAAGCAGTATTGGGTCTAAATCTAGAGCAGGGGACGGTTGCTTTTTTTGGCCGCGGATTGGTTGACTTCAAAGCCAGATGTTTTCGTATTGAAATGTATTTTTGTAAATAATAAGATAACCAGGGATCGCAAATAAGAGTTATGAAATTGAAAAAAATCAAAGGGAAAAAGGTGCTTTGAATGAAAGTGCAAGCCACTATACATCATATTTTTGAAAGGACTTTCCGAAATAAGGATAAATTTCATATATTACCTAAAGCACATGTTAAATGAGTTTATATACAAGTTTTGGTAACTGTGACTTCTTCACGAGCAGTTTTACAAATAATTGGTTCAACATTTAAATTACATTTTTTTTTGTAAGATCCTTTGTTTTGATCCTTCAAGGACATGTTAAGCATCAATGGAAATGTGTTTATGTGTGCATCAAAAAAAAAACACGTCAATCATTGTAATACACCCCGTTGCTCAAAAGGTGTCCAAATTCAATATTTTTCCTTGTGGGATCCTTTATACTGATCCTTCAAGGACATTTTTGGCATCGATGGAAAGGTGTTGAAGTGTGCATCAGAAAAACACGTCAACCATTGTAATACACCCCTTATTCTCAATTTATAAAATAAAAATTGGTCAATAATTTTTATTTTAAATTTTTATTATAAAAATTGAAAAATAAAGGTTATTTTGCAATTTTTAAATAAAAATTGGCATTTAACTATTATTTCATAATTTTTATTTTTTAAGTCAAAAAGTAAGAATTATTATGCAATTTTGATGAAAAAAATCAAAAAATAATAATTATTTAATGATTTTTATTTTAAAAATTATAAGAGTTACGATCCCTGAGATATACACTACATTCTCTTTGATATCAAAGACACTTCTGATGCTTATCTTGTGACGTCATTTAGTCAAGTATGGTTTGAAGTTAGTCGTTGAAGTACGCATACAATCTGAATTTTCGGTAGATTACTTATTCCTGTTATGAAGTTATTTGTTGATAACGTTGAACTTTTAAATTCAATTGTTTTAACCAAAAATGTAAATTCTTAGATTTTAAATTACATCTTCTACTCTTTTCTTGGACTTTATTACTTAAACATAAAAAATATTTTATGCTTCTTACTACTTTTCTATTCACTTTAAATAACAAAAATCCAAGCTACTTTTTATATAATTTTCAAAAAATATAAATTTTGAAAACTCTTATTCCTCATAATTTCGAAAAAACGGACGTATTTGCTTGAAACTAGATAGTTGCAGTTTAGAATTTATAGGAATTTTTTTTTCTTTAGCTTAATTTATAATTCATTTTTATATATTTTGCTTTATTTTCCAGAAATTATCAAATGGATGACTTGGTTATGGGAAACCTGATGTAGGGTCCGCACTGTAATCGTGGTTTTCTTCAAAAAATATGCGTTTTTTCGATTTCAACAATTTCATTGTCAATTTTTTTAACAAAATCTAGCAACAAGAATTGGCTTTTTGGTATAAAAATAAACTCAAAAAAAAAGTATTTTTTGTTTTCACTGTTGTATGTAATTCGAGTCTCGGATGCGTTCGGCGAGTCAGAAAGAGTAGTCAGTTTCAATTTTCTTTTTGCATATGGCTAATGAAAGACCTAAGCAACGAACTTGCTAGAAGCAAGCAGCAGAAAGCAAGGAAAAGCTTCAACATGTTGCGTTCAATCAATTTGCAAGCAGAGCGAAAGTTATCTTGCAATTGATTGATTACCAACTTTCTACTCCTACAGATATTATAATATCTGCAATTTAAAAATGATTCTTGTTTCTTTGGCTGCTTGGTAAGACAGACCGACGCGTCGGAGAGACAGACAGACAGACAGACAGACAGATATTATTAGAGCTGAAATGACGCAGAGCGAAAGCAGAACATTTTGAATTTCTACGCCATCGAGCGCCAGTTGCCACTTGCGGCTGCCACAGTGCCTCGTCCCGCTCCAACCCCTCAGCAGCGGCATTCAGGCAGCAAAACAGCTTAGAAATGTTAATGAACTTTGTATGCATAAATTACAGCAACAACATAAGCTCTATAGTTGTGGCATGTAGTTTGTTGCACATCCGCCTTTGAATGCGGCTGCAACATCTCTTACAGCCTCTGAGCCACTCTCCGCGTGTTTTGCATATGGCGGAATTTTCTTTTGTTTAATATCATGTACATTAAGTCTGTGCAGAAAAAATAATAGATCTAAAACCAATTTTTTGGCAAATGTCTTATAAAAAATGGCATAGTATACTGTACTTGATTTAAAATCTCTTTTGTAAATTAAATGGAATCTGTATTAAAAGTTCTAAAAAAAAAAAAAAACGATGGTGGACACGAACAGACTCAAATCTTCAACCCATTGGGGCTATTTGCAACCGACACGAAAACGTTCTCCAAACTGCTTCCTGCTCTTTAACAAAGTTACTTTTATTAGCATTTCAGATAGTATAAAAACTTTATTAATTTTGTTCTAGATAAAAGTTTCAAAAACCAGTTGTGAATTGTAAACAACAAAAAACTTCGTTGAAGTAAAATGCCAATATTTTTTTAACCAACTGGCCGATTTTAGTAAAATAAAATGTCTGCCATAGACTCATTCGTTGCTTTAAATTCTCAACGTTGACAAAAGAATGAAAAATTGTGGTGTTTGCTGGGAGAACAAGAAATTGCATACTATCGCAAATTTTTACATTGACTTTGACATTTTATTTACAAACTTAATCGAAAAACCTAGAATATATTTGAAAGTTTATAACTTTTTAAGACATGCAGTAGAAATCCGATCGCAAATGATGATTGTCAATCAAGTGAAACACTTTCAGCGAGTGCTACTTATTTCCGAAAACGGAAACTCCGAAAACTCATACATGTCTATCGCTTATTTTACCAAATCACATTTACACAAATTACCGTGAAATTCGAATCGAATTGATTTTTGTTACCGAATTTGCAAACTATCCCAGCATAACCAACAAACAAAGGTTCTATATAATAATACATTCAAAAGAGGATCGATTGAGTTTTAATAAACTTCACCAAACAAAACTAATTTCAATTACACTAGTTTACACGAAAAATGAACCTTCCCAAAAAAGTGTTAATTTGGGGTAGAGAAATACGAAAATGGAAACCTTTTTTTTTTGGGCACTTGTTGCAGATATTCCCTAAAAAACACTTTTTTGGGAAGGTTCACTCGATGAACCTTAAATTTGTAAACTAGTGTTATTAATACACATAATTTATATTTTGAATCCATGAGGCAGTACTAGTAGGTACATAAAATCGCTTGAGGTACATACTAAAATTTCCATCTTCTAATACGAGTAAACCAAATATAATTTTATCGTTTTAATTTTAAAAACTTATGTCAAAAAATTGCTTTTTTATTATAAAGACTTTTTGCTGAGTATCAGAGCTTTAAGCTTAGACCTAAAAAGGGTGCGAATAATATTTGGTCCCACTTTATATATACAAAACAAGTTCACACAATTGCATTAATTTTTTGTTTCTTGGTTAACATAAATTAATATTATAGCTAATTTTATAAAATTATTATTTAATTAGGTACCGCACAAAAAATAACACACACTTGTGTTATTAAAACGCAAATAGGCCGTGCCGTTCGCACTTATTGCCTTTAATGTATGATAGCTAAAACAAAAGCAGTGAGAGCCATCTCCACTCCTTGTACATATATATGTGCTTATTGCGCAAAAATACAAAAAAAACGTTTATGCGTGCTCTCCAAACGCTAATTAGCCGCACCGCTCACACTTATCGCCTTTAATCGACAACAAAAGAAAGCCGCGATCAAAACGAAACCAAAGAGAGCAATCTTTGCTCCCTTCACACGCAAGCACTTAGTTCACACACACAAAAAAAAAACAAACTGTTGCATACATCTGCATGCGCACTTTTTCACACCCACAATTTGAATTTTCCTTCCTTTTCGCACTTTTCATAGCCAACTTTAAAGCGCGTTTAATGCATTTTCTTAAATTCACAATTTAAACATTTGCGAGTATTTGCCACAAATCGCAATTACTGCGAAAAATTTAATTGAATGTATTAACATATTTAAATGCTTTTTGGCAACGCATAAACTAATTAATTTTTAATAGAACTGCAGCGCGCGACTGGCTGCAGCAGTTGATTTATAGAACTGCAGTGACAGCGTTGCCAGATGCTCAGTCGCCAATAAGAGCAATTATTTTATTTCATGATCCAACAATAACAAGGCTATGCAATGCGCAGGTTCTTTATTAATTAATCTTTGTAAGAGAGAGCACTTAAGGAACTGGGTAATTATCATGATGCAATGAAAATTTCGATCATATTTTGATCAAATTTTACACAAATGTGTAAACGAAACGCAACTGATATAAATTTATACATCATATCATATATTTGACTATGTATGTACAGTAGGGTGGCCATTTTTGCAACATCTCACGATTTTACTAACGCCACCCCCTAAAAAGTTTCCTTTTTAACTGCATATAGCGCCTGTAAAATTTAAAAACGATCCGAATGTATTTGATGGTCGCGGGAATAGGTCAAAGGTCATAAAAAATGTTCATTTGAATGCATAAATAGCGACCAAACCGTAAGTTTGACAAAAACATGTTCCAAATATAATCAATGGGTAATTCAATTATCTACAGTCGACAAAAAAAATTATCGAAATCAGTTTAGTATAACCAGAGATATTTGCTGTTAAGTAAAGGCACTTTTTTTTTTTTTAATTTCGAAAAATGTTTTTTTCAAAATATTTTGAAGCCCGTTTCATAAAAAAAAAAAATGTTGACTGCATTTTCTGTTTTAGCAAGTCATTGTACTACAGAAACGATTCAAAAATGTTAAGGATACCAAACTTTTTTTTTATTTGTAAACTGGTGTAATTAGTGAATTTAATCAATTTTAGAGCTTACCAAATTTATTTAGGCCGACTCTATATTTTTTTAAAATTATGTTTTGGTAGATATGAGACTTTTTGTACCATAATTTGTTTGATTGGAAATAAGTTTTTAAAGTTTATGTAGAACAATACAGTCAAAAACGGAAAAAGTGCAAGTTATGACCTTTGACCTATTCCCGCGACCATCAAATACATTCGGATCGTTTTTAAATTTTACAGTCGCTATATGCAGGTAAATAGAAAACTTTTTAGGGGGTGGCGGTTTTGATATCGACGGTTTAAAAATCCTCCATAGCAGCGGCGGCCACCCTAATGTACAGTGTATATGCCGATGTTCCTGTTATATAAAATTAATTGTATAATATTAATTTTCCTTAGGTATGTAGTTATTATATATTTAATGATTAATAATTTTACAAATTTTATTTATTTATTTATTTACCCTAATATTTTAAATATTCATTTACTGACTAATTACAGAACATATATAGAGTTTAGCCTTTACATCTTTACAACTTAGATATTTACATTTTAAACATTAAATCAAAATATTTGTTATATAATCTTAAATTTTATTTAGTTGTGCAGAAGAATTATGAATAATAGTTTTTTTTTTAAATGTTTTTAAGTAAAAATACAACCTTGACACAAACAAGGAATTTTAAGCTATCTTAGCAGAATAAAAATTTGTGCTGCGTATTAGTATAATAGTTAGTTTTGTTTAGTTGCCATTAATTGTTTTTCTGTCATTTTTATGTTGCTCATATAAAATTCAAAAAAAAAAAATATAAAAAAAAGAAACACATAATTGCGTTTTTAGAAAAAAAAAAAAAAAAACAAACGGATTAGTATTTTAAATTTTTTGTTAAACTTTATGAAGCAATTGATTTTCTTTTAATTTTTGTTAAAGTGATTGCAGACCGAGTACCTGCTAAGCAAATTAATAAAGTTCAAGCCATCATACTGCTCGCTCTATCTACAGTTTCTAGAAAAAAAAAAAACATTTTTATTATTTAAACCAAATTTATGTCAGTTGAGTTTTGTATATTTGCGCGAAGTTTGATCACCAGTTCCTTAAGCGCTCTCTCTTTCTTACAGATAGACACTAATAATGGACCTGCGCATTGCGTAACCTTGTTATTGTTGGATCATAAAATAAAATAATTGCTCTTATTGGCGACTGAGCATCTGGCAACGCTGTCACTGCAGTTCTATAAATCAATTGCTGCAGTAAGCCGCGCGCTGCGGTTTTATACAAAATTAAACAGTTTACGCGTTGGCAGAAAGCGTTAAAATATATTGAAAAATTTAATTACATTATTCGCAGCAATTGTGATTTGTTGCAAATACGCGCAAATGTTTAAATTGCGAATTTAAGAAAATTTATTAAATGCGCTTTAAAGTTGGCTATGAAAAGTGCGAAAAGGAAAGAAAATCCAAATTGTCAAAACAGTGCGTGGGTGTGAAAAAGTGCGCATGCAAATGTATGCAACAGTTTTTTTTTTGTATTGTTGGTTTCGTTTTTATCGCAGTTTTCTATTGTTGTCGATTAAAGGCAATAAGTGTAAGCGGCGCGGCTAATCAGCGTTTGGAGAGTTCGTTATTTTTTTTTTTAGTTGCAGTGAGTGTTAGATATGCAGGCGTGCATGTGTGCACGTGTGCAAAGATCCAAGTTTGCTCTCTTGGGTTTCTTTTTGGTTCTATTTATTTTTGTGTATTGAAAACAATAAGTGTAAACGGCACGGCTAATCGGTGTAATTTTGTTGAGGCGGCTTACATTTATCATACTTTCTCTTAAAGCGCTGCCAGATATGTTCACTGCTGCTTAGATCCTATAGCAAAATATTTGTTCGTAATAGAAACAGGGCATCTGGCAATGTTGTCACGACAGAAGTAAATTACGCAATTGAGGCGGCGTGTCACGCATTGCAGTTTTATTAAAAATTAATTAGTTTTCGCGTTGCGAAAAAGCATTAAATATGTGAAACCAGTTAGTGGAAGTATTAGGAGCAATTTTCATTTGTTAGTAACAATGCACAATTGTTTAAATAGAAACTTCAAGAAAATAAAAATTGGCAATGAAAAGTGCAAAATGGCAGGCTCATCGAAATTGCGAATACTGTGCGTGGGTGCGATAAGGTTCGCATGCAGATGTATGCTACAATTTTTTTTTTTTTTTTTTGTATGTGCAGCGAGCTTAGTAAGTGCAAGCATGAGTGTGTGAAGCGAGCAAAGATTGCTCTCTTTAATTTTTTTTTGATCTTATTCTTCTATTGTGTGTTCAGTGCAATAAGTGTAAACGGCGCGGGTAATTTTTTTGGCACCACATGTGAAATGTTTTTTTTTTTTGTGAGTGGTACAAGTGTGCATGTATGTGTGCACGTTTTGATCGTGGTTTTCTATTGTAGTTGATTAATGCAATAAGTGTGAGCGGCATGGCTAATCTGGAGACTACACGTATAACCCTTTTCTTTGTTTTTTCTGTGCAGTAAATGTAATAAGTGCAAGCGTGTTTGTGTGCAAGGAGCAAAGATTGCTCTCTTTGGTTCTGTCAATAAGTCAATAAGTGTAAGCGGCGCGGCTTATCTGGTTTTGGAGACTACGTATGCATGTATGCGTAAAAAATGAGAGAACCACGCAGGTAAGTAAACATGCTTTTTTTGTACATACAGTGAAACCAAAAATTATTCAAACGCTTTTTAAATCTAAGTTTAAGCTTTTTAGCTCATTCCATATGTCTGTTTTGGCATTTGGTAAAATTACATTTAAATTATATGCTTTACAAATAAAAACATAAAAATTCATATTTGAAAAAAAAGAAACTTTTTAGTGATTAACAAAAAATAATTTATTAATTAATAACAATATATTTTTTGTTTTTGGTCTTACTCCTCTTCTGCTACTTTTAATCATATTTTGAATGTTGTTTCTCCCAAAAATATACTTAACAAGTTTGTCTTCATTCGTCCCCATTTATTACTAATTATTTTTATGATTCTGAGTTTTAAAGTAGTATAATAAACAATATATAACATTTATTACGAATGAATTGTTAGATAAAAATCCTTTTGTTTGAATATGATTTTAGCTGTTTTGAAGTGAAATTGGTTGGCTGATGCTGAACGTTCTTAAAGCGTTTTTGCTTGAATCAAAATCTTTCAGCGATCTTGCTCCAAATTTTACCATGTTCAAGGAGTGGCTACTCTTTGTTTGTATCATTATTAAAAATTTTACTTAGCAGTTCAAGATGGCGAACGATGCGAGCAAGCTACTGCTGTCTACACAGCAGGAAAAACCCAATCATTACACTTATTTGAAAGAACTCCGCGTGGAACAGTGCCAGTCATTCCTGCAGCACAAATGCAATCAACATCGACCCTTCGTATGCTTCAATTGGCATTTTCAGAATCAGCGTCGTCGGCGCCCAGTACGTAAGCGAGATGGAACCTTTAACTATAGCGCGGATAATTATTGCACAAAATATGATGAAACTACAGGCATATGTCCAGATGGCGATGAATGTCCCTTTTTGCACCGCACAGCTGGAGACACAGAGCGTCGTTACCATTTGCGTTATTATAAGACCTGCATGTGTGTGCATGATACGGACAGCCGAGGCTACTGTGTAAAGAATGGACTGCATTGCGCATTTGCACATGGCATGCAGGATCAGCGTCCATCGGTGTATGACATTAAGGAGCTGGAGACGCTGCAGAACGCAGAAATTACCTTGGACGGCAGCAACGCACAAAATGCACTTGACAAGGAACGTAATCTAATGAACGAAGATCCTAAGTGGCAGGATACTAACTATGTGTTGGCTAATTACAAGACGGAACCATGTAAGCGTCCACCACGTTTGTGTCGTCAAGGCTATGCTTGTCCACAATATCATAATAGCAAGGATAAACGCCGTTCGCCTAGGAAATACAAATACAGGTCCACTCCGTGTCCCAATGTAAAACATGGCGAGGAATGGGGCGAGCCAGGCAACTGCGAAGGCGGTGACAATTGCCAATACTGTCATACACGCACCGAACAACAATTCCATCCGGAAATCTACAAGTCCACTAAATGCAATGATGTGCAACAGGCTGGCTATTGTCCGCGCAGTGTCTTCTGCGCCTTTGCGCATGTTGAACCTTGTTCATTGGATGATCCACGCGAGAACCTTACTATCAGCAAGCCTAGCCAACACTAGTTTATTAACACGTTCCTCGGCGCCAATTAACATTCCTAACACGACACTAAGTAACTCTTTAAATGAATGTAATTCTGGCGGCTTTGCTGTCAACATTCCCAGCAGCTCGCTTACATATAGTCCTACAAATCATACCAATCTCTGTAATGTATCGGATGCATTCAACTTTGGTGGCTCAAATTCGAATAAACTTAGCAATTCCCTTTCTGCCGCCACCCAAAATGAAAGCAGTCTCTTTTACCCATCGTCGCGCATTATATCGCCAGGTTTTGGTGATGGCTTGTCCATCAGTCCGTCGGTTAGAATATCTGAAATGAACACAATACGTGATGACATTAATAGCAGCTCTGTGGGCAATAATCTTTTTGAGAATACTTTGAATACGGCCAAAAATGCATTTAGCTTGCAATCGCTGCAATCGCAGAATAATAGTGATTTGGGACGCATGACCAATGAGCTGTTGACAAAGAATGCTCAGATCCTCAAGCTCAAAAATTGTTTTGAGGAAATGGCTTACAAGTTAAAAGTAGTTGAATGGCAACGTGACAAGGCCAAGCAGGAGTCAATCGAATGGAAGGAGCGTTTTGAGCTAGCCCAGATACAATTGAATTTGCCCAGCGAACTTCGTGACATGTCCATACAAAAACTAAAGCAATTGCAGTCTAAGCTGCGCACCGATTTGGAAGAGGTGGACAAAGTATTATATAAAGAGAATGCCAAAAAGTGCATGAAATGTGAGGAAAACAATCGCACAGTAACATTGGAGCCTTGCAATCACTTGTCCATTTGCAATACATGCGCCGGCACCATCACCGAGTGCCCCTACTGTCAAATGCAAGTGATGAATTCGCACACCTAGAACATGTTTGACGACTACTTGGATTGGCCTTTTGGCAGTGTCGTTTTACCTTCAAACTCAAACAAATTTTAGTTGTAAGCAGAATGTTTCAAATTTCTCAGCTACCAGGCGTAAAGGCACATAAGATGAAGGTTTATTTTTATTAATTTATACTTTTAAAATGTATTCAAAAATCAAACATGGATATTAGAAATTTATAGGCGCAACAAATTACTTTATAATACTTTAGTATGATGTCCTGCATACATTCATACACTGCACGTGACTATTAATTTTTTTTTGCAATGCTACAGGAAGTTTTATATATATATGAAATATAACATTTTTTTATAACCTGTTTTATATTATATTTAATGACAATCTTATTTTTTTTTATGTTCTTGAATCGTGTTTAATTTAATTGCAAATTATCTTTTTAATTATTAATCTTATATTAACATTATATTTGAATATGCTACACTGGCAGTCAATATGTACTTTTCACTAGTATTATTTAAGAAATGAAAACCATTTAAATAATTGTAATTTATAAATTATGATATACTATGCTAATTTTTAGCCACATTTAGAAATTGAATTTATTAACAAATTCTTAGTAACAACAAATTGTACTTTAATACTTGACACAAGCAAAAAACAAACGAAGAAAACTTCATGTTGCATACAATAAAAAAAAAAAAAAAAAAAAAGCTCGTAAATAATACAAAAAAAAAAAACGATTTTTTATGGAAAACCAATTAAAATTAGTAGAAGTCACTAATTGAAACGTCAATAACTAAAGTATTCTGCACGATTTTATAAAAAAAAAATTAAAAAAGAGAATACTAGACGCCTCAATCGATTTCGTGTATTCCCTAATTTCTTAGATTTAAAGTATATATTTATTATGGTGGCCGTCGAGTATGAGCTTTTTTGTAAAATAAATTCTGGACTCAAGTGGCGCTTAATTTATGGGATACCATCTATAGTTCGCTACTTGGGCAAAATTGCATACAATCTAAATTTTAAAAATTTTATAAGAAAATTTAAAATTTTTCAATTTTTTTAAATATTGTTTGGGCGTATGGCTTATATAGATATACATATAAGTGTTTTGTTGTGCTATAATATCTTGTAAGCCAAAATTCTATTTTCTTCGAGAGGTATTCCAATTGTTTAAACATAAAAAAAAAACAAGAAAAGCTAAACTTTATTTCAAAAGAAGCGCAAATTTTGGCTTTCCTTAAAAAAAGACTTTGACTTTTTAAATATTTTTTTTTCCGGAAACACGCGTTGTTTGTTATCACATTCCTCTTTTAGCTTAATACATTTAGTAACATTTCCATTTTCGAATTTTTTTTTTGATTTCTTCCAAATAATAGGTTTTCTAAAGGGCTTCAAAATTATGTTTGTTTTAGTTACGATCTCTTCATTTGAACCAAATCTCTTGCCGCCCAGACATTTCTATATAAGCACTTTTATTCTTCGATCGTGTAGTATCATTCCAAAATATTGTTTAAATATCACGGAAAAATCTCTTTAAATTCACGAGGTTTTTTTCCTCTGGTCTGGTATTTGAGGCATAGAGTATTTAACAGTCGTTAATGTTAATTCCATCTACACTCGGTCAACTTGCTTTTTTGTTTCTTGACAATTTTTTTTTCCATTTACTGCCTATCGCTGTTCCAAATCATTAAACAAAACGTTGTTGTTATTGCTGTCTTTGGCTTGACATTGAAGCGCTGCTGCAGCTTCCTCTGGCATTTTCCTGTGCCACTTTCTGTGGCAAGCAGCAGAACAAAAAAAAGACAAAAAAAAGACAAAAAAAAGACAAAAAAAAAAAACACAAAAAAAACGAAGCAAAGTCTTGCCACTTGCCAGCTGCAGTACTAAACACATAGCGCATACGCAACGTTGCGCGGCGCTTATCATTCAGGCACAAAGAGTTGAAATACTCACAAAAATATTTTAAACTAACAAACAGCTGTTTGCTTGCAACGTTCATTCTCTTTTGCGCTCTTGTTGCGCTCTCTCAAAGCACCTGTGCTAGTGACGCTCATTGAGCGCTTTTACTATGCTTTGCACTCAACCAAATTAGCTCAAACATGTTTGAAACGCACAGCGTGTGAAATGTTTGAGCTCGTTGTTGTCTGAACTTCTTATCACTTGGCGGCTGCATTTTGATTACCCTGGCATTCGCCAGTGTGCCGTCACCTTGATAAGACGTATGCGCCGGCGCAGCAGCCTAAGTGGTCTCAGTATGCCACCAAGTACGTGGTTTGTCAAGCATGTTTAAAATAAGTATATATTTTTTTGAAAAATTTTATTTAAATCCTAAAATTTGGGTGCAGTACATTGCTAGACGTTGAAAACATTATAAAAACAATTTTATAGGATATACATATATTATAAATTGTCCTTAAAAATAAGTCAATATACAATATTTAAGCTTAACCTAGAAACGTAAAGCAAGTTCTCGGCTGTGCTCAGGATAAAATTGATTAGAAAATTTTACGATTGCTGCTGTGTAATAATATTTTACAAGATATTAAGCAATTTTTTTATATGTGGGAATTTCGACCGTCGCCAAAAAATTAGTAAGACAAACTTTTATTATTAAAGATAATTATTCAAAAGTTTTTCATTAATAGAGTTGGAAGCTTTGGAAGCCCACAACTAAGGTTGTATGGCGGCAACATATTTTCATAATTTTATTACACTTATTTCATAACAAGCGCAATACAAGTTGGTACTTTTGAGTAACATCACGCCAAATACTTAGACTAATAAAAAAACAGAAAAGTTTTATAGATTTAACTTGAAGAATTTACTTAGCTTTATTTCCAATAAAATTATGAAAACCCACTATTTTTGTAACGTTACGCCATGCATAGATTGTACTAATTTTTTTTTAATCAAATATAGTGCAACTTAATTCCACTGCTTCCTTTATTTTTCTCCTATTTTGTAGTACAAATGTAACGTACGCTAAAACGTAACGTACTTTAAACTGAATATATGATAGCTATATTTTTATACACCAAACAAGCATTGATTCGATATTTTAAGCTTTCTACTCGCAATTTTGAATAACTCTGTATGGAAAATAAGAGAAATGCTAAAAAATTGAGCATAAAGACATTTCTGTTTGTTCTGTATTTCGTCTGATACTTTTTGCATTCAAAACTTTATCCTAGATTACAAAACATCGATTTTGTTAATATCGATTTTTTTTTAGTGGTTGCAGGTTTTGAGCATACTCAATTAACTGATACGAAAAATTTAAAATACAAAAATTTTCCAAAAAGTTAGTTATTATTAAATTAAGTAGCTAGTTTAACGTACTACACAGACAAGATTGCTTGCCTCTCCGACTATTTTGACCATTGGATGCTATATGGAGAGCAGCCGCAACAAACGAGACGGCGACGTCGACTGCGGCTGCAACTGCAGCCAGCAGCCGGAGAGTCAGCCAGCTGCGACTGAGCGTACATAATTGCTCACATACACTCTCGGTTAAGCTGTGTGCGTTTGTGTTTGCGTGTGTATGTGTGTGTGCATGTTTGATAACACAAAATGCCAAATGTATGCCAAATCAAGTGCATTGAACTCAAAGCGAACGCAGCAGCAGCAGCACCAGCAGCAGCTAACGTTGACGTCGCAGTCAGCAGCGAGCATAGCAGCGACAGCGTATGTAGACGCTAAAGGTGTTTACACTGCAGGATATGTTGCTGGCATGTTCACATCCTCATTTGTTAGCATGTTCACATCCTGTCACAGGCTTTGTTTAAACTTTTGCTATATTTGATTGTTGTGGCCATTTGTGGCTTTGGTTGCTGCCACGACGCGTCCGTCCACAATGCCAACAATTCAGCTACTGCTGCGGCGGTGGCTGCTGTTGCTGCTGCTGCTGCTGCTGTGGCTACTGCGGCTGCTGTCGGCAGCAGCGCTCGCTCTCGGCTATGGCTGGCTGGGTGTCTTGTTGCGCGTTCAATGACATTTCACCTACTTATATTCAAATTCGAATAAAAAAAAGTACATACCATTGACAAAAAAAACAAAAAAAATACCAAAATGCTGCTGCAAACTTAAAAGCAACAACAACAACAACTACAACAACTACAACTTTTAAAGTTGCAGCTTCGTTTTGGACCGGATCGCTGGTAAATTAGCAAAAAAAGCAACTGTAGCTTACCAAACACTTTGGTGTTTTTGCGTTTTCTTGTGATCTCTGATCGATTGAATGATCGATGCGTTCAAGGTGCACACACTTTTACTTTCAGGATATTGTATAAACGCTAAAAGAGATTTACTTTTAACACCATGTAGATATGTTTAGCGCTAAGCGTAATTAAGATATGTGCAATAAATATGCAGACCGCGTCTGTGCACGTCTGCATTCCAAGATATCGAGGACTATAAGAATATTAAATTTTGACCAAAGATAAAGAAACAATTTGACGAATCAAGCAGATTTGGGCAATAAAATTTTAATTTTGATGAAACTTTTTCTTTTGAAAGTCACTGCTACTGCTAAAAGTGCAAGAGAAAGCTCAAATGCTTAAATAGAATAGTAATGAAGAGAACGCAAGTTCCGAAAACATCTGTGAATAGGAAGAGACGGCAAAGGATTTTAATGCACGGATTTGGTGGAAAAAATGAGCATTTTGAAATTAATATTTTTTAATTCTCTCGCATTTCATGTATTTGGATGACGAATCAAGTGGATTTGGGTAACCAAATTTAGATTTTGAATTTTTTTGTTTTTGGATGAAATTTTTTTTTTTCTGAAAATTACGTTAACTTGAAATTTTCAAGAAATGTGCAAAAATAATTAATAAGTGCATAAAAGGTGGCATCGTGACGGGAACAGTGCTTGTACATGCTGCGCACATTCACTCGAGTTTCAAAATTTGAATTTTTTCTCATTTTCAGAATATTCTGATATTCCAACAAAAAATGCAAAGCGTTAACTATCATTTGGTATATCGAACGAGTTAATGCGATGTTAAATAAGCATTTTATAGACACAACCAATTACTAGGTCGGATTTGCCCCACCTTACCCTATAGTTAAAGAATACATTTTTGGTATAGAAACCTTTTTTGACTTAGAAGTAATGTAAAAAAAACACCCTCAAGACAGTTTTTCAAAATGTAGAATCTAAGCAAATTACAGGGCATGTTATAGTTGGTATGTCGCGAACAGCCCACTTTTTTTTTAAACCAAGCCGATTAATTTTTTTTTTTCTGCTACATTTTTTTTGTCTGGGCTAATGCAAATTGAAAACTTACGAACTTTGTTTTGGAAGGTTTTGTTATATTTGTACAAGCAATGCGCCACATAATGCGGCACTCAAAATTTTGCACATTTATTGGCACAATGGAGCCCCACTTCCTTTTAAGCCAAGATTTTTTTTTTTTTTTTAAGCTGCTTAAATTGGTTTACTTTTGTTTGGCCAATATAAACAGACATAAAGTAACCCAATGGGCGAGTAGTATTTACTACTCATAAATATTTTTTTTGGTATCTTTCATGGTGCATAAATGTAAGGCTGTTATAGGGTATATAATGGTTAGGACGTTCCGATTGTAAACATTCTACTAGATTTTTTTTTAATATTTTATTACAATCGTAAATTGTGTTGTTTCGCAATGCTGCTCAGAAGTTTCGGTTTATTTTTCAGCTCAAATAACAAAATCAAGCAAAATATTCGAATTCCAGATGGTATGGCTATAGCTATGATGCCTGCTTGTTATAAGGGCCCAATCTTAAATTGTGTGTGCCTAAATACATTCACAAAATTAAACAATTAAAAAAGTTATTGTAATTTTCCGAAAACCATTTTTTCTTCCATAAATTTACGGTGACAGTGATACATCCAAATCACATACTTTTTAAAAACACCATTTCGAGATACGCGAGATAATCATAGACCAAACATTTTTGTTCGAATTATTGCTTTTTTAAACTTTAGTTCTTACCCGAACCCTAAGTACACTTAGCGAAGATCTTTTTACATAAACCTTTCAAACTCAGTTTTGTCGAATTAGGATCTTTACACTGAAAGTTTTTTGTAAAAAATTATTGAATAAAAATAAATGGCTGATAAATACTAAATTAAACCTTAAACTGTATAGATCTCCGCATAGGAGATGTTTGGTATTTTATTTTTTTCAGATAAAAATTAAATTGGCAGCACTTATGCAGAAACTCACTTTTTCGAAAAATAGGGTAACACTGCCTAAGATCACTTCCTAATCTGCTCAAGAGTTGTTTAAAAAAAAATATTGGAGTCTTTAGACTTTTTGGCACATCAAAAAAAGAGACAAACACACACACCTGTATGTGTGTGTGTGTGTGTGTGTGAGCATATTCATATTTAACAACTTTCGGAGATGCTTTCACTTCCATGCCAACAATTTGGCGGCTGCTGCTGGTGCGGACTTACCTTCTTCCGTATGCGGCGACAACAACAACTACAACACAACAACAACGACAACAACAAACTGCATTTGCATGCGCATCCGTGTGTTCGAATTTCGAATTGTTTGCTGTCAGTAATTGTTGTTGTTGTTGTTGTTGCTTAGCATGTTTGGCTGACACTTGCTTGATAATAAAGCTGAAGATGAAGTATATACATACACATAGTTGCGAGAGCAGTTTGATAAGTTTTGAATATATGACAAAACGATATTTTTTTGGCTTAGTTGAGCAAGAGAGAAATTAGAGAAGGCGATGCCGGAGATTCACTAAAGATACTACAAATATGGTAAGAAGGACGTGCTTAAGAGTGGCGAGATCTTGGAGACTATAGCAGCTATGATGGCCAAACTATTGACTTGGACTCCTTATATATATTTAGTTAAATTTATCTTTTTGGTTTCACGCCCCCTTTTACGACGAAATAAATTTAAGCCGTTGCACAGTGGTCGATTTGGCTTATCCAGCGAAAGAAAACCCAAATATTAAGCTACAAAAAACCCGATTATCAAAATATCATATTCGGTCTTCTGTGGGATTTCAAACATAGCATATATTGTAGCAGTTGGCTTACAAATTGTTCCACGAGTTTATCATACTATCATCAATATGATATAGTCATCCGATTCGCTTCAAACTCATATCTATGTATACCTACCTAAAATATTTGAAAATGTCAAATTTAATAGAGCTATCTCCATAGATGGAGAAGGTATGGCCAAAACCCTTTTCGTGTTATATGTCAGCTAAAAAATATAGTCACCCGATACGGATTAAATTCGGTGCGTATATGTTTCTTCTTGAAAAATTTGCAAATTTCAGACTTGTTGTAGATAGAATGATAAATGAAGAGATAATATAGTTTTTCGATTCGGACAAAAATTGGAACAAAGTAGATATATGTAGGCAGCTTTATTATTTTAGAAGATACTATTTTTATTCTTACTACCCAAAATCTTTATAATCGCACCGTTAATACGAGGGTCGTCCAAGAATTAGTTGGTAAATGTTGGAGTTCATCGTTTAGGAAAATCGTCACGTTTTTATTGCAAATTGGAGAGCAACGAATTTCCGTATCCAAAATAATGGTTAATTGAAATTATGTCTATATGGGTTTGGAGTTTTAATTTTTGGAGCCAAATTCAGTCGATTTTGTTCAAATCTGCCCAACAGCGATAAGTAATGTTTCCCATTAATCGTTTCAACATCTTTATGGTAATTGCTGTGAATGAAAGCTTAACAAATCGTTGACTTAAAGAACTGCCCTCTTAATAATGAAAGTGGTTGACATAGCAATTTCCACTGATAAGAAAGCAACAAATCTTAAGTGATAATAAACTTGTTGTTCTTGTTGTTCAGTGTAATTAATAGATATATGTGTATGCTCTAAATGACAAAATTCAACAAATTGTACAAAATGTTTGATGTGTGAATGACACTGAAGCTGAGTGTTGGTGTATGTGTGTGTGTGTGTGTGTGTAGCTCTTATGCTGGGTTCACACTACGTCACGCATCGCAAACATCCTAGTTGGAGCAATAGCTTGGATCAAATTAAGATTTCGTATCGTATAACAAAATTTTCGAAAGAATTTTGGCATTGCGAGACCTGCGAAATTTCCATCCTTATCTCTATTCATTTTCTTTAGCGATTGTGCCATAAATTTAAATATTGGTAGTTAGATGATTCCAGTTTTGGATGATACGGCTTTTAGTGGATTTTGCGTTTGGAGGCAAGATTTTTTTTAGTGTTTCAAAATTGCTCTCCATCGTCGCGACGATCCGATTATAAGACACTCAACTCTGTATTTACTAGAAATTACACCTCCGATTATTAATTATTCCGGTCAATGGCACATAGTCCGTCTGAAATCATATAAAGATACCAAAAATCAATTGCTGAATAGTTTCATAAGATGAAGAGTTCTTCCGATCTGCTATACGAATGCAGTCAGAAAGATGGCGAAAAGTAGTAGTTATATAGGGGAATATTTTGAATAAATCGTTTTGTACCCATTTTTCATAATCAGATTATATGATCATATTCATACAGAACTTATGAACTTATTAGTGATTAATTTTAACTTGCAAAATGTTGAATATAATTCGTTTAGCTCATTGGAGTACAGCTAGTATTCTTAAGATGTTATAGAATTTGTTGAATGTTCTTTTCAAATCGAAAAAAAGATAATGAAACAAAAAATTAAAATAAAAACTAAAACAAAATTTTAAAATTAAAACTCATAGTTAAGAGTTGTGCTTTTAAATGATTGAAGCACATAGTTAAGTTTATTGGAATCGATTACTTTTTGTTACCAACGAATAGTTGTATTTTAAGATGTAGACAAAAATATAAGGCTGCCAAAATCCAATTGGCATCATACAACGTCACAAAAAAATTTTTTCAAAATTTGTTGCACGGTGCAAGCGCAGAACTTTGGCACGTATTGGCACATAACACAGATTGCCACAGTGTGGCCGGCCCAGTGTAAACTTAGCATTAGAGGCAAAGCCAAAGCAACACAACGTGAATATGATCATTAGCATAAATAATGGTGAAAAATAAAACAAACTCACACACGCACACACACACACACTCACTCACAGCATACAACGCGAGTGATTGAGGCAGCAACGAACTGTATGCAAGTGTGAGTGCTTGTGTGTGTGTGTGTGTTGGTGTGTGTGAATGTTTACAACACACATTTCAAAAGTCGGTGACTGTGGCACTGAGTTAGTAGTGCGTTAAGTCAACGAACGCTGTCGCGCCGACGCTGACGTTGACGCTGGCAGCAATGTTGTTGTTGGCTGCGCAGCGCCAACCGCGGCCCCCAAGAAAGCGAGCTCTCTCGCTCTCCCTCTCTCCCTCTCTCTCTCTCTCTCTCTCTCCCTGTCTCTCTGGTCCACACACATACACACACACTCTTTCTCTTTGCATCTCTTTTGCGGTTGCGTGCCGCGCAAATTCCCTGACTGCGGTCAGCCCAGCTGGCCACGTTTGCAGAGACGTCGACGCGCCGCCGCGTCGTCGCCGCAATGCAAACGCACTTACAATTTGTTGGCGTTGGCTTTCACAAACGTTGCATGTTGCTTGGTGTTGGACTAGCGCCGCCGCCGCCGCAGTCGCATAAAAATCGCTTTTGGGGCTGCTGCTTGAAGTTGGTGACTCCATGTCTGTGTCTGTGTGTGTGTGCACATGGTTTTTTTTTTTTTTTTTTTTTTTTTTTTTTTTTTTGGCAAACTGACAAGTTTATTGAACTTTTCACAACTCAGCTCAGTTCTCAGCTGGTTGCTTGGTCTTTGGTCTGCCCGTCCATAGACCGCACGCACCGCTGGCGGACTGGCGGCCTCTCTGTCCGCCTGTCAGTCCGTCTGCGAGACTTTCTCCGCAATCGTCATCATATTTTTTTTATTATTTTTTTTTTTTTGTATCTGTCGTTGTTGGCTGGCCCTTACTTGAGCTATGATAAAATACAAATTTTTTAAATTTATTATTTATTGCCAAAAATGATACAAATTGGTTTAATTTAACAGTTCTACTAGAACCCCTTCAGGAGCGATCGTCCTTTTCATGACAAATAATGTAGCTTTTTTTTTTTTTTAATGTTTAGTAAAAAAATGTATACATTAAAAATTTTGTAAAAGATATTAATTAAAAATTGTAATGGTACATTATAAAAAAAAAAAATATTATACTTAATGAAGAATTTAATCAAAGTTTCATTCAATATATTATCAAAAATATTTGTTTATTTAAAATTATTTACAAAATAATAATTAATATTTATATAAATAAATATTTGCAAAATAGTGACTAAAATAAATAATATACCAACAGTAAACTGTATGTTATATAAAAAAAAATTATGCACCAAAAACAAAAAAAAGGGCTCGACTATGAGGGCCGAACCTGGGGCGTGAACAGAGTTGATAAGTAAAAGCAAAGCTGTAAAAACTAGTAGAAAACAGACTATAGAGTACCCTATGGTCTCCTTAACTGCTCCGGTTATAAGCAGCGAAAAATTATTACAGGGATACTGAGAGATGGCATGTATACCCAAAATAGATTTTTTTTGCATTTGGCTCTTCATGAGTCTGCATACCAAGTTTGGTTACTCTAAATTGTTTGTTAATAACACAAAGTTAATATACTTTTCTCCTAAAATCTTTTAAAGCTTAAATTCAAAATTATATTAGCATTCAAGTGGCTCTAAACCTTAAAATTCTTCTACGTGGGAACGGAGCAAGATATCGCAATACAATTTTATAGTTTCCGAAACCCGAACAAACGAACATAGGTATATCGACTTGGCTCTTCATTCAGGATCAGAGATGCCTAAAATATATATTTTTTTCTTAACTGGATATAACCATCGGTACAGTAGATGACGTAGAGCGACGTAGAGCTGCGCTCATTCGAAAGAATTTCCTGACCTCGTGCTCATATTGGAGGTTAGTGTTGGGGCTGTCTCCGGGGTCTTCTTCTCTATGTTATACAAATTTTTACTCAAAGGTACACGGTATAAAGTAATTTTTTTAAAATAAGATATAATTGTAGTCCCAATTAGCTTTTGGTGTCGAATGAAGAGCAGAGAAGAATCGAGGGGAGCAGACACCACAAGATAAAGCTGTCAACTATTACTGTTGGGAAGAGTAGTACGAGGTGCCCAAAACTCCATGCAAAACATAGGTGTTTGCAGCCAATTCTATGAAAACTGAAAAAAAAATACTCCTTTCCTCAAGTTTGCTGAGTTCCAGGATGAGCGTAAATCCGAGCAACCTGCAACTTAGTTTTTCCTAAAAAATTATCTCTGCGAATTGTTTTCCCACACTCCAAAATCTTTGGACAGCAGTAATAGATCATATTGCTCTAAAAAAAAATGCTTTTTAAGCCTCATAATCAAGAAGATATATGTTTCAATATATACCTACTTATGCTCATACCGCTCATGCGAACAGCAAAAACGTGTGAAAGTCAACCGATTTTAATTTTATATAAAAAAAAATAATAAAAAAAAATGTAATAAAAAAGTTGGTCGCACACAAAGCATGCAATAAATAAATAAATAAATCTTTTTCATTTCACTGTGTAAAAGGCCTAGCTGGGCCTTAAAAAAATGTTGGAACTCATGTTTGCCGGCAAGCTGGCAACTTTTATCAATTGGACATTTTACAAGTATATCCAAAAGTCGGTCAAAATGTTTGCGCCCAGTGTACGGCAAATATTTAAACTGCGCAGCGTGAGAGTGCGTAATTTGAGTACCCCACCGTCGCGTCGTCGTCAGGCAGGTAAACAGCCCAAAGAGCTGGAGTCAAAGTGCCAGACAGTCCGATCGTCAGAATGTCAGAGTGTCGGAGTGACGGAGTGTCGGAAGTCTCGAGCAGGCAATCGAAGCAGCCGGGCCTCGTGATAAGCAACCAACAATTGCATGGAGCTCCAACTGAAGCGTTCCGATTTCCAAAGAAAACGTGCAAATCCACGTGATTTGTTTTTTTTTTTTTTCTCTTATTTTTTACTCTCTGACTTATCACTAATCAACTACTTAGTTAGTTTATATCAGAGCTATAAAAGTGTTTCGCGGTGTCGGACAGAACGTAGATCTTAAATAATCATGGGTTGATTGCTAATCACTTGTTTAACTCGTATATCTAGGCACATGGCATAGACATATATATAGTATATACTTTGGTAGCATTAGGCTCAAATGGATCAAAGGTGCACAATTTTAAAGGTTATGCAAAAATTTGTAATTTTTTTAATTTTATAATACATATACATTAGGGCGGGTCAATTTGTATGGGGCCGAAAAAACCTTATGGGGCTCACTCGGATTTTGATTCTTTGGATAATTCTAAGCAAATTTGCTCAAGAAACTATGGGTCTAAAATGAATTTCGAGTCGCCCACTTTTTCAAAATAGGATTTTTCGACATATTCAAAAATCGACTTAGAAATTCATTGAAAAGGCCTAAAATCGATATTTTTTCTCTAGCCAAATGTGAATTTGGGGGTTTTTGGGGTCGAGGAATTCATTATTGACATCTATTTTTAATTTTGGGTGCCGCCAGAGGGCGCTTTAGTGTTGGTTTTTGATTTTTTTCGGTTTTTTTTCTTGAAAATTTTGAAAAAGTGGGCGACTCGAAATTCATTTTAGACCCATAGTTTCTTGGGCAAATTTGCTTAGAATTACCCAAAGAATCAAAATCCGAGTGAGCCCTTATACCGAAAAAAATTGACCCACCCTAATATACATACTATAATAATGAGGAAGCGGACGAGTAAACGTTGTATCTTTAGCTGATGTTTGACATCTGTATCTTATGCGGGATGCATGGGCAAGCTATTCCTTGGAAACCTTGGCTGTTTGGAAAAGTCTCCATTGGGTCTTTTAACCTATGACCCTTGTCATTGCCCGGGCGGATTTGTTAGTAAATTAGATTTATTACGCTAGATCTATTTTTGAAGTAATAAGCCGCGGTTCTGACCCTCTGTCTAAAAATTATAACATTAATTTTGTTAAGGATCTACTATTTCACCGTCTTGAACTTAAGAATGAGTTTAGCATGGAAATTAAGAGGATCGGCCGCGCTCCGGAAAACGAAAACGAACAATTTTATTCGGATTCGTTTTTAGCTGCACCCAATTCTACATTTTTTGCTACTAGTCATATTTCCCTTACACTTTGTTAGCACAACTCTAAAACTATCGAGGGAAATTATCCACTATGCTATACTTATTATAAGGGTAATTTTTTTTATGCGCGACATAAACCATATAAAAATCTGAAAATATCAAAGAATATTTAAAAATATATTTGAGTTTAAAATGCGTACACTTTTAAATCCATTTTGCCAATTCAAAATTCCAAATTTCATTTTGGTGAAATTCAAAGCACCAAACATGTGGCTTATTTTTTCGGAGCATGGCCGACTAAGGACCTATCTTGGCACCATCTTTAACACTAAGCATGACTTCGGCATGGAAATCAGGAGAATAATCATTTTTAGCAATGAGTATCTAAAGAATTTCAGTTCGAGCCAATTATTGAGTGATTTACAATACCCCAAAAAGCTTTTGAAATCGGTTATTCGTAATGTAACTCTGCGAGTATAACTTGTGTTCCGAGTTCCTTAAAAAAAAGTGCTTTAACTATTGTATGTTCTCAATACTAAGTAAGCTTTTGTAAACTTTTCAAATTACTTCACAAACATTATTTGAAAATTACTACAACAAACTTAAAAAATATTAAATTCACTTCACAACAAACTCGTATATTTTTTTTTCTGGTGGAAAAATGTCCAGCCGTTTGAGTCGTCTGCTAAACTTTGGAGTTCCAATGAGTCAGGAGCTAAAAAATAAAATGGCCATCTATGAAGCCGATAGCCGTGAGTGGTCCGAGGTGGATCGTCAGCTAAAGAAGCTACGTCAGCGCAAAGATGATATGGAGGATTCAATTGCAGCTTCCCTTGCAGAGGATGAGTTTCAGATGTTACTACAGCAACAGCAAGAGTGCATCCCAACTGAGGAAGAGATGAAAATAATCCATAAGCGTCAAATGGGTCGCTTGATAAGCAAAATATCGAAGCAATTTGAACGAAAAATTGCCCTCGAAGCTGATATGCTGAAGCAGAAGGCCCTTATAGAAAAAGCTATCACGGCGGCTAACGAGGCTGCCGCAAACTAGAACTACAACTAGTCGATTGCCACAAAATTTTGCTTTGTTTATGTTATATAGTTTTTATGGATAACGTCTTTAAGGGGACCCGCGCCATGCCACACATTAAGGAATAAAATTGAAAAAAACAAAATAAACAGCGCTTCTTATATTATGTTTGGATTATATTGAAAGAATTTCTCTAGCTGATGGAGTCTTCTTGGGCATTTTTTAGTTGCTACAATAGCATACTTTTATGTTCTAGAATAGCGATGTTTGTACAATCGTTATAGATAGTTTCCAGGTGGAACAGAAGAATTACATCGGACTATAACGAAAGTGCGTAGACAGCATGCCAATCTGCTGATAGCAGAAGAATCTTAAGGTTGAACAGTTGAACGTTTCATAATGCCGACAAAGTTGTTAACTTTTCAACGTTCTCAGTATGTCGGGATGCCAAGTCGACTAGACTAAAGAACGAGAAGCCGCCTTCTATCAGACTCATTGTTAGAAAACGTAGAAGGAACGACCGTTGATCTTATCTAAACACGAGATGTTTTGAGATCTGACCTTGAGTTATGCCCGTAGATCTGTAAGGGGGGTTCTAACAAGTCGATGTTCTCTGCAATACTTTAACTTTCTAAAAAGAATCATTTCTTAAAAAAGTCTTCAGTTGCTTGCATATCCAGATAATATTGATATCATAATTCATATCAAGCAAGATGCTATCGATTAAAGGAAACTCTGCCAGAACGGATCTGGTGCGAATTAGGTAGATAGTATAGGGTTATTTTTTTAGAAAGGATTTATCGATTGTAACTGTTTCACTTGCTTTTTTTATTAAAAAACTTTTATTTTATGCCTTGTAGCCAACACGATAAGGATACTCCGTAGATTCCCCAAAGTTGTTTCCAATATGATTAGGAGGACAAAAGTATTTGATCTGGATCTGGTTCTCGGTGACTATAAGAGCTAGCCTAACCAAGCTAGGATTTTTGGATACCTTGTATGTCCAGATTAAGTTTATGTTTTTTTTCGGATTGGAATGCATAGCTTGATGAACATTAATTAAAAATTGATGGACTTAGCGAGAAATTCAAACATCGTAATCTTTAAGATACATGAGTTACATAGTAGAAAACTATTCTTATTTCCGACCAATAGTTGAATTTGAACTTTTTGAGAAAAAACAGCGGTTAATCTGATTCTGAAAAGTTTTTTTCACCAACATCAAGCGAACAGCTTTGTAAGTTTCTTAGAAATTCGTAAAAAATGTGCTCTATTTTTATGCAATTGCTGGATAAAACAATAATTGCGAATATTTCTTTTAATGAAAAACAGCCGTCGCACAGTGGCACGGAAGCCGAAAAAGCGTTGCAAAAATCATATTTTCTAAACCAATTGAGATATTTTAATGAATTAAATTGTAGTTGAAAGAAAATGGTTCAGGCTTTAAAATAACTACTCAAACATGGTGATATGACATCTGAGATATACATATTTTTCATTTATAAAGAAATTATGATATTTTTTTTTGTTCATAATTTTATGTTTCAGTAAATAAATTTAATTTAAAAATGCTTTTTTATTATAATATCTTACATAATGTGTCTTATCAGTAGTTTTTTGTAAAATAAACATCCACAGTTACATTTCAAGGAGGTTGGCAAAAATCCTATAGCCGAACCCTCCACGAGGGTGCCGACTGGTAATGGTACTACAGTGTCCTTAATGGACGGTACCAGCTAAGATTTTGGAGCTAGCTGCTTCAGGCTTTAAAATAAGTACTCAAACATGGTGATATGACATCTGAGATATACATATTTTTCATTTATAAAGAAATTTTGATATTTTTTTTTTTTTTTTTTTGTTCATAATTTTATGTTTCAGTAAATAAATTTAATTTAAAAATGCTTTTTTATTATAATATCTTACATAATGTGTCTTATCAGTAGTTTTTTTTGTAAAATAAACATCCACAGTTACATTTCAAGGAGGTTGGCAAAAATCCTATAGCCGAACCCTCCACGAGGGTGCCGACTGGTAATGGTACTACAGTGTCCTTTATGGACGGTACCAGCTAAGATTTTGGAGCTAGCTGCTTGCAACCTAGCTCCTCTATAGCTTGGTGGCTTGTTTGTCACTCCTTTATCATGGCTATGAGGTAAAAAGGGCTGGATCAAGGTGTCAGGCGACCCGTGCCGATGATCAACCTGGCTGGGGGCCCTTTCTAAAAATAGCCCAGTCGCAAACGGAGCATCCGGATACCTGGCGCCCTCCGGATTAACTAGCCTTACCTGCGTATTGCGGATCTCTGCGCAGGTGGACCACCCTTTCTCCGCAACTCGTGGGACTTATTATGTCTAAATTAATAAATAAAAATCAAAAACAAAAAGAGTCCGGAACTCTTAAAAAACCGGTAGGGACCGAAGGTCCTACTTTGGGGGATAACGAAGTGGTCACTGGACCTAGCGTTACCCCTACACACAACACTCCAATGATGGGCTTGAAGACAGAGGTCACTGGACCTGTAGTCAGCTCTACACCGGCGAAGAAGCAGGCAACTGTGCCCGATCGCCCCTTGGCCAAGAGCAAAGTGGAGGGCACTTCGAAGGCCCCTGTCACCCTGAGTAGTCAGCAAGGTGCTACCACAAGCACAGCTGGCTCTCAGTCGGGTGCGGGGGAGCTAGAGAAGCCCTCTATGAGCAAGGCCAAAATGGACAGGTTTGCGGACCGAAAGAACGCTGCCCAGATCCTGAAGCGTCAAGCAACCACAAATATTAAGACCCCATCGGCCGATTGGCTGCGAAAGGTAGAGTGGGCCAAATCTGTGTTGCCAAATTTTGTTCTCGAGAGACCGCAGAAGGACTCGAAACACTCACAGCCAAAACGCCAACGCTCCCAGGACGCCTTGGTTCCCAATGCTCCCAAGAGGGCAAAGGCGAACGCACAAGTGGTGGCAAATAGGAGCTTTGCGGAAATGGCGAAGGACAAAGTTCTTCTGGGGGTCTTGGACCAGGGTAATCCAGACGGCAGGATCCCCAGAAACCAGTGGAAGTGGATAGAGGCAGCACTGGCTGTTCACTGCTTTGAGGCTCTGGAGGCAGATCCAGGCCCACCACCAGTCTGCAAAGACGCTGGGTGGTATCAGGGCAATGTAAAGGTGATTGCCTGCGAAGGAGTTAGATCGGCTGAGCTCTACAAAGCGGCCGTTTCGAAAGTGGGCGAGGTTTACCCGGGCGCCAATCTAGTCGCTGTAGACTGGAAGGACGTACCGAGTAGACCGCGCGCCATAATGTGGATCCCGGCATCCTTCAAGGAACCGGAGAAGATCCTATCAATGTTGCAAAGATGCAATCCACACCTTCCATCCTCGGATTGGAAGGTCGTGAAGGTGGAGGATACGCAGACCCCCATGAGGAGGATCCTGCTGATCCTCAATAAAGAGTCGCTGGCGCCGATAGAGGAGAAGCACGGAGAGCTGAACTTCGGTTTTAGCTCGGTGCAGATCCGAATCTACAAATCGGACGCCAGGCAGACTGAATGCCACCAAGAAATGGAGGTTGCTCTGGCCTCTGAGATAGAGGAACCAGAAAAGGACCCCGAGGTCGACGACGACGGTGAGTCGGTGATGTCCGACGGGTCCCTGTTACGGGGGCTTAGCGAGCTATGTCGGGAGAGTGCTGACTCCGCTGATGACAGCGACGACATGGACGCCAACCAAACGGTGATGGAGGTTAAACCGCAAGATGTCTCTGAGAATCTTGCAGATAAACCTCCATCATTGTAAAGCAGCAACCGCTGCCCTAATACTTCGCCTGTCTGGGGGCGAAGTCGACCTGGTGCTGATCCAGGAACCTTGGATTGTATCCAACAGGGTGTCCGGGCTCAGCACACCGAATTATAGGCTGCTTGCAGTCCAAGAAGAAGGTAAACCCCGAACCTGCATTTTGGCGAAAAATCACCTTAGCGTACTTTTGCTCTATAATTATAGCGATGGCGATACTACATCGGTTACTCTGGAGCTCCAGAAAAAACCGATGCGGATGGCGTCTGCCTATATGGCTTATGAAGTCTTGGACCCACTTCCGGGTCATAAGCTCCAGAAGCTGACTAAGGATAGCGACGATTTGGGCACTGGCCTACTGATCGGCTGCGATGCAAATGCCCACCATGGACTATGGGGGAGCTCAGGTACAAACGAAAGGGGTGAGTTACTCTTTGAATATCTTCTCACCACTAACTTAGTAATTTGTAACCGGGGAAATGACCCCACCTTTATAATCAGAGATAGAGAAGAGGTCATCGACCTAACCCTAGTCTCACATTTTCTATTTGACCAAGTCATTAATTGGGAAGTCTCGAGAGAGCACTCCTTCTCTGACCACAGATACATTGAGACACAACTATCTGTCTCTACTCCAGCCCCAGTAAAGTTCAAAAACCCTCGTAGAACAAACTGGAAATCTTATAAAACAAAACTGGCGAAAGCCCTCCCAACCCCCCCTGAGATGACTCCTCCTGCAAAGGACGAACTTGAGTATCTCGTTAAAACTTTCACTGAAATGTGTAACAAGTCTTTTAAATCATCTTGTCCAACAAGCAAGCCGAGAGGCAAAAGGAGACCACCTTGGTGGAAACCTGAAATGGATGCTCTTAGGTCGAGCTGTCGGACACTCTTCAACAAAGCAAAAAGACTAAGCTGTGACCAAAGTTGGTCAGACTACAAACAAAGTTTAGCTCGCTATAAAAAACTAATCAGGAGAGCAAAGCGAGATGAGTGGAGGAGATTCTGCTCGGAAATCGAATCCTCATCAGAAGCTGCAAGACTCCGCAAAATACTTTCAAAATCGCCCACTAATCTAGGCTACCTCAAAAAACCAGATGGCTCCTGGACAAACTCTAGCGAGGAGTCTTTAAAATTACTCCTGGATACGCACTTTCCGGGCAATACTACAGTTGCTCCTCAGAATAACTCTTCTTACCTTCCGGTAAAAGTATTGGAGGATGTAATGACAGAGTCCAACATAAAATGGGCTATAAACAGCTTTGACCCGTACAAATCTCCAGGTCCCGACGGGCTTATACCAGCCCAGTTGCAGCACGGGGGGGACCTGGCAGTTTCGTGGATAAAAGTCATTTTCACTAATATCATTGCGTTAGGCCAAATTCCATCTTCTTGGCTTACGTCTAAAGTGGTCTTTATACCCAAGGCGGGTAAAGCATCACATACAGTCCCAAAAGACCTCAGACCCATAAGCTTGTCGTCGTTCCTGTTAAAGACTTTGGAAAGGTTGATCGGTCTATACCTAAGAACGTCGATCGATCCAGGGTTATTATCAGAGTCGCAACACGCTTACTGCAAGGGCAAATCGACGGAAACCGCACTTCATTACGTCACATCTAATATAGAAAAATCTTTGCATAACAAGGAATACACTATTGCTGCCTTCTTGGACATAGAAGGTGCTTTCAACAATATCGACCCCAAGGCAATAACCAATGCACTTCTGTACCTACAAGTAGATGACCGGCTAGTGAGACTAATCAGCCAGCTGCTACTGAGCAGAACGGTGATGTCCTCACTTGGTACATCTTCTCTATGTAGGTACGTAAGTAGGGGTACTCCTCAAGGGGGGGTGCTTTCGCCTCTTCTATGGAACGTAGCTGTCAACATGCTGCTACGTCGCATAGAAGGAGGTGGCTGTAAAGTTGTTGCCTATGCGGACGATGTTGTTATTATGCTGAACGGAAAATTCCCACAATCCCTTTGCGACCGCATGACTGTAAAACTTAGGGAAATGTCACTCTGGGCACTTGAGAATGGTCTAAGTGTTAACCCGGAAAAAACTGAACTTATACTCTTTTCGAGAAAGTATAAGATTCCAAATCTTTCCCCCCCAGAATAAACGATTCCATCTTATCTTTTAGTAATAGTGCAAGATACTTGGGGATTGTACTAGATAAGAAATTGAGCTGGAATCTCAATATCGCAGAGAGAGTGCAAAAAGCGAACACAGCGCTTTTTGCCTGTAAGAGGACCATAGGACTCAAATGGGGTATGTCCCCTCAAGTAGTTAGATGGATTTACACAGCCATAGTAAGACCAATACTTTTATACGGGGTATCTACCTGGTGGCCAGCCCTAAACTTTAAATCTAATCTTAAGGTACTAAACAAAGTACAAAGAACGGCACAACTTTGCATTACAGGTGCCCTAAGAACTACATCTAGTGAAGCGCTCAATGCCATCACTAATATATATCCCATCCTTTTAACGGCAAAAGAAATTGCCACCTCAACAGCCAGGCGCCTCAAGGATGCCAATTGCTGGGGTGTTTCAAGATATGGGCACTCGTCCATCATAAACGAGGACACAAACGTGTCAGGTACAGATTATTGTATACCTTTAGAGTATTCCTCTACGCATTTTACCACCATCATCCCCTCTAGGGAATCGTGGTCGGAAAACCAACCAGGTCAAAGCGACCGCATAAATTTCTTTACAGATGGCTCTAAACTCAACAACCAGGTTGGGGGCGGGGTCTTCTCGGAACAATTGAACGTCCGGCAGTCTTTTCGACTACCGGACCACTGCAGCGTTTTTCAGGCGGAGATCCTAGCCATAAATGAGGCTTTAATCTGCTTACGCAACACCGGCCTGGAAACCGGCGAGATAAATATATATTCCGATAGCCAGGCAGCTATAAAGTCATTGAGAGCGTTGTCTTCAAACTCGCTGACAGTCAACAACTGCCGCCAATCTATCCAAGAGATGGCACAGCAGTTTGTTATAAGCCTCATTTGGGTGCCAGGGCACCAAAATATAACAGGCAACGAAATAGCCGATGAATTAGCCAGACATGGCACGACCATTACCCTCCTCCCGGATAAGGAGGATATCCGTATGCCAATGGCTACTTTTAAGCTATATACAAGGGAAAAATTTAGTTCCCAAGCTCAAAGGATGTGGAACAACACATCCCACTGTAGAATCAGTCGTCAAATATGGCCTAGAATAGACCCCAAACGTTCTGCCAGACTCTGTGAACTTAACCGGTCACAGTGTTCGGCTGTTGTTAGGGCGATCACGGGTCACTGGCTTGTTGGAGCACATGCGACCAGAATGAATGCCCCGAGCAATGACTTCTGCAGAAGTTGCAGAGACGAGGAAGAGGTAGAATCAGTAGAGCACTTCTTCTGCTCCTGTGAAGCTCTATGTAGACGCAGGAAAAAATATCTGGGAAATTATTTCCTCCACAACCTAGAGGAGCTAGGTCCTATTTGTCCGAGAATGATTGCAAGCTATATTGCAGCAACAGGCTGGGACTCCCTTTAAGAATATTTTCTGGAGACGGGTTTTAATTAGAGATTCGCGCGGTATCACAACGGGCCAGTGTAGGCCTAAGTGTGCTGGCTTGTTAAGCCAGCTACCGCTATAATCTAACCTAACCTAACCTACATTTCAAGGAATATCTAAAAGACTTCACATTTCTTTTGAATAACTACTTGTAAATTCTGTATAGGATCTCACTTGTCTAAGGGATTCAACTAGTGGATCTGAAGAGGAAGCTAAGTCCTTTAAGCCAGTTTTCGTGTTTTTCAATAAAATTTTCTCGGCAGCGATGGGAGTCTTGCCACTTTTTTTTTATTTGGGCGTAAATTAGATTAAGTTTGCCTTTTAAGGTATCAAACTTCTCTATATTTCCTTCCTCAACGTCAAGTTCTCTTCTGATGGACGTTTTAGAACTACCTGTAAATACCAAAAGAATTGGCATGATTAATCCTTCTTTTTTCAAATGTCACAGGTATGCTTTATTTTATTGTAAGTAAAAATATAAGCAAACAACTCTAAATTTAGTGGCTGCATCTACTGTGTGTTCTTCTTCTTATACTCGCGTCAGCATATTTTGGAGTTGGGTTTCTGCAATTTTACTGGCCTTACAGCCAAAGTTGGACAAAGGGGGAGATAAATTTTTTAGAGTTTTTTAATAAGAAAAGCATTTATGTTAAAACAAAAAGGGTAGTAGGTTCAGGTAAACGGAAGTATTGAAAAAACCAGAAAAGATACGAAGTCGATTTTTGTTTCTTTTATGTTCAAATTTCATATACCTTTTTATCCAAAACCAAGAAAATAGGGATTGGTTGCATAGTTTTTTTTACAAAACAATCTTAAACATGAACTTTTATTCCAAAAATTTCGATTTTTTTTTATAGTTGAAAATATACTCAACTTTGACCGGCTGTGGCAACTAAACTATTCATCCGAATTGAATAAAATTTTTATTTTCTTGATCCGAATTGGCTAGACACGGCACGACCACTACCCTTCTACCGGATAAGAAGGATATCCGTATGCCGTTTGCCACTTTCAAGTTACAAATAAGGGAAAAATTTAGTTCCCATGCCCAAAGCATGTGGAACAATACTCCCCATTGTAAGCTCAGTCGCCAAATATGGCCAAAAATAGACGCAAAACGCTCCTCCAAGCTTTGCGGACTAAATCGTTCACAGTGCTCGGCGGTTGTCAGAGCGATCACCGGACACTGGCTTGCCGGGGTACATGCAGCCAGACTGAATGTTCCATACAATGATTTTTGCAGAAGCTGCAAAGACGAGGAAGAGGTAGAATCGGTAGAGCACTTCTTCTGTTCCTGCGAAGCTCTATGCAGACGCAGGAAGAAGTATTTGGGAAACTATTTCCTCCACAATCTAGCAGACCTAGAAACCATATGCCCGAGGAAGATTGCTGGCTACATCGCAGCAACAGGCTGGTGCGCCTTCTAAGGGTTGTCAAAGTGGAAAAGGGGTTAAAAGTTATAGATCCGTGAGGTAATACAACGGGCCAGTCTAGGCTTAAGTAAGCTGGCTTTTAAGCCAGCGGCCGCTTCAACCTAACCTAACCTGATCCTTGGGAAGTTCTAAATCAGATGCATGTATTGACTTTTCAAAATGTTTTCATCAAAATTCTGATTTTTGCAACGCTTTTGCGGCTGTTGTGCCACTGTGCGTCGTAGTGACGAGCACAATAGACTTTTCGTGGAAAATGTGGCACAGTCAAGGCGGTACCCGACAATGCGATATACTGTACCCCTTTTGGCGAAAAAATGTGTTTCTGCATACTTTTATACAAGAAAATTGCAAATGCAAAATGTATTATTTGATGCACTACGTTATTTATACCTATGTATAAGTTCCGTAAAGTATCGAAAGTATTACGATTTCGATCAATTTTTATCTTAGGTAATTAAAAAAACTTTTGATTGCCAAAGCTGATGAAATCTGGCCCAACAGTCCCATGGGGGCTATAATAAATTGCCTGAACACTTTAGAGAACTTTCGAATCCCAAATTTGGTTAAAATATCTGCTGTTAAGACTGTTCCGTGTACAAAAGGTACAAAAACGGAAAAGAAGGCGTTCAGCATCATCAATGGCCAAGTACGTCCGTCCACAAAAGCTTCTCAAAGACTGTACTCGTAAGATCAAGAAAGCATGAAAACTAACCAAAAGATGCACCATTCAAAATTTTATATCATACGAAAAGCTAAAACGAATAAATTTTGTTGGTTTTCGTTTTTGCGCACTCCCAATTCCACTTTTTAAGCTCTAGATATCTTTTCGTATTTCCCTCAAAACCTTTTGATTGAAATTAATCACCACTACGCTATTGTTATTATAAGGGAATTTTTTTTTATGCAAGACAAGAACCATTTACGTAAGACATGAACCATGTATGACAAAAATTCTTTTTGTGCAAGTGCATGCAATTTTTTGGATCAATAAATATCTAACTTGAAATTGGTTTAAATATAATCTCAGGATCATCATCATTGTTGGCTCTGCGATCCGTAATGAAGCTTGGCCTTCTGTAGAACACGCTTCTAAGTATTTAGGTCTGTCTCTTGCTATCGTTCTCCAATTTCTGATTAAAATTGCGTTTGCTGTTTCTTTGCCAATTTCGTCATCATTTGGGGTGATCGCATCCGAGACTCATCTACAGGTATCATAACAAAGGTTTTTTGCGGAACGGAGTTGTCAGCACCGAGTCCAACCGCCAATTTGGAGGGCCATCTTCCAGATTTATATAAAAAAATATTTTAAAAATTTTTGTTTTATGATTCCTCTTGCAAAAAAGTATTCGGTTTTAAATCACACAAAAAATTCGTTTTGGTGAAATTGGGAGCAGCAAATATGCGGTTTCAAAGCGAATTTTTTGCGAAGAAGCCATCGTCAACAAAACTGATATGTAGGCTTATGTATATTCAAATTTAAAAGTTATTTTTATTTTGTGGGTATACCACGCTACAGTGCGCCGCAACAGTTTTCTACTGTTTAGCTGCATTATTTTATTACCCATCCGTGGTTAAAAATTTTCTTAAAATTCTATTGGAATTTCGGAACAAAAATTTTGTTTAGCGCATCCTTTGAAATTAAAAAAACCAGCTTATTTCTAAATAATTTTTTTTACTCTATAGGAAATTTTGAACATCTGAAATCGGCTTTGCAGTGTATTTTTAATATGTTATATAATAATTTTCTCTTTGGTACAGCGTATTTTAGAGTCGGGCAGGTACGCTTGCAGCATTCTGAAATTCTTGCGACATTAAGAAAAGTGCAGGGATATTATAGGCTGTAGAAGATTTGGAGTGGGAAGCATGCAGGAGTCGGACCAACTTAGTTTGGTTTTTTAATCAAAAAAGTAGCATAAGTTTCTCTCAAAAAATAAGACATCTGAGTATAAAATTTGCTTGCTCTAGCTCTTATCATCTGCAAGATGAAATTTGCGGCTCTCCGACGTCTCCTTCTCTATGTTATATACATTTTCGATATCTTTTTTATTGCTACATCCACAGGAAAAAGTACAGAGTATAAAAACTAAAATGGTCACTAATATATGCTCAAAAGCAAACTCGAATCACTTTGGAATTTTTGTTTTAAGGCCAAATAAAAAGTTCAGCTAATTGAAAAATAAAAATAAAAAAATAAACCAAAAGACTCAATGATTCAACAAACGCAAGATTAACAAATACTTCAAATTAAGTGCAAAATTGCATAAGCGAATACAGAGTACAATGACTTTAACACGGGGTTTAAAATATAATTACTAATTTATATATATATATATATATATATATATATATAGGTATACATGTGTATGTTGGTATATAACGTATATGATGAACTCTTTATGCAAGATCTTTTAAACTTGGTTTTCTTTGAGTGCATTTTTGTGATTACGCCAGGGCACTGCTGCTGCTGCTGCCGATGGTGATGATGATTGGATAACCCAAAACTCAAAAAGCTCTGGCAGGGAGCTCTACAAACACGATGACAATCGATGGCAATCAGCTGTTGGCTCTTGGTTGTTGGCCCCAACGATTATGTGACTGACTTACTGACTTTTGGTGTCGTTACAAGTAAAACCAAAAAATTAAATAAAATACAAAAATAAAATAAAAAAAAAGCACAAAAGTAGAAAAAAAAATTTCACCGCTTTTTAAGTTTACGACTGCTGCACGTTCAAGGGCCTTACGTAAAACAAATTTTACAATAATGAAACGAACCAAAAAATGTTTAGCCCTTTTGTACCGAAACAAGAAAAAAAAAAAAATAAAATAAAAATCAACGCACACAGCAACAGAAATAAGCAACAACAAACAAAAGATAATAAAAAAATAAAAGTGGAGCGTTTGCACACGAGTCTTCCCAGAGGCGCAGAGGGGGCCTTGAGTTTGGTACTACAGCTCAGCTCCTACTGAAGAATGCGTAGCTGGCTCTGCACAAGATCAACGCACGAGGCAGCACAACTACAAAAAATCAAAATCCAAATCAAATTGATGAATGCTCAAAAGTGATTTAAAATTCAGTATTTTCCATGTTTTGCATAATAAAAATGCCTACCAAATAAATTAAAAAAAAAAAAAAAAAACCAAAAAAATGAAAAAAAATTAATGTAACTGGCGCTTGAATGCCGCAGCTGTTTTTTTTTTTTTTTGTTATTTTATTTATTTTTATTTAATGATGGTTTTTTTTTTTTTTTTTTTTGGTAGATATTGTGACATGCTTTTAGGGTCGCTCTGTCGTTTAGCTCTTTAGGCAATATTTCTACTTTGCATAAGTAGAAATCTTTTATATTTTATTTTATTTGCATTTCGTTGCCATTGCGGTCATTAATTTTATTTATTTTCGTTTTTAAATCAAGAAACTCAAAATTCAAAAATTCAAACTGGTTGACTCGATCCATCGATCGATCGTTTCAACGATCGATTACTCAGTCCAAGTGTTTGCTGTTGTTTGTTGTCTTGTTTTCAGTTTTGGGAGTTGCGCCTGGTGTCAACATTCATAATTTGTCATCGAATGCGTTTGTAATTTGAAATGAATAAGCGTTTTTTGTTTTTGTGTTTTTGTGTTTTTTTTTTTTTTTTTTTTTTTTTTTTTTAATTTTTATACTTTTGAGCCCACTTAAAATTTGGTGATTTTTTTTTGTATTCAGCAGCTTTGCACTTTCTCCAATCAAAATTAAATTAAATAATCTTAGCGGTTTGATGTGTTGTTAATTGATTTATCTTTATCTTAACTAAAGCAAGTGGCCAGCTTTCTGTACACTGCTTCATTAAGTAGAAGAACGACAAATAAGACCGCCTGAACTTATTCTTAGCAGTGTACGATAACGATTCGATTTTTTGAATATCGAATATTTCGTGACGTTTATTTTAAAATCAAAAATTTTGGCATCGATACTGCATATTCAAAGTCGATATTTTAATATTCGATACTAATCTCGGTTACAAATAAAATTGTATTTTGCAGCAGCAAAGTCTTCCAAGTTTCCAAGTTTTAATTGGATTTTACAAACTTAAAAAACTTTACCCTACACAAAATGAGATAAAGTCGAACTTCCCTATAACGAAATTCTCGTTAACAAATTTTTCTCCCACTGATTTGGTTCATTTAATCTCCCTATAACGATTTCCTAAAATGCGAATTTCTATTATATAATAACATATTTTTTAGCAATACGTTGATTTTATTTTTATTTAAGTATTTAAACTATGTTTCATAACAAAAATAAAAATATAAAAAAATGTATGGTGCGTTCAAGAACAAAGTTCCTTCTGCTTATCCTTTTTCGAGACAAATAACACAGGTCAACATGGTTTAGTTGCTCGAAAGCTAAAGTTCATTTCTGAAGTAATTTGCTGAGTAGAATCTGAATCCGGGGCCAGAATTGGCCCATCACGTCAGGATTTTGAGATATTTGAGGTTATGTACCCGAAAAAATTTACTGATTTTTATACCCTGTACCTATAGGTACAAAGGGTATACTAGATTTGTGCAATGTATGTAACGGACAGAAGGAGGCGTGGCAGACCCCAAGTCCTTTATACCAAAATGCTTATCATAACCTCGGGTAGCGATTGAGCCATGTCCGTCCGTCCGTCTGTCCGTCTGTCCGTCCGTATGAACGCCTAGATCTCGGAGACTATAAGAGCTAGAGACACGGAACTTTTCCTGCTGGTGCGCATATTTCCTAAGCAGATGAAGTTTGTTGAATCATGTCAATATCTTTCCCCGTTCCCCCGAGGTTTTTAGCCACACCGTTTAATATTTTCATTTGAAATTTAACAGAGCGATGCGTTGTGGATACATGCATCTATGTGTAAAAAATGAACAAAATCGGACAAATACAACAGAAGTTATAGTCAAAAATGTGCAAATTTCACCTCCCCTTGCCAATAAACTGCGTCAATATTTGACTCTACGCAATTATGGTTACAAGTGACCTAGAATCACAATTAAGTAAGCTCATTCATGTGGCTCTAATGAACAAATCCATATCCAAATTTTATCGATGCGGTCCCCCCACCCCCCGCAATCGATTTACCGTGTTTTCTCCCACACCCCTTAACATATCAACTTGAAACATACCCAATATAATTAAAATAGCTTCTTTGACGTAACTTTCATCAAAATCGGTACAAATTTAGGGAACTTATAAAAAAAAAATAAGTTCCAATTGGAAAGTTCTTAGATGGAATATGCAGGAAAAATTTTTTTGACACAAAAGGTACAGGGTATTTCACTGTCGGGCACCGCCTCGACTGTACCACATTTTTTTTTTAAATAAACGTTAACTGACTTAAAAATATATATAACGAATTTTTTATATAACGAACAAATATTAGAATATTAGGCTTAGATCGCCACTTCATTTGGGAAATGAATTTAATCAACTGCAATCAGTAGTCGAGAGTACAGGGTATATACTAGTCGGGACATGCCCAATACTTAACATCTAATTTTTATTATTTTATAGATCCTGGCTTTTTCAAGATGCTCCTCGAATTATACAGTCGGAAGAAAACTATGCACTTTTATGGTGGTATCTGAATAGTTTTTTTTTGGACCGAAGCTCAGTAACTTGTGATAGAAAAATCGTCATCTAAGGAAATGTGGTAGGCCGTGATTTTATGCGTGAAAAGAAGAATGCAATAATTGTGGTATAAAAACTAAAGTCGGCTCGAGTTCTAGAGTCAATATTTAGTATTTATATGGTAATTTTTTCAACTACTAATATTTTTCATATAATTTTTTATATAGGTAATATATAATTTACTGATTTTTATACATATATAGTTATTTTATACATACATATATAGTTGATAATTTGTTTTTAATAATTTTTTTTTAATAATTTCTTTTTAAATATTCTTACAAACAACTTAAAAAAAATGTTTTTTTGTTTAGCTTCTAAAATTGATTATTGCAAATAAATTTTTTTTCGCGCTTTTAATTTTTTAGAGTATTCCAAAAACTTGTAGAACGCAAAATTCTCTATAAAATGGATAGTGTTCTAAATTTTTTTTTTTTAATAACCGATTATTATGAGCGTTGACCTTGAATGTGTTGAAACGAGCTCATTATAATAATTTGTACTTTCAATATCTGTCATAAAATTGCAAAACGAACATATCCATGACAAATTAAAATTTATTATCATTCTATTCCAAGGAGTTATGCTTATTTGTCACTTTTACAAAGTACTGTCCACTATGGTGATAAAAAGTCTAAAGAATCGGAAATCGAAGCTAATTTTAGTATTTATTTTTTTATTTTATTTAAATTTTGTATTACAATATTTTGAAAACTATTATTTACCTATATACTTTTTAATAATAAATATTTTTCAAAAAATAAGAAATGAAACATATTTTTTTTTATAATCGCATTGTAAATAAATACTTTGTAAATAATTTTAAATTCTTAAATTTTAAATGAACCATACAATATTTGTCTTACAAAAAAAAAAAGGAAGAACTTTGTTCTTGCAGCTGGTTCCAAAACAGCACCCTATATTATATTTATAAGCCACAGACTTAGTCTTTTATAACTTGAACTGCAATGGAATCGTCAACGTAGATACTCAAACTTATTATAACAATTAGAAAACATAATTTTGACTTAAATTTGGAATTATAAAAAAATCGGTTTTGAATATTATTTTTTTTTGTTATGACAATTACAAATTTTATGAATATAAGAAAGATAATGCCCCAATATTATTTTCTACCAGTCTATTTAATTGCAGTTTACCACATCGATGTATAGTATTTTTATTTTCAGTATTTTTCTTTTTTTCGAGAAAACTTTTGAGATGTTTGGCGTATTTCATCTATAAGATCTATAAGGCATTTTTGAGTCTGTGTTGCTCTATCTAGGTTGCTTAGATACCAAAGGCAACTCCAATGTTCCTCTGAGACTAAGATTGGTATCTTTGGACTTGTTAAAGTTTGAAGGAACTTTCTTTTAAATAAAATTTAAAGTATTTTATGCCTAGCTCAATAATATCTCATTAGATCATAACAGTAGTGCATATAATTAGAATCGCAATATTTATTAAAATCCTGTTTTAAGATATCCTCGCATATAATAAAAAAAAACTGTTTTAAATACTACCTACCTGGTTAAAAATAAAGTGCCACAGTAATACAATATAATTGGATTTTAAGGGTGTTTTTTTAAGAGTTTGTCCTCTTTCTTAAAGTTCAGCTGCTCGGCGTTACTTGGAAATTTTTGTGGCTGGGTTATGAATATACAAGGTGGCGCAAAAGAAATCACCCTATTGGAAGATGCTCTCATTTTTGTAAATGGCCGCCAATATCAAATCTGTTTTGACATTTGTGGACTAGACAGATACAGAATACAAGTGAATAAGCCATGGAGCGATACACTCCCCAAGAACGCGGAATAATTGTGTCTATTTTTTTTGCGTAACAATTCGTCTGTGGTGTTGGCGCAGCGCGAATTCCGTCGCCGATTTCCCGGCCGTCTGACACCAACTGCGCAAACACTGCGCCGTTTAGCCCGTTCTGAGGAGGACGTCGAAGTGAGCCCCGAAACATCGACCAGACGACGTGCCACGCAATTGGGCCTCAGCCGGCGGTCCCTGCAACGAATTTTGGTGAAAGATTTGAACATGTTCCCCTACAAAGTTCAGTCCGTGCATCAGCTGCTGCCTGCCGACCGCCAAACGCGCGTAACTTATGCCCAAGCTATCCTCAATCTCGATACCGAAGTGGACGATTTTTCGACCAAAATCATAATGAGCGATGAGGCTCATTTTCACCTCAGCGGGTACGTGAACAAGCAAAATTATCGCTTCTGGGGAACCGAAAATCCGCGAGTGATGCACGAGGAGCCATTACACCCGCTCAAAGTGACTGCGTGGTGCGCTGTTCACGCTGGAGGAGTCATCGGGCCATTTTTTTTCGAGAACGCCGCGGGTCAAACGACAACAGTGGACGGTACGCGCTATAGGGCAATGTTGACCGAGTTTTTTCTGCCCGAACTGGACGAATTAGGACTGGTGGACATGTGGTTCCAACAGGACGGAGCAACAGCACACACAGCACGAGCCACAACCGACATTCTGAAGGCCGCGTTTCCGGGTCGCTTAATTTCGCGTTTTGGCGATTGGCACTGGCCCGCCAGATCGCCCGATTTAACGGTCCCGGACTTCTTTTTAGGGGGTTTTTTGAAGTCCCGTGTTTACATCAACAAGCCTGAGACCTTGGAAGCCCTCAAGGAAAATATCCGACACGAATGCGAGAATTTATCGCCCGAAACTCTCGCCGTAGTGATGGTAAATGCCATAAAACGAGCCCGTATGGCAATCAATTGTGACGGCGCCCATTTGTCCGATATCATCTTCTCAACTTAACACAATTAATTCTAAAGGTCTAAATAAACATAATCAAAAAACAGAATCGAAGTTTTTCATTTAGAAAAAAAATAAGAGCCAAACAACATCGGATGACTTCTTTTGCGCCACCTTGTAGATTTGACTAAAATCAGCAAAACAATAAATAATAAGATTACTTTCAAAAAGTATTCTCGCTGAAATATTAACAAAGCGAAGTAAAGTTGTCCCAACATGGTATCTGCTTAATAACCCTTAATAATAAATTTCAGGTCATAATTCTGTTCAAAAGAAAGCAACAAAGCTTTTAAAGTAAATCCAACCAAATATGCAGCTTACCTAATTTGAAAAGCTATAAAATAAAAGAAACCTTTAAAAATGGATACAGAGGATCATATGGATTATGTAGGTATGCTTTATTTACAGCCTTTTTGTAAATGGGTCAAACTCTAATTTGATTTATGATTTCCTTGCGAACGTTATACGGTTTTTTTTTTTTTTTTGGCACTTTCTACATGTGGCACAAAAAAATGTTGCCACTCATTTTGAATGGGGAATTTTATGGGAATTTCTGCCAGCTGCGTACTAATTAAGCTACACTAGGGATGAGCCTCAACTGGCCTGGATAGCCCTTATATCCGCAAACAATAAGTAGAGCAACATCGCTTATCGGATTTCGGTCCAGACATTATAAAACAAAATGCAAAAGGCGGTAGTAATCAGACCAGAAAGTTTCCTAAAACTACAATTAAGAAAAGTTTTAATCAGTCTAAGCGTTGTCCGACAAAGCAATACACTGCATTTATTTTTAAAAATTAATATATTATGCAAAAAAATAGTTTTTGAACACTTTATTTGAGCCTTTTCTTGAAGGCGCGGAAAAATATAAAATTTTTTTTTTATTATTTACATTATAAAAGATGGCGTACGGTAAAGTCGGGCGCGGACGACTTTGGGATACCCTGTACCACTGCTTGCAATCAAATCCGGTAAATTGCTTAAGAACACCAAAAGACATTTGATTGCCAAATTAGATTATGATACCTTCATAAACAACCAAAAACAGACGAATTTTTAATCAAAAACTTTTTTTCGACCGATCGGCCCTATGGGAGCTATATGATATAGTCAACCGATTTTGATCAAATTTGGTACAGTGTTGAACATCTCCAAAAAACTTCTGAATGCCAAATTTGGTTACAATATCTTCACAAACAAATGAAACACAACCAATTTTGTACAAAAAGCGTTTTTTTCGACCGATCGATCCTATGGGAGCTATATGATATAGTCAAACGATTTTGATCAAATTTGGTACAGTGCTTGGGAACTCTAAAAAACTTCTTAATGCCAAATGTGGTTACGGTATGTTCACAAATAAACGAAACACAACGAATTTTGTAAAAAACACGATTTTTTGACCGATTGGTCCTATGGGAGCTATATGATATAGTCAACCGATTTTGATCAAATTTGGTACAGTGCTTGGGAACTCTAAAAAACTCCTTAACGCCAAATTTGGTTACAATATCTTCACAAACAAACGAAACACAACGAATTTTGTACATAAAACAAATTTTCGACCGATTGGTCCTATGGGAGCTATATGATATAGTCAACCGATTTTGATAAAATTTGGTACAGTGCTGGGGGTTTCTAAAAAACTTCCGATTGCCAAATTTGGTTATGATATCTTCATAAGAAAACGAATTATCCATCTAAAACTTTTGCTTTTTTTCGAGGTCCTCTGAAACACCCCTATGGGAGCTATATCATGTAGTCCCGATATCAAAAAAATAAAATAAACTTGTCTCCTATGGATAAATAACGGATCTTATCTGAAAGTTTGGTTGCTCTAGCTCTTACCATCTCTGAGATCTAGGCGTTCATACGGACAGACGGACAGACGGTCAGACGGACAGACGGACAGACGGACATGGGTATATCGACTTCTGTAGTCACTCTGATCATACTTTAGGTAACTTTGGGGGGTCTCCGACTTCTCCTTCTGTACGTTACATACATTTTCGGCTTGCACAAACACAATATACCCTTTGTACCATACGGTACAGGGTATAAATAGTACGCAAATTTTTTTTAAAATTAATATAGTAAAAAAACTATTTTTTAGAACACTTTTTTATTCGTTTGAGTTTGTCGTCAATCTTTTTTAAATATTTTGAGTCTTTTTGCCTTTATTAGGTTTAAATTTGATTATTTTAATTGCATCTTTTTCACTTTAAAGGTTTTTTTTTTTAAATTTTAAAATAATCCAAGAAATTAAAAAATCAATATACTATTGGCCATTGTCTTCGTTTTTTTTTTGGCAGGGCCTTGATAAAGCTTGAATTTGATTCTTTGATATTAATTTTAAATATCTTTTATTATTTTTTTTTTTTTAATTTTAAAATAGTCTCAAAAATCGAACTTAAAAAAATGAATATATGCATTATAAAAAATTGTTTTTGGCAATTTTTTTCTTTTCTTAGCCAGGCGTTCAAAATTTAAAATTTTTGAAGCTTGAATTTGATGCTCATGTTTAATAATTTTGAGTAATATTTGATAGCTTTTTTTTATTATTTAAATTGTGAAATAGACCAAAAAATTAAATTTTTTAAAATAATATAATTTAAAAACTAGTTTTGAGAACACTTTCTCATTCGTTTGAATTTGTTGTCGTGCTTTTTTGAGACAGGCTACCAAAATTAAATTTTTTTTTTGAAATTGAAATAGTCGATTAAATGAAAATTTTTAAAATTAATGTGCTATAAAAACTATTCAAGTGTCATCGTTCTTTTTTTTTTAGTCTTGCCTTGACTAAGTGCGAACTAAATTTTTTTATGCAGATTTTCAGTAATCCTTGAAATATTTTTTTAAATTTTAAATATTCCAAAAAATTTTAATTTTAATAAATAATATGCATATTGTATTAGGCTATTGTCTTCGTTTCATTTTTTTTTTGCCTCTTTTTGAGTTTTTTTCCTTGATTAAGTACAAATTTTATGTTTTAACGATAACTTTTATTTAAATAGTAAAAAAATCGTGCTTTTGTGTAGGAATGTAGGAATAATAATATTATAAAGGAATATGAAACTAAACAAAAGACGAGGGTTGTTGAAATTCAAGGCAAATATTTATATGAATGGAATTTCAAGGCTTCACTAAATCTTTGAGCCATTTATTTATTATATATAGGGTCACTTTTTTAGGCTATGAAAATTCTAAGGAAATAATAATATAAATCTTCATATGACGAAAGGTTTGGGATCTGTAGGCTACATTACTTTTTTGAGCCAGTTGTGATAGTTCTTCCGAGTGCTTTCTAAAAAACCGTCTAAAAATCGTTAAAAATCTTAGTGGAAGTTATTATGAACTTGCCTTTTTGCTTTGCTTGGAAACTTTTGTGTTTTTATTTTGCTCTAAAATAGTTGGTCTGCCCCGAACACGATGAATTGTATTTGAAATTGGGAATCTGATTTGTTTTTTAGATGTGCAAAAGTCTATACATTGAAAAAAAAAAAATCAAGGATTTCGAGCTTATTTCGAATTTTGAGCGTTTTGTCTACAAATGAGAATTCGCGGTGTCAAAAGCTCTCTAAAAGCGTTTTTTTTTTTTATTTTATTATTGAGTGTGAAATTCTAATTTCAGAATAATTTTTTGTTGGCAGAAATTCTTAAGTAGAAAATATTTCGAATAATTTTAGGAACAATTGCGATTGAATGAATGTAGGGAGCTTATAAGACAAAAATTTTTAATTTGAATATTTTTGGAATGATTTTAAAAAAATGTGCTCATGCTCTCGAAGAGCTTTTTGTGCAGAGAATGAAACATTCTTAAAAAAACTAGAAATCTTTATAAATAGAAATAAATAAATAAAATTCCATCTAACTCTGTAATTTTTAATGGCTAGCTTTAAGCAAAACTCATATTATAAAAATAAAGCAAATTGTTAAACTTAAAACAGAGCAAGAAAATCTTGTTTTGAGCAAATTCAAACTTTAATTAAGATCGGCTCTTTTTTTGAGTGTAATTTATAGCGAAGAGTATCTTATATTAAATTTAATATTTGAAAAAGATATTCAATTTTTTACAGCATATTGTTACATAACTTTTATATTGACTCAATTGAGCTGCGTTCATATGAACTTATGAACTTAGTTAAGAACTTATGGCTTACCACGCCTCTTTCTACCACTCTCTCTCTCTCTCTCTGCCGCTCTGACTGTTACAAACATGGCATAAATCTTAGTGTATCCTTGACCCTATGCTGGATACAGGGTATAAACAAACAAAAGGAAGCGCAGGCGTCTTAAATTGAAAATCTTATCACAGTGCATGCCAATGGCTTGCAACCCCATAAATCTGGCCGAACTGAGTTGACTTGAATTGACTTGACTTGACTTGGTCTGGCCTGGCCTGGCTTGGCTTGAGTTGGCTCGGTTTAACTTGGCTTGGTCTACGGTCTACGGTCTACGGGCCCACAAAGCACAAGTTGAATAAACTTTGCAAAGAGTGTGGATAAAAATTAAGCGCTTGAATTATCGTTTTGAAGGCCATTTTTATGAATTGAGTGAGCAACGAACGAGGCTAGAGGCATGCGCAATAGCTGGCCAAGTCGAGCCAACCCAAACCCAAGCTCAAGCTATGCCAACCAGGCCAAGCCAGGCCAGGCCAGGCCAGCCCAAGCCGAGTCGAGCCGAGCCGAGCAAAGCTAGTTGACGCCAACGCATGAGCGTGTGTATAAACGCAGCTCACTTCAGTTCAGTTCGGTTCGGTTCAGCTGAGCTGAGCTCAGCTCAGTTGAGTTTAGTTCAGCTCAGCTCAATTTGAATTGACTGCGACTCTTGGCTTGGCTCAAAGTATGCAGCACAAAAGTTCAATAAACTAAAAAAGTGTCTTTTAAAACAGGTAAAAAAAAAAAAAAAAACAGAGCTGAGCATAGCTGAGCTGAGCAGAGCAGATCAGCGCCATGAGCAGAGCTGAGCCAAGCCGGGTCGTATATGTTTTTTTTTTTTTTTTATACTAAATAAAAACAAAAAAAAAAAACATACGTTGCTGCAGCGCCTTCAAGTGTAAAGCAAAATGCAGTTCTTGCCAAGCAAGCTACAGATCGAACAAGCCAAGCCAAGCCAAGCTGAACCAAGCCAAGTCAAGTCACAGCAATCCAAGCCACAGAATCCGGTGCGTATGAGTGATGGTTGAAAATGCGGTTGCCCATTGGCAACTGACAGCAGCAGCAGTTGGCTTTGCATTGAGTCAATGACTTTTCTGTTGGCCATCGTGCACCTGCCACCCCAACCATTCCTACTAATCAACATATGGTTACTCATCATCATCATCATCATCATCATCATCATCTTATCAGACAACGCAACCGCGCCCTCTTCTACGCCCTCAACAATTTGCGTAATGCAAATTTTGAAAGTATTTCCTGTTTGCTAACCAACTTGTTGCGGAACTTAAACTTCCTGCACAGGATTCCCACTCACTTGCACACTTCGTGCAGCCCAAAATCTACGCTTGATTGCCCCATCTGGTGGCAAGTAAATCTTTCCCGCGCGCCGCCTAACCCATACCCATAATCATATCAATAAAACTTTCTCGGGCTTTTCGTTGGTTTTATTTTTATTTTTAAAGAATCTTGGTGAAGTTGTCTTTGTTGTTGTTGTAGCTCTGCTGACACTAATTAGCCGCCATTTGGTTAAAGGTTTTTGAACTTTAGCTTTCGTTTTTTTGACCAGCTGATACGTTTTGATTTGATTCTATGGGGGGAACTGCTTTTACTTTACCATCATGCTCACAGCTGAGAGTTCTATACAAGTTTTTATGGAGACGCATGCAACAATACGCTTAGCTTAAAAAAAAAGATACGTTTGGTATAATTTGTTATTAGGAGTGTTATGCCAAGCATGGGCATTCTTTCGAAGAAAAAACCAAGAATTTTTAACTGAATAATTGCTCTCATTGGTTTTTTGTTTTACTCAAATTTCTATAGCAATTCGAATTTTCCTTCTTAGATTTGGTTCAATTTTAAAACACTTCTGACTTTTTTATAATACCTTTGATATAAGAAATCTTAAATTTTTAAAACAATTCATTTTCAATTATATCGTACTTATGATAATATTAACTTCAATTATGTTTTAATTATATTTATATTAAAGTGAACCCAAACATGCAGAAACTTGCTTGCGCCATCTGGCGGCCAAAAATAAATGAAAGAAAACTTACATCTTAAGGCTTTAAAAAAGATGCTCAAGATGTCTAGGAACTGCCAAATATTTGCTTATAATTGGAATGCATAGCCGGTGCAATATGGGATATCCCAAATGGGATTTTTTTTCTTATATGATTTTGTCATTCCGTGCGAAATTTTTTTGCATTCTGCGTATAGGCCTTAAGACATGAACTATTTGTGCGAGACATAAGGTAGGAAAGGTAAGGAAGGTATAATTCAGAAAAAAAAATAAATCAAAATATTTATCAATAAATATCTAACTTGAAATTTACATAAACATTATCTAAGAATATCAAAGAATATTTTAAAAAAAATTTAATTTTCAATTTTGTGCACTTTTGAACCTATTTTGAAAATTCGATTTTATTTCAACCGTATTAAAGTATCAAACCACATAAAAAACTTGTTTTTGTGAAATCGGGCGCAGCAAACATGTGGTTTCAAAACAAATCCGAGTAAATTATTCGAAATAAATATTCAAATAAAATATTCGGATTCGTTTTTCGAACCACGGCCGAATAACTAATAAATTTTACGTTTTCAAAGATCAAGCTTTAAATATTATGGAGACTAAATTTTATATTTACTTTTTTTTAACTTGGTAACCTATAATAATACCAAATAAGTACAATCGATCATTTGGATTCTTTGAGAAAACTAATTTTGAGGAAATTTATTTTCCAAATTTTTTAAATTTTTAAATTATTTTGTTATATATAATATATAAAAATGGCTTACATGTGGAATTTTAAAGAAACTGTTTTTCTGAGTGTGGAATTTGAAAATTTAATGCGAAAAAATTTATAAAAGCTTCTTTAGCTAAGAAAACAATATATGTTATATATCTTGGTTATTAGGTTAAAGCCAAGACTTTAAGATAAATTTGATCATATACAATACTATGAAGTACAAATTTTTAAATAATTTTTTAACGTGCACAACGTTTTTTTTTTGATTGATTTTATATTTTTATAATTATAGGTATATATTTATATATTTGTAACATTTGCCTCTTTAAAGATATTGATGGGTTTCTTCGTAAATGAGAGGTGTTGTCGATATTAAAGCATGCTCAGCTGTTGCCCATGATTTTCTCTTCTTTGGGTTATCGTAACGGGCTCATTTTTCATCACCAGCATATATAATCTATTCTTGGTAAGAACCCAATTTCCTCGGCTTCGATTTATTTTCAACGTTTTAAAACGATGTGAAATCGCTTGTAGAGTCACTTTTAATACAAGTTCAAGTTTTTCGTACTTTTGGGTCGCATTTTTTTGTAATTATTTATTAAGAAGAAATAATATTTTAAAAACTGTATATTTATATATAATATAAATCCAAAAATGAACACATTTATAACGTTCTTTATTCGTAAAAGAATTTCATTTTACATTAAAAAAGATACCCATTTGAAACTTTTGCAGAGATACACAGATCAGCCTAGAAATGTTCAGTCTTTAAAGAATTGTAGATCCACCATAAAAAGATACCCATCTGAAACATTGCATAGTTACACTAACCCCATTTCTTATAAGTTACCAATTAAATAATGTGAGCCTTATAAAGAAAGAAGTGTTGACGTAAACAATTCTGCAAACCAATTGCCAACAAAGCTTTCCAAAATGATGCAGAGCCAAATGTGTACAGGATATGCCTCGGATACCAGCATAAATGCTGTTGCCCTAGGAATAATAGAAGTTTGGATAAAAACTTAAAAAAATATATAGAATATATATCGGTGATATTATGGGAGGGGGCCCACTTTTCCACCAAACTTCTCCGATTTTGATGATTTTTACATATTTGGTAGAGCTACTAGCCGTATAGTCAACACATCAAATTTTATAGCAAAATCCCGATTATTTATCGAGTTATAGATAACTAAAAATTGAGTTTTTCATTTTTAGACTATTCTTTGACCAGCCATATCTTCTAAACGAATAAAGATATTGACGCGATTTTTTTTTTATGCTAAATAAAATATTAAATTTAAAAAAAAATGATTTTCGGAGATCGGAGAAGTTTGGAGGAAAAGTGGCCCGCTTTACTTACTTTCGCCGACATACATTTTGGAACTCTTCGTTAATATTATATTCAAGAATCTTTGGCGTTACCAGCCACTCTTATACCCAAATAATAGATTTTTTTTTTTTGATTGTTACTAGTCCTTATTGGCTTTCATAGTATGTAATACGTATGTCCAAAATGTTTGTAGTTTGCATTCAGGAAATCTCATTGTTCCAACATTTTTAGCTATAGCTTTCGTTAAGTTAGTACTTAAAGAAATTAATTGCCGCTGCTGCATACCTTGGCCTACTAAAAACTCTCTTCTTCGACTAGAAGTACTCGTATACTAGGTTGGCCTATAAAACTGAAAGCTTTACGACATATTTTTTTATGGCATAGAGTAGCAATTACTTTACTCTAGAGAACTTATTACACACAAATGGCCTATAAGAAAAGTTGCAGGCCTCTGTAAGCTTTTGAATATGCTTTCATATTCAAATTTTCAGTTTTCAAAAAAAAAAAAAAAAATATACAGCTAAAAAGTGAAGCGAGAGTTGCGATCCATAATAATGACGATGACGACAACAATGATGATGATGATGATGATGATGACGACGGCATTTGTAGGTGATGAAGCGCATAGCTTTCTAATTGATGTGTTGGCCAAGATCGCGGCTGACCAGCTGTTGAGGTGCCCAAGACATTAGAAGTTTGAGCGCCGTAGCCCGCCCCTTGACTTCTATGTGGCTTTACGTCGACGTCAACGCAATTGGCAAAAGTGAGCAGCGACTGCGCTGTTGGCGGTAACTTGGCTTTGAGCCATCTTTTGAGTTCGTTGACCGCAGAGTTTTTGAAGTTTATTGCTCAGCTGCTCAGCTTGGCTCAGCTGCTTAGCTATTCAATGAGGTTTTTGAGCGGCTCAGCTGCTTGGCGGCGACCGCTTTCAATATGCCAAATATGCAACCAGGAACGATGCGTAGAGCACCATATGGTGACGCCAGCGTCGACAGCGACGTCAGCAGCGGTCGCGCATAACGAACGCATTGACTTTTAGAAAACGTGATCCAAGCAAAGTGTGAAACGTTTAAACGTTTTATTTATTTATGTATTTTATTTTATTATAATTGTTTTTTTGTTTTTTGTTTTTGTTTTAATGGCTCTCGCTCTCTCAACAGTTTGTTGCTCCAAGCTATAACAGCTGTTTGTCAGCTGTTCTAAGCTGCTTCCGCTTGTGCTGCGCGTTCGTTGGTTAAGTAAACTTTTTAAGCCGTCCAAAAAAAAAAAAAAGAAAAAGAAAAACAAAATAAATTTCACGCTTTTTAAGATCAATGCACGATAACGTTGCGTTATTATTAAAAATAAATAAAAAAGTATATAGTATGTATGTATATAATAAATAAACAATCTTCGCCAGCTTCAGCAGCGCCAGTTGCTTTGATTGGCTGCTATTTTTAGCCCGGCGCTTAGATATTTTTGGCACGCTTCCGGTGCGCTCTTCCAAGCACACAAGTTCTCATATCAACGACCTTTTTGGGCGCTTCCTCCTCTGCCAGCTGCTGTTCCTCCTCACTTTAAGCAGCCAGTTGTTTGTATATATTGTGCGCGTGTGCGTGTGTGTGTGTGTGTGTTTTTGCTGCTTTTTTTTTTTTTTTTTTTTTTGGCTGTGACTTCGTCGGACACAGGGGTTGACAAACTTTTGGAGTCGTTTGCGCGATCAGCTGTTTAACGTGACTTGGTTGTTGTTGCGGTTTTTGCTTATTATGTAATACAGATGTATACGTTGCGCCGGCATCGTTATTTATTTTTTTTTTATACAAAAATATTTATATATATATATTTTTTTATTTAAGTTTATTGACTTTACTGTTTAATTTGGATGATGTTGCTGCCGACGCTGACGTCGACGTTGCCTACTGATGAAAGTTTATTAAAGATTTCGACCCTCTTCCAGCCGGCCGGCTATGCTTGACCATGCAGACGGCCACTGACGCTGTCGCTGCCTCTGCCGCTGCCGCAGTCGCTGACGTTGCGACGTTGCGACGTTGCTAAACGTGAAAGTTACCCAAGAAATATATTAAGACAGCCAAAAAAAAAACCAAAAAAAAAAAAAACAAAATCCAACAACAACTTCCAAATTCAATGGAATACATATAAAGTTTATTGACTTTTGATCCCAACGCATTATTGTTGGGGTGGGTAATGGTTGTGCTGTTGTTGCTGTGTCGCTGCTTTTGTTGTATCTTTTAAGTAGCTTTTCTTCCGATACGTAACGGTATCGACAGGAAGTAACACCAGTCTCCATTGATGTTGTTGTTGTTGTTGTTGCTGTAGCGACAGAGGCACATCATTATTCCTTAAGGCTTATTTTTATTATACATTATTTTTCTTATAAATTTGCAAGCAATTTGTGACCTGTCTTAATTGTTAAGCTGTTATAACTGCGGTTTTTTATTTCTTTTAAGCCTTGTTCAAAATATCTTGGCTTTGCTTCCTTAAACAGTTTCTCTGATATTGCTGCTTATATGAGTTCCATAACTAAACTAGGCTAAACTTCTGAGATCCTTAATTGTGCAATGTTTTATCTTTTAGCTTGCAAAATTAATCTTTTTCGATAAAAGGTTTAAGTTACCTTGGATTACATTAAAAAAAAATCAACGCAATTATGACGAAGATCTATAATCTTTTTAAATAATTTTTGAACATTTTTTGCACCAATTTCTACACTCAGAAAAAGTTTCTAAGCTTATTTTCAAATTTTCTCAAAACTCTGAAATTTTAGCGAAATTTCAATTTTCTTTAAATTAATCTTGAATTTACATAAAATTTCAGAGTTTTGAAAAAATTTACATTTTCCTTAATTAATCTTAGCATTTAGACTCAACACTTTCGTTACAACCTCGAAATGCTCTTTGCGACCACTTCTTCTTCTTCAAACCAACGCTCCTGAAATAAGTATTTTACTCTCAATATTATGACCTAGTCCCTTTGATTTTATTTCCGATGTTGACTTAAAATATTTATTTTAAGTTTGCCAGAAATAAGTTCACATATAATTTTGGTTTCGAAATTTACTGCCTTTACTTTTGCTGGGCCCAAATTGTTATAATTAATCTTAATCTTGTACCTTCGATGTCTTTGAATTATTCGGACTATCAAAACTCGAACTAAAAAAATTCAGAATTAAAATCTCAAAATGCTCAAAGTTTTGATAAGCATTAAATTGTCCAAAATATTTCTATATACAAAAAGTCTATAAATTAAAAGATGGCGTACGTTAAAGTCGAGCAGGCACCCTGTACCACATCACATTGTACTCAAGTTCAGTATAATGCTTAAGTAACCCAAATAAAACTTTAGATTGCTAAATTTGGTTTTCATATCTTTATAAAAAACGAAATAATGAATTTGATGAAAAAATATTTTTTTAACCGATCGGTCCTATGAGGGCTTTAAGAAATAGTCAACCGATTTTGATAACATTTTTAACAATGCTTGGGTACTTTTAAAAACTTACGAGCGCCAAATATGCTTGGTACCTTTACTTGTATGATAAAAAATAAAACTTAGAAAATTGCTATGGAATTTGTAAATAATAATTTGTTGTTGCTATTTGGTCAAAAGGAATAGTTAAGATGCTCAAGTAGTCCACCATTTGGCGGGCAAACAAAGGCTTTGGAACGTTTTCTTTTACAGTAAAAATTTAGAAAAAAAATAAATGATTAAAAACTTCGACAGCCAAAATTTTTAGATTAATCTAATATAAATTTTAAATTTTGTTTGAAAAAAATGTTGAAAATTGTTGAAAATTAAAACTTGAGACTTCGAGCTTCATTCAGATTTAAATTAAATATTTTATGCTCTTCATCGAAACAGTTTTTCACTACTAAGTAAGTTTAAGTTTTATTTATAGATATATCAGATATTTTAATAGTTTATCTAAACTAATTGTACTTAGAAACTAAGTTAGAAAGTTTTAATAATACGAATTAACATATGAGCATTTCCATTTTAGCGTGACGTTACACTTGTACGACAAATTATGACAAAAAAAAGCTCGGTTTTTGAGATTTTTATAATTTTATAGAAATTTTAGTAAAAGAAATATGATGCAAGGAAAAATACGGCGTATATTGGCGTGACGTTACAAAAAATTTGTCGGTTTACGAAATTGCATATTGGTATGAGACTTTTTTGAATAATTTTTGCGAATTTTTTGTTATTAGTTAGTTATTTTCATTAGCTTCAGAATCTGGCGTGACATTACTCAAATTTGCATTTCTATTTTAGTAATAACTTAATTTTTTAAATATTTTACTTAAGAAAAATATAAATTTTGGCTTCAACATGAATATATCTTTTTATTGGGCAAATCTGACCATAATATGAACGTTTGGCCCATTTTGCAAACATGATTGTTAGAAAAGTTTAAACTCTTTAATTCAATAACTTTTGAGTATTGTTCATTGATAGCTTTAACTTTTCTATGGTAGACCTTTCCGTGGGAATGCCTGTGTAAGTATAATATTTCTGGTTCTAGTAGTACTTGTTGGGCGCTCAAGAATTTAAGGACAAGGTTCCGCTTTCTAAAGTCACACTTCCTTGATGATTTATCTCAGCTCTCTGAACAGGACCACTTGAGTGGGGAAGAGTGGTGACAGGCCTATTCTTGGCCTATGTGAGTTGGCCTTACCTAACCTAGTAGTAATGCGAATTTTTATTTAGTATCTCTTCGAACTTATGATATTATTATTTTTTTAAAGATATTGTATTTGTAAGAATTTGCATCAAGGTAATTAATACCAATCTAACGTTAATCTCTAATAAGATTTTATTGCTGGACAGCTAATTCGCTTTTTATTTTTTAAAGCATCTTAAATATTTGTCGCACTTAAACACAACAAGTTCTTAGCCATTGAAGTCTTTCGTTATGCGCGTTGGTTGGGTAATGAAAAGATTTTCGATTATCGAAGGGAAAATACCATTACACTTACAATTACAATTACAATGACCATTAAATCATTTGTCATTGCCTTGGGGCTCTCTCTTTCTCATACACACACACACACACACACACACACACAGACACACACACAGTTGGCTCCCATGCGTAAAAGTTCTTGAGCTTGTTGCGTCGTCAACGCTGTGGGAGTGAGATGGCCGCATACACACACACACACACACACACATACACACTCGCTAACTTACTACAACAGCTTTGTAGCTTTCTGGTTTGGTTGCTCTGCTGGCTGCTGGCTGCTGGTAGCAGCTGTCAGCTTCTTGGCACTCACTCACTCATGCACACACATACACACGCAGGCAGGCAGGCAGGCAGGCAGGCAAACACGTACGCTCGATTTGCCGTCGTCGTCGCACTTTTGCATTTGTATATGTAGGTCTACGTCCGATTTTACTTTCACTTTTAAAGGTTTACGAACTTTTCTGTTTACAAGTCAACGTTGCTGCCGCAGTGGCAGTCGACGTCGGCTTTGCTGCTTACTGCTTGTTGTTGTTATTGTTGCGTACATTTCAAATGCTTGGCACACACACGCACACAGGCGCATAAGCACACTGGGCCGCAGCCAGCAAGCCAGTCGTTGTCCAGCTCTCTCTCTCTCTCTGACAGCTGCTAGTGTACGCTATGTACGCTCTTCTCTTTGCAGCTCTTTTATGTTAAGCGCTGCATGCATTTCATTGCGAATTCCATTGTATGTGATGCACTGTACAGCAACAGTTTTTGATGCCAGCAGGCTCCCTACTACTCCTTGTTGTTGTTGTTGTTGCTGCTATTATTATTGCTGCTGCTGATGCTGCCGCTGCTGCAGTTGTTGTTGTGAGTCATGTACGTATACGCGATATTTTAGCTGCAGTCGCCTTGTCGTGTGCAGCACATAAGGAAGTCGCGGCGCGTCGTGTCTGCCAAACTTCCTTGACATTGAAGCAGCACAACAACAGCAACAACAACAAGGGCAGCCATATTTGTTGTTTTTTATTGTTATTGTAAATTGTAAACTGTCAGGATTGGGCGGCAAAAGCAATTGCCATTGCACTCGCACCCGTTGTTGTTGTTGTTGCTCGGAAGTGGCAGCAACATGTGCGCTCGTCTGTGTATGTGTGTGTGTGTGTGTGTGTTGCTATTGCTGGTTTTTAGTCGGTCGGTCATTGACCGACCGTCGGCTGAGACGCATTGACGCCGCTGCCATTGGCATGGCCGTTGACGCTGCCAAAGTTGCCGCAGACGCAGCCGCGACGCCAGCGTTGCTGCAGTTGCCAATATCCTGCCGCCTAACTAACTTGGCATGCCAAAAAGGAGAGAGAGAGAGACATGGGAAGAACGCGTAAGATGGAGAGAGAGAGAGAGAGAGAGAGAGAGCAAGCGAGTGAGGGAGAGCGCGTCGCGCGTAAGCGTAAGCTAGAGAGAGAGCTTGATATGCAAGCCAACAGATAAGAAGTAGTGCGGTGAGCTTACGAAGACAACTGCGCTGCTGCTGATGACGACAACGTTAGCCGCTAGCTTTGCCGCAGCGGCGGCGTCTACCCAACTCGTTGGACAAGTTGACGGCCTACATGAGTCGCTGCCGCAGCCGCAGCAGCTGCGTTGTGCATTGGAATTGGAGGCTTGTGCGTTTGCGCAAAAGTCAATGAACTCTGGCCACGGCAGCGACGACTACGGCGCTTGATCTGCTTGCCACCGTGGGGGCGGTGTCTTTGTGTGCGTGTGTGTGTGTATCTGTGTATTGGTTGATGTGTAACTGTATGGCGTGCAGCTTGCAATTCGCACTAACAGACAAACATTCGCATTTGGGAATGTAGGTAAGCCACTTGCGGAGCCAAGCTCCAGCTCCAGCTCCAGCTTCGGCTTTTGCCCGGGTTTGGGTTTTTGTCTCTAACCTTTTTGCAATAGACACAGACAACACAGCAAGGCGATAATGATTCTAACAATAATGATTATGATGACGCCGATAGTATGGTAGTGGCATTAGGCAACAAGAGAGGCGACTGCTGCTGCTGCTCTCGCTGCTGCTGCGACGTCACTGCCAACACTTGGCCACAGCCGCCACCAGTGCATTGATCTCGCCATTGAGCGTATGATACACACAGCCTTTGTGTGTGTGTGTGTGTGTGTGTGTGCGAGTGTGTTGCATGACACAATGTCGTTGGCACAGTGACCGGAAAACAGATTGACTTAATGACTGACTTTTCAAAATCAATGCTGTCACAATTAGAATGCAAACTCTCTCTCTCCCTCGTGCTCTCTCTGTTTTTAATTCGTTTATAAGTGGTCTAATCTCGTGATAACATATTACGATGCAACAACAAAATTAATATGCTTATAAATATCTACCAGAAATTTTTATAGCTGATATTTTTGGGTATTATTATGAGGATTGTTGCTGTTTAAGCCAGTTTAGAGTTTAGAGAGAGGAAAAACGAAACTGCAGCGCTTTTTGGCCACAATCCGGATCTTTGCGCAATATTCCAATGCCCAATTAGCAAACTTATGGCGTTGTCTACGCTCGCCCAGAGTCAATTCTTGTGTCAAATTAACAGATATAAGCCCATATCCAAATACAAAATATCGCTATTGCGGCTGCTTTCTTTAGTTCATTGTCTGGTTCGTGGCTTAAGCTCCAAGAGAGTTTTTGACTGTGGTCAATGTTGGGCTTTTTAGCCATAGTGGCACTATGTGGAATTTATCAAATCGGCGCACAATTGCACTTTAATCCATATCACGATAAGTATCTTATAAACGTAGTAACTCTAGCACGATCTTACTGAGGGGGTGTGTAGTTGGCTAACGGCCTGACCACTTTATTACGGTACATTGAGCCATAGCCTACGGTTTTAGGCCAAGTAGCTGTGCCCGACCAGATGGACGTCAAGCGGTCAACGACCGACCAAAGTTGCTGTTGACAAAAAAAAAAAAAAAATACAAAAAAACAAGCATACATGTGACAAGCAACCAGTTGAACATGCTCAACATCGACCCACTGAACCAACTTGTCATTTGACCATGTCGCTAAGTTGCAACAACAACAACAATTACAAATATTTTGTGGCAAGTCCTGAAAGCCAATCGATTGATCCTAGCCTAATGTGTCAAATGATTGAGTGTAGTTTGAGATAACCTTTATTAGATTAACTAAAAAAGAGAGCTGGAAAGTTATCAGCTATCGACAAGTTGGCTAAAATTGCCAGCTATAGGGTTTCAAGGATAATGGGATCGAAAAAAGTAATTCGATTCAAACTGGCAACAGACATTAGGAAGTTTCAAACTGAATTTAGTAAAATTTGGATGGATAACGAAAAAAGTAAGATAAAAATAAAACGCGATATTCCATTGGGGCAAAGGGAGCCAATATAAAAAATATGGCGAAAGTTAAAGTCGGGGACGACTGACTTTGAGAAACCCTCAACCATCACATCAAGAGTATCTGTATATATGTACCAAAACACTTGATCTGACTAAGCACATAAGGTGTGGTTATCCAAGCTAGTCTCTTCTGACCATATTGGAGTTAACCTTGCAAAATCTTCAGCGTCTCCTTCTCTATGTTACATACATAGGCAAAAACTTAATATACCCCAAACCAGCAGAGTTTAAAACTAAATGAAAATAAATAGAAGAATTCCGAATTCTGGACAATTTTGATTTTTTGGCGATTGTCTTCGATATTTAGGATCCGATTATAATTTATAATAATAATCGAAAGATTGTTTTGTAACGAAGTTCCTCAACAAGTGAAATAAAATAATGGAAAAATCGTCGTAAAGATTTGTACGAAAATATTTTTGGTTGCTTAGTATTTTTTAAAATTTGTCAATGTTTTCTTAAATTTTTAAAATTTTCGATTTCTTTTGCGGGTTACGATCTTAATAGTTATAATCTGAATATCATTTTGCCTTGTCAGTCATTCGAGGATGGCAAAAAATTGTAAAGATTCATCTTTTAGTTTTATAACTTTTACTAGCTTTTCAAATCGCCCTTTTGCATGAAGAAAATAAGCCATAGAAACTTTGTTCCTAAAGGGGTCTACGCAGAATGCAAAAAAATTTCGCACGGAATGACAAAACCAAATAAAAAAAAAAACCCATTTGGTATATTCCCATGCAAAAAAATTTCGCTTTTGGGATATCCATTTTGTCATTCCGTGCTAAATTTTTTTGCATTCTGCGTATAGGCCTTAACAAAACAAATATTTGAGGCTGGATGGGAGCTAGCCTTCACATATAAGCAGGAAGCTTCCAAGCGCAGTTGTCAATATCAATTTCTTTAGATCTTTTTCTGCTTCTCTAACTTAATATTAAGGGTATATTAAGTTAAGTTAAAGGGCATGAAAGAATTTCGGAATCCAGCAGCAGTAACGAAAATCGCAGGAACTTTGGGTACATCAAAAATTCCTACCAATTTATTTTGATCAAGCTTGGCGCGTCTCCGTTTGCTGCTTCTCTAACTGAATGTACCCTTATTTCATATTATAGGGCATAAAAGAATTTCGGAATCCAGCAGCAGTAACGAAAATCGCAAGAGCTTCGGGCACATAAAAGATTCCTCCCATTTTGAACGTTTTCAAATTCTTTAAAGTTCCGCTCAATGCGCAAATTTTTATGATTTCCGTGGGATTCACATGTTCAGTTCATCTCTAACTCTTCGTATTTTGCCAGGTCATCAATATATTTCCATAGATTTGTTTATCTTTAGGAATTTCGCTTTTAAGGTGCTATAACATGGTAATGCAGTCAAAAGACACACAGACCGCAGACTTCAAAGTGTCGACCTCCAACACGAGAATGCATGGAACACAGCTTTTGGCCAAATTGATGTCAATTACTTTGCGAAAGTAGCTAAAACGAGCAGAAATTATAAAAAATAATAAAATAACGAATGCTGTGTATCTGTACGCACAGACACACACACACGCAGCTACACACAGATACAGCTATACACACACACACACGCACACATACAGAATTATTGCTGTTGCAAGTTGGCGACTTTCTGTTGAGGAGACCCCGGTTCCCAACCTCTTATTGCTGCTCTTACCCTCTCTCTCTCTCCCTCTCTGTATGTAGTATATGCATATCCCACACCTTCCGTTTTCCCCCTCTCAGCTGCCAAACAAGTGTCTGCGTTGTTGTTGTTGTTTTGTTTTTTGTTGCAATTAAATTTGGCCTCAAAAAGTTTGTTTGTTTGTATGTGTGTGTGTGTGTGTGTGTGCATTTCGAAGCATCAATTTGCCACAAGGTGAAAATGCAAGAGACGACGTTGTGTACTTCATCTGCTATGCGGCATGCTTTCTCAGTCCCAAAACTTCTCTCAGTTAATGTCGGGTCACGATTGTCTTTAGCACAATTCTGCGGGTCAACTAGATGTGGCGCATTTGATGTGCATGCAACATTGTTGCCATTTAAATTAAGGATTGTCTCTTGGCTTTGACCCAGCAAATTTTATATATTATACGTAGGCTGCTTTCAAAATATTATCCACTTCGAAGCTGGTACCTAAAAGCTACAATAAGCTTTTTGAATGTTCTTTAGCCTCTGCTGCTGCCGGAAAACTTTAATCTCGAAAAAGATGTGACAAGTCGGATGACCCATACTGAAAAAAAAGATTTTGGGTCATAAATTTGTGAACAAATAATCACGAAAGCTTTTTTTGTTGTGCTTTTAAGAATGCCATTCTTGAATTAAGTTTATTGAAAATAAGCCCGAAAAAACTTTAAAAGTTAATTTAGTTTATTTTACATTTGAAATAATATCGTATTAAAATTAGTAATCCTCAAACTAAAATCGTGATCAAAAATTTTATATCGAATTTTGAAAAATCTTGAAACAACCACCACAGATTTTCAGCCGTCTTGAAATTTTGGTGGCTCAAGAAATAAATTGTATTTATTTTTTTTTATTTTAATTTCAACAAATTAAATCTAGTATTTAATGCTAAATTTAATCGGCCGTGCTTCAACATTTTATTCGGATTCGTTTTGAAATCGAATATTTGGTGCTCCCAATTTCACCAAAACGAATTTTTTATGTGGTTTGAAACCGAATCTTTTATTGCAAGTGGAATTAAAACAAATTGCCAAAATAGGTTGAAAAGTGTACGCATGTTAAACCGAAATAGCCTTTTAAATATTCTTTGATATTCTTTGATTCTATTTATGCCAATTTCTAGTTAAATAGTTATTGATTAATATTCTTAATTATTTTTTTTCTGAATCAACCCAAAAAATTAACAACTCAAACCGAATTTTTATATGGTCCATATCTTGTATAAAAAAAAAGAGCATATCTTGCTTAAATAGTTCATATCTTGCATAAAAAAAATTCCCTTGTAATAGGATAGCATAGCACGGGAAATTCGGATTTGAGAGCACGCAAAAACGAATCCGAATAAAATAGCTCGTTTTGTATTTTTCGTTTTCCGGAATACTTTAAATTACTTTAATTAATTTAATGAGCACTAGCTACTGGGGCCTTTGACTAGATGTTAAATTATAATTTAATATTTTTTACGCAATATTATTTTTAGAATTGCGACAATCCTAATTTAAGAATTCTTTATTTAATATAAAGAGATTTTGGTGTAATTTTAAGCTACAAAATTTCATATTGCTAAAAGTTTTAATTTTATAATATTCTTATTTTAATTAAAGACTTCAATATTATTTAAAAAATTTAACAAAATATCAAATTAAAGAATGCTGAAAATTGAAATTTCATTTTAATTTTTTCATTCTTATTAAGTTTTTATTTGAATAGTTTAGTCATGTTTTGAAATTTTTTTTCTTTACTCTTATATATTTGTTGTTTTTTATATTTTTGCTTTAAAAAGAATTATTGTTTATATTATCGCAATTCTGCGTCTTTTTGAAATTTTAATCTTATTAATAATTAAATATTCATTAAGAATTATGATCTTGTTTAAAGCATTTTTGATCTTACCTTTAGAATTAAAGTCAAAAAAGCAAAAATCAGAATTTAAGATGGGCAATTTTTGGGATGTTTGTCAATTTACGGAAAACAAATTCTCTCCACTTTTGAAAGTTTATATTATTTTTATTAAGTAGAAAAATTCTTCAGTTGGTTTTTGAATTTTTTTCCACAATCTTATATATTATAATCCTATCATTGTAAATTTGAAGTCATATAATATTATAATTAAGTAGAAAAGGTAATTAAAACCTGAACTCTTAAAGTTAGTATATTAGAATTCACGTACACTCTAAATATTGTAAATAAAAACCGTGAAATAAATTGAATTGAAATATTATTTTTATTTGATTTTGTATGGTTTTTAATACACATATGTAAATAAGCTAGATGCAAAGTTCTGAGAAGTTTTAGATCAAAATAAATAATGCAAATTTTTGTTGCAAGTCTAATTTCATACTATAAGATATTTTCCATTTGGGATTTTTTTTTTTATATGAAGTATTGTCATTCCGTGCGAAAATTTTCGAACTGCGTATGGTCCTTTAAACTCTATTATATTTTAAAAATTATTTCTCAGTTGTAGAGATAGAATGAAAAGCTAGCTTCAAGCGAATTGTGAACTAAACTAAACTAACTAAGAATTTTATTGCTGTATCTTTAACTAGTTGTGAATTATAAGCACAATAAGTTAACTTCCATCAAAAGCTTAACATAAGCTATATTTATCGAGGTGTGTACACAATTCATCAAAAGCTGCTATTTGAAACCGATAAGGTACAAAAATAATTAATAAATAAAATAATAAACTTATTTTAAAATAATTTAATTTTTTTTAATTTAGAATTAATTTTATATGACAATTATATAAATAATTAATTTTATTACTGGATATTTGCTATTTTGGATGAATCGGTGGAAAATACTTCGAAAGTGAATTAAAAAAAAAATATTTTTTAAAACGGAACAAATTTTTTTTTTTTAACATATCAGTAGTTTAAATACGTTAAGAAAAAAGTGAAATACACGCTTTTTTTTATGTTAAGTAAAATATAATGCATCGAATTTATAAAGTGAAATTTAAAAAATATATATATATTAATTATTTTGGCGTTGGAGGAATAAATTTTGTTCCTCAACCAGCTCCATCGTTTGCACATTTTTGCATAAAGCTATTTTTATGGCCAATTTTCGATAAATACAAAGCTATAAACGAGTTCTAATAAGTATAATGCTCATTCCTTTGGCCATAACTTTAAATTTATATTGAAGCAATTAAGTGTCGAGTCGACCCAAAATAAATTATGACGGTGCACAATAAATAAAGGTCGCAAAAATTTTTGCATAAAATTTGAACAGGAACAGATGAAACAGTTCTTTTTGTTGTTGTTATTGTTGTCCTTGACTCAAATTCATTTCTAAAAATTACAATAAGTGTATTGGTTAAATTCGCTACAGTCCGAATATTTTATACAGTATAATTTTGGCACTGTAAACTGACCTAGGAAAAGTTGAGCATTTGTTGGTTCTGTTGGGTTACATTTATTTTCAAGTTCCATGTATTGGCATCAAATTGGTTTCTGTGTTATTTATTTATTTCCACAGAAAGGTTGAACATAGCTGAAAAACTAAAAGTTTAATAAATATATGCTCTAAGAAAAACATGTTCAAAAATTATTAAATTAAAGAGTTAAAAGCTTTCCCCTCAACTAAGAGTGCAAGATGCAAGAAACATGTCTACAAAACTAACTAAAAAAAATATTTTTTGGCTCTACAATTTAAAAGACATGTTTTGTTGTCTATTCTCCTTAAATTACAAATAAAATAATCTCAATGTTTTTCGAGAGCGCTTCCCTGAGAGAGAAGATTGAATGCAGAAAATTCCTATCCAGAAGAAGCAGCTTACGATCTATACTGACGGCTCGAAATCGGAAGAAGGCTTTCGACAAAGCTTTCATGCCTTCTTCCCAATAGGTCAAGATAAACGCGGTTTGGCTAGACTGATGGACACCTTGTTTTATTCAACAGCCAGGCTGCTATCAATGCATAAAAACGATAAGCGATACCCCCTAACATTCAATCACTCTCTGCTGGGTACCGGGGCAGTCCCGTGTACCTGGTAACGAGAGGGCGGACGGGTGTGGAACGCCTTGCAGTTACGCATTTAAATATACCCCTTCGAGACGTTATATCTGAAAATAGTGAGATGATACTCAGAATTCAGGTATACAGAGAATAGAACACTACGTCTGGTTATCACATCTCTCAAGCACTCTGACCAGGGTATTATCCCAAACGAATATATGAATATCTGCGATTTGACAAGGACAGGACCAGCAGATGATGGCAGAAGATTTAACGGGGCACCGCACCATAGGCCAAATTGCTAAGAGGATACATGTTTCCCATCAAGTCTTCTGTCGCAACTGCGAAGATGAGGGGAAAACGTACCCAACTTCTAGAAAAACGCTTCTTCGAAAATCTGGGCACTTTTCTTGAGTCCTCAAAATGGAATGCCCGACAGCTTTATCACTCAATCTTTCAAGCACCCAGGCTAGAGTGCCCAATAACAAAAAAATGCCGCCTGACGTACTTCTGTCACGCTCGCTCTTTAGCGCGAAATTCTAAAAATTTTTTCTCACTCTATCGCCATCTTGTTTTTTTAATTCGTTTTAGGACCTTAATTACAAAAAAAAAAACAATAAGTGAAAGTGAAAAACTTCTGGTCTACGGTGTTAGACGTAACATAATTTTACACCAATTTAGTATACCCCTTATCTTTTGGGTACAGCACACAAAAAGGGTCAAAACATCCGCTGTAAATTATGAGGATGGCAAGTGTTTAAGCGCTCGTTAAAAAGCGTTATCTATGCTAAGGAGGCTTCCAAGCATACACACACACACACACACCCACACCCACACACACACGCATACACCCAGAGCATACATAGTTCCACAGGACTAAAAAATTGATTGCTTGTGTGCCAGGGTAACTGAAGCCTAGCAAGCAGGAACCATAGCTAAAAAGTAACAAAATGTCATGTGACAATAAATTTCATAAAATTTTAAAAGGTACGTGAAGTTTATGCCAAGCATTTAAGTCAGGAACACTTTTAGGACGAGGGGCTAGCATCTAATAAAAAAAAAAAAAAAATGTATTGTTTGGGAGCAGAGTTGGTGGGAAAACAATAAAAATGTTTTATTAATGCTTGGTGGGTCTGCTGTCTCGCTTGTTGGACGCTGCTGGAACAACCTTGACGGAGTTCCAAGCACATGGGCAATTTGCATATTCATGTGCCGTATAATTAGAAAAGGCATTCAACTTGTTTCATCATCAGCAGCAGGAACACTTAGGATGCACATGTATCTTTCGAGGCATGCCAAGCAATTCCATTTCATTCATGGTATAACTTGTAAACATTTTTCGCTGAAATTTTGTAGTAAACTATGTAACTTGAAATCTCTCAATCTATCCTGGAGTGAACTCAGAGTCCTTGCACAAAACCAGGTCCGCTGGCGAAGAGGACTTGTTGATGCCCTATGCACCAAATAGGAGTTAAAGGAACATGTACATATATATATGTAACCAATGTAACCTTTTTAAAGAGCTTTACAATTTTAATGAAATGCTCTTTAAGCATTTCGGTCTGTATAAAAGAGAGAAAATAAGAAATTTGCTCTCAATAATAGAAATTTACGACATCACTAGGCGAATTGCCGGAGGGAAAACACCAGCCTCCAGGCCGATTAGAAGCAGTGACGGCAGACTCTTAATTAATGTAGAAGAACAATTAATACGCTGGAAGGAACACTTCTGCAATATACTTAACATTCAGAGAGATGGGATCCAACCAACGTGTGAAAATAACATATTACCCTTGCCAATTAGGACAACGCCACCCAGCAGAAGGGAAATTGTCGCGGCCATAAAGGCGCTCAAAAACAACAAGGCTGCAGGCGCTGACTCTATTCCTGCAGAAGTATTGAAAGCAGACCCGCTGGCAGATGTCTGGAACAATGAGGTGTTCCCATATGATTGGATGCAAGGCAACATTGTAAAACTTCAAAAAAAAGGGTGATGCCACGAATTGCAATAACTGGAGAGGAATTACGATTCTATGTGCCGTTTTAAAAGTACTTATGAAAATCATCTTGGAGCGCATGATTGAGCATGTCGATAAAATACTACGTAACGAGCAAGCTGGATTCCGACCGGGACGGTCCTGCATTGACCAAATAAATGTCCTACGAATAATCATTGAGCAATCAGTAGAAATGCAATCGCCGTTATACCTATTATTTGTTGATTATGAAAAAGCATTCGACTCCATTGACAGAGAATGCATTTGGACTGAACTCAAAAACATCGGAACACCTGAAAAATTATATCCTTGATAAAACGCAGCTATGTCCAGACTAGAACCATTCACAACAATTTCGGGAGTAAGGCAAGGCTGCCTACTGTCGCCAATTATATTTCTCATAGTCATTGATGCAGTTACTAGGCGTGCAACGCTGGACAAACCAAGGGGTATCATATGGAACCCACTGGACCTTGCAGCAAGACTGGAATCACTCGACTATGCAGATGACAAGTGCGAACTCTCGCATAGACATGTTGACATGCAAAAAAAGCTACAGGATCTATCACTCGAATCAGCAAAGGTTGGTCTGCTTATCAACGTGACCAAAACAAAAGAAATGATAATCAATGCGACGTCAGAAGAGCCCTTAAAGTTATACGACCGACAAATTGAAAGAGTCGGTGAATTTCAATATTTGGGAAGCGCAATAACATCTAGCGGAGGCACAATGACCGATGTAACGGCAAGAATTAAAAAATCAATCGGTGCTTTTACACGACTAAACAAGATCTGGTCATCGAATTGTTATAGTATCCGAACCAAAATCTCGATCTTTAAATCTTGTGTCTTGTCCGTACTCCTTAATGGCTGCGAAACATGGTTTGTAACAGAACAAGTACAGCAGAAAATACGCAGCTATGTCAATCGTTGTCTTCGTAAGATTTTACAAATGTTCTGGCCCAACCGAATATCAAATGAAGAACTGTGGTCCAGAACTGGTATGCTGGACGTCAATATAGAAATTCGAAGAAGGAAGCTCGGCTGGATCGGCCATACATTGCGAAAACCACCGAACGACATCACATATATATCCTTGCAATACAACCCGCAAGGCAATAGACGAAGAGGCCGCCCGAGACGATTTGTCCTGAACGAGATCAACACCAGCGTGGAACGTGGCAGCAGGCGATATACTAATATCATCGAGCTCAGGGAAACCGCTCTACGAAGAAGACAATGGAGACTACTTGTGAATAGCCTATGCCCAACATAGAGGCAGTTTGGAATCTTTCGACGCCAAACAAGGCTTAATAATAATAATAATAATAGAAATTCGCTCTTGATGTAGACTGCATTCGATGGCATTCGGCTATAGAAGAAGTTTCTTGGCCAAAACCTTCTTTTATTGAGCATAGGTAGGCAATTTTTTTTTAATTAAATATTATTATTTTTATCTGTTTATTAGGATTTGAAGTCTTCTGCTATAAGCTACGAGTAAAGTAAAAAGTTAGCTAGATGTCTTTAGTGAGCCATATCTCACAACAAATATCTCACATCGTGTCGCACCATACCGCGATTTAAAGGTGATATTACGCTTAAAAAAGGATCTTGGTCAGTTGTTTGTTAAAGCCACTTTTGTGCTACAGTGTTTTAAAATGAATGTAAAAAAAAAAAAACAGAAAATCGATATATTCTTCAGTACCAGTACGACCAAGGTGAAGAGGCGGAACAGGCGGCCAAAAAATGTTGTGCTGTTTCGAATACAATAGCAAAGCTGTGGTTCCAACTATTCCGTTCTGGTAATAAGAACGTCGAAGATATATCACGCTCATTTCGATAAAATCCTGGAAATCATTGAGTCTAACCGGCATGTGAGCACTTATTCCATTGCCCAGGAACTGAAGATTAGCTATAAAATGGTTTCGAACAATTTTCATAAGGCTGGTCTCAAGAATAAGCGTGTTGTATGGGTGCCACACAAATTGACGCAAAAGAACCCTTCGGACCGAATTGATGCTTGCGATTTTTTGCTAAAACGTAAGGAATCGAACCATTTTTGTAGCCACATACGAAAACAACAGTCGAAAAAGATCATGGTTCAATCGCGGTGAGTCGGCTCAAACGAATGCCAAGTCCGGATTAACGGCCAAGAAGGTTTTGCTGGGATTGGAAGGGAATCATTCACTGTGAACTGCTCACTCACTCAATTCGAACCTCAAACCAGATTGAAGCAAGCCATCGATCAGAAGTGATATTGGCCAGATTTGGCCAATAGAAAGGGTGTTGTATTCCATTAAGACAACGCCAGGCCGCACACATCTTTAATGACGCATCAGAAGCTCCGAGAATACGGATGGGATGTGCTAAGCATTTGCAAAATTTTCTTGATGGTAAAAAAACGGTCTCAAGAGAGGCTTGTGAAAATATGCTGGTTAGATTTTTTGCCGATCAGGACGAGGAAGAAGTTATTCGGGGAATTAACAAATTGAAATGGACAAAAGTTATCGAATAAAACGGAACATATTTGATCTAAATCGGATAATCCTAACTGCATTAATTTTTTACTTTTTCTAATATTATCTACTAATTAAAATTAATTCTATTATTAAGCATTCAACCAAATGCCCTTTAAGACCCATAGACATAAAAAAATCCCAAATGGGATTTTTTTTATATATGAAGTTTTGTCATTCTGTGCGAAATTTGTCGAACTGCGTATGGGCCTTTACTAAAAATCATTATTCCGATTTTTAGAATAGATCTATTTAAACGGTCTAGCTGGTATTGGAAACTGCCCCCAACGATTTTTAAAAGCTAATGATGCAGATCGATTCATAGCTAAAAAAAAAAAACGATAATAGGACACTACGTGCAATTGTCACATCTCTCGAGCAATCTGGCCAAGATACAAAACAAAGCAAGCATCCGATATCTAGCGGTTCAATAAAAAACCACCAGAACTTGAATGGTAAGACTCCTAAGAGAGTACGCTTCCCTCTTTGGTTATAGCTGTGGAGATGAGAAGGAGAAGGATCTGCTGCAGGAAAACTCTCCCAGTATCTGGGAACACAGTTTCTGCCCGTATCTCCAGAAATTGGCTTAGCAAAACAAGCGATTAAGCCGTATAAGACACCAAACTTTACCAAGATCTCTCTATATGTCTCATTCCATTCGCTTTACTTACCATTCCTTTCATTTTCGTATGCTCCTTTATACGGCAACACAGGCTAAACGGTCTCTGGATGATCCCAGCCAGAGCCTAGCTAGCCTTAATATAAGGAGTTCATACAGTAGCTGTAATTGTAAGCTTGTTGAAAAACTCAGCTCTTAGTTTTCAGCGTAGTACATATGTAACATCAGTTAATACATTGTAAGCATCATATGTACTATTAGTACATAGGCCTAGTTGCATTTACATGAGTTGTGCCTTGTATAGCAAATAATAGTCGCCATTGCCAGTGAATGTTTGATATTTGTCAACTTATATAAATCGCGACATTTGTCTACGTTGGCGTTGACGTCGACGTCGACGACAACAACGACAGCGACGCTGACAGCGATAGTCAAACCAACGCCAACGCCAAAGTTTTGTATTGAGTTAGAGGCAGAGTGTGCTTCCCCCTGGCTCAGGGCTACAAGTGCATAAATTGAACCGACTGACTCGATGATGTTTTTATTTATTATTCAAGTGTCACATTAAAATTGAATATCTGTCGGACTGTTCGTAATTGAATTGTCAATCGATTGACATTGTAAAATGTAGTTTGTAATTTGCAATGGCTCCGTCGCAATTCATGTAAAATAGAAATTATTCAGATGATTGGATACCTGATTTAACAGTCACATATGTCTCAATACGAGAATACTACGATTAATTGGATTACTAAGTATCAAGCTGCGTTTGCATTGAGATGTCAGCTAATCGAATCCTGGCATTATCCAATGCCTAGACCAAGGCTCAATACTTAAATTTATTAACATACTTACAAGGGCAGGGTGAAAAGTAATCGACCTGGTCAAAACAAAACGTTGCCAACTATTATGTTTGAAATTTTTACCCTGTAGCTAAGGGGTTATGTTAGATTTGTGCGCTGTATGTGACGGGCAGAAAGAGGCGTCACAGATTGTTGGTCTGTCTATGAACATCTTGATTTGCGAGATAATGCAAAATTGTGTAAGTTTGTGACTATATAGGGTCAGCAAATTCGGTAACAAAAAAAAAGCTACATTGACTTTTTGTCACAATCCTCGTAGATACTCTTCAAAAATAAAAATTTTCAAATCTTAATATAATTTTTGTCCAAAAAAAATGATGCTATAGGATAATGCTTACCAGCAGCTTGAAAAAATGATACAGGATAACCCACTGTCAGGCATAGACACGACTGTCTCACACTTCTTATTCACTACCCGCCTATTAGCTACTATCGTCTATAATCGCCGACTCCTCCATGTCCGCCTGGAGGCCTAGATGTCGCAGACTTTATACGTAAATCGTGACCAAAATCTTAAATTTTGAATTTGGAAAAATCTTAAAACCTGATTTTTATAGCTCATAATTTCTAGCATATGAAGACTAGCAACAATTTTCAAGATAAAAATAAAACTGAAATAAATATGAAATCGTGACCAAAATCTTAAATTCGGACTTTGAAAATCTTGAAACCAGATGAAGACTACTTTTGAGACCAAAAATTCTTAGCCCCTTCAGTCACTTAATTTAGCCGATAGAGATAAAAATCTAAAAACATGTATATTACCCAATTTCGGGTCGCTGAGTACGAATTTGGAACGTTTTCTACGGTGGGGTGGCTCCTGTTGTGGGGCTTCAACTGTTGTTCAATAAGTTGGACAATGTGACACTGGTTACCATACTTTTTTGTTTCACATTTAATTATTTCTAAAGGGGGTCTACGCAGTTCGAAATATTTCGCACGGAATGACAAAACTTCATATAAAAAAAAAAGTCCCAACTGGGATATCCCAATAGGGATATCTGCTCTGCAATTGCCCACTTGGTGTCCAGGTACCCAAAGCAGCTTAATGGTGAAGAAATTTGTAGCATCTAGTAAAATCTCATAACATTCCATCACTGTTTTGGATGTGAGCCTTACTGTTTGTAGAGCTTTTAATTCAGCCTGACTGTCAGAACAGATCTGAATCTCCCTTTCTCTTAATACACGCTACTTAATGATAAGAATACTCTCCATTATAGCTATTACTTCTTCTTGGAAAATACAACAATGGAAGGATTCGTTAATGCCCAACGGTTCCGAATAGACAGCCCTTCCCACCTGATCATTAAGGTTAAATCCGTCCGTAAAAAAATGGTAATCTTGCTGTTACAGTCTAGTATACCACTGTCCCAATCTTCACGGGATGGCAAGCTTACACTGAACGGTTTGTGTAGAGATAACTCCATTGAGTTAGAAGAGTCAGTGGTTTTGGGAATTTGCGGAAATTGACCCAGAATAGTCGAGTCTCCTCTAGAACTAAAGGCTAGATTTGAAGATTCTCTTAACGTTTAATGCTTTTGTTGATAGGTAATATGTAAAATGTTAAAGAACAACATTTTTCCGATACATAAAATAGACCATATAGAATCAAAATTAATGAATAATCAGCGAAGCGAATCACCGTACACGGTAAGCAATAACGCAACTCTCTCACAAACATCTAGGAGAGACAATGCGCGCTTGCATCTAAGAAGCTTAACCTTATCATACTGAAAACATTACTGGTCCTTCTATGAGTTTGTTTGTCTATTGTTTAGGCATATGCATATTTTGCATGAAATCGTGTACGGTAATTAATAACGCAAGACAATGTGGGCTTGCGTCAAAGCATCTTAACCGTATCATGCTGGACACATTGCACTGGCCCTGCTGCGAGCTCACTGTATCTTGTACTGAGTTATTGTTTAGGCATAAACATATTTCGTAGACTCTAATGAGAGGTAAAGCTAGAATTACAAATTACAAAATTAATTAAGAATCGGTGAAGCGAATTATCTACCGTATACAGCAAGCAATAACGCAACTCTCCGACGTGGCCAAATCCTTAGTGCCATTTGGCAAGAGGCGCTAGACGTCTTTTGAAGTGATGATGGCAGCTACAAAAGGCAAGCATAGTGGACAATAAAGATTAAGACGGTAACTCCTGTATTGTTATTATACACTGTACCGTATGGTACAAAGGGTAGGTATATTAAGTTTGTGCAAGCCCAAAATGTATGTAATATACAGAAGGAGACGTCGGAGACCCCCAAAAGTTACCTAAAGTATGATCAGAGTGACTAGAGAAGTCGATATACCCATGTCCGTCTGTCCGTCTGTCTGTATGAACGCCTAGATCTCAGAGATGGTAAGAGCTAGAGCAACCAAACTTTCAGATAAGATCCCTTATTAATCCATAGGAGACAAGTTTATTTTATTTTTTTGATATCGGGACTACATTATATATAGCACCTCGAAAAAAAGCAAAAGTTTTAGATGGATAATTCGTTTGTTTATGAAGATATCGTAACCAAATTTGGCACTCAATCGTTTTTTAGAGTTCCCAAGCTAATTTTATTAAAATCGGTTGACTATATCATATAGCTCCCATGGGACCAATCGGTCAAAAAAACCTTTTTTCTACAAAATTCGTTGTGTTTCGTTTGATTGTGAAGATATTGTAACCAAATTTGGCATTCGGAAATTTTTTAGGGATCTTCAACACTGTACCAAATTTGATCAAAATCGGTTGACTATATCATATAGCTCCCACAGGACCAATCGGTCAAAAAAACGTTTTTTCTACAAAATTCGCTGTGTTTCGTTTGTTTGTGAAGATATTGTAACCAAATTTGGCATTCGGAAGTTTTTTAGATATCTTCAACACAGTACCAAATTTGATCAAAATCGGTTGACTATATCATATAGCTCCCATAGGACCAATCGATCAAAAAAACGTTTTTTGTACAAAATTCGTTGTGTTTCGTTTGTTTGTGAATATATTATAACCAAATTTGGCATTCAGAAGTTTTTTAGAGGACCCAAGCACTGCAGCAAATTTGATCAAAATCGGTTGACTATACCATATACCTCCCATAAGAACGATCGGTCAAAAAAACATTTTTGGTTAAAAATTCGTCTGTTTTTGGTTGTTTATGAAGGTATCGTAATCTAATTTGGCAATCGAATGTCTTTTGGTGTTCTTAAGCAATTTACTGGATTTTATTGCAAGCAGTGGTACGCCATCTTTTATACTATTATTTCCTTTTTTTTGTGGTATGAATATTTTGATCTCTGCGATATCCTCGTTGAAAATTTCGCTTTCCGCTAGTTCAATGTTTTTTTGAGACCTATGTCAATCGTTATCATCGCATTCTGATAGATCAGCTAAAGCTGCATACATTTTATTCTCTACTGATGCGATATTATCTAATGTTATAACAATTCAAGAAAATTCAGAGAATCTCGCTTTAAAAAGCCGAAAAGTTAAAATTACAATACTATATGAGTCGCAAAACGGCATACTCCCTGTACTTTTGTCCAATGTATTGGACAACATGTACTGAAGTTGCTGAGCCTTACCATTTGAGCTATCCTTTTTGAAAATACTCCCAATTTTTTATTTGGTTATATTATATGAAATACTTCACTTTTATTAGCACTGAATTTTACAATTTTTTCGCGGACCAAAGTTTCGAATTAAAGTAAATGCCCCGGTATAATTTTATTTTCAAAAGACAACGAATTTTCATTTTTATTTTATATTGAACAATTCTTAAAATATATCCATCAACTGTTTGTTCAGTTACCGTAATTTTGATAGGAAAAATAGGGAAAATAAAAATGTCCAATGTATTGGACACAATGACTGAAAGGGTTAAGCATAACAATTTTCAAGATCAAAATAAAACTGAAGTAATTGTGAAATCGTGACCAAAATCTTGTTTTCGGATATTCAAAGTCTTGAAATAAGATTTTCAAAATCTTTAAGGTTTATAATATAATAAAGATTCTAAATTTTAGAACATTTTAAGAATTTTTGATCTTATTTCAATTATATTTGCTATTGTTTTAGGTTTCAAATTTTATTGTGCTAAAAATCTTAACACGATTTCTTTATTGTCAATGGTATAGATTGTAGAAGACTCTTTATTGACACATTGTATGATCTCTCCTCGGATCACCTCCCTATTGTGGCGACACTTCATCGCTCACCTATGTTCAAGCCTCAAAGGAAACGCTTGCTCGCTCCAGGCTCTTCTGTTGAAGCTTTTAAAGCCGAGTTAGACAGAAACATTAACATTGCCCCCAAAAATCTGCGAACGCCCAACGAACAACGCCCAGTCCAGTTACCTCCAACTGCTGCTGCTCTTCTTTGCCTCAAAAGGAGTGTCAGAAGAGAAAACGCCAGAACAGGGGATGTAAGACTGCATGCGATGCATAAAAGATTGGCCAACCGTCTGCACAAGGTACTCAATAAACATAGGCAAGCTGGAATAGACGAAATTCTTGCCAACGTAAGTCCTGATGAATCTACGAATTACTCTCTGTGGAAGCTCACAAACAAATACAAAAGGCAGGTAATTCTGAAAAGCCCAATTCGAGATCCAGCAGGAGGTTGGTGCCTTTCAAGCCAGCGCCAAGCTGACGTTTTTGCAGACAATCTGGAAGACAGATTTAAGCCACTCAATCTTACCTCTGAAGAAACTCGTGGAGTGATCAGTACAGCTTTACAAGAACCTTTCCAAATGTCTCTGCCGTCTAGTCCAGTCACATTACAAGAAGTGGTGCTACAAGTCAGGAAGGTTAGGTTAGGTTAGGTTATAGCGGTAGCTGGCTTAACAAGCCAGCACACTTAGGCCTACACTGGCCCGTTGTGATACCGCGCGAATCTCTAATTAAAACCCGTCTCCAGAAAATATTCTTAAAGGGAGTCCCAGCCTGTTGCTGCAATATAGCTTGCAATCATTCTCGGACAAATAGGACCTAGCTCCTCTAGGTTGTGGAGGAAATAATTTCCCAGATATTTTTTCCTGCGTCTACATAGAGCTTCACAGGAGCAGAAGAAGTGCTCTACTGATTCTACCTCTTCCTCGTCTCTGCAACTTCTGCAGAAGTCATTGCTCGGGGCATTCATTCTGGTCGCATGTGCTCCAACAAGCCAGTGACCCGTGATCGCCCTAACAACAGCCGAACACTGTGACCGGTTAAGTTCACAGAGTCTGGCAGAACGTTTGGGGTCTATTCTAGGCCATATTTGGCGACTGATTCTACAGTGGGATGTGTTGTTCCACATCCTTTGAGCTTGGGAACTAAATTTTTCCCTTGTATATAGCTTAAAAGTAGCCATTGGCATACGGATATCCTCCTTATCCGGGAGGAGGGTAATGGTCGTGCCATGTCTGGCTAATTCATCGGCTATTTCGTTGCCTGTTATATTTTGGTGCCCTGGCACCCAAATGAGGCTTATAACAAACTGCTGTGCCATCTCTTGGATAGATTGGCGGCAGTTGTTGACTGTCAGCGAGTTTGAAGACAACGCTCTCAATGACTTTATAGCTGCCTGGCTATCGGAATATATATTTATCTCGCCGGTTTCCAGGCCGGTGTTGCGTAAGCAGATTAAAGCCTCATTTATGGCTAGGATCTCCGCCTGAAAAACGCTGCAGTGGTCCGGTAGTCGAAAAGACTGCCGGACGTTCAATTGTTCCGAGAAGACCCCGCCCCCAACCTGGTTGTTGAGTTTGGAGCCATCTGTAAAGAAATTTATGCGGTCGCTTTGACCTGGTTGGTTTTCCGACCACGATTCCCTAGAGGGGATGATGGTGGTAAAATGCGTAGAGGAATACTCTAAAGGTATACAATAATCTGTACCTGACACGTTTGTGTCCTCGTTTATGATGGACGAGTGCCCATATCTTGAAACACCCCAGCAATTGGCATCCTTGAGGCGCCTGGCTGTTAAGGTGGCAATTTCTTTTGCCATTAAAAGGATGGGATATATATTAGTGATGGCATTGAGCGCTTCACTAGATGTAGTTCTTAGGGCACCTGTAATGCAAAGTTGTGCCGTTCTTTGTACTTTGTTTAGTACCTTAAGTTTAGATTTAAAGTTTAGGGCTGGCCACCAGGTAGATACCCCGTATAAAAGTATTGGTCTTACTATGGCTGTGTAAATCCATCTAACTACTTGAGGGGACATACCCCATTTGAGTCCTATGGTCCTCTTACAGGCAAAAAGCGCTGTGTTCGCTTTTTGCACTCTCTCTGCGATATTGAGATTCCAGCTCAATTTCTTATCTAGTACAATCCCCAAGTATCTTGCACTATTACTAAAAGATAAGATGGAATCGTTTATTCTGGGGGGGGAAAGATTTGGAATCTTATACTTTCTCGAAGAGAGTATAAGTTCAGTTTTTTCCGGGTTAACACTTAGACCATTCTCAAGTGCCCAGAGTGACATTTCCCTAAGTTTTACAGTCATGCGGTCGCAAAGGGATTGTGGGAATTTTCCGTTCAGCATAATAACAACATCGTCCGCATAGGCAACAACTTTACAGCCACCTCCTTCTATGCGACGTAGCAGCATGTTGACAGCTACGTTCCATAGAAGAGGCGAAAGCACCCCCCCTTGAGGAGTACCCCTACTTACGTACCTACATAGAGAAGATGTACCAAGTGAGGAAATCACCGTTCTGCTCAGTAGCAGCTGGCTGATTAGTCTCACTAGCCGGTCATCTACTTGTAGGTACAGAAGTGCATTGGTTATTGCCTTGGGGTCGATATTGTTGAAAGCACCTTCTATGTCCAAGAAGGCAGCAATAGTGTATTCCTTGTTATGCAAAGATTTTTCTATATTAGATGTGACGCAATGAAGTGCGGTTTCCGTCGATTTGCCCTTGCAGTAAGCGTGTTGCGACTCTGATAATAACCCTGGATCGATCGACGTTCTTAGGTATAGACCGATCAACCTTTCCAAAGTCTTTAACAGGAACGACGACAAGCTTATGGGTCTGAGGTCTTTTGGGACTGTATGTGATGCTTTACCCGCCTTTGGTATAAAGACCACTTTAGACGTAAGCCAAGAGGATGGAATTTGGCCTAACGCAATGATATTAGTGAAAATGACTTTTATCCACGAAACTGCCAGGTCCCCCCCGTGCTGCAACTGGGCTGGTATAAGCCCGTCGGGACCTGGAGATTTGTACGGGTCAAAGCTGTTTATAGCCCATTTTATGTTGGACTCTGTCATTACATCCTCCAATACTTTTACCGGAAGGTAAGAAGAGTTATTCTGAGGAGCAACTGTAGTATTGCCCGGAAAGTGCGTATCCAGGAGTAATTTTAAAGACTCCTCGCTAGAGTTTGTCCAGGAGCCATCTGGTTTTTTGAGGTAGCCTAGATTAGTGGGCGATTTTGAAAGTATTTTGCGGAGTCTTGCAGCTTCTGATGAGGATTCGATTTCCGAGCAGAATCTCCTCCACTCATCTCGCTTTGCTCTCCTGATTAGTTTTTTATAGCGAGCTAAACTTTGTTTGTAGTCTGACCAACTTTGGTCACAGCTTAGTCTTTTTGCTTTGTTGAAGAGTGTCCGACAGCTCGACCTAAGAGCATCCATTTCAGGTTTCCACCAAGGTGGTCTCCTTTTGCCTCTCGGCTTACTTGTTGGACAAGATGATTTAAAAGAAAACTACAAGTCAGGAAACTAAAACCCAAAAAAACACCGGGAGGGGACCTTCTAGATAATCGAACTCTAAAGCTACTTCCTACCAAGGCACTGTTATTCATAGTCCTACCTACACTGCTCTAAGACTGGGATACTTTCCACGTGCTTGGAAAACTGCTTTGATCACCATGATCCCGAAACCGGACAAGCAGCCCACAAATGTGGATGTATATCGTCCAATTAGTCTGCTACCATCATTAGGAAAAATGTTGGAGAGGGTCATTCTTGACAGAATTCTACAGTTGACGTGCGTGACTGAAGCTATACCTAAATGGCAGTTCGGTTTTCGAAAAAGTCACGGCACGCCAGAACAACTTCATCGAGTTGTTAACTTCGCCTTGGAGGCCATGGAGCACAAAGAGTACGCTGTCGCAGTGTTTATGGATATACAGCAAGCTTTCGATCGAGTGTGGCATTGTGGCCTTTTGTATAAATTGAAGCGTTTACTTAATCCACAACTTTTTCAAATAACAAGTAGCTTTCTAAGTAATAGGACTTTTTGTGTAGCAGTTGACGGCGCAAAATCAGTCAACAGAAGCATTTGTGCTGGTGTCCCGCAAGGTAGTGTACTTGGTCCCACACTTTATTCAATTTACACTGCCGATATGCCAACATCAGAGTCGGTATCTGCCGTAGAGGAGAGCGATGTCCTCATTGCAACCTATGCTGACGATACAGCTGTGCTGACCAGATGCTCCTGTCTTGATGTGGCCACAGAAGCCCTGCAAGAATATGTAGACAGCTTCGAGAAGTGGGCGCTAATGTGGAATATCGGCATCAACACCAGCAAGTGCGCCAATGTCACCTTTACGAACAGACGAAATTCGTCTCGTATATCAATGCTCGGCTCTGCATTGCGTCATGAAACTGCGCACAAATATCTTGGCGTTATTCTGGACAGGAGGCTAACCTTCTCGAGGCACATTACAATGGTGCAAAAAACTGTGCAATCCAAAGCGAGGAAAATGTCATGGTTGCTGGCTCCCAGAAATAAGCTTTCCTTATTTAATAAAGCTTCGATCTACAAATCTATTTTAAGCCCAATATGGAAGTAGGCGATTCAAATTTACGGAATTGCAGCGAAATCGAACTTAAATAAAATCAGAGTTGTCCAGAGCAAAATATTAAGAAATTTGTGCGGCGCTCCCTGGTATATGCGTACTAGGGATATAGAAAAAGATTTGAGGGTGCCTAAAATAGGAGATGTTATCCAATTGCAGGCCAAAAAGTATTTAGAGCGTCTTGGATCTCATCCAAATTTGCTAGCACGACTGCTAAATTAAGAAAGACCGTCTTCCAGAGCACGAATGAGAAGATTAAAACGGTGCCACCCACAGGATCTCCCAAGGAGAATCCTTTAGTAAATTTATATAAAATCTTCAATAAAAATAATGTTTAATCTTTAGTAATGCAAGAATATTGTAATGTTTAGTTTTGTTGTGTATATATTAATGTTTCTTTTTAGTCATTAATTATCTTTGTTTTTTATATAACTTATAATTTGTTTAAGCTGTCATTTTTAGGTAGTAGTACACAAATTTTATATTATTGTTTAATAAAATATACACATTTTTTAACAAAAAAAAAAAAAAAAAATCTTAATACAAGAATATTTTTGTCTTAATTCAAGACTTTTAATCCTATTTTAAAAATTTTTCGTCTTGATTTGACAATTTTTGGTCGTGCCATAACAATTTTTGTTCATATACAAGTATTTTTTTTTTCTCATAATAAGGGTATATCTATATTTAGGCAGATATCGAAACTAAATATGGTGATCCAAAGTTTTTGTTTTTAGAATTTTGAAGGGCTCGCGTAGCCAGATTTTGGCCAAAAGTCCTCCAGAAGAAAGTCAAAATTTGGACAAAATGAAAAATTATTAAATTATAATTAGTGGTTTTTAAGTTATTGGCAATCAAAGTTGACATTTTGTATTTTGTGAGCTTTCGCGATAATTTACAGACAAAAAAAAAAACACATGCATTTACCATGATACATATAGCTACGAAATCTTCATTCACTTTATTATTTATAAATATTACTTCAGAGAAAAAATAAAATTGAGCTTAAAAACTTTTTGGTTTTAAATATATTCGAATAGTTATAAAGACTTTGTTGGTTTTTTTTATCATTTGGCTAATTTGATTTAAAGGTATCTCCGACTACCACTCGATATTTCTTCACATGTTTTACAACAAAATGTAACTCCTGCCGCTTTTCGGAAATTGAATTTTGTAACTAAAAGTTGAATTTTAAAAATTGACCCCCAGGAAATTTGACTATTTTTTGAATTTCTTAGCTGCCTAAAAGTGAATAAGCATTTTTTCAAAAGTTGTACTAAAATGTAAAAAAAATGTACAACTTGAAAATTTTATAGCATACTTACAAAGATGCAAATCAAAAAATTTCGTAAATTTTGACGAAAAAACGTTAAAATTTAAATATGGATTTTTGAATTTTTTTTGGGTCATTCAATATTTTGGGTATAGGCTATTTTTTCAATGTATGTGGAGCTCATATCTGCCTCTGTATGAAATATGGTCCAATTCCAATTAACAGTTTTATTTTTAATTCAGTTACAATTTTTTTTTGGATTTTTTTTAAATTTTTGCCGATTTTGGTCTAGATTATCTAAAATTTAAAAAAAATTAAAAATTATCTAAATTAAAAAAATTTGAGGAGGCTCAAACTTCCCAGAAAAATAGTTCATTCTTTTACGAATACGTGTGTAAAATTTCATCGCTCTAAAAAAATTATTATGGAAATGCCAGATTTTTGGCCAAAATGTGACAATCTGGGCCCACAGTGCACTGTACCGAATTTAATCAAAATCGGTTTACTATATCATATAGGCCCTTTAGCAATGATCGGTCAAATAAGCCACCTTGGCATTCTGAAGTTCTTTATAGTTCCAAAGCATTATACTAATTTTAATCGAAATCGGTAGATTCGGTCGTTCAAAAAAAAAAAACGTTTCTGAACATGGTTCGTTTATTTATGAAGATATCACCATAGTTTTTTTTAAGTAGTACCTAAGTACCATGCCGAATATGCTCGGAATCGGTTCATTTGTTTATGTTATTTCTTCTAATAGTGCGTGGCAGTGGCGGAAGCACAGGGGGGCTTTCGGGTGCAGACTCCTCCAAAAGATGAAAAAATGGGATTCTTCGAAGTGAAGAACCCCCCTACCCCCCAAAGACCAAATCCTGCGTGGTATCTTTTTACCTTTTGGAAATATTACTTGCCAGTTATCGAATATTGTGGAAGCTAAACAAATCGTGGGGCATATTACAGTCGCGATGACGCGTCTCTGAACGTCACAATAGTTGTCTTTGGAAAAGTAAATGCAGGTTATGCCTAGGTTGCTCAGCGACTTATGCCCAATTTTGCTCATTCTAAACTATAATCTAACAAATTTTGAACTGATTTTTGTCAATCGATTTGAACTAAAACTTCAACTTTATAATATATTGATAAAAAAAACAAACAGAGTGGAAACGTGACTTGGATTAGGTCCGCATAATTCATAGTAATATCAAAGTATCAAGTTTTGAGAAAAAGGTCAGCTCATCAATAAAAAACAAACAAACAAATATGCTATACACGGTATAAATTATGTTGTACCATATATAAATGAATATGTACAAATCGTATATAAGGCAGCTAGTCTTGGTGGACACCGGAAGCATAATGCCAGCTCCTTAACAATTAAGTTACAGTAATTTTCTTATATATAATACAAGTACATACAATATATGTACATGGTATAAGTAGCACCTGCTTCTTGCTGGATGTGTTCCATGTAAATTTTGTGAAAAAAAAAAATGTATATATAAGTATATATAAACAAAGACCAAGCTGAACTCAGTTTGTTCGTAGGCGCCCTTGCCGTTAGTCTAGATAACCTTCAAATATTTTCCACTGCCCTACTAGTAGGAAATGGCATAAATTTTGGTTGATCGCTTTTGGACTATGGACCAATAACCATACCTATACTTCATAGATCTTATAGGTGAAATCGACTAGACACAATGACGCTATAACCTTGAGTAATTTTCCTTTGTAATGCTGCTACTACGGTTACTGCGGCTCCAAAATGTAATACACTACTATGTAGCATCCAAGAATTCCGACAGCGAGCAAAACAGAGAGAGATCAATGAACGCATTCAATAGGAAATCGTTCGTATCGAAAACGAAATGAATTCATGACAGTTTTTTCTTCGACTTTGTCATTTGAACAGCAACGAACGCTACAACCAAATAGCTCCAATTCCACACAATTTATGGATACTACTTGTATAAATTTATTATTTTTTATTTCTTCTCTTATTGATATAAATACGATGATTAGTTAACATGTTATTAACGATCATGAGGCTTTCAATCGAATCTCTAAAAGACGTGGCTAAGTCGACTCTAGTTGGGTCGTGTTGATTCCATTCAATTCAATTCAATTCAATTCGATTCGATTCGTTGGCGTTTAGTGTGACGTTGACCCAATGCAGAACCTTGGAATTAGCATAAAACGTTGTTGCTCCACATTAGTCTGACTGGCCGGCTAACTAAATGGCTAAAATGCTGGCTACTTGCCTAGACAAAGTAGCAGTACACTGAAAGAAATTTTCAGGTGTAACAATTGATCTTTTTCTACTACTTTTTGTATAGCCTGAATATTAAGCTAAGAGATATATTAAGTTTTGCAAATGCATGTAACAAAGAGAAGAAGGCATCATCGGAAAGACAAAAAAAAAATTGATCTAGATTTGTCTAACCGTCTATAGGAACGCCTGCATCTTGGAGACAATAAGAGCTAGAATAACCAAACTTTACATTTCGACTCGTTACACGAAAATAACAACATTTTTCGAATAATCGTGCCAAATATCGAAGATAATCGCAATATAATATTTTAGAGATTAGAGTTCGAGTGACGTCAGAGTTGGCCTAAACACTTAACGTAGCGACGTGACCAAGGTTCGATACATTTTTAATATTTTATTATTTTTTTAATATTTTTTATTTAAGTGCTGTAGTAGTTAGTATTGCTATATCAATACTTAAACTTTTTGAATAATTAAAAACTCCAATACATTTTTATGAATAGACTGCTAGTTGAATTGTTAGGACTCCGTATAGTGTATGGACTTATTTATGCTCTGCATTATTGGGCTATATCAAATACATTAAATATCGAAACACTCCAAAGATACCAGGCAAGCCCTGTAAGCAATATTTATAGGGCACCCTAGTATTATTAGCCATAGGTAAATTCACAAGGACCCTAAACAATGTTATGTTAATCAAGAGATAAGATAGGAAATGCAAAATATATAAACCGATTGAATTAGTGATTAATTAATTAGAACGTCTAAAGATATTATATACTAGATCATCGTCATAGATTCTAAGTTTAAATAAGTAGGATTTATTTAAATATTTATATATCACATAAACAAACAAGTTCCAAACCAAAAATAGACGGGTAGTTTCACTTTTTTCCCTTAAGGCCCATGCGCAGTTCGAAAAATTTCGAAAAATGAAATATCCCAAATGGGATTTTTTTTTTATATGAAGTTTTGTAATTCCGTGCGATATTTTGCGAACTGCGTATGGGCCTTAAGGGAAAAAAGTGAAACTACCAGTCTATTTTTGGTTTGGAACTTATTTGTTTAAGTGATATATAAATATTTAATTAAATCCTACTTATTTTAACTTAAGGCCCACAGCATGTTCCTTTTTTACGCATGCTGCGTATGGGCCCCAAAAAAGGGAATTTTTTTTTATATGAAGTTTTGACATTTCGTGCGGAATTTTTGCATGCTGCGTATGACAAATGGGATTTTTTTTTTATATATGAAATTTTGTCATTCCGTGCGAAAATTTTCAAACTGCGTACCCACAAATAAATTGAGGGTTATAATAAATAAATAAATAAGGGTTGTATTTCGTATGCCCTTCTTTCTTAAGGGTCTGTGGGTCGAGCACAAATGCACTTTTGCCTTTACGCATTTTTCCCCGGCAAGCTGAAAAAGGATATCCTCAACATTTCGTTTTTATGTCATAGTAATGTGTTGTGCTATAGCCGAAAATAATATAATAATAATAATTCCCTGACTTGACTATTTTGTAGTCGCCCCTAGTTGGAGCATGGGTATCTCTATTTACAACTCTTTGAAGAGAACAGGGACCTAAAGTCAAATATCTTCAATAGCACCAGCCCGTTTGCGAATTTTTAAATTACTCATATTTTATTTCTTAAACATTGTTGCTTTAGAAACAAATCCCAAAAAGTCTTTTTAAACAGGACAAAGTTATCATAGAAACTAATGGTATTTTTTTAAAAAAGCGATAAAAGTTTCATAAAAACTTGACTTTAACATTAAGCTACAAAAAAATTAACTTCTAGTGCTTTTTGAAAAAATACCCAATACGTCTGTCTATAGCTTTTTTCGGTTAAAAAAAATAAAATTAAATATAAATTTTCTTTTTATTAGTAATTTAAAGGCAAATTAAAAGTTTGTACAAAAATATGTGAATGCAAGATAAATAATTTAATTAGATACGATTTGGAATGAAGCGAAGACACTTTGGTTTTGATATTAAACAATTTTGTTTTCTTATATCTCAAAATTCGCAAAATCTGCAGAGAAAAATTATAATTAATATATACAATAAAAAATAAACTTTTAGAAAACCAAAATTCGCTTAACTTATTTTTTAAGCTAGTGTTATTATAAAATGAATATCGTTAATCTTATTTATATTATAGTAATGTTTTAAATATATTTATCTTAATCTTATTTATAAAACATAAACCCACTCCAAAATTTTTAAATTATTAACCTTCGAGAATTTTGGCTGTTTCTATAAACTTAGGCGTTTAAGCTATTTCGTAGCTAAATTTAATATGTGTATGTATCTGAGTCTAATGAAATAAAAAAGTCGACTTTTACCTTGACCGATCCACATTTCTTTTCCTTTCGCAATTCTCTTGAATCCGAGAAAATATTTCAATGTTTCAATACAAAACTTAGCTCAAAGTTTTAATTATTTTTGGCAATACTATTTGCAGGGTATCTCACAGTCGGTCAGCACCTGCAGATATACCTGATCTGGTTATCTCTTAATGTGCTCTTTAATCTCCATGATGTAGGAGAGAGACAGACTGGCATGGGTATATGAAAAATATGAGAGCTAAAAATGTTTACAAGTTCGCATTTAGATTAAGATTGGTTTTTTTTCTGAGTGTAGAAATACTAAATACTAAAAGATGCGCTTTATTCGTACGCATGTATACGTATCTATGTATGTATACCAGGGATGTCCAAACACTGCTTATGGAAGAACAAAAACCAATACATATAAAGAGAAACACTAACACATTTAAAGTAAACAGTTATGACGGTTTATTGAGTGCACTGTAAGAAATTGTATGTGCATTCTTATAAGAGTGGTAAAAAATAATGAAAAAAAAAGTTATGGTACATATGTATACTTATAAAGAACTTAAAAATTGGTCAATATCAATATTTATTTTAGTTAATGATAGTTTTAATAATGCCTCCAAATGTTCGTTTGTTAATCGATTTCTCAGTTTATTTTTAATTAATTTTAAGCTTGAAAACGCACATTCACAAATATATGTGCTTCCAAAAATAGATAAAACTCGCATAATTTCGCTGTGGAGTAAGGGGTATTTGAAAAATTAGGAAAATATCAGTATAAAAATGATTTAAAAAGTAAAATTGAAAGATATTACAATGTAACTCTTTACCTGCGCAGGTAGGGGCGTAAAAATTGCAAAGTTACTAAACTTGGTCAATGGATGCAAAACACCCTTGGGTACCTGTTAACATTTGTTACTACTAGAAAAAAGATTATATACAAGTGTGAATTTCTTCCAAGGGATTACCCGAAAAATATCTATTTATGATGGCCACGTGCAAGTTTGTTTTATTACCACCGGATTTTCCAAAAAAATATATATTCCATTCATATGTTTTTACCTATAGCCATCATCTGTCTGTTATATACATTGCATAAATCTAGTATACCCTTTGTACCGAAAGGTACAGGGCCATAACTAGTTTTTGTTTGCAAGCAACGCCTTAAAAGTCCCATTTAACAAGTTTCCTAAAAAATAGCGAAAGAATCTCATACCGATTTTTGTGAGTGCATGCTCAAACGAAAAGCAACAACAAATTACATTGAAAATCTGTGGGCCAACAACAAATATACGCAAGGGTTGTTTTTGTGCACACGAGATCAGAGAGCAAAGAGAGTAACAGAGAGTAAGTGAGAGAACGCTCGAAATTGTTTTTGTAATTTGCATTGGCACTGGGTGATATACAGTTAGGGCCGTGCATGTACACGCGCATCGCTGCCTATGCCTAAGAGCCATTACAAAAACAAAAAGGCCCGATGAGCAATGGGCCTGGACATCCCTGATGTATACGTACATCTTGTGCATTCATATCGATATTTAGCTCCGTTCCACTGCTTGATTTTTGAAATAATTAAACACCTTGCTGCTAAGAAAGGGAAGCTGCAAAAATGAAGACCATATCAAAACTACAAATATTACAAGTAAAATTTTGCATTATCAATTTGAAACAGTTTCCTGCATGAATTGTACCATAAAAGATATGGTGGAGTCATCAAAGTTGGTAACTATATCTATGGCAGTTTGAAAAGATGGCGTACGTTAATTTCGGGCGCCGACGACTTTGAGATACTCTGTACCGAATTCGGGCTTTAGGATATAGACAACACAAAGAACAAAATATTTTGATGTTCTATTTGTTCAACTAAACCTTCAGTGCTTGACAGTGCTTGAATATTTCAAAACATTAGAACTAGAATGTTTTGATTTTTTGCGCAGCAGACATAATATTAAGCCACACACAGACACAAGCAGATTGTTTGTTTGTGTTAGTCAAAAAAACCACCACCAAAATCATTGCGACAACAAAAACGTTCAAGCAAACTTGAAATGTTCTACTTCAGTTTGGTTCTAGTTCAGTTTGGTTCTATTTCAGTTTGGTTCTACTTCCATTTCGTTCTATTTCAGGTTTGTTCTGTTTCCCTTTTGTTTTGATGTTCTATTGCTTGCTGTTAACCAAGCACTTTTGACACTGAAGTATTTGTTTTATTTTGTTCAAGCCAAAGACATGAAGTGCTTGAAATAACAGCTGATGGCTTACTAGACATTTGTGCAGTGCTTGCGCAGCTCTCTATTGGGTCCTCGAAAAAACCAAATTTTGTACCGATTTTCATAAACAACCTAATTATCCATCCATTATTTTCGATGTGATCTGAAGCGTTCCTCAACAAGTCAAATTTTAGGTAAATAATTTTTTTTTTGTGAAATTGAATGCTGGGTATCGCTTTGTCAGAACGACCGATGCAAATTTTGCAGATCGGGATTCTTAAACATATGATACATTGATGAAAAATATGATTCTAAAGGATTTATATGGATAAGGAGGCAAAAAGCGGTCCCAACGATTTTAAACAAGTTATGCTGATCGATTTATAGGCCAAACAATTTTCATAAAAATTTCAGATTTTAAAGTTAACGCGTTACGGCTTAATTAAAAAAAAACATGTTTTTCACTTTTAAATTTAAAAATTTAATATTTAATCTAAAAATTAAAAAATTAAGCAAATTTTAATAAAATATTTATTAAAGTTTGTTTAATTTTTTATATAAAAGATTTGCCGATATACATATATTTTTATTGAAATTATTTCATTTAAAGAAAAACATTTTTTTTTGGCTACTAATATTTTTTTTTAATATTTACCGAAAAAATAAACCAATTTTTTTAATATTACAATTTATTTATTTTTTATATTTGAGAAATTATTTTTAATCTATCGTCGAAAATATTTGAAGCAAGCCACTTTTTCCCTCGACCTCACCGATTTTGATGATCACGTCAAATTTTATTGCAAAATTCAGATTATTTATCGTGTTATCGATAACTGAAAATTGGTTTTGGCTGTGGCTAAACGGGGGAACGGGGGAACGGGGGAAGATATTGACATGATTCAATAAACTTCATCTTCTGAGGAAATATGCGCACCAGCTGGTAAAGTTTCGTATCTCTAGCTCTTATAGTCTCCGAAACCTAGGTGTTCATACAGACAAACAGACGTACGGACGGACACGGCTCAATTGCTACCCGAGGTTATGATAAGCATTTTGGTATAAAGGACTTGGGTTCTGCCACGCCTCCTTCTGTCCGTTACATACATTGCACAAATCTATTATACGCTTTGTACAGGCTATAAAAATGGTTCGACAATATTCACAATAACATAAAAAGTAAAAAGGAAGCGCTTTAAAAATTGATTTGTTTTAGTAGTTTTAAAAATCTTTGAGTGTCACTTTCTTTTTCCTAATCGGTTAGACCCATAATTATTATTTGTTTGTGAAATACATTGGGTACGCTGGCCTTGCGATGTATTTACTGCATGTGACTAGTAAGCGAGTAACGTCACCTTGCTACACGATCTGAGGCTGGCGGCCTCTCTACGTCACCAGAACACATTGGAGAGAGTCACTCAAATATATTGGCGAGTGGTCTCATCAATGCCAATTCCATATAAAGCTGAAAAAGGAGATAGTTCAAAATTCAATTGCACTGATTAGAGTTACTGTTAGATAGTACCCATAAAGTTCTGTTAGTTTTTCTGGACAGACTGTACTCTACACCAGTTGGTACTCAAAAAAGTAGCCAACTTAGAAGCTTCTTGTACGAGTTGAAATGAACTCATAGAAATGTATTTTAATATTTGATAGTTGACACTAAGATATAGATTAAAATACGTTTTTTATTTTATTTATTTACTTTTCATTTTTGAATTAAAATTCAGCTCATTTATTTACATTAACATACTGTGTACTAACTGCAACGCAATTTAATTTTTTGCGATGACTTCATTAATGTCAATTTGTGTGTATGTGTGTGTGTGTATCTATGTTGGTATGTATCTATCTAGCAGGTGTCGAAACAATGTGTGGCGCGCAATTTGAATTAGAATGTTGTTGCCACATTCATATGCCCAACAACAACAACAACAACTATGGCCACAACAAAAATCGCTCAAATAAAAACGTCAGAACAAGTTGAGACGGCAATTTGTCAGCCGGCAACCGGCTAGACGCGGCTCGAGCTCGACTTTTGCAGTCCCAATGCATATTTGTGCATACTTGTGAAAAAGTTCCCCGCAATTTTTTTTTTTTGTATTAAAAACAAAAACAAAAAATTTAAAAAATAAACAAAAACGATACATATAAAATTTACAATTTTGTAGGAAAAAAAAATGTTTAGAAAAAAAAATTTCCGCCAGCTCTGAATATTTCAAATGTTCTTTCTTAATGTTGTTGTTATTATTTATAGTATTTGATTAGAGCCGGCAGCAAATGCTGGCTGCAACTGATCAAGAGATCAGTGTGACCAAGTGTCCATGTCCATGGATTCGTTCATGCGCAAGGTTTTTTTGCACGCCGACTTTGACGGCAAAACTGCAGCAACAACAGACTGTTCGGATTTTTTTAGTTTGCCGCGTAGAAACGAGGGTGGGCGGAACAATTATTGGCAACGATTCTTAATTTATTCTTTAGTTGACCTGGCTCTTACAAGGCAATTGAAAGGACTCAGACAATCGATCTACCAATCTACCTAACATATAACAAAATTTGAATAAAAATAAATTTAACCATTGAATTTAAAATTTAAAATATTAATTTTAAAAATTTATAAAATCAAATCAAATCAAATCAAATCAAATCAAATCAAATCAAATCAAATCAAATCAAATCAAATCAAATCAAATCAAATCAAATCAAATCAAATCAAATCAAATCAAATCAAATCAAATCAAATCAAATCAAATCAAATCAAATCAAATCAAATCAAATCAAATCAAATCAAATCAAATCAAATCAAATCAAATCAAATCAAATCAAATCAAATCAAATCAAATCAAATCAAATCAAATCAAATCAAATCAAATCAAATCAAATCAAATCAAATCAAATCAAATCAAATCAAATCAAATCAAATCAAATCAAATCAAATCAAATCAAATCAAATCAAATCAAATCAAATCAAATCAAAACAATCAGCCCAATTAACTGGAAGGCCAGTTTTAGCCATCTTCTAACTCAGTCTTCTTGAATCTTAGGCTATTCTTTCTTGGGACCTTTCGCCGTTCTTTGAATCAGCTGATATGTTTCTTTATATGAAGGCCTTTGTTCTTCTCCCTGAGGTCGTTATATCTGTGTCATTTGCCAGCCTGTGATTAGGATGGAAGCAGTTATATTGGAATGTCTGTATACGTAATCCATACGTGCGAGTCGCCAAAACCCAGATCAGGATGGCGTTCCTCCAGGTGGGTATTCTCATGCGCTACGCAGCTTTTAAGCGTACTACCAATCTGAGATTTAAAAGTGAGCCATCTATCCACCAATTTACCCCAAGATATTCGGACCTTTTTGCTTTACATGATTCTTTCCGTGTCTTATGCTCTAACTACCTTTATAATTTTCTATCGTTGGAACTCTCCCTGTTCTCTATCACTTCTGCTATCTTGATCATCCTGTTTTCTCTCTTCGAGCAAACTCTTTCCAATTGTGTTATTGTAAAACCTAGTCTCTGGTCCCTTAATGATGTGAGTTCACGCGGACTAATTCAAAGCTATTTAATAAATCTTCTGTTTGCCCACCATTTTGTTATATAAAAAGAGTAACTGAGCTGCTTGGTTTCTTACATTAAAATAAAAAAACAAACTTGTGCCACCAAAATCCGTAAAAAGACACTTTAAGACTAATTAGTACTAAAATACTTTTAACTTTTTGGTGAAAGTGGGAGACTAGCGGATGTACGCGAGACCCTGTGGAAATAAGATACAGGACTATAACCGTTTCCATAGTACAATTTTTGAAAAGTATTTTGCCTTCTTTGCTAGTCCAATTATTTTACAAGCTGCCCTCGGCAGCTGCGTGCATAGACGACAGACGTCAGAAGGCGCAGGCGCAGGCGCACACCCGCTGACAGAGCTGACCACCACTCGCTCAATTGCCAAAGCTGCAACTTGTTGACGATGCCGCTGCCGCCGCGGCTGCTGCTGGCGTCTGTGCTGCGGTGCATTGATCTTAAAATGGCGCAAAAGCCATTGAACTGCGTGAAACTGCAAATTGTGGTGCAGCAGCAGCGGCAGCCGCAAAGGCGACGGTGACGGCGGCAGCGTGGCAGACAGAACTTTTCAGCGACAATATTTTTGTATTTGCTTTAGAAGCAGCGCTGTCGACGCTGATGCCGACGCCGACGCTTGTCTTATGTTAATTAACAAAAAAGTTAAAAAGTTACTAAGACAGCTACTACTACTACGGGTATGGGTTGAGCCAAACCAGTGGCTACAGTGGCTCAAGTGGAACCCAAGTGGGGCTCAAGCGCCGCTGAGCGGTTGAAATCGAGAATGAAATGAAAATGTGACCAAATGTAAATTCTTTGAATATAATATGTTTTTTTTTTTTTTTTTGATTTGATGTTGTTGTTCTTAAGTAAATATTTACTTGACTTTACTGGCTTTATTTTATTGCACGAGCGGCACGTTCTTCTTGTTGTTACTGCTGTTGTAGTTGTTGTTGGATGGGTTAAATGAACGCTGGCTTGGTCTATGAAAGATGTCAAGGCATGTGCCTGAGTATGTGTAAAATTTATATATTGTATATATATTTCATTTAATACGCTAATCACATACAAAATAAAGCAAAAAGAAGAAGCAAGCAGTTCAAGCAGTTAAAATAGCAAAACAAAAAAATATACCATCAGCATTACATTCATAATTCCAAACTTGCCGTGACAAAGTTATACAAAAATGGTCTGCTTTTCAGATTTTAAACTTAAAGTGTTATGGCTTAATTTAAAAAAACGTATTTTTTTAATTTATTTTAGTTGTGACTAAATAATTTCGATTTTGTTGCGGCTTTTAAGTCAAAAAAAAAAAATAAATGTAGTGTGGTTCTTTCCAAGGCAGTTTTTTTTAAGAATGCATCGAAATTGCTTTCAACTCATGGACATTATTAGCTATTAGCTAATATAAGTCTCCTTAAATAATTAAAAAGAAATATTTATAAATTAAAAATGATGTAGAATAGAATATACAAAAATAGTTAACTATACCTAGATAAAATAAAAAACAATTATCGGCTCCGGAAAACGAATCCGAACATTTTATTCGGATTCGTTTTGAAACCGAATGTTTGGTGATCCCAATTTCACCAAACCGAATTTTTCATGTGGAGAAGGAAGAGAAAGAGAGGAATTAAAATGAATCGGCAAAATTGGTTTAAAAAAGTACGCATTTTATACTGAAATAGTTTCTTAAATATTCTTTGATATTCTTAAATTATATTATTGCCAACTTAAAGTTATATATTTATTGACATTTTTTTTTTTTTTGTATTTTTTTTTTCTTCAGACACAACCCAAAAAATAGCTTGCACAGCCAGACGAATTTTTTTGGTATTCGTGTATTTTCACATATCATACACGAACACATGACGATAAGTGCAACAGGGTTACCGCCTTACACAAAGAAAATTTGCCTTTTAACAAAAATAGCTAAGTTGTGTTAAATTTCAATAAATATTGTTGCTAAAATAATATTTTTGTGTAATTTTATTTTAAAAATAGAATAATAAAGAACTAGCCATATTTTGATGAAAATGAAATGTAGAGCTGCGGCAACCATGTCAGCTGTTTTGTATCAAACGAAAATAATCTCGCGCCAACACAACAGCAGAGTTTATCGGAAAAATAAGTGAAATATACGAATATATCGAAAATAAAAAAAATAATTAAAACATCGACGAAAAAAATTCGTTTTCCGGAGCACCCAAAAACGAATCCGAATAAAATTGTTCGGTTTGGTTTTTTCGTTTTCCGCAGCACGGCTGAATATTCAAAATAGTAAATTATAACAAAAATTTAAAAAAAAATTAAAAAAAATTAAAAACTCAGCTATACTATTTTTGTATCATTTTACCGTATATTTAAAGAACTTCGTCACGTAACGAAACGAAGTATGACGTATGTGTATGCGTGATCTTAGCTGAGTTGGTAGAGCTTTGGCCTAAAAACTTCGATTCGTCTCGAGTCCCAGGTTCGAACCCCAATCGAGGCTCTTTTGTATATAATTTTTATTTTACTATTATTATTTTGAGATAATTTTTTTATGTTATACTAATTTTTATATTTATTTGCTATTTTATGTATAATTTTTAAATCATATTTTGAATATTCGGTGTTCTGTATATAATTCAATATTTTGTTGCTTGTGAATTATTATTTTGTATATAATTCCTAAAAAATATTTTTAAAAATTATTTTTTAAAATTAAATGAAAGCTTTGTTTTTCTAGTGGAATTTCTGTTTCTCCGAAGTAAAGCAGTTCAATAGTATGTGGGTGGTAATGGTCATACAACTGGTTACACTGCTTTTCGGAACATTTTGATACATTAACGCACAGACAGACCGTTTGCTTGTTGTTCTTTGTTTAGGAAATTTTTTGTCCGAATGTAATTATTGTATTATTACTATTATTTTATGGCTCTATTCCTTTTTTGCTCAACAACGGCGATGCGAAGGGAGGATTACGTGTTTTACACATGTATGTATGTTCATCTGTTCGCTTCTACCTTCTAAACTGCTTAGCGTTATTAGTCGAAAAAGCTATCGTTAGAAGAGTCTTGATCGTCCGCTGGTTATTGGCTATGTGACGTCACAAAAAATTTTATATGGCGCTCTTCTCTGGTGTCGGTTTCAGTAATCGGTTTCATTTTCATTCGATCCGGTGCTTGGCCAGTTGCGACTTATATTTAAAGTATAGCTGGGCTAAATAGATTCAAAAGAATCAGAATTTGTAGAATTGAACGAATGATAAAGTAAAATATTTAAAGGTACATCATTAATTGTCTTGCCTGATTGAAAAGAGAGTTTCAAGTTGCTGCTCTTTGGAACTCTCCAATTACAGTTTTGTTATCTCTTTGGTGGCATAAAAGTATCTGTAACAGTTGTACTCGCAGTGAGTAGCCGCAACCCCCAAAGAAATGGTTGGCACCATTCTAAGCCGTAAAGTGCCAGCCCCGCAGCTCGGAATACTGCAAAAATGAGACATAAATGTGTTACGCGGCGTTGCCAGGTGTGAATCATTTCAACGCCGTGTTACAATGGTTATGGTTATGATCTTTGTGTATTTTTGCACTCGGCACTAGGCACTCGGACTTATTATTCATAGAACTAGCTGGACTTTCGAATAGATCATTTACAACACGTGCATATACGATAATTGCTTGGGGTGTGTAATAATATTCTTTTTATGTATTTTATACTGATTTGCGCAATTCAACAAATTCCATTGTAAGAAAATGCAAAAACCAATAACAACAACAGAATCAACTAAAACCAATTTGTTGTAATGTGTTAATTGATTTCAACCTTCAACCTTGGACTCTGCACCAAAAAATATGAGATGCTCCATTAAAAACAAAAAAAAACCCAAAAAAAAAAAATGAGACAGACTCAAATAGTACTACGCTGCATATTTTCACTGAACAGAAGCGCGAAAACAAAGCAGTACTGCAGGGGGGGAAGGGGCATAGTAGCCCTCGACATAAAGAAAAAAGACATAGTACTAGATAGAGTCGCTGAATGCTGCTAGTATAACTGATGGTGATGGTGATGGTGCTGGTGGTGCTGGAGGTGGTGGTGACGGCAGATTTATTGGTGGTGGTGGTGATATGACATGACAAAAACCAATCAAATATATAAATACAAATACGAATACGAAACGCAGTGCGGAAAATTGGGTTAAAAAATAAAGCATGCAAACTACCTTGACACATTTTCACTCTCGTGTGCTTTCGAAAAATATGTACAAAATAAATACGAGCTCTCTTACATACATACATATATGTATGTACATAAATACATACATATATACACATACACTCTATAAAGAATATGATAGTATATACCAATTTGCTACTGTTGCAATCGTATGAAATAAAATCGTTTTTACGAAATTTTTACTTATACTATGTACTTATAGACACATATGTACATATGTATACTTGCTTACTTACTTGCCTGATAAGCTGTAACGCGCATACGCCACGTGTGCCCAAACATGGCATCGAATTATTTGATTCAGTTATTTATAAATTTTTTTTGTTTAATTACTTTATGAAAAATGAATCCATTAAACAAAGCGCTGATTATATTAGGGTATACACTTGTATATGGTTAAGACATTTGAACTGATTTTTTGTGGTTATCTTTTTTGTTTTTTTTATACCCAGTGCACAATTTTTGTAGGCCTGTGTATATAAAGTTAGTAAAGTGACTAAAATGCAGCATATTTGGGTTCTGCCCTTTAGAAATTGCGTTCTAGATTTTGGAAACTATAAGAACTAGAGAGTGTTAGTAGGGCCGGTGCAATTTTCTATGGCGGCTCCATGAAATAGTGAACCAATTTTTTAACAAACTTCATACAAACGATACTTTAAAAAATAAAAATTAAAGTTTCTAATATGAATTTGTGTGTTTTATATTAGTCTTCATATTTGTGCATAGTTTGTTCAGAATTGGTTCAGTATCTCATATAGCTACCATACAAAATTGAGCCTGCGCTATTTGTTTCAGAGCGACACTAACCTTCTAAATATGGCATGATGAATGCGCATATTGCCTCTTCAGAATTATGATTCAATGATACTCCATAACAATTTTCTTTCAAGCGTTGATGATATGCTGGGCCTTCCAAGTTAGGAATCGTCATAAACGTCTTCATTGCCTTTTCTGAAAAACTAGCGCTTAACTTGAGCCATTGGTACTTTTTAACTTATTGCTTCTTGCAATTCACAACTTGTTAAAGCAGTTGTCGTTAAACTATGCATGATTTTGTTTTTTACTTGGAGCATGGGTTTAATACCCTTTCATTTTTTTTATAAAATTATTTTATTTATTGTTCTGTTCGACTTTGAGACTATTTACTAGTTAAAATCTGCAAACCTGCAATACCTTTGGGGCTTATGTTGCAGTGAAACACCTTTGTATTGGATAGTACAATAATTTCAAGTTATTTTAGTTTATACTTACAAGGCCCCAGCAGCCAAGGTCGACTCGTAGCTTTAAGTAGAACTATTTTGGAGCTGAAACTTGTGCCATGCTAAAATAGAGTGACTCAAGCTACAGCTGAGCCTTAAAAGTTGGCCTTACAGGATCAACCGATTTAAGCGTATTTTTAAAGACTTTAAGTTCTTATAAGTTTTAGAGTTTGTTGGCTGCGTGCAATTTACAATTAGAATTTTCTGCGCCGAACCAAAGTTTATTGACCAGCTGATGCTAAGGTTTCCACAGACAACAAATGACTGATCAGGGGCCAGAGACTGGGAGAAGAAGCATGCGCCTGAGGCTGCTCATGCCAATATAAATACTTGGACACAACAAAAGTCAGCGCACAAAAAGCCAGCCACATAGCCAGTTGGCCAGTTTAAAAATAATCCAACATTGACAAGCTGCAACATTGGCAGGGGCAGGTGCAGTAAAGGTAGAAGAGGGAGCAGTCAGTCAGTTGACCAGAACAACGGCGAAAGCAGCCAGAGAGCAGAACTCTCTGATCAAAGTGCAGCTCAGAGCTGATCAGAGAAGAGTAAGAGCAGCAGCCAACACAAATAACTTGGGTTCATGTCCTTTCCATAGGATGATGCCCAGCGTACGGCCAATGATCTGTTGGCGACTGTTGCCAGGCCAGGCCGCTGAACTTGACGCATTTCAAGAACGTTCAATGGCATCGAGGAGGCATCGGCATCGATATTGGCATCCGCAACGACATCATCAACGGCATCGGCAACAATAGCCCAGCCAGCTACTAGTCCCATGTGTAGTAGGTAGTAGGTAGTATCTACATTTACCCTTCGCAACTGGCAAGCAGACAGTCAGGGCAGAGTTCAGTGACTTGGGTCTCGGGCAACACAGCTATTGCAGGATGGCTGACTGCCTGATGATCCACATCTCTTTCATTCTCACTCTCACTCTCGCTGTCGCTCTCGCTCTTGGCCAGTCTCTAGCTACGAGGGTAGGCTGTAAAGTTATTGAACTAGCAAAGAAGAAAACACATACTGAGAAAATTCAATGAAAGTTATAACAGAAACCTGAAGTGATGGGTTGGGTTTTTTTTTTTGGCCTTCCGAATGATTAGCAATCACAAAAGCTTATGATAAACATCGTGGAACAGCGGTGGCTTTTTGAGTTGCACGTTTTTGGAGTCGCTGAATTCCACCAGAGTGATATGCAGATCATTTTTAAGAACGCTATTGAGGGCTTGGCTAGGCCCATTAACTTTTCAGCCTGCCCTCGTATGTCCGTCTGGTGGTGGCAACAACAAAAGGTTCGGCGACCGCAAAAATCTCCGTTGCTAAGGATTTGCAATGCGTGTTGCACCTTGCAGTTGTGAGTTCATTGGCGTTTCGGGTCATTAAAATGTAAAGTCGTTGGCATGCCAGTCGTACATCTTGCTGGGATAGTTCTAAGCCACAACGGCAGTCCTTTGAGGCTGCGACGAGTCAATGAACGCATTGACAGTCTGCTGCAAGTCCATGTCTGTCCAGGTTCATGTATGTCTCTGGTGCGTGAGTCTTCCCATTTTGAACGCATGCCAGCCCCAAGTTATTGGCCCTGAACTTGTTCAGCTGAGTTCTGAGTCCCATTGTGTTGCCCTCGCAATTCTTGCTAAAGAATGGGTTTTTCTGGATCTTTTCTTTTACCTGATACGAATTGGGCTTTTTTTTTGTTGTGCTTAAGTTTTATTAACTAGCTTTCATGAGTCACTAAAAATTATATTATCTTTTATCTTCATACTAGTTTGCATGTGTTACATACAGCTTATATGGCAGGGCTTTACATAAGTTGCGCGTATGTATATAAATATGTTCTGGAACATTCTATTTCCGTGATATGGTTTCGTAATGCATTATTTACAACAATATTGTTATGTGCAGAAGAAGTTCAGTACAGTAGCTATACTGAGACTGGACTTTTTTTTTAAATTAAATCAAAGGATTAAGCAGACTGCACTGTGATCCTTTAGACTTCTTGTGCCTCTTTCTCTCATTGAAACTTTTAGATCTTAGTTCTTCTAGTACATTTTTGTAAATAAACTTGATTTCAATCTAGCTTCTTATACATAGTTAAGGAGACATCGAAGATTCCCAATATTATCACTGATATGGTCCAAAAGGATAAAAGAAATTAATCTTGACATGTCCGTCTGTCTAAACGTCTAGATCTAGGAAATTGTAAGCGCTAGAGCCAACATGCTTTTGTTTTAGATCTCCTATTATTTCCCGGGAAATTTTATTTTATTCTTCTGATATCGGCGTTGTATTATAGCTATAGCTCCGGTACTACATAGCAACTAGAAAGGACACAAAAGTTTGAAGGGCGTAATTTCTTCACTTGTGAAGATATCATAAACAAATTCGGAAGTTTTTTTGGAATTCCAAAGTAAGTATGTACCAAATTTTATCAAAATCGGTTGCCTATATCGTTTTCGTTTGTTTCTCAAAATATCGTTATGTAAATTCTTCAATCAATAGAAAGTAGTTTGTTGCGATGGTGATGATTAACTTCCGCCATTTTTTTAAGGAATGATTAAATTTTTCTAATCTATTTATAGCAAAGGAAATTGTCTTTTAACAATTTGCTTCGAATAAATAATAATATTTAACTTATGTGTAAACGACTATCTATCCTAAAAAATTCTCGAAAATAATTCTATACACAATTTAGGAATTTCGCTCATGAAAAATTGTCTTCACAAAACAAATTGATATGATATTAATTTTCAGGAGTTTTATTAATTTAAAAAAAACAAAATTTTATTATCTTTCCTTTGAGACATAAACACTTATTTGACTTAATATAATTTTAAGACAGTAATTCCATAAACGAGGGGCACTACAAAACTTTTAAAATTTTCTTCTCGAAAGAAGCTGTAGACTAGATACTGTCCTGCATTCATTTTTTTTTATATATATATATATTCCACAATTTTTATGCAGAAATAATTCAACATGGCACAACAAAGTGGCCCCAACTATTTTTAAAAATTTTCACGCAGATACAAGAATAAAATAAAAAAAAAAATAAACAAAATTTCCTAAGAATTTAAGTTTTTAAATTTAATTTACGGATTACTTTTAATTTTTTAAACATCAATTAAGCATAAATTGTACTTCAAAATAACTTAAGAATTTTTAAAATCTCTAAAGCGAGCGAGTAAAGCAAGAATTTCCGACATCTAAAGTACGCCAAGTGCGATTATTAAGAGTAAAATTAGTTTTTGTAGACAGTAATTATTAATTTAGAATAATTTTAATTACAAAATCGATAGATTATATATAGCTTGTAAGACAGAAATACTTTTTTTCAAACCAAAATTGTTGATTATTGAAGAAGTAAAAAACTTTATCTAATTCTATCTATATTATGAATTTTCTGGAACAAGACTTCAGTTTTAACTTTGAAGAACCATCGTTATTTTACGTACACTAAGTTCATCGTTCGTCCAAATGACTACGAACGTTTTTACATCTTCGTATAGTAAAAATATGCCAAGCATAAATATTGTTGCACATATAGGTTTTTTATTGTATGCTTAATTTATTTTAAATCAAAATAGTTTTAATTAAAAAAATAAAGCAAATTGTTTAACTTAAATATATATTTGTAAAAAATAAAGATTCTTAGCCTGTAGTGGCTGGCTGTAAGTAAAACATATTATATATACTATGAAAATAAAGAGAATTGTTATACCCTGTACCGTATGGTACAAAGGGTATATTAAGTTTGTGCAAGGCGAAAATGTATGTAACATACATAAGGAAACGTCGAAGAACCCCCAAAGTTACCTAAAGTATGATCAGGGTGACTAGAGAAGTCGATATACCCATGTCCGTCTGTCTGTATGAACGCCTAGATCTCAGCGATGGTAAGAGCTAGAGCAACCAAATTGTCAGATTAGATGCGTTATTATGTCAGGGGAGACAAGTTTATTCTATTTTTGGGATATCGGGGTTATATTATATAGCTCCCATAGGGGTGTTTCAGAGAACCTCGAAAAGAATAAAATGTTTTAGATGCATAATTCGTTTGTTTATGAAGATATCGTAACCAAATTTGGCATTCGCAAATTTTTTATAGTTCCTAAGCACTGTACCAAATTTCATCAAAATCGGTTGACTATATCATATAGCTCCCATAGGACCAATCGGTCAAAAAAACGTTTTTTGTACAAAATTCGTTGTGTTTCGTTTGTTTGTGAAGATATTGTAACCAAATTTGTCATTCGGAAGTTTTGAAAATGAGACCAATAGATCCAAGAAATAAAAAAAAACAAAACTAATCAACGGAAATGGGGCGTGGTTGTTTTTATGCATGATGACGCTCCAGGGTTACAAAAGATGACACGACAATGAATTAAGCCTCAAACGCAACAGACTTGGAAACCGTATCTTTGATAAGGTTAAAAGTAGCTCTTGACAAAAATCTACCTTTTGAGAATGAAAAGAGCGAATATGCTGCAATAAGCGAATATGCTGCTCTCTTGCGAATTTGCAGAGTGTTTAAAGCAGTGGTGGGCAAAACTCATACAAACAAACATTTCTTCGTGTGAGTAAGCAGCGCAGTAAGCAAAAGCGCACGAGAGAGCAAGAACCGCAATCAAGCAAAAATGCGAGAGAGATTTTTCACACTTGCAACGTGCATGAGCCGACTGCCCACCACTGGTTTAAAGCTTTTCAAAAAATAAAGAGCGCATGATCCAACAATAAGAAGGTTACGCAATGCGCTGATATGTTATTCGTGTCTCTGCCAAATAGAGCATAGGTTCGATTTTTGTATGATAGCTATATGAAATAGTGCAGCAATTTTTATCAAATTTATGTCAGTTGTATTTTGTTTCAGACTATGCATTTGTATGAAGTTTGATCAAAATTGATGCATTATTTCAGATAGCTGCCATACAAAATTGAACCAGTGCACTTCTTTGCGGCGTAAGTTCGCAAAAAGCTAATCAAACCTTTAAAGCACAAGACAATTTTGATATCTTAAAGTACGCAAATCTTTACACGAAATTTGTGATTTAATTTTTTTTCAATTAAAAGTTCAAAGTTTTGCAAAACAAATCCAATGGGAAAAACCCTCTTCCAAAAAATACACTAAAAATAAATACATGGTATAAATCTTGAAGATTTTTTTTATAAAGTTAAAAATCAAATCAAATCAAATCAAATAAACGTAAATATATGCAATAATAAAAGGCCAGCTACAGTTTGGTAGCTGATTATTCAATTAACACGCCAGAGTCCGAGTACGAACAGAGCTGGGCCTGTGGACAGACCCCATATTATGGCAGACTCAGCAGCAAAACGGATAAACTGGAAAAAAAAAAAAAAAACAAAGTAATGCAGAAAACGGAGCGTTCCAAAACAATTCGGACACGCTGGAAGAGATATGGTGTGGATTACAAATGCGCACACACACAGCGCTGTGTGTGAGTGTGTGCAAATGTATGTACATATGAAATTTTAAAGTGGCTTCAATGATTTAATTTCAAATTTTTACTTTCCGACTCGGGAGCGAGCCTCTTACCAAAACAACAAAAAAAAACACAAACCCAGACCCAAACATATATACACACACACACACACAGGTTGGAAATACAAACAGACAGCGTAGACGTTGACTCTGTCCCGTTTGCATTTAGCTCCAGACTCGTTTCAAATTCTATAGAATTTCCAGTAATTGATGAGCAACGCTGGCAGGAAGACGTACGTACAGGGTGTGCGCTCAGTGCTTCTGCTGATTGGATCAACTAGTGTGTGAGTGTGTTTAGGAATCCTTTGTTGTGTTGTGAAAGTGAAAGCATTTCCATGAGCGACAACCTGCTGCTCTGGGTAAGTTGTTACCATATCAACGAAAACTTTTCCATTACATTGGTTGTGCTCTGCACAGCTGACGTCCGGCTTGTGGCTGCTGCTAGCTGGGCTGCTATTCTTTTATAGGCGCCACAGAGCACAGGCTGCTGCACCACCCGGACCCTGGGGTCTGCCTGTGCTGGGTAATCTGGCCGCGTTGGATGCACGCGCGCCACACAAATCGCTGCAAAAGTTGGCCCAGCGTTATGGAGGCATCTTTGAGCTACGCATGGGCAGCGTGCGCACCGTGGTGCTGGCGGATGCGGCACTGGTGCGTGAGTTCTTTCGACATGAGGAGTTTACGGCGCGTGCGCCACTTTATCTAACGCATGGCATTATGGGTGGCTATGGTAAGCAGCAGGCGCAGGCGCAGGCCCTGGACGCATAACAAAAGACTTAGACAACAAACTTGTTTTTGTTGTACCCTAGGCATAATATGCGCAGAGGGCGCGCTTTGGAAGGATCAAAGACGACACATTATTGAGTGGCTGAAAACGCTGGGCATGACGCGCAAATTGGGCTGGTCACGTGAACAGCTGGAGCAGCGTATTGGACGCGGCGTGGACGAGTGCGTACAGGTGAGCTGAGCGCGTATGACTAAGTGCCATTGGCGATGTTGTTGTCTGACAAATTCCAAGCGCGCAAAAAAATTCCAAGAATCATGAAAGTGAAGGTCCTCAGTATGGAATTGAGCATCATCAATTCTTGCGTCGCCTCGTCTGGGGACATTCACTTTCCTTGTAGTCATCATCATCATCATGATCAGCGGCGTCAACATTGACGGCGGCAGCGGCGCGTGTTTGGCCCTCTGTCGATGACTGTCGTCTGTCTGGCTGACTCTTATTAACTGCGCGTTGTTGTTGTTGTCTTTGCGGCACACAACGCCAGCAGCGACGTGTTCAGAGACAGCGACAGCGCAGCCCACAGCGCGACTGCGACTGCGCAGTCAACGCATAAATTTAAAAAAATTTGCTAATTTTTTTCTGTGGTTTTTTGTTTTATTTTTTGCTTCTTTTCTTTGCAATTTTCGCTTTCTTGACTTTTCATTTTCATTTCGCATTTGTTCTCGACGTACAACAACAACAACAACAAAAAATCCCAACAAATGTCAACGCCATGGTCATGGTCATGGTCTCGCGTTGGATGTGTAACCTAAAGTGGTATCAAGCGGATGCCTCGAAGGCTCTAGCATTTGATCCGTTGCCCGCTTTGCAGCATACACTTGGCAATATCATTAATGATCTGGTCTTTGGGCTGACATATGCGCGTGATGACGTCATTTGGCGTTACTTGCAACAGCTGCAAGAAGAGGGCGTCAAACTAATTGGCGTATCCGGTGTGGTCAACTTTTTGCCCTGGCTTAGGTGAGTCATGCTCGCAACACATTGTCTTGCCTGTGTCTCGTACTGTTCCAAAACTTGAACATCATCTAGGTATCTGCCCTCCAATAAACGCACCATACGCTTTCTGCTCGAGGGCAAAGCCAAAACCCATGCGCTTTACGATCGCATCATAGCTGCTGCTGAACAAAAGTTGCAACAACCTCAACCAGAGACTACGCCACGCAGCCTGCTAGAGCTTTTTCTGTTGGAGCGCGGCAAGCGTCAGCAGCAGGATCCAGCAGCAGCTAGCGCTTTTTATAACGCCGCGCAGTTGCGTCATCTGCTAGCCGATCTCTTTGGCGCCGGCGTTGACACTTCCTTGGCCACGCTGCGTTGGTTTCTGCTCTACATGGCACGTGAGCAGCGCTGCCAACAGCAGCTGCGTGCGGTTAGTACACTGCCCACAAAATACAATACTCCTTACCACTAAACTCCACTAACACACTGCAGCAACTAGCAGCACTAAGCGCCACGCCCAGTTTGGCTGAGCTGGAGCCGCTGGCCTATCTGCGCGCCTGCCTGGCTGAAGTGCAGCGCATACGTGCCGTAGTGCCGCTGGGCATACCACATGGCGCCATGTGTGACATGAACATAGCCGGCTATAGCATTGCCAAGGGCAGCATGATCATACCACTGCAGTTTGCCATACACATGGATGAGCGTCATTGGCCTGAGCCGGAGCAGTTTCGACCCGAGCGTTTCTTGGATGCGGCCGGCGAGTTTGCGGCACCTACAAGTTTTATACCCTTTCAGACGGGCAAGCGCATGTGTCCGGGTGATGAGTTGGCGCGCATGATGCTTACGCTCTTTACGGGTCGCATTTTGAGACGCTTCCAGCTGCAGCCCAGCGAGCATGACCATCCATTGAACATGGATGGTGAATGTGGCATTACACTGACGCCTGTGCCTTACCAGCTGCTTTTTAAGCCAGTGCAGTAAAGTTGCAAAAAACAAAATTTTTTAAATAAACAATTTTTTTTTATTTTATACAGTTTTCATTTTCATAGATATTATTTTTGTTCTTTTTTTTTGTACTTAAAAAAATAAAAACATTATATTTTTCATATATATATTTTATACATTTATGCTAATTGTATATTGTACAATAAAATATATATTTTTTTTAAACTGGCACATGGAATATATTTTATAAAAAAAAAATATTTATATATTTTGTTTATTAAAAAAAAAAAAAGTTTGGCCTCTACATATATTTTTTTGTAAAATTTTTTGTTGTTTTTATTTAACATTTAAATATAATGCTTTTTTATTTAATTAATTTATTTTATTTCTGTTGCATAAAACTAAACCACAGTTTATTTTGTTGTTGGCCTTAAATTAAATATAAAAAAAAAAAAAATGTAACTGCATGTTGTTTACAAAAAAAAAACGTACATATTTTTAATGCTTAACTTAATTAAATGTCTATGTAATTAAAAAGTAATTGAACACAGCTTCTTGGGGTTGAAAGAATAGAATTTGTTGCAATTGAACATAAAAAAAAAATTAAAATTATAATTTTTTTTTTTACAACATTGTGCTATACTGTTTTAATATATGGCTAAAATTTTAAGCCTGTTTTTGTTTTTGTTTTTACTAAACTTTAACTAAACTTAAAAAAAAAATAGCTTACAAAACTTCAAAAATACGCTTGAAACTTAATTAACTAATTTGTAGCTTGCTTCTAATATATAAAAAATAATAGAACATAATTCTTATAAACTAGTAATGTTAAGATTATTATTATTTTTATAATATTTTGTTTAAATTTTTAACGACTTGCGTCTTTGTCTTAGGAACAAAACCGTGCTCTGGCCGCAAAAACGGGCGCGGCTTAGTTAGCGCCCACATTGCGCACATGATGTGGCTCGCTGGCCGTAGGCGCCAAAGGACGACGCTTCAGACAGACCTGAAAAGCCTCCGGCGTAATGGTGGCACCTACATTGCCCTTTAGACTGGGCAATGGTTGACCCTCCGGCAGCGCAATATCAAAGCAGTGCACAAACGAGGAAAAGAACAAAAAGAGTTCCATGCGCGCCAAAACATCACCCAGACACATGCGTCTGCCCACGCCAAAGGGTATAAAGTATTCGGGTTTGCGCACCTTGCCCTCGGTATCAATGAAACGTGCGGGACGGAACTCCTCGGGCTTATCCCAAAGATTGGGATCCATATGCACGCTATTGATGAGCGGTATAACGTGTGAGCCAGCCGGTATGGTATAGCCATTCAATTCCACATCTCTGCAAGAGTTAAAGAGCATACGTATGTCTTAGTTGGGTATGCTGCTATATATATGTAGTGTATGTAGTGGGTAATCGTGTGGGGCCGCCACACAAATGAAATCAAATATGCATGACACCCAATCACTCAATCACTAATCAACATCAAGTGCGTACAACTCATCTATGTATATGCATGCATATGTACACACTTGCACGCCACAGAGATTGAGATTGAGAGACAGAGAGAGAGAGAGAGAGAGAGAGAGACGCATTTGTGTGTTTGGGGCTGGGTGGTGGGTACACACACACACACTTGCAGCTGATTTATAGCGTAGAATAATTCAAACCAAAACTGGGCCAAACTACGACGCAAAGCAGGAATCGCAAGGTAGTTGCTCGGTCGGTCGGGCGGGCGGAGAGATCGAGATAAAAGCAATTCCAAGTCCGAGTGTGTCTCAGTGTGTGTTGCAATGAATGAAAGCCAGTTTAGAGCCGATGCGCATACGAATGAATGGCAATCGTTAGAATTTCATTTGTAATGTGAATGAACCGAGCCCGACTTGACGGACAGCTGCTACTAGTCGCAGAATTTGCGTAAGTTGTAAAATGCGTGCGTACTTTGCGGCCTTTGGTATGCGGTGTGTGTGTGTGTGTGTGTGTGTGTGTAAGAGGTGTGGCTTCTGATAAGGAGTGGGTGCATTGCACTCCATAGCATGTTTGCAAAAACTTACCTTGTAGGCGAATGTGTTGTAGCCAATGGCACTATGCTAGAACGGCGCATAGATTCTAATATGGTAGACTCGGTTATGGGCAGATATTGCAAATCTTCTATGGTAGGCAAACGATGACGACCCACAACTTGATCTAGCTCCTCCTGCACGCGACGCATTTCCTTAGGATTACGCAACATAAATACATTTATCCAAAGCAAAGTGGTCTTAATGGTCTCCATGCCAGCAGAGAATAGATCAATTATGACCTGCACCAGTTGCTCTTCTGCAGAAAGTTTTCATATTGGTTAGTTTGTTGTTGGTTAGTCAAACAGCTAAGAACTTACCATGATTCTTGCCATCAAAGAGCTCGGCATCGGTGCCCTCAGCCTTGGCCTTCTCAATTTCACACAAATAATAATCCACCAAATCGCGTATGTTATGTGGATCAAAGCTACGCTTATGCTCATCTATAACATCTTGATAGAATTTTTGCATTTCGGCGCGATTCTTGGCTATCTTATCTTTGGCTGTCGATATGCTGGGAAAGTATTGCACCGTGGGTATATAGTCTACGGTATGTATTTCACCAAAAAGACGCATGCCCTCTTCAATAAGAAAATTAAAGCGACGAAATTTGGGATCATCTATGGAAAAGCGTGTGGACATCATAAGACTGCATATAACATTGCTCACAGCCACCGAGATGACGGGTGATAAATCCACCGGTTTACCATCGCTGGCATGCAAGTGTCCAATAAATTCATGCACCTCTGTCTGCAAAAAAGCAACAAGAAAGCAAAAAAAAAAAACAAAAAATAAATACCAACTTAACAGATTATATTTAAGGCAAAAAAAAAAAAAAACAAAAATACAAAAACAAAAGTCGAGCTGCACTTACCATAATCCGCTTCTGCATCTGCTGCTTGCCATTGCCCATGTAGGTCATGCCGAATTGACGCAGCTTGTCGTGCAGAAAGCGGCGCTGATCCTTCCACAATTTACCCGTGCTATTGATGATGCCTGCAAGCGGAGAAGCAAAGAAGAGTTGCCAACTTTTTAAAAAAAAAAAAAAAACATTCCAATTTTTCCACTGCCCAGTGTATGGGTTTGTTTGTTGTTTTGGCTTTTTAAGCTGTTTAATTTAATTTAATTGAGGTAGGCTCTACTTATACTTATATAAACAAAAAATGAAAAAAATTCCAAAAAAAAAAACAACAGGGATTGCCCTACTTCGACAATTGTTAAACCTTAAACAAAACGAAATACCAGAAAAGAAATCCAATGCAAAAAAAAAACAAAATAAAATAAATACAAAAGAAAAAATAAAAAATAAAAATAAAACGTGATTTTGGGTGGCTTTTGTGTGCCGCAATCGCAAAGTGTTTTGTTATCAGTTAAAGTTAATGCCGATTAAACACAAAGAAAAAATGTTTCTTCACTTAATTGTTTATGAATTTGAGTCTGAGTTGAGCCGAGCTAAACTGAGTTGAGTAGAGCTTAGCTGAGTGTAGCTCAGCTGAGTTGTTGCATTGAGTCGCGAAGCGCTGAAGAATTCAAGACTTCAATAACAATTGAAAACTAAATTAAAAAAATAAAAATAACGCTTAATTTGAATTTTTGTTTAGTAAACACGCTGATCTCAAATTGCATTTTCAGCATGAAAAAAACTGTCTATAAAGCTGATTCCGAAATTTAATATGCAGCTGTAAATTAATTATTTTTTCTTTGTTTTTTCTTTGACAGCTGTTCGAAATAAATATTATCAAAAGAACAAATAAAAAAAAAAAATTATATCGAGTTGTGTTTTCGGTAGAATCAAAACTTTGGTTTCTTTTCGTAAATTTATAATAGAAAAAGACAGCATTTTTTTTTTCTAAAATTAAACTAGTTCTAAAAATATAAAAATTTTTGAAAACTTTCTGCTATATCTAGTTCTAATCATGTACAAATTTTTGTAAGCTTTCAAAATAAATAAAATTATTTTAATTATTGCTAGCAAAGATTTTTTTTTTTCCATCGCCAGCCAGATCTAAAAATCTTCATATTTTTTCGGAAACTTTCTACCTCAACTTTTCAACGCATACAAATTTTTGGAAAACTTTTTCTTATACATATATCTATAAATTTTTAACTTGAATTTTTTTTTTAAGGCGTACTCACCATAACCATTCAGTGTCTGCATAAATGGCGTATCCGGTCGACCCGTAAACTCCTCACGACGAAAACACTCGCGTATCATTTTATAGTCACTCATGACGACAGTCAATTGATTGCCCAGGCGTGTGGAGAAGAGTGAGCCATATTGCTTGGCCAGCTCCATGAAGCGTGTATGCTTCTCGTTACCCATGAAGAGCAGATAGCCAATGACGGGCAGACCCCAGGGTCCGGGTGGTAGCTTACGTAGCTGACAATAGTGACGCAGCAGCCATTGCAGCAGACTGATTAGGGCCAAAAATGTAAGGAATACCAAGAGTAGATGCTGTGCATCCTGTTGTTGTTGCACTTGAAACTGCCGCAGCAGAAACTTGATTATATAGGAGTCGCCTAGCATGTTGTTTTTGTTGAAAGTTGCCAGTTGCAAGTTGTTGTTGTTGTTGTTGTTGGCGTTAAGGCGCGCTTTGGCGGCGTTTTTGTTCTTGTTGTTGCTTTGATTTTGTGGCGTGCGTTCTTTTAGATTATTTGTTGCACTTCTAAGGCCATTTGTCACTTTTATTTTTTATTTTATAAAATTTTTACAAATATTTAAAGCTTGAAAAAAATTGTTTGGCCTTTTCTTTTTATTTGCTCGTGGCATTTAAGACAAAAAAAAATATGTGTGTGTGTTATATATTTATTAAATGTCTGTTTTTTGAAAAAAAAAAATAATTTTTTTTTTTTAATATATTTTTTTATTGTTTGCAATTTTTAGTCTTAGTCTTGGGTTTGGCTTGTATATTATTTTTATTTTTTTCGAACAACAAAAAAAAAATAGTTGCGTATGCTCGAGACCCGGAGACGATTTCGCGTCGAGCGTTTATAGTTTTCGACTAATGGCTCGTTCGTATGTCCTTGCCACTTTTATAACAACTCGGCCGCTTCGCAGAGCAGCGCCGAACGAGTGATCGACGGCGAGCGCGGCTCGGTCGCTTGAAGCGCGCGCGCACTCGAGACCGAGACCGAGACTGAGACGACGCGACGTCCGACGCCGTCTACGGCGACGTCTTTGCGCTCTGCGCAGCGCTGCTCTACTCGGAGTTGTTTGTGGTTGAGCTGCTGCCGCTGCTGTTGGTGCTGCTGCAGCGAACGCAGCAGCTGCGGCTCGGAGTCGAAACTCAGTCAGCGACGCGTCGTTGCCGTTGTGCTCTGAGCCAGGTTTTTAGCTCAGTGTTTTTTTTGTCTTTGAGTTAATCTCTTAAATCCTCCCACTCAACAACAAACTATTTAGCGTGCTTGACTCAAACATGTTGCCAGCTCAACCGTTGGCAACATGTTTGAGCGCGCTGCTTGCTCAAATTTGCGCTCAAGCTAACGCTTTGTTTTGAGTGCCTTGCCTAAGCCGCATGCTCTCTGTTTACATTTTAAATGAGCAAAGCTCAAGCCTACGCTCACCTACTTGACGCTCTCCGCGTTTGCAGCTTTGCCACTTCGCTTCGTGCTCTAACTTGATCTTTGGCGCTCCAACTGACAGGTGCGCGCGCATAACTTGGCGCTTATCAGCCGTTCCGTTGTACACTTACCTAGAGATTTTGCTGCGCTTTTTTTCTTTTTTTTTTTTTTTTTTTTTTTGTTGCCAAAACTTGTCAAAACGCTTGCAACGCTGGCTGCTGGGTCTCTTCTTTATAAGCCACAAGCCAAGCGGAAGCAGTTGCATTCATTAACAAAAAATAAATAAAAATAAAAACACAAAAGAAATAAAACATAACAAAGCGTTTTTATCATATATGCACATACATTTATATACACTAGTCGGCAAAAGTATTTTGATTGGTCTTTTTAAAACGTTAAGTTATAAGAAGGCTTAAAACCCTGAAATATTATTTAATAAAGCTTCCACAAATATTAGAAATAAGTCAGGTTATAAAAAATAAGTTAATGATCACGCATTTGAAGGTTATGTCAGTAGAATAGTCATACTTGATACGATCTAGTCTAGACCATGCTAAGAACTACTCCTCAAGATGATACAATAAATTTTGACAAAAAATAAAGATTTGGAATTGGAATTGCATAATTGGTGATGAACTATTTGGTGACTAGGCCGAATTAGTTATAGAGTGCGTTCAAAAAAATATTATTTCCAGATACAATATGTGGGTACTGGTATAATAAAAACTTTCCTTGTCTTTGGTTTTTCTTTTATTTAACATTTTTAGAAATTAAAATTTTTATAAACATTTAAGTTAGCTGCAGCACACTTTAGCCGTTTGTTGGGTTTTTATATAATTTTTCTAATATTTGCATTGAAACAGTTTGGCACAAACCCCTTAGAATTAGGTAAGTTCCTAAGTTAGTTAGTAAGTTAGGTTTTAGGTTATTAATTTTCATGGGTTTTTTGTTCACATAATTTCTTGAAAATGCCTGAACTACGTATATTAAATCTTACAATTTGTATGTCAAATTTTTTGAGAATAAATAAGAATAAAAAATAAAAAAAAGATAGCATCAAGGGTACTATCTTTTAGAGCCCTCAGTCAGGGCACTTCGTTTGAGGGTGGTAGCGAAAAGGCATCTAAAGGATCTGCTTATGAGATTGACGTTGACGAGATCTCTCGCTATTCCATTTGAATGACGTACAAGATATTAATTTTATTTATCAGTATATTTATCAGGAATTGATTATAGTTTTTAAACTACAATTTATGAAATATTTATTATTTATTGATTTTTAACAAGAAATTAGGAAAATTGCTCTTATTTTTTTAGTAATAGTTAAATATAAATTTTTATTAAATGACTAATAATTTTTAATTTTTTAAATGTAAACTAACTCAAAAACTTTTTTTTTTTTATACATTTAATTTTTTTGTAATGTTTTTAAATAAAATTGACAAAAAAAAATAAATTTTATTTTCATTTCATAAATTAAGATTAAAGATTAAATTTAAAAATTTTTTAAACCAAGCAGCGTATTACAGTTTGTATGATGTTATACTTCAATAATACCTCTCCATCAATGCCTTATTTATTTATTTAATTATAAATTAGAAGTTAACTCTAAATTATAATGGTTTGTAGGCCAGAGCAACGTAGGCCTTCAGGAAAATATATATTTATATTATATATTTCCTTATATTTCCTTGTAGAATCATTATTATAAATGCCAAAAAATAAAATTTGATTGAGATGATAAAAATGTTTTGAACCAGTCACAAAGTGGCAGCTTCTTTTAAAAAAAGTACCTTAACTTTACTTGAATTAAGTTTCGGGAATACGTAGCCAGATGTTGGTAATGATTCAGACATTAAATTGGATATAGTTGAAATCAATGGATACTTCGCAAAGCCCATTTATATAAAGTTGGATGTGTTGAAGTATTGGAAAGAAAAGCAAATAATTTATTATCGGTTATACCAATTACCGAAAGTATCGATAACAAGGGCTTTTTTTACCTTTAATTTAAACTATTGCAATCGGGCTTAGGATTCGATTTTTATTATTTCAAGTTTTCTTGACGAGAGCCTTTAGCTTAAAAAAAGTTTCCCATATTTTTAGTATTTTTTTTTTGTCAAAAAACTTTTGGCGAGCATTGTATATAGTTAAGATACTACTAGCATATAATATGCAGCTTGTTGCTGCGCTGCGTTTGATATTGTTACCAAAAAAAAAAGATTTTTGTTATATTTTTAAATCGGAAAAAAATTGTATGGAAATTTGCATTTGAGGTCAATGGCACAGCCTTCGAGTATCTCCAGTATATCGTCTCTGTATCTCGCGTAAGGCATATAGTCTAAGAGCTGCAACAATATTTTAAGTGACAATTTCAAAACAAAAAAAAAAATTATTAAAATACTTTGTTAGAGCCGGTGGGGGGCGGGGTCTACCTGCATGTTATCTGGTCCGGTCATGTTCTGACGTCAGGAGACAGTCAAGTTCAAAAATGTTATTAAAAATATTTTAAATTCAAATGCATGCATTTGTAAGCAGTTCTGCAGAAGTTTCTGTCGTTTTCGTTGTATATAATGCCTATATACAAACCTATATGTGCGTGTCTCTGTGTGCGCCGGCTTATTGGGCTTAAGGACAAGGTACGACCCTCAGCTTAATATGAATGAATGAATACGGAAAAATAAATACCAACAACCAGAAATTGAAGCCATCTGTTGCTGACGTTGCCGCTGGCCAAGAAATTTCGATTTGTTTTTGTCTAGACTCTAGATTATTCGAATACTACATACAATAAATATGAAGCTATACAATGTGACAATATCAATACATAAGCTATGTTTAAAAACAAACTAAATGATATTCATATTACATATGTTGGACTTTGGAAAAATTTACAAGAATCTTGAAGCTGGTTTGATTTTTGGTCGGACAACTTCTTGGGACCTTGAAATTTCATATATTTTGTTTGTTTTAATTTATGTATTGTCACTATATTATTTAAGCATTTTTGAAAAATACAATTCTTAAGTTACAGCGATTGTTGCGAAGATTGTCTGAGCTTAAGCCAAGTTTTTTATATTTTATCTGCTAATTACGATAAAAAAAAATATTTGGGCAGACATGCCTTTTTGAAAAGTATACAATATAATAAAATCGAATTTTAGCAGTAAGCAATTAATTTATAATAAATGTGAGCATATTGTAGAAAAAAAAATACTTTTTGTCTCTAAACTGTTCAAATCTTTACAGCTTTCCAAATTTTTCTAACTATTCATATTATTATTATTATTAATAAGAATAACTTCACGATTGAAAAGCATGGTACCATAATATTGAATTATAATATAAAGTTCGTATAAACAATAACTATAAATCGTTAAAAATATTATTTTATAAATAACAAATATTAGCCTCATATTTTTGTAAATTTTTTCATGCGAATGTTAATATATTTATGCATTATATTATGTTATTACAATTATCAGATTTCTTTAACTAGTAAATAATTATAAACATTTAAGTATACTAATTTAAGACACTGTATAAATAATATCACATAAGGCTTCTTGTTTATTAGAATCAAGGAAAACACTAAATAATAAAAAAAAAAATCTTTAAAAATATTGTTAAAAATAGAAACAAAAAAAAAAATATTGTAGCTGAAGCGCTTTTGGTATTTTTTTTTTATTTCCAGATTAAACGAATTTTTAAATCTTTTTTTTATTTTTTTTTGATATTTATTTTTTTATTGGCAATCAACCGATACGAATAAGGTTATGATTCAATATTGAGTATGTGAAAGTTAATCGCTACACATAAAATCTAAATTACCATTAAAATTATTTCAAAAAAGCTAATATAAAAAATTAAATTACTTTAATTTTTTTATATATTTCTTTTTACAAAGTTGTTAATTAATGAATTTTTTAAAAATATTAATTAAGTATGGATACAGGCCCTATGCTCCAGTGGGAGATATATGAATTGATGCTGATGATGATGGAAACAATAATTATCATTTCGAACATATTAAAACCTTTGAATCTTCCTGCATATTTATAAAAAAATTTTTATTATATACAAAGTAAAATTCTTAAGAACTTGTTTTTTGCAACTTAAAATTTGTCTGAATGATTAGTACTGCTTAGAACCAAGAGCGTAGCCAGAAAAGAGAGGGGGTTTCCTGTGGATGCACTTAATAATTTGAAAAATCTTGGCTTCGAATTTTTATACCCTGTACCGTATGGTACAAAGGGTATATTGTGTTTGTGCAAGCCGAAAATGTATGTAACGTACAGAAGGAGAAGTCGGAGACCCCCCAAAGTTACCTAAAGTATGATCAGAGTGACTAGAGAAGTCGATATACCCATGTCCGTCTGTCCGTATGAACGCCTAGATCTCAGAGATGTTAAAAGCTAGAGCAACCAAACTTTCAGATAGATCCCTTATTAATCCATAGGAGACAAGTTAATTTAATTTTTTTGATATCGGGGTTCTATTATATAGCTCCCGTTGGGGTGTTTCAGAGGACCTCGAAAAAAACCAAAAGTTTTAGATGGATAATTCGTTTGCTTATGAAGATATCATTTAGCAATCGGAAGTTTTTTAGAAACCCCCAGCACTGTACCAAATTTTATCAAAATCGGTTGACTATATGATATAGGTCCCATAGGATCCATCGGTCGAAAATTTGTTTTTTGTACATAATTCGTTGTGTTTCGTTTGATTGTGAAGATATTGTAACCAAATTTGGCATTAAGAAGTTTTTTAGAGTTCCCAAGCACTATACCAAATTTGATCAAAATCAGTTGACTATATTATATAGCTCCCATAGGGCCAATCGGTCAAAAAAACGTTTTTTGCACAAAATTCGTTGTGTTTCGTTTGTTTGTGCAGATATTGTAACCAAATTTGGCATTCAGAAGCTTTTTTGGAGATCTTCAACACTGTACCAAATTTGATCAAAATCGGTTGACTATATCATATAGCTCCCATAGGGCCGATCGGTCGAAAAAAAGTTTTTGATTAAAAATTCGTCTGTTTTTGGTTGTTTATGAAGGTATCATAATCTAATTTGGCAATCAAATGTCTTTTGGTGTTCTTAAGCCATTTACCGGATTTTATTGCAAGCAGTGGTACAGGGTATCCCAAAGTCGTCCGCGCCCGACTTTAACGTACGCCATCTTTTTTTTATATTTTAGCCTTTATGGTGAAAACATAAATTTTAAACAATTCAAAAAATTTTATTATTTACTATTTATGGAATTAAAGTTTCTACGATTTAAAATTTTTTGTTATAAATTTAATTTATAATATATACCTACAGTTTAAGTGAATCCTAATATAGAAAATTTAAGAGTTCAGGTTCTAATAACCTTTTCTACTTAGTCATAATAATGGGTATTTGAAAAAGTTCGGTTACATTTAAGAGCCACCTAGCGAAAATTTGTAACCGAACTTTATCGAATACCCAATATTATGACTTTGGAAAATGTACAATGATAGGATTATGATATAAAAGTTTGAGGAAAAATATACAAAAACCAACTGAAGAAACTAACTACTTAAAATCTAATTAAAAACTAAAGAGCGCTAGGCCCGGTCGTTAAGGGAATATCGTTATAAATAGTTTAAAGATGTACGTTTTTATGGGTATTGGGTATAGTTCAGCTTATTAGAAAAATTAGTAGGATTTGTTTTTATCATAATTTAGTTTTTTTTATTATAATGAATTGATTCTACTGTGGCAGACATCAGGATCAACAGCAATATCCTTATATATAGAAAGCACAGAAAGCGCATACAGTCTTTTGTGAGGAAAAGTTTTTAACAAATAACAACGTTTTATTATCTTCTGGGTCAAAAATGATCTTTTCATGCTAGCCGAAAAGTCGCAAAAACATTGGAAATATAATTTTTTAAAATTTAGTTTTATGCACATATACTAATTTCCTATCAAGTGAGATCGTTTTATTTTTTTAGAAATTTCGAATTTTTTATGATTTTTATTGCTTACTCTAGGTACTATTAAAAAAAATGTCGTTAAAAATATTTCTCTTGTTTAAATAGATTTAGTAGATGCACATATACTTATTTCCATAAAGTACTTTCTATCACAGCGCTCTAATTATATCAATTCTTCAACGCAAGATTCAATATTCTTTCGCAGCCCAGCCTGTGTTACACTTTAACCACAGAGATATTTTGTCTTGAGTATGTGAAGCTAACTTTTCGTCGACTTTTTTATTAGCAACAAATCGTACAAGAACATAAGTCTTTCGGCAAAATTTCTTATCTAAGACTCAAAACTGTACAGCAGAAGAAGTTTGTAGATTTGCTCAGTTCTCGTTCCGGGAAGTCACCCATGATATTCTCTGTTCTCTCGAATAAGTCTTTAGCAATTTTAGATGCATATCAAAAAATTTCAACAAAAAACTTATACGCAGTTTCTTGTACATCCTTAGTACATCCAATGTTTTCTTAGTATAATTTATAGCAGAAAACAAAACTAAACTTTGGAGTCCAATTTTAGAGTTTTTAACATAGACTTACTAGGCTAAAGGGCCATACGCAGCATACAAAAATTCCGCACCAAACGTCAAAACTTCATATAAAAAACAAATTCCCTTTTTTGTGGATATTCAAAACTTCATATGAAAAAAACAATTCCCTCTTTTGGGATATTTTTTTTTATATGAAGTTTTGACGTTTGATGCGGAATTTTTGCGTGCTGCGTATGGGCCTTAACACTAAAATATTGTTCGATTTAGTTACCAAGATGAAAATCGGAAATGGTAAAAAAAATCAACGATTTGTTATTGGTTGAGCGTAGACTATAAGCTCATAAGCCGTGAGCTACATGATGCAACAATTAGAGGGTGACGCAGTGCGCAAGTTCGTTATTCGTGTCTCTTCGAAAAAGAGAGCACAGGTTCAATTTTTTTTTGCTAGCTACATGAAATAGTATATCATTTTTAATTAAAAGAAACTCAGAAAATCAAATAAACACATGTTAGAAATTTATTTTATTTTTTAACAAATCGTTACCAAATTTATGTTATATTTTGTTTTAGATTATTTGTGTGAAGTTTGAACAAAATTGTGCCACTATTTCATATAGCTGCCATACAAAAATTGAACCAGCCAAACTTACGCACTTCTTTGCGCCACCTTGTAACATTCATTGCATCATGCGTGAGCTAGCTGAATGTGTAGGCTTTTTAAAAAGTGCTGTACATCGCGTGTTGATGGAAAATTTTGAGATGAAAAAACTGTGTGCAAGATGGCTGACAATGGAACAAAAACAGCGTCGTGAGAATGTTTTCGTCATGTGTTTGGCGATGTTTCATAAAAGGAAGGCTGAGGTTTTGCGCCGATTTTTAGCAAAAAGAAAGTTTTGTTAGAAATGCAACCTATTTTGTCAATGAAGAGGTATAGTTGAAAGTTAATGCTTATTTTGAGTAGCTTTATGGCTCTCATTATAAAAGTGTATCGAAGCCATTGAATAGCGTTGGGAATAGTTCATTGATCTAAAGGAAATTACTTTGGGAAATAAAAAAAAGGTGTTAGGTCAAATGATACCAGGACCCAGGCCCGACGAAAGGGGGGAAAGGGGGACTCCCCTCGCGCCCAGAGTTTCTCCAGGGGCCCGGTATAATTACTGTCGTACTGTCGTGATTCAAACTAAAGGTGTAATAGAGGGTCCGGTACATTTTCCCCCGCGGGCCCGGATTTTCTCTCTAAGGCCCTACCAGGACCGCCCTTGTACATGTTTCACCAAATACTGAACAATTCTGCTTCGTTATTAAATACAAAATTACAATCTTGTATGAATAAAATAATTGTGAAGAAATAAAGAAAAAAGAAAATTTTAATATATTTTAAACAAAAATTTTTGAACTTACACAGGGGCTTCCCATTAATATCACTTAAGAAAAAAATTTATATAACCAAACATGACTCATGTATTTTTAATTCCATCCAACTGTACTTAGTAACTTTTCTGCTAAAAATGTTATAGCTTATTTCAAAAAAAAATTTTTTTTAAAAAAATTGAATACAATTTTTTAAATTTATTCAAATTTTTAATTTTAATTTTCTTTTCGATCATTCCAATATACATAAATCTTCCGCATAGATACTTTAATAACAAACTAAAATTTATGGTTACATAGCAAATAGTATATATATATATATGTATATATCAATTTATACATTTGAATGCAAGTTTTTTTTTTAAACATATTCAATGCTTATCATAAAATATAGCAATAATTTTATGACAAATATTTATGCAAATTGCAAAGTTTATATTTAATTTTTTATCTTTTTAATTTACATACTTAGAGTCAGGTGTGTATAGATGCTAGTGTTAGTATGGAGTATTCAGATGGAGTATTTTTCAAATGTCTGATATAGTTTTCTTTTAATGCATTCAAAAACAACAAACTCATAAATAAGTGAACTGAAATTTTGAAACAATATATACAATAAAAACTTTTTCGAGCTATCGGTCCTACCGGAGCAATATGACATAGGACATACGGACTTTGAACAAATTTGTTATTGTGCTTGGGATATCTAAAAAGCTTCCGAAGAAGATTTCGGTTGCGATAATTTCATAACCAAATTTTTGATTTTTTCGAGATATAATACTCCTAGACGCTAGATAATATAATCCCGATATGGAAAAAATAAAGTAAACTGTTAGCCTACTTACAAACCCGATGTTTTTTTCACTTTCCCCAAATCAAAACCGCCCTGTAAGGACATTATTATGCCTCGATGAAAGCGCAACGCTAGGACGTGCCAAGGAAGCTCAAGCTCACTTGACTCAGTCCGATAGACCTTGTATATAGCATATACGAGTAAGTACAAGGTGGCGCAAAAGAAGTCATCCGATGTTGTTTGGCTCTTATTTTTTTCTAAATGAAATTCCAAAATTGACCAAAAATGACCAAAATTCGTTGCAGGGACCGCCGGCTGAGGCCCAATTGCGTGGCACGTCGTCTGGTCGATGTTTCGGGGCTCACTTCGACGTCCTCGGCTACAGCGGCGATATTTTCGGCAGAACGGGCGCTCCGGGGCCGGCCACTCTTGGCAACGTCTCGTGTGGTCCCATACTCTTCAAGATTAGTGGCTAAACGGCGCAGTGTTTGCGCAGTTGGTGTCAGACGGCCGGGAAATCGGCGACGGAATTCGCGCTGCGCCAACACCACAGACGAATTGTTACGCAAAAAAAATAGACACAATTATTCCGCGTTCTTGGGGAGTGTATCGCTCCATGGCTTATTCACTTGTATTCTGTATCTGTCTAGTCCACAAATGTCAAAACAGATTTGATATTGCCGGCCATTTACAAAAATGAGAGCATTTTCCAATAGGGTGATTTCTTTTGCGCCACCTTGTATATATACATAAGTAATACATTTGCATAGCAGCTATCTTTTTTAAAAAGCACGAATCTTGTAACTTGACTGAAAATCTTACGACAGTCTGTCTTTGGATATTAATTTACGGTTTTTTTTTGTTGTTAGGCAATAAAAATCAACAACAACAACAATCAATGTTGCAATCAGTGGCGGATCTAGAAGGGTGATTCTGGATTTCAAACTCTATTCTTTCTTTAACTCTAGAGAATAGTGCAATTTCTTGTTGTCTCATTCTTTTAGGGTATAAACGTGAATGTTATGTAAAGGGTCATCAATCTTGAGGTTTTTTTTTTAAATAAAAAAAAAACACAAAAATTTCAAATTAATCGGAAAATCTTTATTATCAATAGAAAGAACTGTTCTTGCCATTCACTTTTTAAAAATAATCCCTTTCAAATGTTGGCCGCAACTGCGCCGTAGCTCGTCTAAGCGCGTTCGAGCATAATCGGCGGTATCTCGCGAATAACACGAGTAATCTCGGCCTCTAATGCTTTAATCGTAGCTGGCTTATACACAAACACTTAAGACTTCACGTAGCCCCAAAGGAAAAGGTCTAACGATGTGATATCACACGATCTTGGTGGTCAATTCACCGGTCCGGAGCGTGAAATTAATTGTTCACCGAATTGGTTCCTCAATATGTTCATAGTTTCACGGGCTGTGTGGCAAGTAGCGCCATCTTGTTGAAACCAAATGTCATCGAGATCTCGGGCTTCAATTTCATGTAGCAAATAATGCATTATCATGTTGCGATAACGGTCGCCATTGACGGTTACGGTCTGACCAGCGTCATTTTTGAAGAAATATGGACCTATGATGCCAACGGCCCATAAACTACGCGCTGGACGAGGTCTATTCGGTCGAGTGTCATCCAATAATGAATATTGGGTCTCAAATTTGTTGATGGTATGGCGAATAGGGGTCACAGTAGGTCGAAAAACATTCTTTACAGAACGCGAATTTTCGTAACATAATTGTACGATTTGTAAACGTTGTTCGGGTTTAAGTTTTTCCATGATGAATAAAAAAACACATGGCAACTTGACAGTACTCACGCGTGGTTTATCAAAAAAACCTTATTGAAAAAAAACCCTCAAGATTGATGACCCTTTATATACCATACATAAATTGGGTATATACCTAAACCAAAAAAAATTGCAAAAACTGGTATATACATACATTAATATAGTCGTCTTATTTGTATACCCTGTACCTTATAGTAAAAGGGATATATGAAGTTTGTGCAAACCGAAAATGTATCTTACATGATTAGGGGGACTAGAGAAGTCGGTATACCCATAATCTCTTTCCATTTGTCGGTCTGTATGAACGCCTAGATCTCAGAGCTTGTAAGAGCTAGATCAAACCATCTTTCATATTATATTCCTCACTATTTTTTATTTTTTTGATCTCGGGACTATATTATGCAGCATCCATAGGCATGTTTCAGAGCAGCTCGAAAAAAACCAAAAGTTTTAGAGCTCTCAAGCACTGTACCAAATTTGCTCAAAATCGGTAAAAAAAAAAAGTGGTTTTGGTGCAAAATTTGTTTGTTTTTGTTTTGTTTATGAAGATCTCGTAACCTTAAGACTTCAAGTTCAAGATTTCGTATGTGGCTTTAGCAAGTTTTCTAAAGTTCTCAAGCACTGTACCAAATTTGCTCAAAATCTGTAAAAAAAAGTGTTTTTCGTGCAAAATTCGTTTGTTTTGATTTTGTTTATGAAGATGTCGAAAAGTTTTTTGAGTTCCATACTATACCGAATTTGATTGCAATGTTATGGTACAGGGTATCTCAAAATCCTACGCGTACGACTTTTTTTTTTGAATGAAATTGTTTGTGTTTCTTATTTTGATTTTATTAATTTCTTCAAACCAGGGTATTATGGCTTAAAGCCAAACTAAATTCAAAAAAATACGCAACGAGAATAATCTTGTTAAGGAGACTTCTTACGTAATCTTTGTTATCTTTCTCTCTCCTGTGACTTCTGTAGATCTACATAGCGAATTAAATCGAATGCGAATTAAATCGAATATATATTCTTAGATAGAATACTACGCTTTTCTAATTAAGAAACATTTTTTTTTTTAATCTTCTCACTTTTGGTAGAAAATTAAAACAAAAAATTGCTTGAGGCCTTGCATGAAGGGGCGCCCCTTTTGTTGACACGGCTGCGTGGGGCCTCTACCCATCCGCCCCTGCTCATGTCAGCCATGCAAATGCAGCTACATACAAAATACAATTTATTCATACATCTGACACATTGAAAGTATTGACTGTATTTATTGAACAATATCTCTGCATATTGATGGCATATTAAGCGTATACAATAAAATAATTAGAAATTGTCAGTCGGGGAAAGAACAAATAAAAATATGGCAACACCGACAACAACATCAATAACAATGACAAGAAATAACAACCAAATGCCAAAAGTTAAGATCAAGGCTACGACTCTGCAGAAAGTTGTTGTTATCGAATACATACTATATATAGAACATTATATATTATGTTTAAATAATCGAAATAACGCATAAAAAAATTGTCAACAGCAAAAACGACGAAAAAAGAAAAATGTTATGATCATTTTATGCTGGTTTTTTTTTTTTTTTTGTTCTTTAAAGATGGGATCCCAACTGTACTTAAACTACTGCCAACAAATGAAAGCAAACGTATAGCTGAGTACAGTGAAGATACGAATAAGCGAATAATGAGAAAATTCTGCACTAGTCTATTGTGATCCGGTAATAAAAAGTCATATTTTTTAAATAATAATAAATTAGTGGATTGTTTTGTGATTCTTAACTAATTCTATAGTCTGTCAGGAACATTTTCAAAGCAAATTTAAACAAAATGTATGCTAATAAAAAAGAAAAGGAAATAAAATAAAATAAAATAAAATAAAATAAAATAAAATAAAATAAAATAAAATAAAATAAAATAAAATAAAATAAAATAAAATAAAATAAAATAAAATAAAATAAAATAAAATAAAATAAAATAAAATAAAATAAAATAAAATAAAATAAAATAAAATAAAATAAAATAAAATAAAATAAAATAAAATAAAATAAAATAAAATAAAATAAAATAAAATAAAATAAAATAAAATAAAATAAAATAAAATAAAATAAAATAAAATGAAATGAAATGAAATGAAATGAAATGAAATGAAATGAAATGAAATGAAATAAAATGAAATATGGATGAAAATGAAATAAAATGAAATAAAATAAAATTGAAATAAAATTAAATAAAACGAAATAAAATGAAATAAAATTAAATGAAATGAAATAAAATGAAATAAAATGAAATATGAATGAAAATGAAATGAAATGAAATGAAATGAAATGAAATGAAATGAAATGAAATGAAATGAAATGAAATGAAATGAAATGAAATGAAATGAAATGAAATAAAATGAAATGAAATGAAATGAAATGAAATGAAATGAAATGAAATGAAATGAAATGAAATGAAGTGAAATGAAATGAAATGAAGTGAAATGAAATGAAATGAAATGAAGTGAAATGAAATGAAATGAAATGAAATGAAATGAAATGAAATGAAATGAAATGAAATGAAATGAAATGAAATGAAATGAAATGAAATGAAATAAAATGAAATGAAATGAAATGAAATGAAATGAAATGAAATGAAATGAAATGAAATGAAATGAAATGAAATGAAATGAAATGAAATGAAATGAAATGAAATGAAATGAAATGAAATGAAATGAAATGAAATGAAATGAAATAAAATAAAAAAAATTAAATAAAACATTGTTCATTATGATTGTAATTTATAATTATTATTTTTTTTAATTTGCTTAATTTCATTAAAAATAACTACTTTATTGCTAAAATATTTAGTTTACACAGTTGAATACACAAAGCTGAAATAATTAGTTTCCAAAAAAATTTCTCATTTAAATAAGATAAAATTTCTAAATAAAATAAAAATTTAAAACTAGTACATCTTTACCAAAAAAATTAACATTATCTTTAGCACAAGTGAAAGTAATAAATGTTTTAGTTGCGTTAAGTACCTATTTTGTAAAAAAAAATAGTAACTAAAATATTTTTTAAGCAAAACTTAAAGTCGTGTTATAATTTAATAAGAAAATTAAAATTTTTTTTTTTTTTAAATCATTAATATGTAAAATTAGCTTAAGTTCAAATCGTACCAAAAACAAAAGCTTTAAACAAAAAATCTTCTCCAATCTTTAGATTTTTACAATGTTGCAATCAAAGTCAATACCCGCTGCCACTTTATGTAACGTCACGCCAAAACGTACACTTAATAAAAAATTTACAATGTTAGCATTTTTTTCTTAAAACAATAATTTGCTGTCAAAATTACGCCAAGAGCGTTTTTTTTTTATTATTGTAAGTACATTTTTATTTCAAGATCGTTTTTTTGTAGACAGAAATTCTTCATTTAAAAAATATTTTAAAAAGAATTGCGCTTGACTGTTAGAAAAAAATGCTTAATTCTTAAGAATGTTTAAAATGATTTTTAGACAGAATGCTCTCAAAGAGCATTTGGGGCTTATTATAAGTACTTTTCTTTTAAATGTTGAGCTTCAGAGTATATTATTCTTAATTTAAGAAAAAAGAAGAAAGATAAATTTGAGAGTGAAACAATCTTTTTAATTCATATATTAATTAAGATTGGCTCTTTTTTCGGAGTCTATTTTTGCTTAAATCTTTTGATCGATTGTTTTCGTAACTTTTAATATTGTTTTACTTAATAGCTTTGAAAGTATACAAACGTTCTTAAAATGTTTTTTTGTTTTGTCATATAAATGTAACGCCACGCCAAAATGGACTTGCTTAACTCTGCCTCATCCAATACAAGTGAAAACCTCTCTCGGCGGTCTCTCGCTTTCTTGTCTGTAATTATGTTCCAGGTTTTATTTTTTTTTTTGTTTTTTTCAAATACATTATAAGTTTATTCCCAAATTCTAGAAATGTGATTTTATTATTATTTATTATATTTTCATGACTGGATGGGTATCTGTTACATATTAAATTTGGCAAGGTACAGTCTGCAATTATGGAAGAATCAAAAGAAAAACAAAATTTTTTTATAATCCTTTAAAACTATTTTGATAATACCAACTTAAAGAAAGGGCGTACAAACTTACAAAAATTAATGCGTTTAACTTCCAAATAGCATTACAATAATAAATATTCGTCAAGGGGAAAAAAATTAATTAAATTGATTTAAATATTCATTTGTTTGTTGTACCTGTTTTTCGTACAATATGTTTTTTTTTAAATAATGTTGTGTTTTTAACTTTTTTGAGATTTCTTTGCAACAAAATATTTTTTTTTGAGCTTTCAAAGCAGTACAGAATACACACCCACTTTTTTTTGAACACAATCATGTAAATATTTAACATTACTTACTTTATAGTAATTTAATACTAAAATAAATTTTTTTTTATAATTTTACGTTATTTTATGATTTATATGAGCATAAATCTGCTCTTTCTATAAATTCTCGATTTTTATATAGTATTCAATTTATTTTTGTTAAAGTTTTGACTTTTATATAATTCCTTAGATTCCGAGGTTTTTTTTTTTGAGTGTCTCAAAAAAAAACACTCGAATTAAAGGCTTAGAAATGGATATTCTTTAGGATCATAAAAAACTTGGCTCTGTAAGTACTATCTCGCACGATCTCTTAACTAAATCTTAAGTTCAGAAATGCTAAATTTGGAAAACAAACAAAATACTTTAAGCAATAATAGCCAAAATTTAGAAACTTATTCGTAACTCCGAATTTTTTAAGCTAAAATTTTTACTTATTAATTAATATTAAAAAAAAACTTAAAAAAATTTCTTAAGTTTTTCAGAAACAGCTGTACGAAAAGGTCTACCAAAAAATTGATTTTTGCACGTTTCAAATTTTTTTATGATATAATAATGTAAATTGGGAAATCTGAACTACGTGCCTTAGAACTGTCCTAGAACTTTTTTGGGGCTGGTTCAATTCGGGTGACATCGTGCATTGAGATTATATGTACGCCAAAGTGGTATATCCTTCTTATAGCATACTATACTTTAATATTTTGGATGCATTTCCATTGTACATTATAGAGTTCTATTAAGCTATATTTTTGTTTTCTTATTTTTAGCAAAAGTTCTTAAGTTTCTTTAAACCTATAAAAGATTCATCTAGTTTTATGAGCTTGATAAATATAAATTACTGTACAAAACAAGCAATGCATTTCATGTTGTGTTCACTGTACCCCACATGCATTATTCCAGCTAAATATTTGACTGTAGTCCATTGAACTCATTGCACTAGGATGCTTGTCTAGCTTGTTGCTAAGGCCAAGAAATTTCCAGAAAATACCTAGAGAATATCGAAACAAAAACAACAAAACACTTGAAACAATAGCAAAGAGGTCAACGGCCAATAGCAGGCCTAGCAGGCATAGGCACAGAGGCATACAGGACCACAACCAGGACAACAGGCGTGCCTATGGTAGCTAAGGGCCGACCACTTAAGCGGTCGGTCGGCGCGTCACTTGGCGCGCCAGGATCTGACACGCTGTGAGTTCGATGAAAAATGAGAACAGGAAAAACAATCTTGAACTTAACCTTGGCGTCGGTCGTTGGCCCTGCGTCGTCAGAAATTTCCAGGAACTGTTGCGCCCAAAAAAACAAAAATAAGAAGAGACAACAACCTGGTGAACAACTGCACCAAAGGGCTAATGACTGCTAGGTAATAGTTTCTTTTGCAGCTTGCAGGCGGTACAGTCGCAACAGCAGCTCTGCAGTCGGCGTCGGCAGCGGCAGACGCATGCGTCAAGGATGCCAGCGCCGGACGTGAGTCAGTGCAGAAATATGCCAAGGCAGCAGCACCAGCAGCAGCAGCTAGCACTAGAGGAGACTGTAGCAGTAGCCTGTCCAGCTGCTGCTGCTGCCCAGGCACTGTCGCTGCTTGGCGTCGACTGCGGCAGCAACTGGTTTGCGGCAGCAGCATCAGCAGCATTGGCAGCGCAGTCAACTGCACTGTACAAAAAAAAAAAAAAAATTAAAATAAATAATAATTGAAAATAAGAACTGTAGCTCATTAATTATAAAACAATTCATTAAATCTATACACATAGATACACACGCACGCACGCACACACACACACACACACACTCGTACAAATTAATTGATAACGTGTTTTGCATGCGCGCCCGTCAAAATCTGTGTTTGCGTGCGTGTGTGTGTAGATAGTATCTATGTGTCTATATCTGTATCTGCATATATATTTGTGTATGTGTGCATCTATGCTTGCGTATTTTAAGTAACGTGATTTTAGCTGATTCCGAAAGCGAATTAACACCACCCCTCGCCCACCGAGGCAGCTTGAAAAGTTTATGACATTTTTTAATAGCGTATTATTACTCAACTTAGCTCTGACGACACAAGTTCTATCAAAAAGAGCCCTTGATGTGCTGTTAGCTATCTCTTATCTATTGCCATCTAAACATCGGAGCGAAATATGCAACTGCTTGTCTCTTTAAGGCTTGAAGCTTATTTTATGGCATGCCTTCAATTCAATTTTATTTTGTTTTTTATAAAAAATAAAAATAAAAATTATTTCATCAAAATTGAATAAAGATCTGAGCAGAACCTATGTAATAGCGAATAACTCAAAATATACATATGTATATGTTTCTTCACAAAACCCGATTATCGATTTAATTTTGCAGGCTAATCTTAATCTCAAAATCTTGTTCTTGAAAAAGCATTTTTCATATGGCAAAAAAAACTTTTTTTTTGAGCTGAAAAAACTAGCAAATATGTACAATTTTTTTTTTCAAATCCTTCGCAATCATAACATCACAATATATGTAAGTGAAATAAAAAGATTTTTCTTATAGATCAATGCTCGCAAAAAACGGGCCTTTGTGAGAGTGGCGTAGTGACGTCACGGCGCTTCGATACAGGCATCATCAATGGTGCTTTGCGTCTGTTTCTGCGCACACAAGTGCATGCGACATGTACTTGTACTGTAATCCCTATATACTTGAGATAGGTTCTTCCCGACCACTGTTTCAAGTCAAGGTTTTTCCAAACATTTTGATATCATCCTTAGAGGTTTTCCCAATGCCCTCAAAATAGCTGTCTATTTCAGTGATAACCAGCTCAAGCAATTTTTGAAATTTGAAAACAGGAAGTAGTCATAAAGGAGCTGGACTGAGAAAATATGCTATATGGGATAACCGGAATTTTTAGATATGTTGCCATCAGCTGCTTTTTCTTGGCCAAAAGCGTGACGATTTTTGCTTTAAATAAATATCGCATCTGCTCGACAGTTCTAAATAATATTTTATACAAGGTGGCGCAAAAGAAGTCATCCGATGTTGTTTGGCTCTTATTTTTTTTCTAAATGAAATTCCAAAATTGACCAAAAATGACCAAAATTCGTTGCAGGGACCGCCGGCTGAGGCCCAATTGCGTGGCACGTCGTCTGGTCGATGTTTCGGGGCTCACTTCGACGTCCTCGGCTACAGCGGCGATATTTTCGGCAGAACGGGCGCTCCGGGGCCGGCCACTCTTGGCAACGTCTCGTGTGGTCCCATACTCTTCAAGATTAGTGGCTAAACGGCGCAGTGTTTGCGCAGTTGGTGTCGGACGGCCGGGAAATCGGCGACGGAATTCGCGCTGCGCCAACACCACAGACGAATTGTTACGCAAAAAAAATAGACACAATTATTCCGCGTTCTTGGGGAGTGTATCGCTCCATGGCTTATTCACTTGTATTCTGTATCTGTCTAGTCCACAAATGTCAAAACAGATTTGATATTGCCGGCCATTTACAAAAATGAGAGCATTTTCCAATAGGGTGATTTCTTTTGCGCCACCTTGTATAATCGATATATATATAACTAGTATATCCAAAAATATTTTTGCCGTCACCTTGTTGGCCGACAGACCCACCTTAAGCTCCTGTGATTCAGTCTATGGTGTATTGTAATGGATCCATGCATCTACGTTTAATTATAATTATCGCGCTCAGTTAAGATATCTGAGATCAGAACTTTTGACGTTAATTTTACTGTTACAACCAAAATAAAACTCTGTTAAACATTTTGCTAGTGCAGAGGCACATACCTTGAGCTATGGATAATATTGAACACTTTGTTGCTTACAATTCATAGCTTGTTCAAGCAGTTGTAAGAGCGTCAAATATAAATCATAGAAATTTATGGCTTTTCTTAATTTCGATAATAATGGAAGTATATAAAGTTAATTCTAAACATGGCTATCTTTTTAAACTACCCTCGTACTGCTGATTCGCTTTTTACGTTTGTCTCTCAATCGTGATGCAATCAATATTTAGAATTTTTTTTTACTGCTCGACCTTGCGGATGCCAAACAAAGCCGTATTCTATACTTAAACACAAAACGCAAAAAATACACACACACACACACACACACACACACGCACATACACGTACTTATATAAATAAAAATAGCAAAAAAAAATTTTGCAATAAATAATAAAATTTGGAATGACAAAAAGCGCACAATCTCTAAATGAAATGCGATATGACTTGATGTTGTTGCTATTTTTGGGGTGTACGTCTATAATAGAAATTAAGTGTTTTTTTTTCGCATTGATTTGTGTGGCAGATATTCGATTGATTTTGAGTTGATTTGCATGCCTGTAATGAGTCATAAGTTTATGATTTAAAGAAAGTAAACAATTTCGAGCTAAAACGTAATTCTAGGCTTCTCGCATGTTCTATTATCCTAAAAGAAACTCATAAAATACATTTATATCAAAACAACCCAGAAATATGCTAAAGAGCCGCAAAACAACACACAAGATCATCAAAAAAAAAAGAAAAAAGAAAAAAAAAACGAAAGAGTTTTGGTTTGCGATTTGTTGTTGCTGCTGCTCTTGAACTTGAAAATAGCAGCGCAAATTCCTGGTAAAATTATCATAAATATCAAAGAAATACCAAAAAAATGTATAAAGAAAAAAAAAAACAGCGAATTCGATATCGCAAAAGAGTCAAAGCAAAAAAAAAAAAAAGAATACAAATAAATAAAAAAAAAGCCTGAAACCCAAAGAGAAGGCGTAGTAAAAGCTTCTCATGAAATGACAGCGCTGATCCGGACTTGACCGAACGGGAATGGAATGGAATATTACGAAATTTGCGACGAAAACAAAAATACCTACATACATATATCTAAAGATACAAACATACTATAGTAACTGACTATAGTGGCCATCTATTGTTCTGTTTGTCAGTTTTGGTATCATCTACATATTTTTAGCCATTATCTGGTAGCCAGCTATTTACCATATACCTCCGCTACTACTCCTCCTCTTTCACTCTCATCCTTTTGGCCTTGAAAAATTTATTGATTTCACCATATTAATCGTGTTGACGACGTACTACACATAGAACGACATCTTGAGAATTTCAAAACAATCTTAAAAATGCGTGCTTAGTCGTGATAGCTTCAAGCCATACTTTACATTGGGTCTATGCTCTTACAACATGCCAATGCCCTGTGCTGTTAGTAATAGCATTAAAGTATACATATTTGAAAATATTAAATTAATATTATATGCGGGAAAACTGCTTGGTTTAAAAATTAATTGCAAAATAGTGTTGTAAATTTCAGGAATTCGTCAAAAGGTATTCTAAGTTATTCAGCCGTGTTGCGGAAAACGAATTCGAATATTTTATTTGAACTTGAAAATATTCAAGTTTTTATTTCGGGAAAACTGCTTGGTTTAAAATTTAATTTAAAAAGAGTGTTAAAAAATTCTGGAATTCGTAAAAAGGTATTCTAAGCTGTGCTTCGAAAAACGAATACGAAAATTTTATTCGAATTCAAAAATATTAAATCATTTAATTTGGGAAAACTGCTTGGTTTGAAATTTAATTTGAAAAGAGTGTTAAAAAACTCTGGAATTCGTCAATAGGTATTCTAAGCTGTGCTTCGAAAAATGAATCCGTATATTTTATTCGGGAAAACAGCTTGGTTTGAAATTGAATTAATTTAATTTAATTAAAAGAGTCTTAAAAAACTCTGGGATTCGTTAAAGAGTGTTCAATGTTATTCGGTCGTGCTTCGTTAAACGAATACAAATATTTTATTTCAATACATTTTAAAGCCATCTGTTTGATGCTACCAATTTTACCAAAACGAATTTTTTATGTGGTTTGAATGCGACTACTTTTTCGCAAGTGAAACCAAATTGAATTGGCAACATAGTTTAAAAAGTGCATTTAAAAATTTCTTTGATATTCTTAAAATTTTATTCGTGCCAATTTCAAGTTAGTTATTTATTATTATTTTTTTTTTTTTCTGAATCAACCGAAAAAATAGCGTTCACATGGTTCATGTCTTGCATAAAAAAATGTTTACGTCTTGCTTAAGCGGTTCATGTCTTGTATAAAAAAAATTTCCCTTGTAATAAGAATAGCTTAGTCGTGGGTAATTTCAATCAAAAGGTGTAGAGCTGTGCTAACAAATAGTAAAGGAAATATGAGTAGATAGCGACAGCAAAAAAACGAAAACGAACAAAATTTATTCGTTTTTCGGAGCATGGCCAATTAGCTTTCACAAAGTTAAGCTCAACTAAAATTAAAGATTTCACTTTCGAAAAATGCGAGCCAATATTGTAAAGTAATTGCTCTCGAAGAATAAATGCAAATATGCAGTGTCTGTCCACAGCAAGATCCACCTTAAACGAAGAAATAAAAGTTCTAAATTGTATATATTATGAAAGAAAAATTCTCAAAAGAGTGTGGAGAAATCTGTCTACTAAGATAAAAGTTCATAGTTTGTTCAGATTTGTCTATTTTTAAGAGCATCTTCTGTTTATAATTTTTTATCATCATGAAATATATTTATTAATAGTTACTATTAAGGAGAAGGAATATGTAAAAAAAAGTTACTAAAAAAAATTGAATTGAAATATTAAGAGTACATTTTTTACTCATTTTTTCTAAATAGTAATAAAAATGTTGGTTCAAGATACAAATAGCTTAGATTAAAATCTTTAACTCTTGATTTAAGATTATGTTTTCCCCATTTATGAACTTGATTTAAGTATAATAAATATTCAATCTATATTTTTTTTTAAGAACATTATTTACTTAGTTTACGAGCAAGCAAGTACTTTGAACCGAAATTTTATAAACATGTTTTAAGATGATTATAAACTCATATTAAGAATTTTGTTATCTAAGATAAGATTTAGGTTAAGAACATTTCAATGTTCTTCATACATGAATTGTGAACAAAAATGGAATACTTTAAATGAGATCATCTAAGGATTTGACGGGCATTACTATATACCTACATTTTTTTTCTCAGTGTATGTAGTATAAATAAAAATAGAGCGCATTGTACGACGATTTCTAAAACAATTTATAGCTAATAATAAAATTAATTTATTAACAGCCAAAGTCATTAAGGTCTTAAATAAAAAAATATATAATATTTTAAAGTTTTTTACATAAAACGGAATAAATATTCAGGACAGCAGTTATGAGAAGTTTTAGTTTCAGTTAAGTTTTTCGAATAATGTTCATATTTGAGTTTTTGAAGTTATAGCAAATACACTGAGGGAAAAAACTAAATGTTTGGAGATCAAGAGCGCTGGCTTTTTCCGTAAAAAAAAGTGCTTCATTGTTGGGATACAAATTCTTATTTCAAGATTTTTTTTTTAAGAATTTCTTAATTTTAGAAAGTTTAGAATGCCTAATTATAGAAGCATAAAAAAATCATTTGAGAATTACTTAAAGGGGTCTACGCAGAATGCAAAAAAAATTTCGCACGGAATGACAAATCCATATAAAAAAAAAAATCCCATTCCCACGATTCCGTGTGAAATATTTCGTGCTGCGTATAGGCCTTAAGGAAGAAGTTTTTACAAAGATCATTTGCCCTAATGCTGATGTTCTTAATTTAAGAAAAAATTCTAGAAATTCCAGTTCTTTTTTTAAGAAAATTCAAACTATAATTTTCCCTTCAGAACTTCCAAAGTTATAGCAAATACACTGAGAGAAACATCATATTTTTGGCGATCAAAAAAATTTTTATATTGTTGTGATTAAAATTCTTATATCAAAAGCGTTTTTTTTAATAATTTCTTAGTTTGAGAATGTTTAGGATAACATAACGAACAAATGCGCTTGATTTTAGCGGCTTTAAAAAAATTTATGATTTGAGAGTGTTTAGAATTATTTAAAGACAAAGTGCTCACAAAGGTCATTTGATCTCATTGTAAGTATTTTTTTCTTAATTTGATGAAAAAATCTAGATCCTTTTTTGAGGAAATTCGAATTTAACTAAGATGGGATATTTTCAGTAAGCTAACGAATAATAACGTAAGAAAATTAATTTTGTTGGATCATGCTCATATTTGACATACGCTCAGAGCTTCAAAAGTTATAGCAAATAGTGTTTTCAGATCTTAACTCCTATTAATTGAAAAAAATTAAAAAAATATTTAATAAAAAATAATTGGACGTAATGCTTAGTTAATTATATATAAAATGCAACTCTGTCTACTTTTCGGGATTTATATGCATTCCACACTTACGTACGTCAGATAACTTATATTCATGAAAAATTTTTAAAAAATATTTCAAATAAATAGCTTAAAAAATAATTTCTCTAGAGCCAATTAGCCAAGTTCAGGTAAACTCTAATTTACGTTAGATAACCTATATTCATGAAAAATTTTTAAAAAATATTTCAAATAAATAGCTTAAAAAATAATTTCCCTAGAGCCAATTAGCCAAGTTCAGGTAAAAAGACGAATCTTACCAAACTCTAATTTTTTTTTAACATAACTTGATAAGTCTTGTATGCTCGTCTTAAATCTTACAAAAAAAAAAAATAATTATATTTTGATTTCAATGGTTCCTTAAACTTGAAATAAAAGTATATTAAAAACAACCAAATATGTGTTCCCATTCCAGCCATCTTGTTGTTGTGGAAATTTAATGCCTTCCTGTAGTAAAGAACAATTTGAACTTATACCTTAATCATATAATATTTTTGGAATTTAAGTTTTTTTTTTCTGGATTTGTTATTGTTTATATAAGCTTTTGTCCCAAAAAAAAAACATTCATTGATGGCGTGAGAGGCTTAAAAAATTGCTGACATTTGCATTTTGAATCCAAACTTGTGCTGTTGCATTTTTCCATTGTTTTTATTTTTAAAGCGTATATTGTATTTACTTACAGAACCTTTTAAACATGTGAACTTCTGTGGAAAATATTTATTATTTTTTGGCAACAAACTGCAACAAAAGAATTTACGTCTAGACGTGAGGAATCGGGTAAGTTTTGAATTCATTGAACCCAAAAATTCGAAAAAAAAATTGGTATACACTGTGTAAAAAAAATGAATAGTACTATAGTACCGAGAAGCAAATAATAAAAAAAAAAAAAAATCAGTTTTAACAATTTCTTTCTCTTTTTTGTGTTAAAGGCAACCCAGGACTTTTTTTTTTTTTTTAAATAAAAAAAAAGAAATATTTATGCTAATAAATATTTAAAAAATACATATATTATAATTTTTGACGTATTTTCACAAAAAAAAAAGATTAATTTTTCATAAATTTTTTATTGAAATTGCATAATTTCGTGTATATTTTTAAAAAATTGTTTTTTGAGCTTTGTCAGTATTTTTTTTTTATAATACCCTTGAAAATATTTCAAATTTTTGATCATATAAACAAAAAATATATATTCTATTAAATATAATATATATCAGATGACGAAAAAAATATATTTTGTTTAAATTCAACAAAAAAAAAAATATTACAAATTTTCGTTTTATTTTTGTTGCACCAAATAGATTTGATGGGACATAGATACTTAAAAAATTAAGAAATTAATTTTTAAGAAAAAGATAGTAGAAGAAAATTTTGTAAAGTTAACAAATTCGATTAAAAAAATAAAAAGTTTTTTTATATTTATTTTTTTTATTGGCAATCAACCGATACAAATTAGGTTATAATCCAATGTTGATGAAAAATTATTCGCTACACAAAAAATAAAATTTTGTGGGTAAATAAGAAGTAAAAAAACTTCTTTTTTTTTTTTTGGTAAAAAAATATAATTTTTCGAAAAAAATTTTTTTACCTATGAATTTTTTCAAATATCACAGATTTGTAAATCGAAAAAATTAATTCAAAAAAATGTATTTCTTAAATTTTAGAGCTGCTGCAAATCTATCGTACTTTCTTAATTTTACTTCAACACTCATTCACTATTTAGATCGTAATTATTTCCAAAAAATACACGCCCTAATTCGCGTTAAGAAAAAAACGTTTTTAGACCATAAATTTGTAGTAAGCTCTTGGCCCCTTCAGCTATATTTTAGCCTTTTAGCAAAATAAGCACGAAATTTCCTATGAAATTTACTTTTAATATTTTTTTCTAAAAAAACCGAAAGCAATTACATTGAGGGTCAACAAAATAAAATCGAACTTAACATTTTTTACCGTGCTCATAAAAACGAACCAAACCCAGACAAAAATTGAGGAATTTTTAGATTTTTTAAAACTTCTGTCGAACTGCCATTATTGTACAATATTTTTAGTGCTATTTTGCATATTAAATTTTATTTTCGCTAAGTGTTAGACGTTAATGAGTTTAGGTAGAATTTAAAAAATGTCATCTACAAAATTTTAGATAACACTAGTTTCCAAATTTAAGGGTCATCGAGTGATCTAATTTCTTTCGATCTAATTGTCTTTCATATCGATACAAAATTTTGTTCACAAGATGTTGACGAATAATTGAAAAAATCTCGAAAACGGTTCTTAAGAAAAAAAAAAAATGAATCTCATTTTCTTGTTTCTCGACCCATTTTTCGTGTAAACTAGTGTAATTGCTGCTCTTGTGAATAAATCCAAGACGGATATCAAATAATCAGCTTTTCAAGCCCATGATTCTAAACATTGTGTTCTTGGACTCCTAAAAAAAATCGTTTGGATTTGCTCAAAAATCTTCGTAATATTGTTGATACTCAACAAGATTAAAAGATCATGTGCAGCTAAGATTTTTTGACTAAACATGACTGAAGACGAGACTCTTTTCCTTTGTTGGAGTGTCCCCAAACGGCTCACAATAAATACTTAAAACAACGCAAGCAAACGATCAGCCGAAAAAGTAGTTTGCTTGCTGGTACGCAGCGTTTGAGAGCAAACAGTGTTGCCCCTTTTAGTTTTTGGAAAAAATGTTAAGAGCGGCTTAGTTTGGGCGCTAAAACGAAAACTTAATCATCAAATGAAATGTCGGGTAGGCAGAACGAGTATATGATATTTTGAATTTGAAACATATGGTATGATAAAAAAAAAAATGAATCAGATTCTAGAATCAATTTTTTTTCTTTTAATTTTATATGGCAATCACTAAATACGTGTTTCGGAATTTTCTATAAAAATTTGTAATCTGAATGTGCCATTTATTTTAAACTAACATAGTTGACCCGCCTGACGTTATCTTATCCAAATGTTCAACATTTCGAAAAAAAAATGTATATACCAAACAACAAATTTTTGTACACAAATATGGATTTGTGCATTTTTTTTTTTCTATTAAAATCGTTTCAAAATCGTTTAATGCCATTTAATATTTTATTTTTAATGTAATAACTAACGAAAACTGAATGAAAATTTCACAAAGCTCGTAAATAAAGCTAATGAAACTGTCTCATTAAAATTTTTTAAGAATGAAAATTTAAAAGGCGTGACGTTACATTTGTAAGACCAAATGTGACTATAATAAGAAAAAAGATAGGGTTTTAATAGGTTTTTTTTTATCTTACCAATACAAATATGTTAGCAAAACTATATTCAGAAAAAAGAGATGATCTTAATTTATGTTTGAATCTGCTCCAGAATAAAATACTACCAATTTGAGCATCGATACTAAAAATTGATTTTTTTACAAATTATTTAATATAAATAAAACATCATCGATTTTTGATGAAATATTATTCAATTTCATTTGATATAGATTTAGTTTTAAGATTTTTATAGTTCTATTTCAAAGCTAAACAATTTTTCTTGGCTAAGTAAAAGAAAAAAATAAGGGGCTCCGCCTCGCGTACTTCGCCAACGCCCTTAAGGCCATCTATATGCATTGCGAGACATCTCGACCATAGTATCTAAGAATTTCTAAGAATTTTTTCAACATACTTTACAAAATAAAACGATACCACTTTTTTAGCTAGCTAATTATATTCTGAGTCTGAACATAAAAATTCTTCTGCGAAGGAACGGGCTAAGATGCCGACATGAATTAACAAACTTAATCTGCGTAAAAATAATGCGCATTTGGTTAAAATACCTCGCATAGTCTCCGACATCCTTTTATTCATATATGTATTAGAACGAATAATATAAATAAATTTTGCTCATGTTTTGGCTGCTATTCATTAAAATCGATGCATTCGTACCTTAGTTATAAATGGTACAACTTAAATGAGCTGGTTTTATAAATAAGATATACTTTGTGGGGTAAAAAGTTATAATGGCAGAAGCTTTCACTAAAATTTAGTTATTTTTACGCGACCTAGACTCTGATAACGAAGGTTAGGGTATTTTGCTCAAAGACACGCTGTCAAAAGCGCCTTTATCTACCAGTGTGTGCATATATTTTTTATAATGTTTTTGGTACTATTTATTGCTTATGGGATGATAGAAAACTAAACAGCTGTTATAATTAAAGTTGATATTTCTTTTTAGTTAAAGATAAAAAAATATATATTGTACAGTACTTATGTTTTTTAGGCATTATGCAGCTCATTGCTCGTGCACTTTTGCCTTTATGCATTTTTGTTCGGCCAAGTGAACACAGCAATAGTTTAGTTGACGGTAAGTCATTTCTCTTAGTGTACTGCTATACATGCTGTTATGGAGATTGCATTATGTAATTGGCTTATAGAGAGTGTAGAGCCGTGTGATCTGTTGTCTAGCTGAAAAAGTGACGTATTTAGCATAATGCTCGATAAAGAACAAATAAATAACAAAAACAAAAAAAAAAAAAACGAAAACTGCCAACAACAATCTAAGCTCGTAAATATGCGTCTTTCGTTTGTTGTTGGTGTTGCCATTATGAAAAAGTTCATTAAACTGTCACGTTAGCAACGGGCCAAGAACGGCAACGTCGCGACGTCGATCTGCATGAGGAGTAGTAGGACGGGTGAGCGGTACGGCGAGGAGTAGCCGGGTATGTAGCAGCAGGCCGGGCTGGGCCAGTTGTTGTTAGGGCCCGGCTGAAACTGAAAACAAAACTGCGACATTTCGTTTTCTGCCGCGCGCGTCTTAATTAATTAAGCGTCAACAACGTCAAACAATAATAATATTAATGAAAATAATAATAATAATAATAATAATAATAAACAACAACAACATGGAGTGTTCTTTACGCACGCGTCAAAGGGCCCGACTGAGGCTTGAACTGGGTCTGGTGCGAGACTGTCACTGAGATTGGCTTCATTCAACCTGTTGCCGCTCTGACTCATGGCAGGGCAGCCGTGTGTTGTGTTTTGATTTGTTATTGTTTGTTGTTGTGTTGTTGCTGTTGTTGTTGCCAGAGACCCTTCTAGCCGTGTATCTTATAGATACATTTATGTTTTGCTCAAACAAAGTTCAATGTACAACCAAATCTGTAGGCGTACAATTGCGATCGTTAGATTAGTTGATAGATGCGCTTCAGCTCGAAAAAATTTCAGTTTTTATGGGTGGTGGTTGCGGTTGGGTGGGTGTTGGGGAGTTGCTTGGCTGCTATAGCTATCTGAACATTTTACGTTAGGTTGCGATATGTGTACAACCTTGAGCCCGTACACTGACATCGGCAGCGGCGGCAGCAGAGTTGGCAACACGACCACATTCTTGTTAGTGTTGTTGGTGTTGTTTTTGTTGTTATTGTTGTAGCTGTTGTTGAACCAGAGTCAGAGCCAAAGTTCAAGCACCTTTTCCAAGCCAGTTGCTAGCTTAGCATTATGCCGGGGTGGCTTGGTGTTGTTGCTCAGTTTTAGCCCCCTCCCCGAACACACACACACACACACCCTAATGCGCAGCACTAGCATTAAGCTTCCTGACGTTAGGCATAAAGCCTAAGATCGCTCGAGATCGCTATAGCGGGGGGCTATTTGTGCGTCAATTGGTTGGATACAACAATAAAACCTCCAGACACACTAAATGCAAATTCTTAAGCAATAATAAATGAAATTTCATTTGATATTCCTTGCCAAAACAACATTGTATATACATAGCTACATACATATATACAATACAAAACAAATTGTCACAAACCGAGTATCATCGTCGGCTTTTTTTGATGAAACTTTGATTAGCCATTAGCAAAACATTTCAGGCTGCCCAGGGCGGGAAGAGTGTGCTGTGCGCCGAAAGTGCGGCAACAACAGGCTCGACCCACAACAACAACAACAACAATAAAACACGCCACACTTGTTTCCAAAAAGCAACCATCCTAGGTATAAACGCTGCCGCCGCCACCGCCAACACCGCCGCACCTGTTGCCTCTGGACCGAGCCGCGCCAGATCGATCCGAGCACAGCCGAACGCAATCCGGCTGGGGCCCCATAGATTTCCGGATTACGCGCGCGCTGTCAACGCGCCAAGCTACTTGAAATGCAAAAAGCCCGCCAAAAATGGTTCAGCTAGCGTTCTCAGCGTTCAGCTTTTGTGCGCATGACTGAAAGTTCTTTGGGTTTTTTGCCATCTTCTTTCAATGAAGCGCAATCAAGCCGCTCGAGCCCGCTCCAAGCTAAGCTGCCAGCCGCCTAACCGCCTAACCCCCGCTTACCAGACTTCATTGAAATTTCATAGCAAGTTGTAAAAAAAAAAAAAAAAAAAAAAAAAAACACCAAAAATAGCTAAAACGCGTGTTCATTTGGTCTGCCAAACGGATAGCAAGTTCGAAGCCATACCTCATGCCTCAGCTATGCCCCCACCATTCCGAGAAGTCCATGTTACCTTTTTTTTTTTTCTTTTTTTTTGTGACTCTGTCATGATTTTGCGTGCGTACTCTCAAGTGTTTATGTTTTGATTCTGAAATATTTTCGTATAATTTAGATTTTCAAGGTTACTCTTGTTTTCATGTCCATTGACCTATTCTTAGCTTACAATCATACGAATTAGCATTAGCCAACACGCATTCATGCGGTGCTCAGCCTGAGCCTTCCAGGAATTAACAGGTTTGTCATTTCCTCACATTTTTGCTCACAGTTGCATAGCTCAGCAAAAAGAAACAAAAATGGAACTCGAATCATGCACATGATCGAACAGAGCACCTTCGATCAGTGCGGAAAAGGAAATCATATTACCATTGTGTGGTCACTTGTTGTTTACTTCAATCACAGAACAACAAAAAGCAAGTCATCATGGCTGGATCGATTCCGGTTCGAAGCTATGTACTGAATGCAATCTATTTTTTTATTGCATCAGCAAAATGCGTGCTTTCGTCACTAAATCTATATCTGAAATTTTTCAGGAGCTCGATCTATTTCGTCAACTGCCGCGGTTTAAAAAAAGTCAAATTTCTTCAAGAAATTCTTCTTGCAAACGAAATTCATCTTTGTTGCAATCTTTTTCCAATTCAATGTATCTATAAATGTATCTATTTATCTGTGTATCTGCGTATCTATGTATCTATTTATCTATGTATCTATGATTCTATGTATCTATGTATCTATGTATCTATGTATCTATGTATCTATGTATCTATGTATCTATGTATCTATGTATCTATGTATCTATGTATCTTTGTATCTATGTATCTATGTATCTATGTATCTATGTATCTATGTATCTATGTATCTATGTATCTATGTATCTATGCGTCTATGCATTTATGCATCTATGCATCTATGTATCTATGTATCTATGTATCTATGTATCTATGTATCTATGTATCTATGTATCTATGTATCTATGTATCTATGTATCTATGTATCTATGTATCTATGTATCTATGTATCTATGTATCTATGTATCTATGTATCTATGTATCTATGTATCTATGTATCTATGCATCTATGCATCTATGTATATATGCATCAATGTATCTATGTATGTGTGTATATATGTGACTATGTATCCATGCATCTATCTATCTATCTATTTCTATATATATATATCTGTGTATTTATGTATCCATTTATCCATGTATCTATATATCAAGTATGTATGTGTTAAGAATCTAAGCATCTATTTATCTATGCATCTATATATGTGCCTGTATCTTTTAATTATCCTATTTTATTAGTTTCTGCAGCAGACTTATTTTTAGCAAAACCAGCAAAGAATTTTTTTATATGGAACTTATAACTTGTTTACGTCAAACAATAATAAATAACAAACATTCCATAGAAACATGAAATACTGTACAATTATTTTAAAATAAAGCGTTCTTCGTGATTTTTATGCACGGAACCAGCTTTGGAATAATTGCAAATGCTAAAATTTTCTATTAAATACTAGCTCCACTACATTTAATGAATAAATCAAAGCCCTAGCTAAGCAAAGTTCACATTTTGTAGCACTTTGTTTTGATTGAACTTTCACTGGGCACACGGGTTTATCAGGTGTACGAGGCTTATCTACCCATAATGTTATTGCTTATAATAATATTACGTATTATTAATTAGCAACTGTGTAAATTCAATTTAAATCAATTTCAATGGAACTGGACGTGCAACTAAAATAGATTAATCTATTTGTGTGCATTTACTTGGTGCATGGTGCACATGGAAAGTTTTTTTATTGACAAAACGCGCCTTAGTTCAACGAAAAAAAAATAAAATAAACACAATAACAATTAGAAACAATTGTTTGAATTTGTTTTCCTAACAACAAATTTATCACACTATACGACTCATATAATTCCGTTATTACAGAAGTAAGCATACTGAGAAAAATACACTGAGAGAAAAAATCAAAGATATAAATGTACAAAGATACAATGATACAAAAATACAAAGATATAAAGTTGCAAAGATACATGATTCAAAGCTATAAAGATGCAAAGATATAAAGTTACGAAGATGCATAGATACAAAGATATACAGTTGCAAAGATACGTAGATACAAAGATATAAAGTTGCAAACATACAAAGATACAAAATTACAAAGATACAGATACAAAGATATAAAGTTGCAAAGATACATTGATACAAAGTTATAAAGTTGCAAACATACATTGATACAAAGATATAAAGTTGCAAAGATACATAGATACAAAGATACATAGATAAAAAGTTACAAAGATACATAGATATAAAGATATAAAGTTGCAAAGATACAAAGATACAAAATTACAAAGATACAGATACAAAGATATAAAGTTGCAAAGATACATTGATACAAAGTTATAAAGTTGCAAAGATACATTGATACAAAGATACAAAGTTGCAAAGATACATAGATACAAAGATACATAGATACAAAGATACAAAGTTACAAAGATACAAAGATACAAAGATACAAAGATACATAGATAAAAAGATATAAAGTTGCAAAGATACAAAGATACAAAATTACAAAGATACAGATACAAAGATATAAAGTTGCAAAGATACATTGATACAAAGATAAAAAGATATAAAGTTGCAAAGATACATTGGTACAAAGATATAAAGTTGCAAAGATACATAGATATAAAGATACAAAGATATAAAGATACAAAGACACACGAATACAAAGATACAAAGACACAAAGATACAAAAATACAAAGATACAAAAATACAAAGATACAAAGTTATAATGTTACAAAGATACAAAGTTGCAAAAATACAAAGATACAACGATACAAAGATTTTTTTAATTTATGTCATGCAAACACTCAAAATGTGTTCTACTTACTATTTGAAAAAATTTATTATAATTATGTAAGCCACTCAAAAAAAATGTCAATTTTATACAAATTTTAAATATTTCTTTTAATTTATTTCAACGGTTTGATTAATATTTACACCAAATAAAGATGGGATAAAAAGACGTGTATATAATGATTTGGCATTATGCAAATAACCGTAGTTATAATTCAATTCGTTTGGTTCTGTTCTTCACTAAAGTGTAGGTTGCAAGAAATCGACAATAGAGGGTGCTCAAGTGACAGCTTCAAAATTTAACGTATATACGAATGAGAGAACAAGACTTTTACTTGGCCCCCAATTGTAAAGTGAATAACAAAATGATTGCAAAACATGACATATTATTAAAAAAAACACATTAAATTATAATAATTATACTATATAAAAATAAAAAAAAATTTGGGTTGCGATCATTGCTTGCTGTAAATACGTCGCCTCGAAGGTCAACTGCATGAAATGCGCGAAACTTCTCCATGCTTTGATTGTGGGACCCAGACCCAAGTCGCAGACATTTCGAAATGAGTTTGCAATGTGCCCAAATAAACACCATAATTAATATACTTATATAGTACATAATAAGTTATATATATATATATAAATATGTGTGCATGTATTTGTTTATATTGGTCGCAAAAACCCGTTTCAACTGAAGCCGTTAAACAAACAGCAGCAACAACAATGAGGGACAATTGTATAATTGGCCAAAAGGGCGCGCGCATTGCGCTAAATCCGCCTCGACGACAGTAAGATACAAAAAAAAAAAAAAAAAAAAAAAACTGGTCAAGGTCAGCCTGCGTGTACGTGTGTGTGTGTGTGCGCGCGCAAGTGATCATAATGTGCGTATACTTGATGGCCCACAGCCTAACTGTATGCATGGTAACGCCCGTTAGTATTGGACTTGACGCTTTCAATATCATATTGGCTTAAATAATATGATGACGATGTTGTTGTTGTTGTTGTTGTTGCTGTTGTTACCACTTGAAAGTTTAAATATTTATACCCATTTATAAGTAGTATAATACGAGGGCAGGCTGAAAAGTAACTGGTCTAGCCATACTAATTTATAAGAGGATGACGCAAAGGGATCTTTGTTAATTTTTAAGCCTCAGATAAATAGTCAAAAATTACTTTGCCAAAAAAAATATTTGTATGCTCTTTAAGGTATAAAGAGTATATACATTTTGAGCAGTCGAAGATCCCCGAGGTTATCTTAAATGTTTTCAGAGTAACTAAAGAAGTCAAATTTAACAATTGAAAGATTTTCAAAGTACCTAAGGCTTACCATATCATAAGTACCCATATAGAACAATTTGTCTAAGAATCGTTTTAACGTAAAATCGCCTATACACTGAGAAAAAAAAAAATTAAGATTTGCTTTAGGCAGACTCTTCTCTGTTTCCTGACTATTGCCATCTGGGTAGGAAGAAAAAGTTTGGCTTATGGGATGAAGTGAAGATGATGTCTATAGTAATGATTAATTGAGTTGTGTGTGGAACGGGCGGTTCCTAAGCGATCCTTATTATAACTACGCCTTTGGCTTTACACTTAATCCGGCCGTTCTTCAAAAGTTAAGATGCTTAAAATACACTTTGAAGAAAATCTGCTTCAGCCAAGCCATTTCTTGAAAGAAATAAAAAATAATATAGTACAAATCTATATATAGTCACAAAATCCAAATCCGAAGAATATTGGAACAATATATATTTTCGGGTTCCGGCCGTTTGCTAAAATCCGAATCCAAGTTCCAAAAAACCCTAGCACGTCACGTTCTGGCATAACCTTTTGAAATGACTCGTTTTATGGGATTCTAAAATGCTTACAAACGTATGTAGTTTCTAGAATAAACCAATTACTTTTTAAACCAACCCTCGCTGTTATTGTAATGAGCTCATTGTGTATGATGGTTTTTTTTTTTTTGTTTTTAAATGTTGAAATTACTTGAGCTCCTTTCGGTATGCTGGCTCCCCTGGCTCCATAAGTATTATTGGATTGTCTCGTATTGCATAATAAGACATGCAAATAAAACAAACGACTACGCCCCCAGGCATCCCCGTGTGTGTTATATTTGTAAATAACTTGACATACTCATTATGGGAGATATACTCTATTAAATTTGGGACAGCAGTTGACAAGGCTTTAGATTTCTTTTTTATATATTAAAGCTATAATAATAATGCTATCTTAATATTCGCAAAATGATCTTCTACTGCTCAAACATACCAAATACCAAGCGTGTTAGTATTTTTTTTCTTTTATCAATATTTGCGTGGAAAGATTTTCAGATCTGTCGTTCCATTAATGCTGACCAAATAGACCTGGTACTTATATTTTCAGAGCGAAAACAAGGAATAAAAAAGGGTTTTGTCGAGAATAAGACAAACTGTTCAAAAACCAAATGGAATTTGTCTACACTGTGTCCGACATTCAAATACGCTATAAAGACAAAATATGAAGTAACTTTATTTAAGCGTTGTTTAAAACTAGTTAGCAACGAAAACAAAATTCTTTGAGGCCTATACCCCGTAAGTCAAAAACTTAAAATAATTTAAAAAAAAATATAAAATCGTTACCAAAATGTAATTTTTGTATTATGTTCCATTGCAAAACAAGTTATTTTTTAGCTCATTTTAAGAAAAAATTGTTTTAATTCGTAGAATGGAACAGACTGCTTTGAGATCAAAAAACTTTACGGTAAGAATGTTCAAGATTGAAACTATACCGTAAAAAGCTTACAATCCTGGCCAAAAAATATAAATAAATAAAGATTTTCATAAAATTTCTTTAAGCTTAAACACTCTTATTATCTTAAGATATATTTGTTTTTAAGCAGTTAAAAACAATTCACTTTTAAAAGTTTTTTTTTAGTCTTATTTTATTCAAAAAGGGTTCTTGTTTTGAATTTTTTTTTAATTTTTTCAAATTTTTTTCTTATTTTTCTAAAATTCTTAGAAATAATTTGAGAATTTTTGGTCTTGAGCTCAAATTTTTTAATCCTGTGTAATGATTGAAAATGTTTTTTTTTCTAAATTCTTAAAGCTCTTATTTCAAGATAATTTGGTATATTTTAAATTTTTTAGTATTTTATTTTATTTATTCTCGATAAAGGTAAAAAGGGATCAAATAAACACTTTACGTTTCCAGCCATTTCTGATTAATATTAAAAGTTTATACAAATGTAACAAAAATAATTTTAGGGGCCAAAAAATTAATAAAAAAAACTCATAATAACACTAGTTTTCAGGAAAAATGATCCTTCGTAAAAAAGTGTTTTTTAGGGTAATTTTGGGTCGAGAAACACAAAAATTCTTTTTTTTTTTTCTTAAGCACCGTTTTCGAAATTTTTTCGAAAAACATGTTTTTGGGCACTTTTTTCAGTTATTCGTTAATATCTCGTGAACAAACATTTTGTATCGACATAAAAGATGATTAGATCGAAAGGTATTGATGTGCTCTTCACGTTGTGAAATTATTGAAGTTGCAAGCAACCAAAGTCGACAAGTTTAGACCATTTTTCAAAATTAAAAAGTTTTGGTTTGCTTTTTATTAACGAGAACAAATTTTAAAAAATTATTTTAAGCTTTAGGCTGAAACAGAATTCTTTTTCGAATATTTCGACCCTAAGATCTTCGAAATCGGATAGGAACTGTAGATGTCATGTTTGTTCGCGAGATATTGACGAATAACTGAAAAAAGTGTCCAAAAACATGCTTTTGAAGATATCTCGAAGACGGTGCTTAAGAAAAAAAAAAGATGATCATATTCGTGTTTCTCGACCCAAATTTACCCTAAAAAACACTTTTTTTACAAAGGTTCACTCGATGACCCTTAAATTTGTAATAAGTAACTAACGTAAAACCAATTTTTTTTTAGTATTAAAATCAAGAATGCCAAAATAGTATTATTTATTTAATTTTTCAGTTTATTAATGTAAAAATTCGTTAAAAGATGATAGCGATTAATTTTATGAAACAGACTGGATTCCTTCAGTTTCAACACTGAGCAAAAAATTAAAAATTTATTGAAATTAAATTAAATTAAAAAATAAGAATTCGTGACTTCAAAAGTAGGCCAATTATTATTGAGAGTAAAAATCTTTTTTGAAGAGCGTTTTTTCTGTGGACCGAAATTTCTTATTTCAGAATTTTTAGAATGATTTAAAGAACAAAAGAAAAAAAATTTCAAAGAGCACTTCCTGCTTATTGTAAGAATATTTAGTGTTAATGCTAAATTTGAGAGTATTTTATTCTTAATTTAAAATAGAGTACGAAAAATTCCTTTCAATTCTGAATTAAAACAATATTATTTAGAGCTAATTCGAACTAAAATAAAGATCTTTTTGTCATGAGTATAAAACATAAATAAGTTTAAGAAAATATTTAAAATGCACCAGAGCCTCTTTTGGCTTATGATTGATTTACCCCAAAACCTGAAAGTTTTATAAACTGACAATATGTTCTGGTAACAAAAACTTACGGAATGTGAGTAGGGAATCTCTCTCCGTCACGCATCGATTCGCACCTTAGAATCTCGAGGTATCCCAAATAATTATATTCATTTCGAAAATTAAGTTGTCTAGGGAGCTTTTAAATTGAGTTTCCTGATAACCTAATATATTGTTGTTAGTAAAACATTTCTGATTTTTTTTGGTATTCAGTTTTACCGACTATTTTCGTAATGCATTTAGGATGTTTACGTTGTCAGGCAAAAAGGCAAAAGTGCCAGACTAACAATGTGAAGAGTAACACTAATCAGCTGTTAACAAGTATAACACTAGTAGATATAAGTGCATTTTACAACACCGTTTTGGTCAGGAATGCTCTACTTTTCGTTTTCAACGTTCTGAGTCGGGCACAAATGACCATATTTTTTATTTATTACTTGTGCTGTGCACCTTTGCTCTTTTACACGACAAAATGAGCACCGATTTTATTAGTTTTTCTTAGGTGAAACTAGTTTTCTTTTAGTTTTTCACTAAATAACTCGCACAGAAAATATCGTCATCCAAATAAAGATGATCCACTAATGATTCCCAACAAATAAGCGAACAAAGAGAAATCTTCCATAAAAAATCATATTCTAGCTTACACATAAAAGAGTATTCATGCTTCGTTACCTTTGTGGCCACGTGCCTTGCCTGTTTGTGGTTGAACCTTTCATTGCGGTGGCACGTGCTGAGTTGCATACTTGTTTTCGAAGTTTCGCAACACTGAATTAACGTGTTCTCAATCTATTCTCATTAAAAAATCCTTTTCATTTGCAGCACATTTATAATTGGAGTATACACGAAATTGCGGTCAAGTTGAAATGCCTTCCAAAGCAGGTCCAGCTTGTTGGCCTGCATCCGAGCACTCCAACGCATATCCTTGCTAGTTTCACCAACGCAGCACATGTGGTTTATGGCTGACTTCAAGTTAAGTGACACGTGTCCTCCCAAAACACGGGAGGTGTGTACAAACGGAATAACAGCTCGTTCACACTGGGTACACTGAGAAAAAAAAAGAACGTCGAATAGAATATTCTATTTTTCTATGCTTGTATGTTAAAATTTGTACGAAAATTATTTTTTGATGCAGAAGTTTTTTTAAAATCCATAGCTCATCAGCAAATCATTATAGTAGAGGTTTCAAAATTCTTACCCTTACGTAAATGATGGCAATTACCAAAACAATTTTTTTAGTAGAGAGTTTTGAGCAATTACTTCGTAAAAAGTTTTTTTTTTAGATACGGGCAGTTTCATTTTGGCGTGACGTTACATTTTTAAGATAAAATAAATAAAAAAAGCTACATTTTAAAATTGTTGTCCCTCGTAAATTTTTAAACTTTATTTAGTAAAAACAAAGCTACATTTTAAAATTGTTGTCCCTCGTAAATTTTTAAACTTTATTTAGTAAAAACAAATGACAACAATCGTTCTTGTCAATTAAAAAATACAAGCAAAACAGCGCTTGGCGTTACGTTACCAAAAATATAAATACGTTTTGACTTGGACTACGAAATCGTAAATTTTTGGGAATTGGGCTAGTCTTTTGGAATAAAACCTCTATTACACTAGTATACACGAAAAATTAACTTTCGTAAAAAACTTTGTTTTAGGGTCATGGTCGAGAAACACGAAAATTACCACCAAATTGCAATCAAGTCCGATATATTGCTTACAAACTCCAAAAGATATTTCTTTGCCAAATAAACGAAACACAACGAATACGTTTTTTTGACCGATTGGCCCTATGGGAGCTATATGATATAGTCAACCAATTTTGATAAAATTTGGTACAGTTTTGAAGATCTCTAAAAAATTTCTTAATGCCAAATTTGGTTACAATATCTTCACAAACAAACGATTCACAACGAATTTTGTACAAAAAACAAATTTTCGACCGATCGCTCCTATGGGAGCTATATGATATAGTCAACCGATTTTGATCAAATTTGGTATAGTGCTTGGGAACTCTAAAAAACTTCTTAATGCCAAGTGTGGTTACGGTATGTTCACAAATAAACGAAACACAACGAATTTTGTACAAAATACGATTTTTTGACCGATTGGTCCTATGGGAGCTATCTGATACAGTCAACCGATTTTGATCAAATTTGGTATAGTGCTGGGGGTTTCTAAAAAACTTCCGATTGCCAAATTTGGTTATGATATCTTCATAAGCAAACGAATTATCCATCTAAAACTTTTGCTTTTTTTCGAGGTCCTCTGAAACACCCCTATGGGAGCTATATAATGTAGTCCCGATATCAAAAAAATAAAATAAACTTGTCTCCTATGGATTAATAAGGGATCTTATCTGAAAGTTTGGTTACTCTACCTATTACCATCTCTGAGATCTAGGCGTTCATACGGACAGACGGACAGACGGACATGGGTATATCGACTTCTCTAGTCACCCTGATCATACTTTAGGTAACTTTGGGGGGTCTCCGACTTCTCCTTCTGTACGTTACATACATTTTCGGCTTGCACAAACACAATATACCCTTTGTACCATACGGTACAGGGTATAAAAATTATGTTAAACTTTAGGCTGAAAAAAAAAAACATGTCGAGCCTATGATCTTCAAAATCGGATGGGAACTGTAGATGCTATGGAATCATTTTTTTCGACTTTGGTTTGGCTTGTAACTTCAATAATTTTTACTTAATCTGTACATATCGTATATCACATCAATACCTTTCGATCTAATCTTCTTCCATGTCGATACAAAATTTTTAAACTGAAAAAAGTGCTCAAAAACATGTTTTTCGAAAAAATCTCGAAAACGGTTCTTAGGAAAAAAAAAAATTAATGCCATTTTCTTGTTTCTCGACCCAAAATTACCCTAAAAAATACTTTTATACGTATTTTCACCCGATGACCCTTAAATTTGTAAACTATTGTTATTGATGACTTTGGCACTCTGAGATATTCTGAAAAATATGCAAGAAGTTAAAAAATAATAAAACTATTTAATAATATGGAAGAAGTTAACAAATAATAAAAAAATATATCGGGACACGGCATTACTTTTGGGTACAGCTGAAATTTCGCAGCCTTCCATTTCTAGTTCCTAGTATATATTTATGACCGATCTGTTTAGCACAGCCCCTATTATCTTTGGGGCTCAGCTTAATTCCAGCCAAACTAAAAGAGTCGAAAATATAAAATTTTTGCAGTTTATGTAGACTGATGTAGACTAAAATATAAAAGTCTTTTTACTTTATTGGGTACCAAAGTTAGTCGCCCGGAACAGTTTTTTACTATACTCTCCGATACCTTTTTATATAGCAATTCAAAATTTGACATATGGGTTCATTTTTTTATTATCCATCAGTTCATTTTTTTTTACGATCAATGTGCACTTCGGGAGTTATAGCCAAAAATGAGCAAGTTGGGGTAGCCCCCTATTTTCAACATTTGTGTATGTGATAAAATATTTTACTATATACCCCGATGGCTTTTTGAATAGCAATAAGAAATTCGACATATAGCTTTATTTTTTCATTGTCCATCCATTCATGGGAACTTCGAGAGTTATAGCCAAAATTGTGCACGGTGGGGGAGCCCACTTGTTTCAATATTTATTTATGTGACAAAATATTGTTTGGCGACATAAATTTTGCAATTTATTAATGTTTTCTAAGGAAATACTAGAGTTATGCTGCGCCGCCATATAATTTTGGATGAATTCTCTTAATATAAGTAATTAAAAATCATTAATTTCAAAAAAAAATAACAGTTATCAAAAAACAGCTTATCAGAGCATGATTAATAGAAAGATTGTCAAAATAATTTTGTTTAACTAATATCAGAAGAATTGGAAAAAATACTTTATATGATACTTTATTCTTCTTCAGAGCACTTGGTAAAACCAAGCGCAAAAATTTGTGAAAATACTTTAAATGACAAAATACTACCAAAAATTTTTCTCAGTGTACTCAAAACGTAGGCTTTGTCATTGTTTTTGTTGGCTGCAAACAAAATATTTATGCACAAAGAGCAGGTGGGGGCGTATGCCAAAGGCAGCCATCCATTCATACTAACACCCAAGCATATACATAAACAAACACAACAACAACACACACACACGCACGCACACACACAGATGCTCATACGCCTTCATAAACTGTTGCGCAAACAATAAATTTGTGCAATTGTAACGCAGCCGGAGACTCCCTAGAGACAGCTGGACAGACAATCCCCAACACACACACACAGAGAGAGATAGAGAGAGAGAGAGAGACTCTTTTTAGGGCCTAGAGCCCAGAGCGATCGGGCCAGTGCTGCCATAGTCTGGTCGAAAGGCAATACGTGCGTGTATCCACGTAGTCTTGCTGGCCGTGATCTGATTTAAATTCCAAGAAGGTTTCATGAACGCCGCGTTGGAGTTCGTGTCAAAGCAACAATAACATCTACATCAACAACACCAACACCAACAGCAACAGCAATAGCCTTTTGTTGTTGTTAATATGGTTTGGTGGTAATCATTACGTGGTAATAGCCGTGGTAATTGTCACGTAGCGCCAGTAATAACAACAATAACAAAACAAAAACAACAAGCGGCTAAGGACAATTCCTGGCCCGGCCTCATCGTTGAATTATGACACTCCAAAAATACTCATTTCAATTGTGACAAATAGAAATACAAAGAGGCAGACAGGCGGCCTCTCTGAAATGCTCTGCTTGTTTTCCTTTTCTTTTCTCATTGTTCATTTTGTTATTATTTTTGTGTACAACCAAGCAGTACAAAATATTTATTAAATAATATACAATATACGAAAAAAAAAAACATGATTATTAAGAGCTTATTATGCATGTCGTATAAAAATAATCATAAAATAAAATTAGATTGTTTATGCTCACTTAAACGTCTGCGCAAAAATTGTAGCATACTTTTAGGCGTTGGTCATTAAGCCGCTTATTATTATTTGGCGTTGCTGTACCAAAAATCTTTTCGTTGAAAACTTTGTTGGTTCATGGCAGCTTTTGCTTGACGGCTTGTTTTTAATGGAATTTTAAATAAAAATGTTTGCAAACATATAGAGTTTTGTGACACACCTTTGATGGTATGCAGTGGCAAATTTCACAACCGTACAAGAAATGCAAATTAATTACTGCCGTAACGAGCAATGTGTGCATATCTACGCAAAGTGGTTTTTTTTGTCGGATTCTTTTCATTTTCAGCTGGACAACATTGACATTTGCTAAATTAAACTAATAAAAAACAATGTCTCATACTTTTATGAATATGTTATTTTATATTACGTCGAAAATTAATTAATTTAATACCGCCTTTTTCAGGATTAAGTCTATTCAAAAGCACTTCCTCCTCTTCGCACTTCGCGGCTTAAATTGGGATCCACTTATTCGGCTGCCTCCATATTCTGGCAGACTTTGCCTTATAAAGCTGCCCTGCTTAAATAACCGTAGAACATGCCACGGTGTACTTTTCTTGTATAAGCTATTACTCGGCTTTAATGATTCTAATGAACTTCTTAAAAAAGTTACCTTTGTTGTACCTACCAGAGTTACTCGTAATTTTCGCCCCATAGCCTTGCAAATTTTGTAGATCAAATTTTGCTCTTCATATCCTTTCCGTGTCTTATGCTCTAATTATAATAGCCTTTTTTATTTCCTCTCTTGTGAACGGTCTATTTCTTCTATCACGTATTCTATCCTAAGTCATCTGTAATATGTAATATGAGCTACCTATTTGGTCATTGATGCTCTTTTGCTTTTTTTTTCTAATATATGTAATGTTTAAATTTCATTTGAACTTCCTTTTTTCCACTTGGTTATTGTAAATCCAAGTCTCTGGCTAGTTTTTGATGTGAGTCGGTTCATATCACTAAAAAGTTCACCCACCGGGCTAGTGACGCAAATAAGTTCATATCTATCTTTTTTCCTCGTTAATTTTTAAATATTTCTTTTAAACTTTTCTTGTAATTGAAGGCCAACTGCACTTTGTTGTAACCCATTTAAAATAAAATAGAAAATAAAATAAAATAAAATAATTATTTGTTTGGAATATTAGAGCGTCGATTAGTAACGAAGCAGCTCACAACAAATACTAAATAGTTAATGGCTTTGTCAAAAATGTTGCGCAACGATCTTTATTACCAGCCATTTGTTACGTCCCTAGCAAAATGCTTGCACATTACAGGACAGCCGTTGTTACTGCTAGCGCCATCTAGTGTACATGCGCTGTTGCCATCTTACGTAAAGCATCAGTAAAATCATAGGACAACACTTTTTTGTTTATTTGTCCTGTTGCTTCATGTGCAGTATGAACGAGTCAGCTCAAACATGTTTGATGCAAATACGCTCCCAGTCGAATGCGCTCTCGACAAGTTTGTGTGTGTTCGATGTTCGCACACATAGCGATGTATGTTCGAGTGCGATCAGGTATGAGACGCAACATTTTATATTTCAGTTCAAGCAGTTGGTATGATTGCTTTTGCAGTTTGACCGCATTACAAAATAAAAAAAATTTTTTTTTTCTTTAAATTTTGAATACACATTAAAGTTAAAGCTTAAGTTAAGAACTGCCACGCATTAACCTGCCTTCCCTTTTTGCAAGCAACCGGACTGTCAACCGATCAGCTGGCGATCCTATACCGCAAGCAACCGAACTTATCATATTTTTGCTTTTTAATTTTATTAAAACTCAAGGGATCAGTATCATTTTCAACGGCTGATAACAAGTTTGATACTCTGGTACCTTATTAAGATTTTAATGTTTTTCATTTACCTACAAGACTTACATTTTTTTGTTTTTTATATTGTATTTCATTGATATCTGTTAACCGATTGCTTATTTTTTTTTTTCTTTGTGGCTGTTTATTTTTTTTTTAAATTAGTATAACTTAAAACTATAATGAACACTAGTTAAACATACATACATTAAAAAATATTCAAATAGACCCAAATGTGCGCTTCAGAATTACAGTATCAATTAAATTGCAATAATATAAAAACATCCTTTTTCGAAAAAATAAAATGTAACCAAAAATTTCAAAAACGTATATATAAAAAAAGACTGGTGAAGAAAGAGAGAAGGAAAAATTAAAAACTATAAAAAAAAAGAATAGACTAAAGACACAGCCATCATAATTTGGATCGGAATAACAAAAAGAAGCCGATGACAGCACGTAAGGACATGAAGATAACTGCAGCTGCTGCTAGGACAAAAGTGGGCGCTCCATTACATTTGGTGCGCGGTGTAGATTTGGGAGCGATAAATCTTGAGAGAAGCATTGCTGCAGACGAGCTTCTGGCTGCTGATGATTATTACTATGCACTCTTAAAGCGATTAGGTAATCCAAAGGCAGCAGGATGAGCGGGAGAGCTGCAGCTGAATTCCTTGCTTTTCTAAGGCGTGCCTTAAATTTGGTAATTTTTTAATGAAAGTAGGTGTAGTTTATCATGTCATATTTTTCCAGTCTACCTTTCGTCGAAAATAATCTAATAGGCATTGCTTTCTGAGTCATTATAACTATTACAATAGAAATTATTTTAATAAACATAAAATATTTCATATATTTAGTACGGCGTTAATTTTTAGTAATAAAAAAGATGTCTAAGCCATTTGAAAGACTGCTAAACTATGATGTCCCGATGAGCCAGCCGCTGAAGAAAGAAATCGCAAAGTATGCAGAGAAGAAGCGCCAGTTTTGCAAAGCGGTGGATGAATTAAAAGCTATTCGCCAGCTGAAGGAAGAGGCAGAGGACATACTAGCTGAGGGGCTTGCCGAGGATGAGTTTCAGTTTACGCTTGCGGGGCAGCGGCATCGCCTTCCCGATGAGGATCATATAAGGAAAATCCATCAACGGTATATAGGACCTATAATAGATGAAGAATACAAAAAATTTGAGTGCAAACTCGCCTTAGGAGAGGAAATGCTGTCGCAGAAGCGGCTCATAGAGAAGACCATTGCTGACTTGAACAAGAAGCATGAAGTAGGAACTAAATAAAGCGGACAAAAGACATCTCATCGCTAGATTGACTCGCAGTTAAATTATATTTTTTTACCACAGATATTTGTAACTTAAGACTAGTAGGGTCGCATGCATGTCAATTAACATTTTTCTTTGCTTTTTGTGAATTAATAAAAAAAAAAACTATGTCAAACTTTAAAAGCTTTTTTGAGCAATAAAAGCAGAAAATTTTGGATTAAACTCCACTGCCTAAAGCAGTGATGGGCAGTCTCTCAATTTACATAACTCGCGAGGCTATTGCACCAAAATCTGCCGCAGCGCAGTCGGCTCATGCACGGCCCAAGTGTGTGAAAACTCTCGCTCGTTTTTGCTTAATTGCGGTTCTTGCTCTCTCGTGCGCTTTTGCTTACTGCGCTGTTTACTCACACAAAGAAATGTTTGTTGGTATGAGTTTTGCCCATCACTGGCCTAAAGTATAATGTCAATCTGTACATTGGTTCATAATCGTGTACAGGGTGTGCTATCTTTTGTGACAGTATATGAATATTAAATAGCTTGAAAAAAAAAGCCCGATTTCCTTAACTGAAGTATTTCTATATTATTTGTTGCTTTACAATTTTTTAGGAATACTTTTCTAAAAACAATATCATCGACTGGACGACTTTATTGGCCATTTCAAAATGTGATATTTTTCGTTCTCTAAAGAAAATTTGGCACAAAGGCCAGCACAAATATTCTCTTTTTTGGTCATTTAATGATGGTTTTTATTGATCTCGTGTGGATTCTCCATTCCCTAAATACAAAAATTTTGACGCTACACACTGTAAAAATAGCCAAGTCTGTCATTAGAATTAACGTCTCTATGTCGACACATCGTTTTGGTATAAAGCAATTCATGGTTAAAATTGTACTGAAAGGACCTTTTAAAAACATTTCCACTGCTTGACATTTGGCTGGATTCAGAGCAATATTTCAACAGCGAGTACTGCTCACAAGCGGGTGGTTAACCTGATCCTGAATTCCAGCAGCTGCTTCATACTCTCACACTGCAGAGTGGAAGACTGCTACGTCATCAGCGTAGGTAGCTTTAAGCATTAGGATTGGCTCCTGGATAAGTTGACTCCTGCTCTCATTGGTCTGGCCAAGCAATGGGTGGCTTTAATTTTAATACGAAAGCTTCTGTCCACTAGGTATGAACGGAGTACGGAGTTGAAGAATAAAGCTGGAAGCATTATCTTGATTAAAGCCAGAAGACCGACTATCCAAACTGAACTGCTTGTCAACCAATCCTTTTATGGTAATATACGTTAGTAGAACTTTTTGTAGAAATTTGTGGTCACACTATTAATTGAGGTACCGATTTTTATCGTTTCTGTACATAGTACGTACTTATATAATGTAGCATATCAATCAGCGCTTCGGAGCTCTAGTTCAATCATTCTTCTTCTTCTTCCTTCCAGTGCCAACCACTTATCACCCGTTGTAGTTCATTTGTTTCGGGTGAGCTGAAATTGATTTCTTTTGAATATCCGCAACTAAGCACGGACGGAGCACACAACTCAGCACATTTATCGAACACAAGGAAGAAGAGATAAAGAGCAGAATATGAACAGGTCACGTCATTAGTTATTGTCTTGTACACCATTATTGCTGTTTATGCTGCTCTTTCGAGTTATTGGGTGCGCTTTTGTTTTGCCAAGCATCTTCCTTCGGCACTTTCACAGAAAACCAAAACGTCAGCAACTCTGGGCAGCTGAAGCTCCCTAGCATGGAAAGCTGACAGTCTGGCTCTGACAGCTTTATGACCCAGTTAAATGGACAAGTTTTGTTTGCTTTAACAATTTGCGCTTGGAGCAAATGCTGCTAACTGCTCTTTAGAAAATTTCCTAGAATTTTTGCCAAAGCTTTATTAGAGTTGTGCCATGCGCGGAGCCAGGATGCGACTTTGACATGACCAAGCCAAAAAGATTTATGTGCTGCTCATTAACTTGAAATGGAAAATTAATGCCCAACCTACACACAGAGTTTCCATGTGATGAGATTTGTTTGAAAATTGATATGCCGACCAAAGATTTGGGTTACCTCCTTTATACTTTGTCCATGATGGCTCATTAGCTCAAACTTGAAGCTTATTTGAAGACATTTACACTATGCTACATTCTTTTGATAAAAGCTGCGCAAATTGTTGAATAAATGTTTCCCATTGTGGATGATCTGTTGGCTCAGCAGCCAGATTGTTACACTGATAAAAATTAAATTAAGATTTCTTAATTTTAATTCAAAAATTCGTAAATAATATAATATATAGATACGTAAGATTTGGGCCAGTAGTGAAAACTTTAAGTCTAATTTATAATCGGAACATTCTTATGTTTAAAATTGTTGAGCTTAAAAACAGTCCCTCCACACAATCTTGTTTCAAAATCCGATTTTAGGTTTTTTTTCACAATTCCAGATTTATTTAATGCTTTTAAGATTTTTTTATGTGAAAGAATAATTCCTAAGAAGAATTGTTTAGTTTTTTCTGTATACTGTTTTATTTTTATTTATAATAATATACCTACGTATATTATTATGATATTATCATAAAATTGTTTATGGTATGTTGCAATATACAATTATTTTTAAATTTGTAAATGTCAATTCAAGCGTTAAAAAAATGAAACATTTTTTAAAAAAAAGTGTAAAAATTATTATTTATATTACTTCTTAATTTTTAATGCAAAGTCTACAAATAAGAGTTATTTTGCAATTTTAATGAAAAAAACTTTAAAAATTATAAGAATTGTGATCGCTTCTTTTTTAATTAATATTATAATCCTATCATTGTTAATTTTTTGAAGTCATATAATATTATTATTAAAGAACATAAACTCTTAAATTTACTATATTAGAATTCACGTACATTTTAAATATTATAAATTAAAGCCGTGAAAAAAATTAAATTAAAAAAACAAAATGAAAAAAATTACAAAATAATTATTTGATTTTTATTGTCAAAATTTAATGAAATGTGATCGCTTTTTTTTTAATTTTTTTTACATTTTATTTATTTTTTTTAATTGAAAGAGCAGTTTTAAATTTGTAAGATAACAATCATCAAATATTTAAAATTGCAAAATAGCTTTTATTTTTTTAATTTAAATTAAAATTTATGTACAAATATTTAAATGTGAATTTTTATTAAAAATTGCGAAATATTTACTTATTTAATAAATAATAATTTTAAATTTTTATAATAAAAATTATTGGCTGATTTGATCATTTGTTTTTAAAAATAATTTAATAATTTTAAAAAATTAGATGGATTGATGGTTTTGACTTTTTGTAATTGTATTTGAAAGTTCAAATAGTGTGGGACTCTAACTCCGAAACTTTTCAACATTTTGGGTATATGCTATTCATGTATGTAGAATTTATACCTACCTGTATATAAAATTTGGTACAGCTCCCAATTTTTGACCAATTTTTTTTAAATTGATAAAATTTTTTTTTTTATTTTTTACAAATTTTTTCGTCTGCTCTCAATATATAAAAAAAAACTGCGTTGGCTTAAAATACCAGAAAAAAATTTAATTTGATTTAAATAAAAATATTTTTTTTTTAATTTTATGAAATAATTTGAAATACATTTTTTATAATATTCAATAACATATTCAGGGAAGGAAACAAAATAGGAGTGTAGAATATAGAGGATCCAAATTTCCAACTGCCACCTTAAGCTTCAATTTTTCCTTGCATGATCCTTTCCGTGTCTTATGCTAGTTAGCCTTTATAATTTTTGTTTCTTTCGAACTCTCTTTTTCTATATTGAGCCATTGTGCCCATTTACTTCGAGCATCATACTTCACCAATACTCTGCTTATGATGTGAGTTATTGAAGGTGACGCGCATTTCGCTTTCTTCTTTTCTTTGTAATTATTTATTTTTCATTATCTAAGCTCAACTGAGCATTTTTGTATTTTCGTACTCGTCCCAAATAGCCAAGAATATAATTTTTTTTTTTTTTGTGAATTAAGGAATTCACTTTTTATTTACATAAAACATTTATATTACATATTAAATAATTGTACATGTAACAGTAATTGTAAATATTCATAGTATTTGTAATTGAAACAGTTGAGTTCGTTGAACTGTAGAACAGCTAAAAAAAAATTACATTTATAAATTCAAATTGCGTTTTATTTTTTAAATATATTTCCTTATTTTTTTTCTTTGCTTTGATGTAATACCTTTTTTCAATTTTTTTTTTTGTATATAATATTTCATGATTTATTTATAAATCTTTTATTTGATTGTTTGCAATCTTTTTATATGGCCGGCCATCCCAAAAAAAAAAAAAAAAAAATTCATTCTGCTGCGCCTGGGCTAAAAATTAAGCCAGACGATTTTTAATTATTTTTACATTTAACAATTAGATGTCTCAATTTGCATATGTGCAGTCTACCTTTAAAAACGATCTATTCGATTTTGCAGATTTTTCGTTACAATATCGGAGTTATCGTTCAAGGAAATTGTGTATAGACTTTTTTTTAATCAAATCTTAAAGCGAGTCTTTTTTATTTATTAAACAATTTTTTTGAGAATTAAAAAAAATTTTGAATTTCAAAATTTAAAATTGATTGCGATAGGATCCAAGCTCAAAAATTCCCCAACACGTCAGGATTACTACATAAGGCCCAAAAACACCCATACAAATTTTATACGAGTTTTTGGGGTCTCAAATAAGCTCATAATTAATTTCTTTCTGGTCCGGTTGTTCGACGATTTTTACAACATATTTTAGGAGTTGCTCAAGATAATGTTATTTTTTGGACGTTGGATTCGGACTGAGTGACTCCAAAAAATGTACGTAAACATGTTCTGACCACCGAATCAAAAGATCAATTTTTTTTTTAAATCGAAGAAATCGTTTTTAAAAGTTTCCCGCTTTATATATTTTTTTGTTACCCATATATGAGTATATGCATATACATATATAAATTTATTCATACATATATTTTAAATACATTGCAATAGTATAATAACCCAGTTGTTCTGATGGTGGCAAAAGGTCCATTTTTAGTCGAGAAGTGATGCAACACAGGTCGTTAGACAATTCGTTAAGAAACGGTTATGCGGGGTCGTACCGATTGGTATGAAAAATTCAAAGAAAACAAAACTATACTGACGATCCTATGCATAACCTGTCGTCAGTGTAGTCGTTAGCACTTGTAAGTTTTTTATCGCACGCTATTTTGGTCGAAAAAAAATATAACAGCAACAAAATGGTTGAGTTCTCGGAATTATGGGTACGTTGTCATAGAAACAGATATGTTTTGTGGCAGTTTTCTGTCGTCTTTTTTATTCTATTCTAGAGTTTTCGTTTGGAGATTGTGAAGATATTATTTTGACAAGAAATTTGGCTATAAATTCAGGTATTTGAAATAAATCTTGTAATGCTAATTTTGTTGAATATGTATATATGTTGAATATAAATATAAATATTTTAGAATAATGTGTTCACAGATCAATGTTAAGTCGTAATGCAGAGGCTCTCGGAGCAGAAGGTGTTTATAAAGCAGATTGTAGTGGAGCGGTGAAGTATCTCTATTATGAGAAAAAAATTAATGGAGTAGAGACGAAACGAGAGATTTATGGTTTGTAAGTAATGAAAACAAACAAATTTGAAATATTAATTGTAATTTAATTACAGTTCTACATTACGCAAAAATTTTAAAAATATTATAGCTGACGAAGTTACAATGTAATTTAATATTGATGGGGCTATGGGCAAGGCGGTCCCATTTTTGTATCACATTTTTTGGTAAAGATACCATTTTTTAAATATGTTCTTTTATTATTATAACGTTTATAAAAATCAAATTGTTTATTTTTCAGACTCAACCGTAACATTCGGGCCAGGGACGGCAGAAGAAAAACTGCATAAAGCGACGCAGTTATTATACAAAAGAAATTATTATAGAAAAAAAAAAAATAATAAAACTGCTTTTAAACCGAATAATTGTTTTTATTCTCTTTTTGTACTAGCTAAAAAGCTAGTTACTCCTAAACTAATGGAATAGCTAACGACATAGTTCCGGCTAAGTTCCTAACGATTGGTTATGCCACCACGTTGCGGCGTGCTAACGAAACAGCTAACGACCTGGTACCAGCTAAGTTCCTAACGACAGGTTATGCAACGTCGTGCTGACGAAGCAACTAACGACCTGGTTCCAGCTAAGTCCCTAACGACAGGTTATGCAACGACGTACCTTTAGGTCCCTCCATAGGACATGCCCATGTAAAATTCGTTAGGCAAATACAAGGGCGGTCGTTAGACATTTCGTTAGTTGTCGTCACTGGTGTTTGACGAAATCGTTAATTCTGCACCAGTGCACCAGAACAACTGGGAAGTGTAACACTTATATGTGTACATATTAAGATTTAAAATTAGGGAAGGGGAGGGAGGACTCTGCCTGTAGCCAAAAAGAAGAAGAAGAATCGTTGACAACCACAGTTTCAGTTTCGTTCGCTTGTGCCGCACGAGACACAACAACAACTTCATCGTGCAGCACAACAACAATCACATGTTCACACAAGGTGCACCACTCCAAGTTCCAAGACAAAAGCCATCTACAGTGACTCCGTTTCCACTTCCAGCCGACGCTCTAGTTGCGAGCGTCTGCGCCCTCAGAGCCTTGGACTCTCCAACATCGTATGGCTGGACATGACCGAATTGGCTAGAGCAATGGAATTGCCAGCCACCGAAAGATTCGTTTCGTTCTTGGAGCGTCGCCGAAAGATGCTATAGCTAAGCCTCATTCCCCTGAAGGTATCCATAAAAGCACGCCTAAAGCTGGCATTCATGAAGCAATAGGTTATCGGATTGCAGCAGCTCGAGGAGTAGGCCAATAGCTGTAGAAAGCTGATGGCTGTATAATCAACGTACTCATAGATGACGGGCCCGATAAACATGGTCATGGTATTGATGACATAAAGCGGTGTCCAGCAGATGAAAAACTCCAGCACTAGCACAAAAAGCATTTTGACCACGCGTTTCTTGCTCTCCAAACTCTTGCTCTCATTTGATCTAAATAACAAAACGCAAAAGAGAGAGAAAGTCAGAAATATAGTAAGACAATTGAGAGATATGCGCTTAAACATTAAATAAAGATAAAAGGTGGCGCATTTGCTTATGCAACTTTTGACGCTATCCGTTACAACGCGCAATGACGTCACATAAATTGAAAATATTTTTTTTTAAAGAGCCCTGTTGCCAACTTAGATTAGAAAAACAAATTGGTTCAAAAATATTTCTTAAATTAGTCACAATTAAATAAAAACGCAAAACACGTTTTTTTTTTTTAATTAAGCCGTGACGCGTTAAGTTTAAAAACTGAAATTTTGCGAAAAAAAAAAATTTTTTCCCAATGAGTCGAACTACATCATTAGTTTTCAAAAATCGCTGGGGGCAGTTGCTAGTACCTTATTCAGCTAGACCCTTTATATTTAAACATGCTTATACCCGTCGATCTTTAACGCTCAGTATTTCAAGATGACATAAAACAGATCATTTTTCTGATCCGAAAAAATGTATCCCTTTTGGGATATCCCATTTGGGACTTTTTTTTTAAATTAAGTTTTGTCATTCCGTGCGGAATATTTCGAACTGCGTACAGGCCTGAAGACTTTAATATAATATTCTTACCTGCGTAGTAATCCTGGATCTGTGCTGATGCGCAAGCTCGGTGTGGATAGGGACTTGCGCCTCTCGCCATCTGTCATATAGGTCTGCTGCTGCTGCTGTTGACGCAGAAAACGCTGCTGTTGTTGCAAATTGCTCGCGCGGCTGCAGCATTCAACGCCATTAAAATGCTGCTGCTGCTGCTGCTGCTGCTGTTGACGCAAGGACTTCACCGAGGTGCTACGCATGCAATAGAGATGACGACGACCATCGAAGGAGGTGAGCAACTTGCGCTTGCTGCCACTATGAGCATAGCCCTCTGCTGCAAGAAATAAAGTTGGCAAAGAGCACGTTTGGGTTTGTGGTTAGTTTGACTTCATTGAAAAAGTTACTCCTCCTGACTTTGTCTAAACCAATTGCAGTTTTTGCAGCTGGCCAGAGCTCAGAGTGTTTTGTCTAGTGTTTGTACTTTGAAAGTTTTTGAACGCCGGCGGGCACTTGCCACAGAGCAGCCCACCATCCACCCTATCAATTTCTGTCAACACAAAACTCTGCCTAAGGAGGCTTAGCAAATCCTTTCAACTGTGCACTTATAATTTTGTCCAAAGCAATATGTCCAAAAAACCTGCGGTAGCCTGTCGTTCCATATTTTCTAGAAGACAGCATGGTTTGCAACCGCAGCCTAGACCAAAGCCGGAAACCCCAAAGATGGATAAATGGAATGGTTGCTTCAAGCTGATGCCGCTGCTGTTTCTAGTTTGGTGTAAGTGCCAAGTAACAGAGCTAGATGTCCTGCGTGGCTATCTCAGTTTTTTGCTGCATCTTTTCCTCTTTAGTGCTACTCTGTGGCAAGCGTTTTTATGATGTTTTGCAACAGGATGCTGCACTGTTCAATGCTACAACTGCCAAGACTCCCCATTACGTCATTAGTGATGAGTTGCTGAGTCGCCAGGCTGTGAAACATGAGCAGTACTCTGGTCATGTGTCGGATAATGTCTACAGAAACAAACTTATCGACCTTATCTATCGTATGGCTATGAGAGAGCAGAGCACTGGGAATAACAGAAAGGAGCCGATGACAGCACGTAAGGACATGAAGCTAACTGCAGCTGCTGCTAGGAAAAAAATGGGCGCTCCATTACATTTGGTGCGCGGTGTAGATATGGGAGCGATAAATCTTGAGAGAAGCATTGCTGCAGACGAGCTTCTGGCTGCTGATGATTATTACTATGCACTCTTAAAGCGGTTAGGTAATCCAAAGGCAGCAGGATGAGCGGGAGAGCTGCAGCTGAATTCCTTGCTTTTCTAAGGCGTGCCTTAAATTTGGTAATTTTTTAATGAAAGTAGGTGTAGTTTATCATGCCATAATTTTCCAGTCTACCTTTCGTCGAAAATAATCTAATAGGCATTGCTTTCTGAGTCACTATAACTATTACAATAGAAATTATTTCAATAGACCTAAAATATTTCATATATTTAGTACGGCGTTAATTTTTAGTAATAAAAAAGATGTCTAAGCCATTTGAAAAACTGCTTAACTATGATGTCCCGATGAGTCAGCCGCTGAAGAAAGAAATCGCAAAGTATGCAGAGAAGAAGCGCCAGTTTTGCAAAGCGGTGGATGAATTAAAAGCTATTCGCCAGCTGAAGGAAGAGGCAGAGGACATACTAGCTGAGGGGCTTGCCGAGGATGAGTTTCAGTTTACGCTTGCGGGGCAGCGGCATCGCCTTCCCGATGAGGATCATATAAGGAAAATCCATCAACGGTATATAGGACCCATAATAGATGAAGAATACAAAAAATTTGAGTGCAAACTCGCCTTAGGAGAGGAAATGCTGTCGCAGAAGCGGCTCATAGAGAAGACCATTGCTGACTTGAACAAGAAGCATGAAGTAGGAACTAAATAAAGCGGACAAAAGACATCTCATCGCTAGATTGACTCGCAGTTAAATTATATTTTTTTACCACAGATATTTGTAACTTAAGACTAGTAGGGTCGCATGCATGTCAATTAACATTTTTCTTTGCTTTTTGTGAATTAATAAAAAAAAAAAACTATGTCAAACTACTTTAAGAGCTTTTTTGAGCCATAAAAGCAGAAAATTTTGGATTAAACTCCACTGCCTAAAGCAGTGATGGGCAGTCTCTCAATTTACATCACTCGCGAGGCTATTGCACCAAAATCTGCCGCAGCGCAGTCGGCTCATGCACGGCCCAAGTGTGTGAAATCTCTCGCTCGTTTTTGCTTAATTGCGGTTCTTGCTCTCTCGTGCGCTTTTGCTTACTGCGCTGTTTACTCACACAAAGAAATGTTTGTTGGTATGAGTTTTGCCCATCACTGGCCTAAAGTATAATGTCAATCTGTACATTGGTTCATAATCGTGTACAGGGTGTGCTATCTTTTGTGACTGTATATGAATATTAAATAGCTTAAAAAAAAAAGCCCGATTTCCTTAACTGAAGTATTTCTGTATTATTTGCCATCATGCCATATTTTTCCAGTCTACCTTTCGTCGAAAATAATCTAATAGGCATTGCTTTCTGAGTCATTATAACTATTACAATAGAAATTATTTCAATAGACCTAAAATATTTCATATATTTAGTACGGCGTTAATTTTTAGTAATAAAAAAGATGTCTAATCCATTTGAAAAACTGCTTAACTATGATGTCCCGATGAGCCAGCCGCTGAAGAAAGAAATCGCAAAGTATGCAGAGAAGAAGCGCCAGTTTTCTAAAGCAGCGGATGAATTAAAAGCTATTCGCCAGCTGAAGGAAGAGGCAGAGGACATACTAGCTGAGGGGCTTGCCGAGGATGAGTTTCAGTTTACGCTTGCGGGACAGCGGCATCGCCTTCCCGATGAGGATCATATAAGGAAAATCCATCAACGGTATATAGGACCTATAATAGATGAAGAATACAAAAAATTTGAGTGCAAACTCGCCTTAGGAGAGGAAATGCTGTCGCAGAAGCGGCTCATAGAGAAGAACATTGCTGACTTGAACAAGAAACATGAAGTAGGAACTAAATAAAGCGGACAAAAGACATCCCATCGCTAGATTGACTCGCAGTTAAATTATATTTTTTTACCACAGATATTTGTATGCATGTCAATCAACATTTTTCTTTGCTTTTTGTGAACTAATAAAAAAAAAACTATGTTCAACTACTTTAAAAGCTTTTTTGAGCCATAAAAGCAGAAAATTTTGGATTAAACTCCACTGCCTAAAGTATAACGCAAAGTTATAGTATGCTACACTTATTGTTTAGAGTTTTCAAAAATAAGAATATTTGAGATATGTATTTTTTTTTTAATATAATCGACCGTACTCGGAAAACCGAAAACGAGTAAATTTCGTTCGTTTTCGTTTTTGCGTTTTCCCCAATTCCAAGATCACACATTGTTAAACTTGACGCTATTCAATACATGAAACAAAATTGTAACTTGACTTATTAATTCATAGCCCAGGCGTTATTACCAACTTTTTTTAAACGGCTTGAGAATTTCGAGATTAAGCCTAGACACCACCTTAAGATCAAAAGCGCGTTGTATATAAGCTCCGCAACACGCAAAATTATAAATTTCTTCCAAATACGAAATAAATAACTTTTGATTTGTAACACAAAAATTACATCTTAACTTTGGGAGTTATTCCTGATATCCTTCTTAAGACCAAAATCGCGTTTACTTGATTTGGGACAAAAAAAAAATATATTTCTAGTGCTTAAAACAGCAAAAAGATTTGTTTTTATTTAAATCAATTAATTTTTTTTTTTATTATGTAAGTATGTTTTTTTAAGCTGCTTTTTTAAACGGTTTCTTTTTTTTTTAATAAAAGATTTGAGAAAAGATACTTAAGAAAATGGCAAAATTTCGAAATAATATTTTGCAGGCTATGGGTGCCAGGAAAACAGAATCTATATCACAAATTTGTAAATACTAAAGTATTAATCTTCGAGAACGCTAATTCATTGTTGTGTCTTTAAATATCAAGCTGGCTGTTTGTTACATATTTGCACTAATTAGTTTTTACACACTCGTTTTTTACCTTATCTTAATAAAGTATTACACTATTCAGTCTATATAGATGGTTACACTGATGTCAGAAGTTGGCAAAATTATGTTTTCAACGTGTCAATGTGCTAAAGTAACATAAAGTTAAGTATCTTTACTTTTTTGTATAAAACACGCTGAGTTTTATCCACAAATAAACTAAAAAGTTTTTAATTTAATTTCTTTTATTGTAGATATTGAAGACAATAAAATTCTACTTACTCTACATACTATTATTATATGTGTAGAGATATATCTATTGGAGCAATTGGAACTATACAGCTGCCGCAACAAAAACTTCGATAATGGCGATAAATATAATCTGTGCTTTCAATTTCCACTTTTGACGCATTCAAAAACCTTGATAGTTCCTGCGAGCCTTCTATGCCTAAAAATGCAGAGCGAACAAAATGATACACATTTCACATACGAGGGCTGGCTCAAAAGTAAGCAGTCTAGCCCTGAACCATTTTGTTTACTTCATAAGCAGTCAAAGTTACGAACATTAGTTTAAACGATGTTTATGGGATCACTGTACCATTCATAGGAACCAGAGACCTGCAACGTGTATGAACGAGTCAGCTCAAACATGTTTGATGAAAATGCTTCTTCGATGTTCGCACACAAAGCGATGTATGTTCGAGTGCGATCAGGTTCGAGATGCAACATTTTATATTTCAGTTCAAGCAGTTGGTAATATTGCTTTTGCAGCTTACAAAAAATATTTTTTAATTTCAATTTTGAGGATACGTAAAAGTTAAAGCTTAAGTTAAGAACTGCAAAGCCTCACTGAGATAACTTTCTATTAAATACTTTATCAGTTTGTCGGATGCGCTCTTGAAATGTTTGAGTTTGTTTGAATAGCGCACAACGTGTTGTGTGTTCGAGTGCGATCCGATGAGATGGCAGTTGGTGTGATTGCTGTTACAGTTTGCAATTAGCTGGACTGCCAACCGATCAACTTGCGATTCTATACCGCAGGCAAGCGGACTGCCAACCGAATTCGGTAAACAAGCGGTACTGACCGCTTGACTGCTTCTAAAAGAGGACCACACAGGCCAAACAGGAAAAGTCAGTGAAGATGTGCGAGTTTGACAAGGCCGTAGGGATCTTACGCAAAAGAATGGGAAATATTTTAGACCAATATTTGGAGCTGCCTGCCAGATGTTAGTCGCAGTTTAAGCAATGTTCGGTGTTGGATAATTGCAATAAGAAGGGCCTTCGGTGCTAGTTATGCCCAACTATTATTTGAATTTATCACAAGGCACCAGAGATGAAGGACTTGTGGAATTATTGGAATTGTACTGAGCAACTGACTGACCAACGCTGATTATAAATGACCGTGTCAGAACTCTTAACGATTTCATTGAACAAGAAACTTCGACAACAAAAAAGTTATTTTGCATCAAGGCAACAAACCAGCCCAGCAGAGCTTCATTTTTGCAAACTTCTAAAACGGCTTAAAAGACTCAGAACTAAAGAGATTTGCTTTAAATTATGTGCTCAGCTGTAAAATGCATGCTCATTTTGAAGACCTTATAGTATATAACATTATTCAGAAACTTCTCAGTCAACTCTCGTACACCACAAACACTGACTCTGCATCTCATTGATTGCTCAATGTGAAACGCTGGGAAATTACATAATTTGTTGCTGCTCTTCATGGCTGATAAATCACACAGAAATTGTCATGGAACAGAGCTGCCTGTTAGCGTTATGGCAATGACTACCAAACCTACTTCAACGCGCCCCCTGCCAATAACAACTCGCTCGGTTGCGTCACTAATAGCTCATGCTACGCTTGAATCCCTCTAGCACATTGTTCCTGTTTTTAGCCTACTTGTTTATGCCACAAACTACTAGCAGGGATCACAAGTGTTGCTATTCAGCCATTTGTCACTCATTTCGTGCGTGGCAAGCTTTACCAATTAAGTACTGCTCCTTTTTTGGGTTTGCTATTTGAGCAGCGTAACGCCATTACGTTTGTCACTTAAATTCAACGACACCGGAAATGTGCCACTATGGACCACAATTAGAGCTGGTCACGACTGTCGCATACGCAACGAGTACTGCTGCAACTTGTTTCTGAAACTGATTTTATAGCCGGAATGTTGACCAACACAACTGCAAAACGTGGGCAACAATTTCAATTTGAAATTTTATAGCAAGCACATTGATGACACACAAGGCCACAATTAAAGGCAAAGAAAAAATGTACAATAATAAAATCCCAGGACACCCAAGGGAGCAATAAAGTGTGAGCAGAAGTAAAATGTACAATCGTTATTGAATTTAAAAGTATTCCACATACCATAGTAATACTGCTGATGTTGTTGCTGCTGCTGCTGTTGTTGCTGCTGCTGCTGCTGCTGCTGAAAGAGCAGCTCCAGTTGCGCCGCATTGTCAATAGTCTCCATGGCACCTGCTTGCCGCATTTGAAAGCGAAACGTTTGTGACGCATTGGCATGGTAACTGCCACCCACCGTATAGCTAAGTTTAGCGATGCGTGCACTGCCACTGCTACTGCCACCGGCCAGGGTGCTACCACTGGCATTGCCACAGTTGCCACTGCTGCAGCTATGACTGCTGCCACTGCTGGGAAAACCTTCCATTACGGTCTCCGGTGCAGTATTGCTTGCAATGCCGCTGCTGCCAAAGATCATGGCGCGCTCGTTGCGCATGCTGACGTAGAGCGTACGGGTGATCAGAAAATAGGTGAAGCTAAGCACGACAAGCGGAAAGACAAGCAGTGCAAAATCTAGGAATATGTTGTAGGCGCGCTCATAGCCCAGTGTGCCGCCGGGCCATTGTTCCCGGCACTTGCGTAGACCTAGAGAAAATCAAGAAAAAATTAATGCCATAATAAGTTAGCCAGCAAATTTTTGCGCCTTTTTAACAAAAAATTCAATTTTATGGAAACAGTAAATTTTTAATTTTAATTCTTTAAAATGTTACAAAATTAAATTTCTTGCAAAAACGGATGCTTTAGCAGCTGAGCCGCAGTGAGACGTCTATTTGGGTTCTTATCCAACAAGCTAAGCATCAAATTCTTGCAATGATCTGCTTCGCCTGGAATTTTGGGCGCGCTTTCAACTATGAGTCGAAGCATTTTACACCTTCCATAACCAACGAAAGGTTCATGTTTGTATAAAATGTAATAGAGTGTAATACCCAACGACCAACAGTCTACGGCATGGTCATAGCCAGACTTTTTAACCATTTCTGGAGGCATATAGGCTAAGGTACCACAACATAAATACAAACGCTTTCCATTGTACTCAGTAGCCAAACCGAAATCAGCTATCTTGGTACTCATACCATATTCAAGTTTCTTATTGTGATGTACCAAAAGATTCGCGGGCTTGATGTCACGATGTATGATATTTTTTGAATGCATATACTGCAATCCATTGGCTACGTCTCGCATTATATGAGCAGCTAATTGCTTTGAAACTCCCCGACGAGCTAGGTCGTGTACATCACTGTCCAGTTGTTCCAACACCAGATATAAGAAAAAATTTTTTTCCACTGCATACCAGAGTTTAACAATGTTCGGGTGGATTTGTAATTTTCTGGTTATCTCTAACTCATTGCAGCTGTTATCGGCTGCCATGTGCATTGGGAACGTATCAACCATTTTGATAACATAACGTCCATGATGGTAACGCTTTTTGCTGCGTCCCACAAAAACACACGACATATTTCCGGAAAACAGTTTCTCTTTGATTCGTATGAATGTTGTTATTGATGAAGGCAAGTCCTTAGTACAAAATCGTTTATACTTTTCGTTAGACTTGCTTTCTGACAGCTCTTTTCTACGAATTTTCACAGGCCGCTGATCTTCTGACAGCTCTTTCCTACGAATTGCCACACACGGCTGATCTTGGCATCCCAACTGCTTTATAAGATCATCACTGAGCGTATAGTCGGTATATACAAATTTTTCTTGGCTGCAGCAACAAACAACGATGCAGCCATTCTTCAAGTCCTTAATAGAGAGTATGGGAGTACCATCGACCTGATAAACATTGCTTATGTCCGTTATCAGTGGCACTTTAGATGCTAAGACTTTATTTACTGCGTCCAGGAATTTCTGAAACTGTGGGTAATCCCCGCTTGAAACAACCAACAATGCGCCATAAAAATGTGTGCGTTGATGACGCATTAAGATAACCTTGACGGTCTTGTCTGACTGACGCTCTGCCAGAACTTTTGCACCAGTTTGATTGGCTCTGCCGTTAAGTTGCTGCCCGTTTAGTAACAGGACTCTATCCATATTGTTCTTATCGCCGATTTACTGTTTATACGACTGCGACCCCAAATCCAAACGTTTATTTAAGAGTTGTGTTTGTATATGTCGACTGAATATTTGAATGAATATTTTCCTGTATGACAGTAGAGGAAATGTTTATTTGATGGAAAGTTCTAATTTATTGTAGTTTCCATGCTCTGCTGTTATGAGTAGATGTTAACTGCTGGCGCCATCTAGCGAACTATGGTGGCGCCATCTTACGCAAAGCAACAATCAAATCATAGTACACTTGCGTACACTTGCCTTACGCTTTTGGACATGAAATTTAGCGACTTTATTTTTTAAATGAAGTTTCTTTTTCGTGTTCGTTTGTGATTTTCGGTGCTGCATACTGGCCTTTAATTACGCAACATGGCCGTGTGACAACTTATCGTCATCTTTTTTTTAATTTTCCTAAACCAAGTGTAGAGGCAAGTGGGCTGAATTCGGTGGTGTTGTGAATCCGGAAACGCAGCCTAACGGATTTCTGAGTGTCAAATAAACGTCATGAACGACGCTAATTTTTGACAATACTCCGACTCGAGTACACAACACGTGTTCAGTTCAGTATAATTTTTCTAAAAAAATTACTACCTTGAAAGTTTTATTTTAAGTTTTTGTGTCTCTAAAATAGCAACATTTTCTCGAGTAAATGTAAGTATATATATAGTATTATTTAGACTCTACACTTTAAAAATGCTAAAGTATTCGATTCGATGATGCTACTCCGTTTCTAAAAAGTCGATTTTGGGTGAATCCGGAAGTGTCGAAATGGGCCAAATAGTTATTTTAAATATAATTTCAGCCAGAATTTCAACTGTTTATGTGTCCAAATGCCGAGAACTTACAAAAGCGAAACATATACCCGTAAACCGGTTCCAAGGCGGTGAAAATCGATAAAAGGAGTGCTCTTTCAGACGATTTCGCTCATTTTTTTAAAGAAAATGCTATTTCACTAGGCAACAATTATTTTTTTTCCTCATTCATTCATTTCAATGTATTATTGAACCTTTTTTTTTTACCAAAAATAAAGAAATTAAATGTTTGCGAGTAAATTTTATGGCGGTTTTTATCATTTCTGAACACCCCGAAAAATCGAAAATCACGAATTTGGCATTTTTTGCTCGGAGATTAATCCACCTGACAAAAAATCTGCGTATCGATCTAAAATTTTGACACAATGCACTGAACGCCATAACTTTCAATATCACTCCAAAAATCTACGAAAAACTTTCTCCGAATTCACCGCCACTTGCCTCTGCTAAAGTGAGTTTGGCTTAAGCGAAATTTGTGGGACTTCTGAGGCCTATCGTTTCTCCAGGCTTTCATCTTATTCAAAAAGTTTAAGTTATCCACCCACCGTATTCACCAGACATTACACCCTCCGATTATAGCTTGTTCCGGTCTGAGCATCGCTTTACATCATAGGAAGACATCAAAAATTGAGCCAATTCATCGATAGCCTCAAAAGATGAAGAGATTTTCCGACATGGCTAGTAATGGACAATACTTTGATGCAAACGTAACCTTAGCCTGACCAACCCTTCTTTTTAATAGAAAAAAAATAAAAATATTTACCCACATATGTAGGAGTTTTGATAAAACTGCCAAAACAAAGCTGGTCACACTTAAAATAGCCAAAAACGGTTTTATATAAAAGATAACCCTCGCTTACATACCTAGTCGACTGGTGGGCATAAGCTGACTGAATAAAGCAATTGGCGTCATGCAAAATAGACTTCCAAGCCAAATGAAGGCGATGATCTTGTTGGCATGGTTGATGGTCTGCCAGGTGCGTGAGCGTAGTGGATGGCAAATGGCATAGTAACGTTCGCATGAGATGGCCACCAAGGTCCATGAGGAGACGGCCACGGATGCGGCTGCAAAGAGATAAAATGTAGCATGGTATATACGTTAAAACAATAGCTGAGAGATATGACTAAGTGAGAAGTGGGCATAACAAATGCCTAGATGGTAAATATTTAATGATTGACATTTGTCAGTTTGACCTGACCTCTAAATTGACTTTTTACATGGCTGACATGGCCAGCATAATTAAAATGTTAATCTTAGGTGTTGTTGTTCGGTTCGGTTTGGTTCGGTTCTAGTTCCGGTTTGCCTTGTCCTATGGGTTGGCTTTGGCTCACATCAATTTGGTTGCATTACAAATTAGCTACATTTTGGTCGATGGCCAACAACTTAGGTTAAGATGCATAATTTATCAGGTTGCACAGTCCGGGTACAGAAGTATTTCGTGACCCTTGGGCTGGATTTAATTTATTTTAGCTACTTTTTTGTGTAAATGTTTCCAGCTTAAAGTCAAGCTCCGCGAAATGTTTTACTGGTTTTTGTTGTTGGCAATGCTGTGTTGTAATAGTTTCTGTTGCCGTTGATGAGATGGCTCTCAAAGGAACCTTTGGCATGCTTTTCATCTATACTATGCGTTGGTGTGTAACTGTGTGTTGCTTGTACAAATTTGTTGTCATTCGAATGGCCGCAACTAGTACGAAAGTAACTAGTTACGCGCCGGTTCAAAAGAGTATAGTCGGTATAAATGGTATAGGCTCAAACGATCTTTGATAGTATTAAACATCTTTAAAAATCCTGCTATCATTTTGCAAATTAAATTTTTAAATAAAATATTTAAAATACAAAAATCCTCAGCATTTTTTATTTATTACACTTTCGTATTAAAATGTCGAGCTTTTATTAAACCGATTGTTTGGCACTCGTTTGCTATTAAGATGGAAAATTGTTTTTTTTTTAGTATTTTCCTAAAGTACATACTCTTGGCATTATTTTTTTAAAATTTCAGCTGATCTAAGATTTGAGCACTAGAACTTAAAACGCGTAAGTTTTTTGAAAAATGCGGTTGCGGTTATCAAGGTTTTTCAAGAATCATTGCACCTATCGATTCAATTTTATAAACATAAAATTTTGCTGAAATTTCTTTTTTTGGGCTGAAAAAATTCATTTTTAAGAGCTCAAAAAATGGATTTTTTTAGAAATATTTATTACGGCGAATCCACCTATCACGAACTGCATTGTAAAATTAAATTTTTTTTTTTTGATTTTCGATAAACTATTCTCCAAAAATCGTATTTAAAGCGAGGGATATATAGAAAACGTTTTTTCATCATTTTTTTACCGAAAGCCATCTTAATTTTTTTTTTGATTTAATATACATATGTATGTACTTTTTTGGACGAATAAGCCAATCTTCGATGAAAATTTTCTAAGTATTATTTTATTCAAAAACGTTGATGTTTGACTGATTATGAAAAAATGAGTGCTCGCTTATTAAAATCGGCAAGAAAGTATGGGTATTATTTGAAAAAAGTCGTTATAAAAAAAAAAATAATAATACTATGGTGTGGGGAGCGGACCTCCGTCAGTTTCTTTCTCTTTTCTCTCATACTTTTTAAAGGAAATTTTGCAATTTACGAAAGATGGCACCAGCATTGCCGCTAGGTGGCGCCAGCGGTAACAACAGCTGCTCTGTTTTGCCGCCACAACCCATACTAATGTGCAGCAACTTATTTTGGAAGGAAAAAATAAGGCAGGTAGACAAAATGGTTGCGCGTCGTTTTCGCAGGATAAGAAAATAGTCCTCATAAGAACGGTGAAGGAACAACCGATGACGTATTAATTTATTAATATTAATTTGCTTTAATTATGTACGTCCAGATTCAGCACTGCGTATGAAAGACCGACACCCCGCCTTTTCCTGTCGCAACAAAATTTCGATGAATTGTACATTTCGTTTCTAGCAATTGATTAACTATAATTTAATTCAAAAACGAAAAAATTCAGATAATTGTGAAATCAAAAAAAAAATAAAAATATTTTTCAAAGTTCCTTTTGCATTAGTTACACGTTTGGACTGGTTCAGTGCTAGTATTTTATCCTGTCAGAAATATGCAGTTGTGTGTGTGTATTCCTATGTTAGTGTGTGTGCGGATGCAGAAAAAATTAGGTGCACTGCGCACCTAGTCGAAAGCTTTATCAGGTATGCTCTAGAAAACAAAGGCAAACACAAACAGCTGATTTCACACACACACTGACAGAAATTCGAAAGACAGAAAGGAATCTGTCGTTGGAATCTTGGCAGGACAGGTTGCACTCATCTCCTCAATGAATGCACAGGCTCATGCCGTAGCTGGATGTTTGATTAAGCGACGCCAAATTTGTCAAACAGGTAATACTTTGGCAAAGGATGTTCAAGATTTTTAGGCGATTTGTACCCTAGAGCGCTGAAAAAAACCCATGCCTGGAATTGAAAGCTTATTGAAGAGGCAGTGTACCTACTCTGTGCATAAATTTTGGCTCATTAAGTTTAAGGAATTTTCATCAATGATTGTTTGTGGTTTGACAAAAACTTAGAAGTAAAACTTTTTGTGGGTTTTATGCGGGACTAAAAGTTTATTTATCTTAATTCATTTAAAACGCATTGGAGGGAGGTTTAAGCCAAAATTAGCAAATTCAAAATGCTATTGACTAGAAATCCCATTAAAAATAGCCACTTTGTAAATACACTAAAAAAAAAAAGAATTTTGCGCTCAAAAGCAAGCACACATTTTAGTTTTCAAAATTCAGTATAAAATTCTTATTTCAAGAGCGTTCTCAAAGAACATTATGTATCGTCCAGTGCGATTAAGTAGAGAAGGGCTAGCATTTTCAGTAGGTACAAGGTAACGACCGGTGCTTACCTTGCTGTTTACCTCTTCATTTCTATCTTATACATAAAAGTCGTAAGTGGTAGGCAATCGCCACCAAACTTTTTAGGAGTAGGCAGCGGCAACGCTACTTACGCTGTTGTATACTAGTAGGCAGCGTAGTCGTTACTTATTTATATATAGTCGCGGAGAATACTCAGAAGACACACAAAAAGAATAGCGATAAATTCGCCTTTACTTTATATTCCCGTATTAAGCAAAGGAGGCGAATTTTTTTTTTCTTCTTTATTCGTTTTGTGTCTCTGTCTATTATATGTCGACCGTCGACCACGCACATTACTAGTGGTCTGCACGGTAAGTATCTACAAGTGACAAACTATGTAAGCACTAACTAGAGGGCAATCGCCACCCGGCGTACTAGAGGCTCTGATTGTTGAGTTGGCAACTGTGGAAGCTACAAGTGACCAACGATATAAATCCTTACTAGGGGACAATCGCTACCTGTCGTACTAGAGGCTACTTATTGTAAGATAATTTTTTGTCTTAATGCATCGATTGAGAGTATTTTATTCTTAATTTAAGGACAAAAGACAAAATTCATTTTATTGAAATGAGTTGGCAACTTTGGAAGCTACAAGTGACAAACGATGTAAGAACTTACTAGAGAGCAATCGCCACCAGCCGTACTAGAGGCTCTGATTGTTGAGTTGGCAACTGTGGAAGCTACAAGTGACCAACGATATAAATCCTTACTAGAGGACAATCGCTACCTGTCGTACTAGAAGCTACTGAAAGGTACAAATAGTGTTAAAATATTATTACAATTATAAAATGCGCCCAACATATTTTTTTTTATGAAAAAAACTTCATAAAACTTTTCATAAAAAAAAAATATGCAATTTACGAAAAATGGCGCCAGCAGTGTCGCTAGGTGGCGCCAGCGGTAACAACAGCTGCTCTGTTTTGCCGCCTCAACCAAAACTTATGTGCAGCAACTTATGGCAGGTAAACAAACTGGTTGCGTGTCGTTTTCAAAGGATAAGAAAATAGTCCTCATAAGAACGGTGAAGGAACAGCCGGTGACGAATATAGATAATGAATTATTATTGAAATTAGTTGGCAACTTTGAGTGCTACGGCCAAATTGATCACTCTTTAGCCTTTTAGAAGATTATTGTTACCTTTTGGGAATACTACCCTTCTGGTAGCCGCGTAAATAATCTAATCATTTTCAATGTAAGCTTTAATACGCTTCATAATATAATGTTTGGGTAAAGTGTATATTATAGTCGTGATGTCCCGCGACAGAAACCGACTAACTTGTTATGATTAAAAATACTTTGCGTGGCAAATTTTATTATCCGGTATTTTACACCGTATCGTGCGCAACAACATTTTTTTATGATTATGCGTTCCAGTTCTCGTTGCCCGCATTTATGGCCGGATTCTTTAAAATTTGTATCTTATATTTAAAATCTTTTGCCTGAGCATGCAAAGTTAAGACGTTTAAATTTTTTTATTCTACTATTTTTAAACATAGCTAAACGAGAAAAAGATTTGTTTAAAATGAACATTAGAGGTGACAGAAAAGTTGAGCTCACCCTTATTATTTAAACGTGTGACGTAAATAGATCAAGTACGTTTTGATAGATACCTATAGGGTACATCTTTCAAATAAGCCTGCAAAATATGTAGGCTTAAGCTGCAGCTGAGCTTTAATTTTGCTCGGCAACCAAAATTACTGCACTGAAAAAAAAAGTCTAGCATGGTTTGGCTGAGATATACAATAATATGTGCATGATTTTATGACACAACCATTTCTCTATTAATATTAATTTTGGGTAGTTTTTTTAAGAGCATGTACTGATTTAAAAAAAAAAATAATCCCTCTTTTGAAATAGACGCAATAGACTGTCCAAAAAATTAAAATATTTGTGCGAAGTTTGAACTTTACATGTGGATTTTGAACCTTTGAATCTGAATCCTAGGTGCAAAAAACCGAATGCCCAAGTGTTCCGAGATAACCTCCAAAAATAGCATCATTTTTTTTTTGTTCCATTTATGCATTTTGTTGATATTTTTTTATTTTGTCGGGGTCACTGTATCCGCATCTGAGGACCAAAAACTCCTAGCGCGTCAAAATTCAAAATACATGTTATTTAAGGTTATGTTGGAGCGCTGACGTGATGGGGTTTTTTTAGACGTCGGACTCGGACTCAGCGGCTCAAAATCCATATGACTGAAACTTTCATTATTTCACAGTCTCCTGCAATAGTATTTCACAGTTTATTCCTGAAAATCGTATAAGCACTGCTGAAAAAAGTTTTGGCGTAAAGGGATCTACGCAGAATGCAAAAAAACTTTGGCAGTAAAAATATTGATTGATTAATATTACGGTGTGCTATTTGTCCCTAAATTGAGGTGGAAATTAAAATATTTATATGGTACTTTTTCTTTTTGAAAATGTATAGATAATTGCTTTTTTTGTGAATATTTTACCCGGGGCAAAAATCTCAAGCTTTTATGACTACTGTTCAGAGCGTGGTCTTAACCCTCTAAGGCCCAACAGTGCCTTAAGGCACTTATTGTATTTTTGAAAATAATTACAGATGTACAAGCTTTTACATCATTTGAATTTTTTTTTGCAGTTCCTAATAAACACACTAACTAATTTATAAAAAAAATTTTAAGCTTTTTAAAGCTTTTAAAAGTACTTTTTTTTTATAAGCACAGCAGATGTATTTTTTGCGTTTTTTTTGGTTCGGTTGCGTGTTGTCAGCAAAAATTGTTTTTTTGAAATACCATAACAAAAAATAAAATCAGAATCTTTTAATACTATAAATGCTGTTCATAAATAAATAAATAAATAAAATCAAAGCCTACAAATTTCATAAGCGACTTATTTTTGACATAAATCCTTAAGCAGCTTTTTCAGATGTTCACACCTTACAACTTAGTCCTACATAATTTTAAAGTTCATTTTTGAATTTAGCAGCCGAAAAATACCTTAGATAAATTATTCGCCCATTTTAAACAAATATTTTCCAAATGGGCATTAGAGGGTTAAGAAAATAATGTGAACGTTCTCGAATTACCAAGTTAATTCTTTGAACTCAATCCTACTAAGAACCTCTAGGGTAAACTTAAAAAGAAAATTTCAAAAGTTATATGGTAGATGGTAGCTGATGCTGTTCCAGAAGAGGTGAAAAATTGCTCAATAATATAGATATAATTAATTGTAGATAAATTGTCAAAACAAACTTTCAAAAAAACTTTTCAAGAGAGCTCTTTTTCTCGCAGTGTACGCACACTGTGGCAATTGTTGAGCGAGCTGAGGCTTTGGTTGACAAAATTTAAATAGACACCAATGTCACTGGTACTGGTGTATAGGTCAGAGGGGGGGTCTGCGCCCTAAGGCAGGGGCTCTTGCCAATTGCTATTCGCGGGCGGATGGCTTTGACTTGCATGAGCAAAATTGTTAAATAACCCAAGTTCATTAACAAAATTAAATTTAGCTCCAACGCATTTGGACATGGCTCAATGAGTGGAAGAGGCGTCGGTCGAGAGAGTACGCGGTTGGCGGTTATTTGCCGCTGGTTGGCGGTTTTCGGATGTTGGAATCATTTCATGAGTCGGGCACAAACTCGGTCAGAGTGCTGGCTGGCAGTCGAAATGTAAATTCTATGCAAATGCTGAAAATCGAAAATTGTGAGAGAGTATGGAAATAATTGTTGGAAAAGTACAGGCAAATATAATATGCCTAAAAATGTGCCTCAATTGGAGAGTGCTCGAACACCTGGATGTGGTTGTGGGCGTGTTCATGTGCAAAGTATCTAATTTTACATGGAACCTGGTTTGAGCATGAGCTTTGTTGAGTTGGACAACGCAGCCTGCACTGACTGTACTTTTGATTGTAGCATGGGAACGGGTTTGATCAATTTGCATTGCGCCCACACACACACACACACACAAGTACTATATACAAACTGGGGCGGGGATTACAACCCACGCACATCAGACATGTGGATGCCACATGAGGATGCTACACACATAGCTGACATTTGAAGCTACATTGTGGGTGAAAAAAGTCCATGGCATACTTTTAGGCAGCACTGTTAATGACTTGTTAAACAAACAATGTTTGTAAGTTGACACTGTGGACTTTGTTGCAACTCTAAACGCTTTGATATGCAAAGCAGGCCAGGGCTATGTCACAATTATCTATCTCAAATGAATTTGCACAAAAATACATAGTTGACGCAATACGAACTGCTCTTTTTTCACAGTTCTGAAACGATTTTGATGCCACCTCTGCATCACATTGTTTGGCAGATTTTATAAAATGATGGTATTTTGCAACATATTGCTGCACATTTTACTTTTTGTTTTTAGCACTAAAACAAAGTATGTGCCCAATGCTGTTTTTACATGGTTTCGATTTTTTTTACACAATTTCATTCAAAAAAGATTTTCGATTGAAACTTTAAAGAAAAATAATTTTATTAAACTAATCTTTTAGATATTTAGTTAAGGAATTTGGCTTTTTAAGTTATTTTCATAGCAGCGCATGTACTTCATGTGTTTTATACGTTTTTTTTTTGCACGGTTTTTTCTGTAGCGTAACTAAAGTTTAAAACAGAATTAGGTGTAGCTGTTGATGCTGCTGGCGCCATCTAGCGTGAATTGCCCAACAAATGGGCAGCACTGTACCTTGCTGCGTACTGGCCTTAAAAATTAATTTAATAAGACGAAAAATGTATAATTATTTTTAAATTTTATTCAAGCTCTTAATTATGGAAAATTGTAATACGCTTAATTATGAATAATTAATAAATTTAATTTAACAATTTGCTTTATTTGCCGAAATAATATGAAAATATTGCTTCCAGCTAGCTTAATATATTGAATCAGAGTTTACATATTATATCTTTACAACTGAGAAATTAAGAGAATAAATTTTTAAGTATTTTGACTTGAAAATTTAATGGTAAGGAAAACAATGGCAAGCAAAAATAAAAATGTGTTACAGTCGAGACGGTGCCCGACAGTGTAATACCCTGTACCTTTTTTCTTGAAAAAATCTTATTCCTGCATTTTCCTTCTAAGAACTTTCCAATTGGAATTTATTTTTTTTCGTGAAATTCGATATTTATACCAATAAATTACGTAAATTTTTACCGATTTTGAGGAAAGTTACGTCAAAAAAGTTATTTAATGTGTATGGGGTAAGTTTCAAGTTGATAGGTTGAGGGGTGTGGGAGAAAACACGGTAAAACGATTGCGGAGGGCGGTGGGCCGCTTCCATAAAATTTGGATGTGCGTTTGTTTTTGATCTCTTTTTTATGGTCTTATTATTATTTTTTTATTTTACCAATATTAAAGGTTCTTTTTATGACTTTTTCAAGACTTTTAATTTTTTTTCAGAAATTCTTAGTATAAATTTTAGATTTTTTGGTTTTAACATACAAATTTGTTATCCTCTTAAAGTTTGATTTTTTTTTTTAATTCAAGAATATTAATTTTATTTCAAGATAATTTAGTCATTTTTTTAGAATTAAATTACATATTATAAAATTTTTAGTCTTTTTTCAAGATTGTAAAAATTAATTATTTTATGTATTTCATTTTCAATTTACACATTTTAACTTTAAAATTTTAAAATTTTTTATATTTTTTTTTTTTTTTCGCTCGTATGGGTTCCTCAAAAAGAGGTGGGGCACTGCGACCAGAAGATCTTATGTACCTACCCATAAATTACGGCAAAAGACTTTCCGCATTCCGCATGAATAGCAGTAGGGAAATTTTATAACAACAATTAACAAATAAAATACTGTTTTTACGCATGTATGGGAAAACCAAAAAATTAGTCCCGTTTTTTGGTTTAAAGACCAGTACGCAGTCTCGTAAAAGGCCTTGAGCGTTTCTTCGCAAACAGTGCTGCAATTGACAACTAGATGGCGCCAGAAATTTATACTAGATGGCGCCAGTAGCCACAACACACATTTTGTTTTAGCGCTAAAAATAATAACAAGTGAAATAAGCTAATCGTCTCAAGCCGTTTTATTTGCACTTGCCTGATAATGATAGTTGTGGGTATGATGCCAAGTATTTTGATGGCCGTCCACTTCCTTTATCATAGCTATTTTTGCTCTTTTATAAAGTTTGTGCATCTACTTTGCCTACTCCTCATGTATTTTACTATCAAAATAACTTGCAGCACGTCTTATTTTTAGCGCTACAATAGAACAGGTGATATTACTGCAGGCGCCATCTAGTTGCCAAGTGTCCCAAAAAAATGGGCAGCACTGCTGGTCAACAAAGCTGCGTACCAGAGAGCCAAATTCTTTTGATTGCGGGCTTTTTGCATTGCTACGTACTGACCTTGAGGGTATAAAAAAGCAAACTGGCAATGTGTTGGCAAGATTTAATTTATTCTCTTTAATTCGTATTATGGTATGTGAGATACTCATTACTATAATTACTATATATATAATCGTATTTATAAAAAAATCATAGCCCCTACACACAGATTTTTCAACAAATTTTTGGCCACATGCCTAATTATTTTAATCGCTTTAGTATAGATGCTCAAAATAGTCTAGTGAAGTACACTTCACTATATAGCAATTTGTTATATATAATTAAGCCCACTTTTGCCACAGTTGTATTATATATTAGTTAGCTTGTTTTAAAATTAGTTCATCCTGGCAGAATAATTACAAACGCATATATCCCAAACCCTGATACAAGTTTATAAAGTATACTAAACAAAGTATTTAAGTATCATTGAGCAAAGAAAAACAATTTCCAGGTGCTTGGCTTTATGTCTTCTAATTTTTAGCTGAGATAATTGCAGCTGTTCTTTTGGAAAACTTTCTGAACAAGTTGCTTGTTTGTTTGCCACTTTGGTACAAGTATACCCTATATATAAGACCTGATGAAAGTAGAACCACTTTTTTTTATGAGCTATGAGCGTAAATATAATTTATTAACTCGACTTAATGAAAATTAATTCGTGGTGTTTAAAAAATTTCTTTGCATATCTACATTTAGTGAATTTCAGTTCTATAGGGTCTATTAAATCTATCCGATTGTACTTGCCAATATGTTATAGTAATGAAATGGATTTTCTGACCCTAAAAAGCTTGTATATATTTATGTCCAAATCTGTCTTTATGAACGATATCTGATATCTTGCAACTAGAAAACTTTTAGATACAGTAACTTGGAATGCTGACCAAATTCGACGTGTTTTTCAATGAACGCCTAGATCTTGTAGACTAAACGAGTTGAGATACTTGATACTTGAGATTTGGACTTCTTATATGCACAAACAGAACAAGTTTATTTTTTTATTACCCATTCCAGTTCCAAACGAAAAATATAATATTTGTGTAAGTAAAATGCGTGAAATAAAAATATGTTTCGATTGATATCAAGCATCATAATAAAGGGTCATCAATCTTGAGGTTTTTTTTTCAATAAGGTTTTTTTGATAAACCACGCAGGAGTTCTGTCAAGTTGCCATGTGCTTTTTATTCAGTTTTCATTGCCATTTCATCATGGAAAAACTTACACCCGAACAACGTTTACAAATTGTACAATTATATTACGAAAATTCGCGTTCTGTAAAGAATGTTTTTCGCGTGCTTAGGCCATTGTATGGTCGCCATAATCGACCTACTGAGACCACTATTCGCCATACCATCAACAAATTTGAGACCCAATATTCATTATTGGATGACAATTGACCAAATAGACCTCGTCCAGCGCGTAGTTTATGGGCCGTTGGAATCATCGGTCCATATTTCTTCAAAAATGACGCTGGTCTGAACGTAACCGTCAATGGCGACCGTTATCGCACCATGATAACGAATTATTTGCTACCTGAAATTGAAGCCCGAGATCTCGACAATAAGACGGAGCTACTTGCCACACAGTCCGTGAAACAATGAACATATTGAGGAACCAATGCGGTGAACTATTAATTTCACGCTCCGAACCGGTGAATTGGCCACCAAGATCGTGTGATATCACATCGTTAGACTTTTTCCTTTGGGGCTGAGTGAAGTCTAAAGTGTTTGTGGATAAGCCAGCTACGATTGAAGCATTAGAGGCCGAGATTACCCGGGTTATTCGCCAGATACCGCCGATTATGCTCGAACGCGTCATCGAAAATGGGAACCTCCGCTTGGACGAGCTACGGCGCAGTTGCGGCCAATATTTGAAAGGGATTATTTTTACAAAGTGAATGGCACGAACGGTTCTTTCTATTGATAATAAAGATTTTCCGATTCATTTAAAATTTTTGTGTTTTTTTTTTTAATTTAAAAAAAAACCTCAAGATTGATGACCCTTTATATACTGTCGGAGATAATCGAAATATGGTATCTTAGAGATAGGAGTTCAAATCGCCTTTGGGGTAATAATATATATAATGGTAGCTGCGTAGAGTGTTGACCTTAAAACTTAAGCTGGATTAGCATCCCAACTTCGTTTCCTAGTCGAAACCGTTTTTTTGTTGTTTATGAGATTAGGTACAGGGTATCTCAAAGTCGTCTTCAACCAACCTTAATGTCAGCCATATTTTTTGTTGCCCTTTACAAAAAAAAAATTACGCTTAACTAAAAATAAAATGGCATAATTAGCAGCACCTGTATCTACTATAGACCTCGGTACACAGTTAGAGCTATTTTTACTGACAGACTCACTAAAGGACCAACAATTTTTTCCGAGCTGTCTTAACCCTCCGTCGGACACCTGGGTCTGGCCAGACCTATTTCGTTTTTGACCGTTAATTCAAAGTATTTCTAATTTAGATATCGACTTGCGCTTCCAGGTAGCTTCCTAAAATTTTATTGGCTATCGATCCATGTATAGTAGAAATATCAAAAAGTCCTTAAAACGGACGAAAAAAAGGATTTAAAAAAGTTTACCCTCGGACGGACACATGATGCCTGGCTGGACCCCTATATATTTTGTATGGAAGTACATGAAATTTTATCAATATCGACCGCTCTTCGTGCGTTTTTTCAATATTTTATGTTATTAATGGGATCATACTGCCATGTATGTTCACTTATCACACAGATATTTTTTTACAACATTGAATGCAGCTAAACAACTTGCTGCTGTTGGTCTCGCACTTGTTGGCACCATAAGAGCCAACAAAAGATGTATTTCTCCGGAGATGAAATAATATGTTTCTCGTCCAGTTCATTCATCTTTCTTTGGTTTTCACGAAAACATTGTATCAATTTCCAGCTATGTGCCCAAAAAGAATAAGGTCGTGAACTTACTTACAAAAATAAAGTGGGTGTCGACTGTATGGACCAAATGGTCACACACTTCACAACAAAACGACCGACAAGACGTTGGACGTATGCATTCTTCTGCAACATTTTAGATGTTATGGCTATGGCTTATTTTTGCATTTATAAAGAAGTGGAAGGAAATAGACGATCAGGCGTAAGACGTGCTTTTTTGGATTCGTTGGCTAACACTTTAGTTCTCGCTAACGTCGACAGTTGAATGAATAATGCACACGTCATTTGTCAATTTTCCACACGCTTGGCCGTTGGAGAATTTTTTGGCTGACCAATCAATATTACAGAAAATGCGATCGTCGCAAATAAAAGCTACCCCGATACACTCACAACCAAGAGAGACTGTCGCATTTGTTTGCAAGGAGGCGAAACTCGTTTTTTTTGTAATAATTGCAGCAATCCCGTGTGTCAACAACACAGTAAAATCGCTTATACTTGCTTTCTATGTGTTCCTAATCCCTTTACTTTCGTTCGAACAACATTGAATTTAATAAGAAAAAACAAAAAAAAAAGTGCTCTTTTTTCCAAATTCAAATTTTTTTCGAATATTTATTTCCTCAGGCAAGTAGCTCAACATATGCCAAATCGATACAGAATGGTGATTATTTAAGAAAATATACCTCGTTGGTATATAATTGAGCCGAAACATGAGGTATATTCCCATATAAATATATGTAAATACATAGGGGTCCAGCCAGGCATCATGTGTCCGTCCGAAGGGTTAAAAATATGTGTCCGACGGAGGGTTAAAGAGTACTAAAGTTGAACCACCGAATATGTCAGAAAATATAACTTATGAAGACATACTTTTTGCTGTTCTTGTTTTCGAAGTCTGAATGTGTTGACAAATGAACTTTATTTTTATTTCTTTTACATTGTCAAAAACTTTTAGCTTTGCCAGAGTTTTTGAATAACAGACATGCAGCCGAGATGCCAACCTACTCAAGTCTAAAGTTAGTTTATCCGACGCCTTTTATCGTAATTAACTATTTTTAATGGAAGCTAAAATTTTGCGTTAATTAAATTTGTTGCAATATTATAAATGTTGCCAAATTCTGCCAAGTTTGCCATCTGGCAAGCACTCAAGCAAACCAAGTTATTTTAAGTAAGCAACAATTACGAGGGCGGGCTAAAAAGTTTGTGGCTTACCAAAGATTCTACTAATTGTGCTTCAATTTTTTATGTCATGACCAAATCATATAAGGAAATCTTGTTTCACATAGTTATTTCTTTAAAGTTCGGAAACAGATAATAGTGACGAAATGTCGAACACGGCGAATATGGTCTTTGCGGAGCTAAGCCGTGGCCATGAGTTTTGTTTTATGCTGAAATCAGCATCGAGTTGTTCCGAATAACATTTGCCAGTTATTGTACTGTCAGGTATGAGGTCATCGTTATGGGTTATACCACGAATGTTCCTAAAATCCGTTGTCATCACCTTCTTAGCTGACAGATCAATCGACTGTTCTATGGCTTTTGATGAGTACGTCCAAAAGACGTATCGTTATCTGTCATGTGATTTTTTAAATTTTTTGTGTTTTTAAGGTGAATTAGTAGGGTGGTCCGATAAGTACTTAGCCAACAAAAGAAAAACAAAAATTTTGGATTCGCTTTCACACGCGGTCAAAACAAAATTTCGAGTCCGATTTGCCTGAAATCTCGCCAGTAGCTGTCTATGAGAATGTACTACACGTTAGTTAATTTCTCTTGCGATAGTAGCGCCATCGGGTTGTGAGGCTTAGTACTTATCGTACCACCCTCGTATTATTTTTTAGTTGAAAATAATGGCGAAAAAGACTAACTTGAACGACACAAAGGCGACTAAATCATCGAACTCTGAAAGCAAGCACAAGCAAAGTAATGCGAGTGAAAGCAAAAATCAAAGAGAAGAGAATGAATTTGTGGATATTAATGAATGAGATGAGGGCATACCAGCGTACCACGAGTGTAAAGTAATGGGGATCAACCTCTATAAAAAGAGTCGATGCTAGTCTTTGGTACTTCAATAATTCGTCGCATGTTCAAATGGTGTGTCAAATGCGGCCTAAAAATTTAATTAGAAACTTGTGTGTAGCAAAAATATTTGAGAATATTTCCGCCTAAGTAGTTAGAGTGTTGCAAAAAGGTTGAGGAAAGTGGTGTGAATTCGGAAGTGGGGTGAATCTGAAAACGCAGCCTAACGGATTTCTGAGTTGACATTGGACTATGACACCAATTTTCAAATAAAGGTCATGACCGACAGTGGTTTTTGATAATACTCCGACTCGAGTACACGTGTTTTTCTGTTCAGTATAATTTTTCTAAAAAAATTGCAACCTTGAAAGTTTTATTTTAAGTTTTTGTGTCGCTAAAATTTCAACATTTTCTCGAGTAAAATCAAATGTAAGTATATGCATAGTATTATTTAGACTCTACACTTTAAAAATACTAAAGGATTCGATTCGATGACCGTTTCTAAAAAGTCGATTTGGGGTGAATACGGAAGTGTCGAAATGAGCCAAATAATTAATTGAAATATAATTTCAGCCAGAATTTCAACTGTTTTTGTGTCCAAATGCCGAGAACTTACAAAAGCGAAACATATACCCGTAAACCGGTTCCAAGGCAGTGAAAATCGATAAAAGGAGTGCTCTTTCAGACGATTTCGCTCATTTTTTTAAAAATCATCCATTTCATTAGGCAACAATTATTTTTTTCCACATTCATTCATTTCAATATATTATTCAACCTTTTTTTTACCAAAAATAAACAAATGAAATGTTTGCGATGAAATTTTAATGCGGTTTTTATCATTTTTGGACACTTCCAGATTCACCCCAAAAAAATCGAAAATCGCGAATTTGGCATTTTTGCTCGGAGAATCTACCTGACAAAAAAACTTCGTATCGATCTAAAATTTTGACACAACGGAACTAATTCAATGCACCGAACAACACAACTTTCAATTTTGAAAAAAAAAATGTTTTTGTCACTCCAAAAAATCTCGCACACCTTCACTTTTATATGGGTTTTTGTGAACTAGTTCTAGTTTGGTTAAAATGAACTAAAGAAAGTGTTTTAATTACAAACTGCCAACATTTCCTTGAAAAATTTAATTTAAGTACGCGAAATACAACGTTCGTCACTTAGACGTATCTTTATCGTAATCGTTACCAAAACGGGTTTTTGTGAACTAGTTCTAGTTTGGTTAAAATTAACTAAAGAAAGTGTTTTAATTACAAACTGCCAACATTTCCTTGAGAAATTTAATTTAAGTACGCGAAATACAACGTTCGTCGCTTAGACGTATCTTTATCGTAATCTTTACCAAAACCGGTTTTTGTGAACTAGTTTTAGTTTGGTTAAAATTAACTAAAGAAAGTGTTTTAATTACAAACTGCCAACATTTCCTTGAAAAATTAATAATAATTTAAGGACGCAAAATACAACGTTCGTCGCTTAGACGTATCTTTATCGTAATCGTTACCAAATCAAAAAACGTTGTCTCTTACAGGTTAAAGCAATCGTAGCACCGCTATGGAAAATAGCGTTTTTTCTCTTGAGAGCACCTCAGCCCCAAGATATCTCGCACAGCTTCACCTTAATATAATTTTTGAACATTTCGTGAGTTTTTCTCAACTAATTCTGGATTGTTCAAAAGTTTTGCTGCAAAGTTTTACAAATTTGACATATTTTGTTGCTCTATGCCAATTACTTGTCAGTCTACTCTCGTTTTTACATTAACCAAAAGTCCTGCCATAAACTTAGTTTGACCAAAAACTTTTTGCCAAGAAGCTTCAAGTTGGATGGTTTATGCCGATTACTTGAGGCTGCTGGCAAAATTGCTTAACTTTCCAGTTGAGTATTGTACATTGTTAATTGTATACCAGGGAACCGCAGGGTTAAGTAAGCATACAACCCAGGGCTTGCTCTGGGGCTGCAAACAGCATCAACTTGCAGGTGGCATAATCAATGTGGCATGCAATCAGCTCGAGTCAGATACAATTCAAAAGCAGAGCTATTTTGCGGTACAACACACACACATCACAGTTTTCACAACTAGCCAGGCTATCTGCAATTTGCCATTCGGTATCCAGTATCTTTCAGATACATGCAAATGTGGCCACTGTGAAGAGCTCAAATCTCGCAATCTCGTTTTGATTGGAGCACAAGTTGAAAAATCAGCAAGTTTGAAATTTGAATGGCAGCTGAAGATGCGCCGGAACAAGTTGGTGCAACCGTGTTGCTCCTGTTGCATGCACCTGAGGCAAGCAATTAAGCTGTCTAACTTTGCATAAAGTCAAAGGAAAAGTATATTATCGGATTTGCATAGAAGATGGATTTGCAGCATCATTTGTTAGCTGGTAAATAGACTGACAATTCGTTTAAATGCAAACAAACTTGCTTTTCTACTGCTGGGATTTTTATACAATAGTTGTATATAGCATATACATGTATATTTATATAAAAGCACTTTTCTTTGTAACAAAAAAAAAATAATGATAACTGCCAGGGTATGCCATTAAGGGTTACGTTTACAAATAAAATTTTATTTTTTTTTATAATAAAATTAGAGATTAAAAGTCACAGCAATTGGTTTTTTTTTTTTGGAAATGAAATTCTTTCCTGGCTTTAAAATAACAATTTAACACTTTTTCATGTATATTGTTAGTATAAGGCATACAAAAAATTATATCCTTTCAAACATGGCTTAAATGAAGGGAATCGGAACAATAGATCGAGAGCCATGCTTGAAATGCGAACGAAAAACATGGTTCCGAGAAAAACGCGTTTAAAGTTTTTAGAACGTCCCTCAGCGCGAGTGACTTAGGTGCGTTCAAGACGCTCTATTTCTATAATTATCGATCGCATCGAAAAATCCTTTCATACACATATTCTACGAATATGTAGCTTTCATTTGTTGTAAAAAAAAAAAAATCGATTTTCTCGATTTAATTTGAAAGAACCTCCCCATAAGGGATATATCGATTGAAATCGGCCGACTAGTATTTACAACCAGTACAAAAATTTTAAATATGCCTACTATATGTGGCCAACCTTAAGTATTTCAAAGAAAATGCTAAACAAAATTAGTCTTATCAACTAAATCTCGGGGATTTAGAGTCGATCCTTTCGCCCAGCAGATTTTTGCGACTTTTAGCCATGCAGCCGTGAGCCAAAAATTAACAAAACCGAAAAAATATTTATAATAAATTAATATAAAAGTTATAGCCAAAAAAGTTCGCATTCGACGTACCCTTGCTTAATCCCTAAATTTAGTAAATAGCCTTATATACCTAGGTCTAATAAACAAGAAACCCTATCAAGCTTTTGTCAATCCAGCCATGTTTCCAAACTTATTAGCACTTTAAACTTATCACACATATTATATTTTATTTTATATTATCCTTTGGCCTCTATAATTTATAGTTACAAAATGTCTCTGTTAAGCGTGAGAATATTTTCGACGCCCACTGTGTTTTTTCTCTTAGTTTTTGCTTTACACATTTTAGTATTTGGTTGGCGTATTCATCAACTTATGTACAGTGAGACCATAAATTATTCGCACACTTTTAAAATAAATTTAAAAATTTTTTAATAATATAATGTGTTTTTAGTGGGTGTTGGCGCCTAAGGCAGCCAATTTATAAAACATTCTTATAAAAATTGAATTATAGTTAAAATAACTAGTTGAAAAAGATATTGTTTTGAAATGTATAAGGTAACGCAAAAAATGCAAGCACAAATTAGCTGAATGCTACGAACATTGTAAACTGAATATTGTTACTAACTAGACTTTAGTATTAAATAATCTAGTATTGTTAAACTTAGTAATCGATGTATAAGTTGTCTGGAATTAAGCAATATCGTCATCGATATATAATTGTATATAATTGAATTTAGCCGACTTGCGGCAAAATAAAGAGAATTCGGCCTCTTTCCGATTCTGTAAGGCACAGCAACAGACGTGTTTTCTAGCTGAGATTTTTATACCGGCCTGGCCTTAGGATTTGCGGAAACAGTGGGTACTACTATATTCTTTGATACTAGCCTTTAATTATAGCATAGGTGTTACCTAAGCTACTCGTTTCGGGAATAAACAGAAAGAGTTCAAATACGTTTTTCTGTGTTTTTCAAAAACCCCCACACTCATTCATATATATTTTTGTATTTCTAACCGAATCCATATATGGATCACCATTTCTTAAAAAGGGTTCGATTTAAATTTTACATATATTTTATTAAGTGTATAATTTTTTTAGAATCTGTATATATATTGCATATAAAAAAGTAGTATAATATTTTTTTTAATACTAATAAGTATTAATAATAACAAGTAAAAAAAATAGCAATGTTCGAAACGGCCACGAAAAAACGTAAAAAACTCGGCTATGGAGCATCTGTTTTTCCCCGAGATTTCTTTTAGTGTGTGCCAGTTATCGGAATCCAGGCAGCCATTTCAAAGGGAGCCCTACCAAGCAATGAATCTCTAATAACTTATATTTTGCTATGACTTTTTTTAGTTTATTTAAGATTTCTTCTCCACCAAATATGAATCTTATTCCGCAATAGTTTGACAGTTAAAGAGCTTTATTCTTAAAATTTCAAAGTGGTATAATAATTTTTGGTCACACTGTATTTGCATACGAGCAGAGCTTGTTTTTACACTATTTGCATTTCCAACGAAGCCACACTTTTTTTTATATTTATTCAGCACTTATAATATCAGATTTCCAAAAATAAAAATAAAAATAAAATTTATTTTCCAATTGAAAATTGATGCACTATTTCATATAGCTACCATACAGAAATTAAACTAGTGATCTCTTTTTCAGAGAGACACAAATAATGCACCTACGCATTGCATAACCTTCTAACTGTTGGATCACGTAGCTCACGGCTCCCGAGCTTTTAGTCGACGCTCATCCAATACCATTTTGTTTATTTTTTTCATTCGGCAAATTCTGGAACAGACTTTGTGCTACTTTAATTTAATAAAATCTACAGCTAAGACATATCGATAGCTTGGAGATGCAGATGGTGAGGCTGCTTTAAGTGAGAGAGAGTGTGTCGTGAGAGGAAGAGTGTAAAAAAATAGCCACTACGATAACCCAAAGAATAAAAATGCTTTAATATCGACAGTCAAAGCGAATGTTCCTGGAAAAAAAACTCGCTTTCTATATCGTGGAATTCGTTTAGTGTCAATTATTATCAGTTGCTTAATCGAGCGAAATTATTACTGAAGCTCTCTACCAAACCTAATTAATGAGATTGGGAGGAGCATTCAAGAAAAAAGGCGCACATTCTTCTAAGTCATAATACTCTGGCGCCGGTCAAAGCCTATTAGGAAACACTTGATTGACTGTTCCAACCCAACCGCCGTATTCACCAGACATTGCCCCTAACGATTACCAATTATTCCGGTCGAGGGCACATGGTTTGTCTGAAGCTATGAAAAGAGGGATGCTCCGTGAAGAGGCTCAAAAGATGAAGTTGATTTTAATGAAGAATCTTCCGAGGTAGTAACCGAATGTTGCCAGATAGATGGGAATGGACAATACTTTGACAGTAAATTCCTCATAACCTTTGATATAAATCGGCGAAAACTTATTTGTACAGCTTAGACTATATTGCGATTATCTCCGACTTATATACTCCGATTATAAAGAGGTTTAGAGATTTTTTTAGTTCCCATATTTTAAATTATTTTGTAGAGAAAGAAAAAAATTCGTTCTTTCCGAATACAAATGGCGTCCAAATGTTGAGTTAGGTTAGCCTAGCTCTTATAGTCTCCGAAAGACAGACGAACGGATGAATATTTATATTTTTTTTTGCATTTTTACAATTTTTTTGTTTTTTAAATTGACAAAATTTGTTACAGTGCTTGAGAACTATGAGAAAGCTACGAACAGCACTTTAGCGCCCCCTGCGGTTCTATATGCTTACAGATTGGCGCTGCGCTTGCATGTTTTTCAAGGCACGAGAAGACTTTAAAGCGTTATAACTTGGAAACTACTAGAGATACTTCACGATTTAAAAACCAGTCCTGTGTACTTTTTTAAGATCTACAATTTTTTGATACACACCAAAAACAAAAAAGGGCAAGGGGTGGGTAAAAATGAGAAAAATGGCGTTGTTGTAACTTTGGCGCCCTCTACCGGCGAAAATATAAACTTCTGGGTATACCTTCCAATACAAATAAAACTCGAAATTCAATTTTAATCATTTTTTGCATTGAAAGTTTTTTGTACGACTTATAGACACAAATGTCAAAATAACGGTAAAACCTACGGAGAGAGGAGGTCACCATTTTGATTTTAGACTCTTTGGATGGTCCTTACTACATTAAGCAAGAGAAATTCCAGTGTGCAATTTTTTCCAGGTCAACCCCTTTTTTTGTCTATTTTTACTGTATGCACTATTTTGTCATTTTTCAAAAAAAAAAAAAAAAACGGGAAAAAATCAAAAAAATACACAAAAGCGCCCTCTGGCGACGCTCAAAATTAAAAAAGAGTAAGTGAAATATTCGTTGATTTGGGCAATAATTTGTCAATTTTCAAAAAAAAAAAAACGAAAAAAAATCTAAACAAAAGCGCCCACTAGCGGCGCTCAAAATGAAAAATAGTTCTCAAAAATGGATTTCTCGACCCCAAAAACCCCCAAATACATATTTGGCTAGAGGAAAAATAACGTTTTTTGGTATTGTAAATGAAAGGTCTAAATCGATCTTGGAATATTTTGAAAAAGTGGGCGACTTGAAATTCTTTTTAGATCCATAGATCCAAAGTTGCTTAGAATGACCCAAAGAATCAAAATCGGTGAGAGCCTTTATACCGAAAAAAAATTGATCCACCCTAATGGGCACATATGGCATTAAGAATACCTTTTAAGCTTTTTATACCCTGTACCGTATGGTACAAAGGGTATATTGTGTTTGTGCAAGCCGAAAATGTATGTAACGTACAGAAGGAGAAGTCGGAGACCCCCCAAAGTTACCTAAAGTATGATCAGAGTGACTAGAGAAGTCGATATACCCATGTCCGTCTGTCCGTATGAACGCCTAGATCTCAGAGATGGTAAGAGCTAGAGCAACCAAACTTTCAGATAAGATCCCTTATTAATCCATAGGAGACAAGTTTATTTTATTTTTTTGATATCGGGACTACATTATATAGCTCCCATAGGGGTGTTTCAGAGGACCTCGAAAAAAAGCAAAAGTTTTAGATGGATAATTCGTTTGCTTATGAAGATATCCTGGGCCTTAAATAAAAATGACATGGAAAAACTGAGAATATTTGAAAGAAGAGTGCTGCGCAAAATATATGGAGCAGTCAACGAAAGAGGGATCTGGCGAAATCGCTACAATGACGAGTTAATGGCGTTGTATAAAGAGTCAGATATTGTAACCAAAATACAAATCGAAAGGTTAAGACTTGCGGGCCACATCATAAGAGCGGACAGCGGTCATCCAGCACAAAATATACTATTCGCTAGATGTTATCAGAACCGCGCCAGAGGAAGGCCTAGGCTTAGATGAATCGATTGTGTAGATAATGACGCAGTAGAGCTAAACGTGAGAAACTGGAGGACGGTGGCGAAAAGAAAGGACGAATGGAGGCGAATACTAAAGCAGGCGAAGACCCAGCAAGGGTTGTACGGCCAGCAATGATGATGATGAAGATATCATAACCAAATTTGGCAACCGGAAGTTTTTTAGAAACCCCCAGCACTGTACCAAATTTTATCAAAATCGGTTGACTATATCATATAGGTCCCATAGGATCGATCGGTCGAAAATTTGTTTTTTGTACAAAATTCGTTGTGTTTGTGAAGATATTGTAACCAAATTTGGCATTAAGAAGTTTTTTAGAGTTCCCAAGCACTGTACCAAATTTGATCAAAATCGGTTGACTATATCATATAGCTCCCATAGGACCAATCGGTCAAAAAATCGTGTTTTGTACAAAATTCGTTGTGTTTCGTTTATTTGTGAACATACCGTAACCACATTTGGCATTAAGAAGTTTTTCAGAGTTCCCAAGCACTGTACCAAATTTGATTAAAATCGGTTGACTATATCATATAGCTCCCATAGGACCGATCGGTCGAAAATTTGTTTTTTGTACAAAATTGGTTGTGTTTCGTTTGTTTGTGAAGATATTGTAACCAAATTTGGCATTAAGAAGTTTTTTTAGAGTTCCCAAGCACTATACCAAATTTGATCAAAATCGGTTGACTATATCATATAGCTCCCATAGGACCAATCGGTCAAAAAATCGTGTTTTGTACAAAATTCGTTGTGTTTCGTTTATTTGTGAACATACCGTAACCACATTTGGCAATCGGAAGTTTTTTAGAAACCCCCAGCACTGTACCAAATTTTATCAAAATCGGTTGACTATGTCATATAGGTCCCATAGGATCGATCGGTCGAAAATTTGTTTTTTGTACAAAATTCGTTGTGTTTCTTTTGTTTGTGAAGATATTGTAACCAAATTTGGCATTAAGAAGTTTTTTAGAGTTCCCAAGCACTGTAGCAAATTTGATCAAAATCGGTTGACTATATCATATAGCTCCCATAGGACCAATCGGTCAAAAAATCGTGTTTTGTACAAAATTCGTTGCGTTTCGTTTGTTTGCAATTTTTGCAATCAGATGTCTTTTGGAATTCTTAAACAATATACCGGACTTAAATGCAGTGTGGTGGTACAGGGTATCCCAAAGTCATCTGCGCCCGACTTTAACGTACGCCATCTTTTCTTGCAAGCGCTTTCTAAATATCTAATGCATAGTAATTAATAGTCATTAAAGTTTATACAAAAGCCTAATAAATTATTTAATCTCATATGATTTTAGGACTAAGCATGTACAGCAGTTAATTGTTCGCTATTGAATTTTATATTATCCCCATTTATATTTTGCTTTTCCCTATTTTCCTGCGCTACTCACAGCTTATCTCTAAATTTTTCCATTCTCATTTTATTTCCGATACACTTTCAATTGAAAAATGTCACAGGTCACGCATTACCCAACCCTCTGACTATTCGTCGACAGATGTTGTCAAATAAGTTTTATTTTCATTCCCTTTCTTTAATGGCGCATGATAACGCGCTTATGAGCTGAGCATTGTTAAGGTATCCCTATCTGGCCCCAAAGTCATATAAGCTTAGTTATTTTTTTCTCATTTTTTTTTTTTTTATTCTGTTGAGAATAAAAATAATTTAAAATTTTTGTTTAGCAATAAAAATGGCAAGCAAAAGTTTCGCACATATTTTTTTTTCGCCCAAGGATGAAGAAAAAAAAAAAGCACAAACGCAAGCTGAAAACTCATTTTTTTCAATAGACATATTTTTCTCTTGTGAATTTTCGTTTCATGTTTTTTTTTTCCCCCTCCTATTTTGTCTAGGTTTTGTTTTTTGTCAAACTTTTTAGTTTATATACATAGAACGAAACAATTTATTTCTTAATAGCTTCTATTGATATGAAAAGTTATGGGCAAACAGCTTTCACTGTCGGCACACTTCAGTGCCCTCTTCGTTGGAATTTAGCTGGACATGTTGCCCGCAGGACACAAAATAATCAAGTTTTGGGGGACATATTTTGAAAAACACAACACATAATATGCAAAAATGTCTGACAAACAAACAATGAACTTTTGTGGCATGCAACATAGAGTGGTAACATAAAATAAATCCAACGCACAATCTAGTTGGGTTGGGTGGACAGCATGCAGGTCAATTTCTGGATATGATGCTCTCACCGAACGCATTGTTTTGATAAATTGAGCCTAAAAACCTGGGCTGCGCCATTTTGTTTGTCTTGTTAACAAAAGCAGCATGACGCCATGTTTTGCAAATATTTTTCTTATTGCACTGTTTTTTTATGCCCATTACTTTGGTTGCCTATTAAATTTATACTCAACAATATTGAGTGGAAGACTCGAAAACTGTATTAGACAATGATCAGGATAGAAAATATTGCTCCGGAAACCGAATCCGCATGTTTTATTCGGATTCGTTTTGAAACCGAATGTTTTGTGCTCCCGTTTCCACCAAACCGATTTTTTCATGTGCTTTGAAACCGACTTTTACTTTTTTAAATCCATTTTGCCGATTCGTTTTAATTCCTCTTGCAACATACCATTCGATTTCATACCACATAAAAAACTCGGTTTGGTAAAATTGGGAGCACCAAAACAAATCCGAATAAAATGTTCGGATTCGTTTTCCGGAACACGACCGAATATTTAGACTCCATATGTGTGCAGGCAACCTTGATCCCCAAAATAATTTCAAAGCTCTATATGTTCCACAATTTTAAAGCTACAGCTTTAGTTTGTATGAACAAAAAGCGTGAAGTAAAAAAATCTCTCGATAAATACCTAATATCATTATATGTGAAACATTAATAATCGGAATATAGTATTTTAGAGACGAGAGTTCGAATCTCCCCAAGGACAAAAGCATATAAAAGGACAGCTGAGTGGGTAGAGGTTTTGCCTTAGAACTTAATATCCTGACAGCCTCGACCGACATAACGATCGTCATATTTTATTTTGTCCCCCTTTCCAACGCATATTACTATGTACATTACCATCACATTTTTCAAGTTTCAATATTGAAACAATTTTATTGGGAATTCTATTAAAAAAAAGGGTTCTTGAATTTGCGCCTTTGAAGAAGTCTACACATTCGGAATGGAGTCCTACGTAGGCTAGGAACTTATTTTTTACTACCAGTTTGTTGTTGTACATTTTCTTAAAATCGGTTTTAGCTAAAAATTTACCAATTGTAATCCCTTTCACCCAGAAGCCTCACTAAAAACATTCTGTTTGTAGAAAGGTTGGGTGGCAAAGCCACCGTTCCTAAACTCCCCAATCACTCTCCTTGCTGAACCATTTGGAGGATGCAATGAAAGTGGCCAGATCCGCTATGGGCAGATTTGCCAGACTGCCCAGATCTTCGCAGATGCGTTTTTGCAGAAGTTGGGTGCGCTTCCTACGAAATGCTGGGCAGTCACATAGCTGGTGTTAGATACTTTCCATCTCCGCAACCGCGATAGATGTCGTGATAAGGAATAAGCCTCCCCTCATCCATTAGACTTATGGCACAGTGTATCACTACAATACCTGCCACCATCCTGGTTCTCTTCTTGTGAAATCGCAGGAATTCAGATGTTCGCTTTGGATTATACCTTGGCCAGAGTGCTCGAGAGATGTGACAATCGTACGCAGTGACCCATTCTTTTTCTGCCTGAGATAGTCAGATCTCACTAATTTCCAATATGACGCCTTGAAGCGCTGTGCCCTTTCTGGCACACTAGTCCGCCCCCTCGTTACCAGCTATATGGGAGTGTTTTGTTACCCAGCAGAGGGTAATTGAGTGACAGTGGATACGATTGATCATTAACACCGTGTTACGGATAAGCTTACTTTTCATGGTAAGCGATGACCCTGATAGCAGCCTGGATATCGACAAGAATTTATACATTCCTTGGACATGAGTCCAAGTTGTCTATAACTCCTGCCGCTAGACAAACCTAGAATAACTCGGCCTGAACTACGCTACAACAGTTGGGAAGAAGGAAAGAAAGCATTATCGAAAGCTCTTCAAAGATGACGCCTGCTCCCATGCCTACTTTCGTCTTCGAGCCGTCAGTGTAGATCGTTAGCTTGTTCGTCTCGATAGGAGTTTTTTTGCTTCCAATCTGCTTTCTCTGTGAAAACTTTGACAAATTTATCGTTTCATATATGAAGCAGTCATATATGAAGCGGTCCCAAAGAGTATGCCTAACACAGGTAGGATACTGCTACGACCCAAAGTATCTGACGTAAGAAGACTCAGTGCTCTGAGTCTCGCTGTGCTTTTGGCTGCCGCTAATATCAGGAAGATGCTCACTGGATCCAGGTTCACAATTACATCCAGGGCTGCCTAAGGAGTTTATCCAACGCATTGTACCCAATGAAGCTTGTTTAGGTGGGATTCGATATTAGCCGCCTTCCACCAGACCAGCGCTCTAGTTAGGATAGATCTGAAGACGGCTGTGTATAACTAGTGAATGATACGACGGTTGCATGCCCCATTTTCTACGGAACGTCTTTTTGCAGGGTCTATTGAGTAAACGTAGTCAGAGCTTATTATCATCTCTGTAGGCAAATAACTTTCTGTGCCGCAGATAATATCCATAGACTTGTAGACTTAGTGGCTAATCCGATATCAGCTATCTTGATTATGAATCCATTCTCAAGTTTCTTATCAAGGCGTACCAGAAGATTAGTGGGCTTGACAACACGGAGAATGGATTGTCACTACATATCGATCATGATTGCGTTGTTTGCTGAATTCCTCGAAACAAGAGAAAAAAGCTCCCTCTTGATTTTTATAAAGGCTGTTATAGTGAATCTTTTATACATAAGAATAGACAGTCCAGACCTGCATTGAGTCTGCTCTACCTGGTCGACTAATTTAGCAACAGGACTGATATGAAAGTAAACATTCTCATACGAGTTCTCAAGAGCGCTAGCAAATTTGATCGAATTCGGTTTACCATAACATAAAGCCCCTGAGATCCTAGAGGTCCAATAAAGGTATAAAGAGCATAATGAGTTTGTTGACGAGATCGTTACCAAATTCGTCAATCAAAAGTTTTTTGGAGTATCTTCAAAGGTCGTTCAAAGATTAAGTCTATTATGACAAGTTGACAAGGACTATTGTTCTGCTATGGAGGAGCTCTTATGGACTCTGTCATCTAGGTATTTATACAGTGGGACTTAAATACCTTTATAAGTGTAGCAAACTGAAACTTTGTTACTAATGGGTTCAAGCTATTATACCATAAATAAAATCGAGAAAATATCCATTAAGTGCTGAAAGTGCTGAAATTCTTAAACTAAGTTCATCTTCTTCAAAAAAAAGTTTCTTATTCTACAAAGACAGTCGCTTTTAGTTACAAAAGTTATTAAAATTGCAAACAGTTTTCCTCTACGTAACTTTAGTTTCCAAGTGTGCTTCTAAGGGCGTGTAACTGTTGTTACAGCTGTTTGAACAAATAATAACTGTTGTTATAGCATGCGAGCTCTGTAAAAAAAAATATAAAAAGAGAGATTGGCTTTGGGTAGTAGGGGGGTGCACATCAGATAGAGCGTAGTAGCTGCTGGACACAAGCAACTAACAAGAAGTTGAAAAACTTTCTTTGTTTCATTTGTATACCCTGCCATCCAGTGGAACAAGGCTACTCTAGATTTGTGAAGAGATAATAATAGATAGAAGAAGGCGTGGCAGATTATGCTTATCATAAGCTTGGGTGGCAGTTAAGCCATATGAAGGTGACGTTTTTCGATTCATGTCGACATTTTACCCCATTCTGCCGACGCAGAATTTGGGCCACCTTATACAACATGTCGACCATTACGAACATATAGACGATTTCAAAAGATTTTGGAAAAAATTTATCAGTTGTAGACTTTCCGTAAATATTTTACTTTCTTAAATTAGAATTATATAATCATGTGAGCCTAATAAACAGCGAAACGTTGACTTTTTCTCAATTTATCTACATAATCTTCTTTAAGGCGAAAAATTGTTTGCAAACAAAACGAATGTAGAGTATCTCGCTCTCGGACACCATCCCTAAAAATCCACATGTTTTATTCTTTATGCATTTACTGACAATAAATTCCAAACAAATTGACTACTGAAGGGCATCCTTCACATCATTGTCGCGGTGTGTGCGTATGGTAGGGCGTGGCTGACGACATCACCAGGTAACTTGGCCATTTTATGTTGAAAGACATTTTTTTTGTTTTTCTTTTTTTTTTTGAAACACTAGGAAAATGGCGAAGAGCCTGGTAAAGGGAAGAAGAAGCAAGCATTTTATGTTTCTTTTGTTGTTGCTCATTCAAGCGACACATTAACAACAACATGGAACCAGAACAACAAAAACAACGACAGAGCAACAAATGAGAAAAAAAAAAACGATATATTGGTCAACACATTTGATTAGTGAGCGTGAAATGGAAGGCGCCACAGATACAAAACCAAAATATAAAAAATAAAAAAAAGATAAAAGATAAAAGACAAAGGACATCAGAATATATGGCCTGATATTATGTTTAAGGTTGTGCGATTAAATAAACAACAACAGCAGTCGGAGCAACAAGAACAAAGTAATTCTAACGTTCAAAGACGCCGAACAGTGGGCAAAAGACACGTTTTATGTGATTTAAATTTATTACGATTACGAAATTTATTATAAGGTCCATAGAGTCAAAATATGGAGGAAGAAAAAGATTCCGACCAAGAAGGAGATGGCTTGATGACGTCGAAGCAGACTTGAAGACGATTAACATTCGCAATTGGAAAGATGAAGCGAGAGAGAGAGAGTAAACTGAAGGAAAATTGTTGATGAAGCTATGGTCCACCCCGTGTGTGTGAAGCTAAGAAGAAAAGAAAAGTCAAAATCATCATCGTGACGAGAAGCTTAAGACAATAAAGCAGATATAACCTACTCGGTTAGTTTAATAAGGCAGTGACTTTTTTATATCCCGCTTATCCCACTCTGCTCTCTTCAAGTATAATCTCTCAATAGATTTCTGAAAAATTTTAATTAATCTGCTCTATTTTTTATGGCCTTAACTCTACAGCCTGAAGGCCTATATTGATCTGGCTACAAACCCTTTGTTATTTAGAATTAATTTCTACTTTATAATTATATAAATAAATAATAATAAGGCTATTAAGAGTAGACAACCTCGAAAATATTTACGAGTATTACGAGAAAAAAAATACATAGCCGAAACAAAGGAAACGCTTAATAGTTACTAAAGAGACTCCGCACCAACAATTCGAATGCTTGAGAGGTGCTATGCTGAGTTTTGTTGTGGTCGCACCAACAGAGGTGACGCTGAACGTTCAGCACGTAATCGTAATTAAAATCTATAAAATTATACTGAAAGATTGCAGAGATGTTAGGTGACTCAGACTGTACGCAATCAACTGAATTTTTGAATATGTAAAGACTTTCTGCGCGGTGTGTGCCACCTTTACCAAAACTCGACCACAGCATAGTGTACAGGGCAATGAATTGGGCCGCGAATTTCTGTCCCATACATCATACATCATACTGTCGAGATGTGGCCCTTGGCGACTATTTTCTGTTTCCAAATCTGAAGAAATGGCAGAACGGTAAGATATTCGTTTCGAATATAGACCCAATACCGAAAAAATTACAGGGGGTGCAGAGAGTAGTTGTAGTTTTTGTATTACAAGACCTACAGAAACAAAAGAGTGAACGTCTAAAGATGGTCCCAGAAAAACACTACCGAGAATTCTTGGGAAAGATTAATGCAAAATTACGTTTTTGACTTATTTGTGATAGGAAAGAAATGTACCAAAAAAAATAAAATATGCTAGAACTTCATTTATACATTGTTGAGGTGCTTGGTAAACCTTTAGCCTTTTCGAAAAAGTGCCTCTGACATATTTAAACATATTTCGGGACACATAGACTAACAAATTAAATCTTTTTACTTATTTTATATTTTTACAAACAGGACTTTGACACAAGCTTAAAACTCGAAAAAAAAAAATAATATTGTTTTATCATTAAGAAACTTTATTTGATTTGATGTTAGAAAACATATGCACGATGCAAAGAATTTTTCAAGGTGGCGTTAAGAATTTTTGCAAACAGCTATATGAATAGTGGGCCAATTTTGATCGAATTTCATATAAATGCTTAGTGAAAAAAAAAATTCAACTGGCATAAATTTGATCGCGATATTTTAAAAAATAAAATAAAGAGAACTGGTTCAATTTTTGTAAGGCAGCTATATGAAATAGTGGACCAATTTTTATCATATTTCATTAAAAAATATTTAGAATAAAAAAAATTCAACTGGTATAAATTTGGTCACGATATTTAAAAAAAGAAAAAAAAAAGAACTGGTTCAATTTTTGTATGGCAGCTATATGAAATAGTGGACCAATTTTGATCAAACTTCATAAAGATATTTAGACTAAAACAAAATTCAACTGGCATAAATTGGGTACGATATTTTAAAAAATAAAAAAAATAAAAGTGTTTCAATTTGCGTATGGCAGCTATATGAAATGGTGTACCAATGTTGATCAAATTTCATTGAAAAATATTTAGACTAAAATAAAATTCAACTGGCATAAATTTGGTCTCGATATTTAAAAAAATTAAAGTGGTTCAATTTTTGTATGGCAGCTATATGAAATAGTGAACCAATTTTGATCAAACTTTACGAAAATATTTAGACTAGAACAAAATTCAAATGGCATAAATTTGGTCACGATATTTAAAAAAATAAAAAAAAGAGAACTGGTTCAATTTTTGTATGGCAGCTATATGAAATTTTGATCAAATTTCATTAAAAAATATTTAGACTAGAACAAAATTCAAATGGCATAAATTTGGTCACGATATTTAAAAAAATAAAAAAAAAAGAGAACTGGTTCAATTTTTGTATGGCAGCTATATGAAATAGTGGACCAATTTTGATCAAACTGCATGAAGATATTTAGACTAAAACAAAATTCAAATGGCATAAAGTTGGTCACGATATTTAAAAAAATTAAATATTAATCTTCATATTTGCGTGAAGTTTCATCACCACTAAGGACTATCCAGTCTATGTGAGACTCCTGCCAGGGGTCAACCGGTGTAACCTATAAAAATTGAACCTGTGCTAAATATTTCAGAGAGACATGAACCGGCGCATTGCGTGACCTTCTAATTGTTGAATCATGCAGTACATGGGTATTTCCACAGAAATGACAAATGTTAAAGTATTAATATTTTTTAACATTAAATTTAAGAAATGTCTAAAAATTTAAAAGACATCGTTTTTGAAGATGTTTTCATATTTTGTTATAAAAAATTGACCTGAAAACTGAGCATATTTACGTGTTTCTAGTTTTTTTCTACTTCAGACGTGGTTTTCAGCTTAAAGTGTTTAATATATTTATTTACTATACTCGTTTCACGCATCTCTTGAATTATTATTATTTATGTTATTGCCAGGCGCTAAAGAAGCAGTTAATACACTTTAAAGATTTTTTAAAGCATACCTTTAGGGGCGGCCTTATAAACGCTTTAAGAGATTTATATTTTGAAAGCCAAATTTCTTATAAAGCTAAAGTGAAGGATGTGCTCAAACTTGTTTGAGCTACCCCTAAGATATAAAATAATATTCTCAAGCCTTTTTTTGTGTAATTAAATATGCAAAAGATTGCAAGTTGAGGATGCAGCAAAAAATATTCAAATTTTCATTATTGGATGACAAAAAAAAAATATTGTGCAAAACATTATATAGATACTGACAATAATCAATGCGAAAAATATAATCTTTAAGCGTTTATTCCGAAAATCAGCATAAAGATTGTTTTTAAGCTTACTATGGTACAAAATATCCAACGAAACGATAAAAAGAAAAAAAAATGGCATTCTAAAATTCTTAGCCACTGTGCGCCCCAGAGGGGGTAATGCTGACTATGCTTAAAAAAAAAAAAAAGAAAATGGCGTATGTAACGGCACGCCAGTTGTGCATTTTGATAAGGTTCTAAACAAGAACACAAAACACAACAAATAAAAATACCGTTCAGCAAAAATGAAAAACGCCAAAAATAGTAGAAATAATAATAAGAACGAGAGTAACAGCAAAAGCGACGAAAAAAAACACACACAAAATGGAAAAGCAGCGAAAAGTTTTGGAATTGTTGAAGGGCAAATTTTTTGCTTTTTTTTTTTTTTTTGTGTTACCTTTTAAAAAATGGCGGCTCGTTTGTACGCCTTTTGAAGCTTACGACGGTTCGTGAACACACACACACACGCACACAAATGCACACAAAGACATACGTACATTCGTTCGCAACCTGAGTTGTAATTGTTTTTTTCTGCTCGAAATATTTTTGCTGCAAATTCCTTGATATATTAGTCACACTATATTGTCATCAGCATTGGGCTTAATTTCTTTTTCAACACTTAAATACAAAAAATACGAGAGGGCGTCCGTTACAAGTGTAACATCCGAAATATAATATACACTATAAACTAACTAACTAAACAAAGTATTTCAACGATTTTCACGCGTTTTAAATGCTATAAAAAAATTGTTTTCTGTGTAAAAATTTATCCGTTCCAACGTTTTGAGTTTGAAAGAAAGAGAAAGAGGATTTTTGTCCTGTTCTCTTAAGTTCAGAACTGGGCCAACTCTGACGACAATTGCAACACCTTAGCATAATTTATGAAAATGTTTCATTATGTACCAACTGGCAGGGGCGTTGCATGGGCGTGGCAAACGGTTGGAAATGGATGTTTGAGATTGCGTGTGTTGGGTTGTCTTTTTTTTCGTTTGGTTCACAGAGCGAAAGCAAAAGCAAGAAAGTGTAATGAACGCGAACGACTCTAAAATAAACATATACAATACATACATACATATGTAGGTAAACAACATATGTAAACATATTTATGGCTTATTAAATTCAGGTTAAGAACAATGAAATTGCAATTCATATTTATTTACTTTTTGATATTTGCTTTTCATTGCTGCATTTATGCGTTTGTTTGCTTACATATTACATTGTACACATATGTATATATACATATACATAAGACATACATATGTACATATGTATTTCTACAAAAGAGTGTGTTTGCATAGGCTGGCTCATTACTTGTTTATATTGCTCGAACTTTGCTGCATTTCGTGCAATTATCGTACTTTTCCCCTGACATATTTGCTCCCTGCTCACGCTCTTTTTTTTTTTAATTCTCTCACAGACTTTTTTACCTTTATACACTATAAACAAAAGCTGTATCTCTTTTCTTCGCGCATCAAAAATCGACTTGAACATAGATAAGATAAAATAGAATCCTAAAGATAAAGCAAATTGTTAACTAACTAAATCAAGATTTTTAGCTTTCTTAATTTTAATTATACAAAAACAGAACCACAAATTTTGATAGCATGACTGAAAATTCTCAAATTAAGGAAAAAAAAATTAAAATAAAATTATGATTAAATAAATTTTTAGCATAATAAATTTTCGAACTAAAAGGCCAGTACGCGCCTCGTAAAAAGCGCCTAAAGAAAAAGCTGCAATTTATTGTATGGGTGCTGCCCATTTTTGGGCAATTGACAGCTAGATGGCGCTAGCAATTTATGCTAGATGGCGCCAGCAGTACAAAACATATGCTGTTTAAGCGCTTACAAAAAAAAATAAGATTTTAAATATTTTCCGTTTCGTATTATTTTTGAAGATTTTTATTTTAAGTAGTTTTTCAAAGTGAAATTATTTTAATAAATATTTTCGGGATTATTTAAAAAAATATTCCAGAACGGCATTCTTAAGCAGGAAAATTTAAAAAAAAAAAAAACAAGCTTACTCTGCTTTTTTGGCTATTTGAAGACAAAAAACTTTAAACTCAAATTGTTATTTCTATAAAAAGTTTTTTTTTTTTAATCTAAAGGAATCTTTACTAAAAAAAAAGCTTTATTTCGATGGATACCATATGGAATTAAAAATAAAAATTTTATTTGTGTGCCTTTTAGGGATGCTACCCTCAAAAGTGCCTGCAAATTTTGTTTATTGATTAGCATCAACAAATTTTGTCATAATAAGCTCAAACTTAATGTAAAAATTTAATAAAAACTTTGTAAGTTTAAAGGGTAAAGTGTATATTATAGTCGCGCTGTTCCAACTATAATTGTCACACTTTTTACGCCCACATTTCAGTATGGCTTTAATAGTTAAGAACTTTTGCCAGTCTTTCTATTAAAATAATATTAAAACAAAAAAAACAAGAAATTTATAAGAGAAACGTTGCGGTGCGAGTAAAACTTTTTAAATAAGAAAATTGAAATAAAATATTAATTTTCTTGCATTTGCAAAGCATCTTAATGGGATCCAAGTAGAAGCTTCAAAGCCGGGTCAAGCATCTCTTACAAACTTATTTGTTCTGGAGAATCTTGACTATGGAAAAAGCTGCATCCTGCTCGACAATAAAGCACAGCAAGGAGTACAAAGAGTGTCAGTGGCGTCAACAGCAAAGGGGTTTTGGGAATGGAACGACTTCGAAATATTTCAAAGTTCGTTAATAAAATCTGTATTTTTTTAGACGTAATGGGTATAAATTCCCGAATGGATGCAGAAAAACCAAAAAGTAAGGTCTTTGAGGATATGTCAAAGGAGAGGTGATGGTGGTGAAGTAGCTTCCAACTAGAGCCACTGGGCAGGAAGACTGTTCCTTATTTCTAAAACATTTATTTAACACAAATACTGATGGGACAAAACAGCTCCTAGTACTACACTCAGAAGATTAAGCATAGTAGGAGGCAGACAATAAGCGAAGTGAGCAGGTGGTGAAGCCCCCTGAAATACAAAACGTCATTACGATTTGAAAATGATGAAAAAAATGACACCGAACGCAAGAATCCCACCCATGCTGCACATTTTCGAATCCTTTTGCGTCCTTAGGATTATACAGAATAAATTATCGTAGCAAAAGTTGAAAGCAGGGCGTGGAATAGCCAAAGTGGTTGCATGCAAGCGTTGTTACCATAATGGCGCCATAAATTAATGTGGGGCAGCAACAAGATGACCAATGAAGCAATCCGTAGGTAAGCTAAGGTGCACCAAGTGTCTAACGTCAGGTAGTCAGCATTTACCTTAATCAATTAAAGAAAGGACAAATTCCCATGGCAACTGAGGCACTTTGGACGCAAAGCGTCTTATGGCTGAAACGGCAGGCAACAGATACCCAATATGGTATTCAGAAGTGGAACTGGCACACTTGGGTTTTTATCGTCATCGCCATCGTCATCGCCATTGTTATTGGCTCCAGCTTGTTTGCTCAAGAAATTGCAATTTGCCAGTTTTGTTTACCTTTCTCTGTGCCTGCATTGTTATTATATTATTATTAAGTTGTTCATGTAGGCGTTATGCGACTCAGCTGCAACAGACACACACACACCCACACCCACGCACACACACACAAAAAAAAAGGTATAGTCCGACAGTGGCATATCCTTCAAGCATTTTATCTGCTACAAGTTATATGATGAAATATTTTGTAGCTGTGCGTATTCGATGTAGAAACAAAGTTAGCATTTTTTTGTATTGTTAGGCTCACATAAGGCTAACAATACTACAATTGGTGGCTGGTATCAAAACTTTAATATAAAAAAAAAAATTAAGCTTGTTATTAATTTTTTTTAAACAGCTTTTTCAAGCATATATTTACTACAAGTTTTTGTGAAAGCTGTATCCGAATTCAAGATCCTTAATGAAACCTCAAAATACTTCATAAAACGATTCATTCTTAATATTGAAAACTCTTTGTAAATCTCATTAAGTTAATAAGAAATTCATTATATAGAGACCTACATTTTTTTTGCATTCTGCGTATAGGCCTTAAAATAAAAAACTTTTTTTTGGGATATTCCATTCGGAATTTTTTTTTATATGGTTTTGTCGTTCCGTGCGAAATTTTTTTGCATTCTGGACAAATACAGTTAACACCGAGATACAAATTTATATTTTCAAAAAATAAATACAAAATTTTTCAAAAAATCACTAAAAAACAAAATTTTGTTGAATTAATAAAAATGTTTTGTTTTTTTAATTCAGAAAATAGAATTTTTTGAATTAATTAAAAATAAAATTTATTTTGAATTCATAAAATTGTTATATATTTGTATTTAAAAATAAAATTAATAAAACTAATGTTTTTTAATTCAAAAAATATAGAAAAAAATTAAATTTTCATGAATTAATAAAAAATAAAATTTTTGTGAATTAATAAAAATCTATATTTTGTATTAAAAATAAAATTAATAAAAATGTTATGTTTTTAATTCAAAAAAAAAATAAAAAAAATAAAATTTTCTTGAATTAATTAAAAATTAATTTTGAAAAAAAAATTTTTAAATTTTCAAAATTAAAATTTTGAATTAGTAAAAAGATAAATTTTTTCAAAGTATTAAAAATTGTAATATTTTTTTTAAATTAAAAAAATTTTGCTTGAGTGTAACACTTATTTAAAGTGTTCCAAAAAAAATTTATAAATAGCACTGGAGCTGTTTTTTTTAAAAACATGTCCATTCAACAATTTCATCCATCTTTTAAAAATTTCAAAAATTCTCAAGTCCTATAACACATTTTCGCAGAAAGATCGACCATGAGTGAAGACTTATGTTAAATAAAAATATGTTTTAACCTGTATTATACAAGAAAAATATTCAAGATTTATTATATTAAAGAGTTTCTAACTTTCTTCACCACTAAGATTTTAAGACGGTGTAAAAACTGTTTAAAATGCAAAAAGTTTATATTTTGATCAGATTTCCAAGAGCATTTTCTATTTATTACTTCCTATCATTATATTATTATTATTTTTTTCAAGTAGGTTAATATATTTATTAAAATTAATAAGCTAAAATAAATATTTTTTAGTTCTATAAAACGTTAATACTGAAAAGATTTTAAGGAAATTTGAGTAACGTCACGCTACACACTTGGACTAATAAACAAAATCGAGAAATGTTTTTTAACTTTAAAACTTGCAAAATTAAGTTGCATTATCTCAAATCTCAGCAAAAATAGCTTGCACTATTCGACGATCAAAATCCACATCTATTTTATGTAACGTCACGCCAAGCGTATTTCTACCTTTTGTCGGTAACAGCGATTGCTGTAAATTTTTTTTACTATGCTAGTATAAAAAAAAATTTTAAAAATGTTTTTTTATTTTCTTTTTAATTCTGTTATAGTTTTTTGGTACAAAAGTAACGTCACGCCAAAGTGGAAATATCCGTATCTATAGAAAATTGACTGAAGTCATAATTGTTGGTTCAGTGGCAAAAATCATCTACATAAAATACAAAAAGTCTCTGCCTTCGTACTATATTATGAAAATTTTCGTTTTCGAACAGGTAAGATGCTATTTTCTTTTTAATTCATTCACTGCAAACCTTGCCTATATTAAATGTATCTTCTATAAAAAAGCATTTATTACTGCTGTTTTTACGATAAAAAAAAATTTGTTCCCCACAGTTGACTGGATGCCGAATTTTGTAAGCTACTATTATAAATCCCTCAATCTGAAAAGTTATCATAATCGACAAATGGTACATAAAAAGTGTTCCTTCAGCTCAGCTGCCAAAAATAATTATTTCAAATTCAATTTTAAAATTGGATTTCACAATTTCTGTTAAAGTTGTTAAATTTTAGGTTTATTGCAAGAGCTTTCCCAAAGCATTACAACCAAATGACAAATTTATTTTATTTCTGCAGCGGACACCAACAAATTTAATCTACTAAGCAAATACACAGAGAGAAAGCGGCTTTAAGAACACAATTTGTTAAGTAACAGTTAGATTAACTGTAAATAAGCCAAAATTAACGAGCTGCATTCAAAAAAAACATTTGCGAAAAAGTGTTTTTCTATGTTCTCCATTTCAATTGGTTATACACAAAGGATCTAAAGGATTCTAACTCAAGCTCTATTGTACGCCATTGCTATTGAATTGTGCATATAATATATATAAGCATAAAGGATTTTTATGCTTTTGCCTAAAGCCTGCAACCGCCATGAGATTCGTCCTTGTCTTTGTGAATTGGCCTAAGCTCCCGGCAAACTTATATTTTAGCCCAGCTCAAAGTGCTGCAGTGCATCCCTTCTAAGACATAGTTAGCATATTTACATATAAACACACTTGCTACAAACAGTTGCTGACAGAAGTCTGCGTACAGTGAAATATGATGAAATTCAAAAGCAACTTTAAGCAGCATCATTACAAATTGTAAATGATGTACTGAATAAAATAATAATAGTTTATACGGATTCGTTTTGAAAGCACTTGCTTGCTGCTTCGAATTTCACAAAACGAATTTTTTATGTGGTTTGAAATCGAGTACTTTGTTGCAAGAGGAATTGATTAAAAAGTTTTAAAAGTGCACGTAATTTAAACTGAAATAATTTTTTTAGATTCTATTTATGCCAATTACAAGTTGGATATTTATCATTAATTATTTATAATTTTTTTTTCATAACAATTAACCCAAAATATAGCATGCTCAACTCAGAACTAATTTTTTGGTATACATTCACATGGTTCATGTCTTGCATAAAAATATTTTCATGTCTGGCCTTAATGGTTCATTTCTTGCATACAAAAATTTCCCTTTTAATAAAAATGGTTATTTTCAAACGAAAGGTGTAGAGCTGTGCTAACAAAGAGTAAGAAAATATGAGAGAATATCGACAGCAACAAATCTGAAATTGTGAGCACGCAAAAACGAAAATGAACAAAAATTCATACGTTATCGTTTTCCAAAGCACAGCCGTATAATAAATTATTATCATTTTTTCTTTAAGAAATCAAATTTCATCTTTTTTTTTTCTAAATAGTTTAAAAATACAAATTTCCCAGTCAACAGCGCTCAATCCCAACCAGCTAAAAATTATGCGTAGCTATAAGATCATAATTCTCTGATAACACTAGCTAACACGAAAAATGAACCTTCTTAAAAAAGTGTTTTTTAGGGTAATTTGTGATCGAGAAACACGAAAATGGCAACCTATTTTTTTTTCTTATGCATCGTTTTCGAGATATTTTGGAAAAACATGTTTTTGGCAACATGTTTCAGTTTTTCGTTAATATCTCGTGAACAAATCGATTGTATCGAGATAAAAAATGATTAGATCAAAAGTTATTGATATGCTCTTTCCATTGATATATAATTATGTACAGATTTAGTAAAAATTATTGAAGTTACAGGCAATCTAATCTGTACATAATTATATATCACTGTAAAGAACACATCAAAACATTTCGATCTAATTGTCTTTCATGTCGATACAAAATTTTGTTCAAGAAAAATACAGGAATAGCTGAAAAAAGTGCCCAAAAACATGAACATGAAGAAAAAAAAAAGTTTGCCATTTTCGTGTTTCTCGATCCCAAATTAAGGCCTGTACGCAGCATGAAAAATTTCGCACAGAATGAAAAAACTTCATATAAAAAAAAATGTGGTACAGTCGAGGCGGTGCCCGACAGTGGAATACCCTGTACCTTTTGTGTCAAAAAAATTTTTCCTGCATATTCCATCTAAGAACTTTCCAATTGGAATTTATTTTTTTTTGGTGAAAATCGATATTTATACCTATAAGTTCCCTAAATTTTTACCCATTTTGATGAAACTCGAATGTTACAACAAAGAACTTATTTCAAGTATACGGAGTAAGTTTCAAGTTGGTATGTTGAGGGGTGTGGGAGAAAACACGGTAAATCGCTTGCGGAGGGTGGGGGGACCGCATCGATAAAATTTGGATGTGGATTTGTTCATTAGAGCCACATGAATGAGCTTACCAAAAATTGTGATTCTAGGTCAGTTGTAGCCATAATTGCGTAGAGTCAAATATTGACGCAGTTTATTGGCAAGGGGTGGTGAAATTTTCACATTTTTGACTATAACTTCTGTTGTATTTGTCCGATTTTGTTCATTTTTTACACATAGATGCATGTAGCTACAACGCATCGTTCTGTTAAATTTCAGGTGAAAATACTTAACGGTGTGGCTAAAAACCGCGAAACTCTACTGCGGGGGAACGAGGAAAGATATTGACATGATTCAACAAACTTCATCTGCTTAGGAAATATATGCACCTGCAAGTAAAGTTCCGTTTCTCTAGCTCTTATAGTCTCCGAGATCTAGGCGTTCATACGGACGGACGGACGGACGGACATGGCTCAATCGCTACCCGAGGTTATGATAAGCATTTTGGTATAAAGGACTTGGGGTCTGCCACGCCTCCTTCTGTCCGTTACATACATTGCACAAACCTAGTATACCCTTTGTACCTATAGGTACAGGGTATAAAAATCCCAAATGGTATATTCCAAATGGCATTTTTTTTTTTTATATGAAGTTATGTCATTCCGTGCGAAATTTTTCATGCTGCGTACAGGCCTTTACCCTAAAAAACTCTTTTTTAGGAAGGTTCATTCGATGACCCTTAAATTTGTAAACTAGTGTAATGCACACTTGATTAAATTGTCAAATTTTTGGAATTAAGTTCAGAAATGCTTCTAAAGAGCTGAAACTTGAAGCATTAAATAAGTATCATATAGCACAAATAATATTTGCTCAGAATTTTTGACCAATTTGTGCAAGCGTTCACTGACCGTATGAGGCTTCATTGCGTATACGTAATTTTTATTTAAATAAAAATATTTTGACACCATTATATCATAAGCGAAAGTTTTACGTATTTTAGTTATGCTCGCTATTTCTAAGGGTAACACAAAAACCGTTCGCAATAAAAAATTAAAACAAATATTGAGCGGTTGGCATATATTATTTCTGTTATGAATGCCATTATATTTATTTTTTTATTTTTTCTTACATTTTTAAGTCAACCCAAAGCCACATTTCTGTATTTAGTTGAGCTTAATTTTCGTGCTTTTTGCTCTGTTTTTTGATCAGAGTTGGCAAGCTTATAAAAATTTTAGGATTGTCATCACATTACTTTTATTTATGAAATTATTGTAGTCCGTGTATTTTCTATATATTTAAAATTTCTCTGTCTAGCCGAAATCATTCTCATGCTTTTTTGCAGTACAAAAACAGCTGTTTTTTGATCAGAGTTGGCAAGCATATAAAAATGTTAGGATTGTCATCATATTACTTTAATTTAGGTGAATATTTTACTACAGCTATACAGTTTAGGAAAAAATGACTATAATTAAAAAAATGTGGTACAGTCGAGGCGGTGCCCGACAGTGGAATACCCTGTACCTTTTGTCTCGCAAACAATTTTTCCTGCATATTCCTTCTACGAACTTTCCAATTGGAATTTTTTTTTTTTTGGTGAAATTCGATATTTATACCTATTAGTTCCCTAAATTTTTACCGATTTTGATGAAACTCGAATGTTACGTCAAAGAAGTTATTTAAAGTATATGGGGTAAGTTTCAAGTTGGTATGTTGAGGGGTGTGGGAGAAAACACGGTAAATCGATTGCGGGGGGTGGTGGGACCGCATCGATAAAATTTGGATGTGGATTTGTTCATTAGAGCCACATGAATCAGTTTACCAAAATTGTGATTCTAGGTCACTTGTAACCATAATTACGAGGAGTCAAATATTGATGCACTTTATGGGCAAGGGGCAGTGAAATTTGTACATTTTTGAATATAACTTCTGTTGTATTTGTCCGATTTTGTTAATTTTTTACACATAGATGCATGTATCCACAACGCATCGCTCTGTTAAATTTCAAATGGAAACATTAAACGGTGTGGCTAAAAACCGCGAAAATCTACAGCGGGGGAACGGGGAAAGATATTGACATGATTCAACAAACTTCCTCTGCTTAGGAAATATGCGCACCAGCAGGTAAAGTTCCGTGTCTCTAGCTTTTATAGTCTCCGAGATCTAGGCGTTCATACGGACGGACGGACGGACGGACGGACGGACATGGCTCAATCGCTACCCGAGGTTATGATAAGCATTTTGGTATAAAGGACTTGGGGGTCTGCCACGCCTCCTTCTGTCCGTTACATACATCGCACAAATCTAGTATACCCTTTGTACCTATAGGTACAGGGTATAAAAATGTCTTAAAATGGATACCAAGGCATCAAGGCAAACTATTTATGAGTTATTAAAATATTCAAAGTCGATTCGATTTTATTCACTTAATCTCCAATATTCAAATCAGTATCTTTTTAACAAGAATTTTTTTTTTACCAGAAAAAATATTCCAACAAAAAATTTTGATTTTCATTTTTTTGCACTGTGCGCAGACTTATTCGCCCAAGTGTAACTCTACACGAGCCTTTTGTTTAGCTGTAGTTGTAGTGAGTAGTAGTAGTAGTAGTAGTAGTGAGTGTAGTATATATGCATAGCTTTATAAAGCTGTACTTTGTAGAAACAAAAATATTCTACGAAATTCCAAACGTTTTGGTTAGACTCAAAGTGCCATCTGGCAGCCAACGAAACACAAAGCATACCCTCTTGTTTGCATAATCTCTATAATAGAACAAACATTTCGTCCGGGAATACATAAATACGGAATTTCATAACAACGTCTTAGCTTGGGATTCTTGTTTTTGTTGATTATTCAGACAAAGTAAAGCTTATAATTTGTAAATTATAATTTGAATGCAACTCAAATTTATGATGCCGTTTGCTTTTGATAAAGCTGACGAAGAATTTTACAGGCTACATTAATTAAGTAGAATAAAAGTTCGTCGGTAACTCCTGGAAGAAAATTAGTTATAGCCAAACCAAAATGATTAGGATAACAAAGGAAATCGATTTCGCCATGTTAGTTTTGCTTCTTTATCCAAGAAAAAAAGCTCTGTGAGCATGAAGCTGCGTTTTATTAGCTTTTCACCTTCATTCAGTTTTGGCATATCGAATCCCCTTACCATCAATATGTTGTAGCTCTTCGGATTAAATTCGGAATTTTAATATTTTTTTCTATAATATTTTAACACGACACTGACGTTTCTTTACTACCCTTCAAATTACAAATTTTTATTTGATGCCGAATAGTAAATAATTTAATACTTTCTTTTGGTTTTTAGAGCGCGAATCAAATCATAATAATAAATGGCTTTAAAATAAATTTTTGACCATGATTTTTTCAACCCGTCATATATTTCGCTTTTAAAATAAATTGCTGCAAATAAAATTTCGTTGTCGCGGCAAAAACGAATATTTTTTCACAAAAACAAAGGGGCAACACTGTCTGCCTCCAAACACTGCGTACCAGCAAGCAAACAAATTTTGCTGCCAAACATTTGCCTGCGTTTTTCTTATAAAGTTTGTTTTAGTTTTGGAGCGTTTTTGATATCTGTGTACTGGCATCAGGACTCTTTAGTCACAAAATTTATATAGAATCAAATAATGAATTTTTCACCATTCTTTGGCGCTGAGAATAAAAACAAAACATTAATCTTCCAACATATTATAATGCATAAAAATCAAATAAACACTGTTGAAATTAAATTGAGTTTGTTTCAGTCCGCTTACACTGATAAAAATAATAAAAACTTTAATTAATATTTGTGCATTCTTGATATTAATTCTTAAAGTAAGCTGAAAAATACTTAAAATAAAACCAAATAATCCTAAATAAGATTAAAATTCTTAAATTAAAAGTAAAAATATTAAACTAAACCAAAAATTCTAAAAATTAAAATTTTTCATTCTCATTATTTTTTATTTACAATATATCTATCTATTTAGTAAAAATTAAATTAAGTTGAAAAAGCTTAAAAGTCTTAAATGAACAAAACAGATTTCTTAAATTCAAATTTCTAGAAAAATAAATTTAAAAAATTTAAAACAAAGAAAAATATTATTAAAATATGACCGAAAGGCAAATAGAGACTAAAAGTTTTTAATTAAAGGCCTATACTTCATATAAAAAAAAAATCCCATTATATATATATATATTTCGTGCTGCGTAGACCCCTAAAGAAAAAAACTTCTAAATTGCGATTATTAGCATTCTAAAATTTCATTCATTTATATAAAGAACAAAAATTTTTCTAATAATTCTTATATGTTGAATTTTGTTAATATATATAGTTCCTGATTTCGAAAAAATAAATCTATATTATTGCTTTAAGAATTTAAAAAAACTTAAAACTAGCAGATTAGCAAAATCGTAAGATTGTTAAAAATCCCAAAAAAACATTTGCCCACGTTTTTAGACTTTTTACGGCATTATTTTAGTTTTGAAAATTTACAACTTTAAGAGTTTCGGCAATTTGATATATAAAAGTAATTTTTTCTTATTTGAAGATTTTTAAAAATCCGTAAATAAAATAATGATTAAGATTTTAGAATTTTCTCAACATTTTTTTTAGCTTTAATTAAACATTCATATATTTAAGATTTTTTGGTCTCAAAAGCATGGATTATAATTTAATTTTAAAATAAGTATCAGGTAATGAATATGTTTTTTTTTATTTATATTTTTTTAAGTCAAAAGTTGTACTTTTATTCTAAAAATAAAAACAATATATTCTTAAAATCTTATTTCAAGAAAATTCAAAATCCAAACTCGAGATTTTTTTTATTATACCCTGTACCGTATGGTACAAAGGGTATATTGTGTTTGTGCAAGCCGAAAATGTATGTAACGTACAGAAGGAGAAGTCGGAGACCCCCCAAAGTTACCTAAAGTATGATCAGAGTGACTAGAGAAGTCGATATACCCATGTCCGTCTGTCCGTCTGTCCGTCTGACCGTCTGTCCGTCTGTCCGTATGAACGCCTAGATCTCAGAGATGGTAAGAGCTAGAGCAACCAAACTTTCAGATAAGATCCGTTATTTATCCATAGGAGACAAGTTTATTTTATTTTTTTGATATCGGGACTACATTATATAGCTCCCATAGGGGTGTTTCAGAGGACCTCGAAAAAAAGCAAAAGTTTTAGATGGATAATTCGTTTGCTTATGAAGATATCATAACCAAATTTGGCAATCGGAAGTTTTTTAGAAACCCCCAGCACTGTACCAAATTTTATCAAAATCGGTTGACAATATCATATAGCTGCCATAGGACCAATCGGTCGAAAATTTGTTTTATGTACAAAATTCGTTGTGTTTCGTTTGTTTGTGAAGATATTGTAACCAAATTTGGCGTTAAGGAGTTTTTTAGAGTTCCCAAGCACTGTACCAAATTTGATCAAAATCGGTTGACTATATCATATAGCTCCTATAGGACCAATCGGTCAAAAAATCGTTTTTTGTACAAAATTCGTTGCGTTTCGTTTATTTGTGAAGATATTATAACCAAATTTGGCATTTATAAGTTTTTAAGAGTTCCCAAGCACTGTACCAAATTTGATCAAAATCGGTGGACTATATCATATAGCTCCCATAGGACCAATCGGTCAAAAAATCGTGTTTTGTACAAAATTCGTTGTGTTTCGTTTATTTGTGAACATACCGTAACCACATTTGGCATTAAGAAGTTTTTTAGAGTTCCCAAGCACTGTACCAAATTTGATCAAAATCGGTTGACTATATCATATAGCTCCCATAGGATCGATCGGTCGAAAAATACGCTTTTTGTACAAAATTGGTTGTGTTTCGTTTGTTTGTCAAGATATTGTAACCAAATTTGGCATTCAGAAGTTTTTTAGAGATCTTCAACGCTGTACCAAATTTTATCAAAATCGGTTGACTATATCATATAGCTCCCATAGGGCCGATCGATCGAAAAAAGGTTTTTGATTAAAAATTCGTCTGTTTTTGGTTGTTTATGAAGGTATCATAATCTAATTTGGCAATCAAATGTCTTTTGGTGTTCGTAAGCAATTTACCGGATTTTATTGCAAGCAGTGGTACAGGGTATCCCAAAGTCGTCCGCGCCCGACTTTAACGTACGCCATCTTTTTTTATTTGTATTTATATTTATTTTTTTTATTTCCTAAATATTTTTTTTTTTTAATGTGGTCTTATTTGTTTATCAGTGTAGTTTTGGTGAGAAGCTGTCCTTTCGTTCTAGAAAAAAAAACATTTATTATTTCAAGATAACTCAAAATCCAGCATCGAGATTTTTTTTTTCGATTTTTTTTCCTACTTATTTTTTTGATGTGGTCTAATTTTTTTTGTTAGTGTAGTTTTGATGACAAAAAATTGTTCATATATAAACGAATTTATAGGCACAGGGAAAGATTTTAAGTCTTAACCTTTATTTAATTGAATCACAGGACTCTCTAAATATTTCACATTTGATGTTTTTTAAAAATAAAATTTTTTATTTATAATTGTACATAAACGAGTATTTGTTCTCACGAAAATACAAAATAATTGCTCACGTTCGCAGAACTATAAATAAATAAAGCAATTCAATAGTATTTAGTATATTTAAAATATTTTTATTTAGTATATAAAATTTAAAAATATCTTCAGATAATTGCTTTCTTTTGAGCAAAATGAATAAACAATATGGAATTTGCAACTCTGCCCACTACTTTATTGACATATGCTCTTGAACATAAGCTTTGAACATCTTTTTTTTTTATTATTTTGAATGTATTTACCAAAAACAAAGAAACTCATTTTGCTCATGACGCAAGTGCTATCAATTTTGAATAAATCCAAAAAGCATATTGAGAGCAGAAAGCAATATGATAAATAAACACAATCTATGGCTGGACGAAAAATATCTATACAAATATCTTTGCTTCAAAAGAAAAAGGAAGATAATTTGAGTAAGACATTGAAAGAGCACAACATAAACCAAACACCTTAAGCAACCCACACGGCATTGGGAACATGGACACAAAAACTGTCAAGCCGAAAAAAAACGCCCGTTGGGGAATATGACCAAAAAATTAAGGAGGCGCTTGATACTTTTTATACACTGCATTCCATGGTATTAAGAGTATTAAGGCAGAGTGGAGGCGTTGCAGGACATACTAAGTTACTTACTTAAAACATAATCGGCCGTGCTCCAGAAAACGAAAACGTATGCATTTTTTACGTTTTTGTGTGCTGCCTATTTCACATTTTTTGCTGTCGCTATCTGCTCATATTTTGCTTACTTTTTGTTAGCACAGTTCTATACCTTCCGATTGACATTAATTAAAAACGGAACGTACCTACTCGGATTCAAACCACATAAAAAATTCGTTTTGGTGAAATTGGAAGCATCACTGAATAATATATTCGGATTCGTTTTTCGGAGCACGGCCAAATGATAAGATTCACTTTGGTAGAGATAACAATATTTTATAAAAAAAGATGGCCAAAAGTTTTCCAATGTTGATAGGTGAAACCTTTTTCCCGTAGCAGAGCTTTACAGTTTTCACAAATTTTCAAATTTCGAAAAATCTTATAAAAATTTAAAAAAAAATGCAATAATTTCAGACTCATAAGCCGACATAATATAGAAACATTAATACTTAGTCATGATATTGCTTATATAGACTCTTAAAAAAATGCGTACGATTGTTAAGCAAAAAATGTAACGAAATTTCGTTCTTGAACTAAGATTTTTTAAATAAGCCCCAAAAATCTTGATTTAAAAATTAATTATGATTGTTTTGCATCGAAAAAAATTTTAAAATAAGAATTTTCAAACTTAAAAAAAATCTAAAATTACTAATCCTGACAAAATGCATTTAAAATGGAAGGACTGCTTTTAATACCAAAACATCTTAAAGATAAGAAAGAAAGTACCCAAAAAATCTCAAAAATTTTGCAATAAGATTTTCATAATCTAGCTTTAGGTTTAAAGATTCTTATTAAAATAATATAGATTTGTTTTTTCGATATAAAGAATTTGTTCAATATATAACAAAATGAAATAAGCGGCCATGCTCCGGAAAACGAAAAACGAAACATTTTTTACGTTCTCGTTTATGCTTGCTTCCAATTCCACATTTTTTGTTGTCGATGCACATCGGTGAACCTTTCGATTAAAATATAGCTATCGATTTGATTTCACTTGCAACAAAGTATTCACATTCAAAGCACATAAAAAAATAGTTTTGTTGAAATTAAATGAAATATGTGAAAGCAAATCAAATCCGAATAAAATATTCTATTAAAATAAATAAATAAAATATTTTTGTTTCGTTTCGGATTTCAGAGCAAGGCCGAATAATAATTTAAGGATTTTTTTTTTCAAGAATTTTTGGTTTATTTTGAAGTTTCTTTAGTGAAAGTCTTATTTAAAAAATAATATTGTTTTTAAAAAAAATTTTTGGTATTATTTTTTTTTTTTAATTATATTTTTATTTCCAGTCTGTACTATTTTTGGAATTTAAGAAAAAAAAAAAAAAATCTAAATCATTTTTTCTTTAGTGAAAGTCTTTTTTTTAAAAATAATATTGTTTTTAAAAAAAATTTTTGGTATTATTTTTTTTTTTAATTATATTTTTATTTCCAGTCTGTACTATTTTAGGAATTTAAGAAAAAAAAAAAAAAATCTAAATCATTTTTTCTTTAGTGAAAGTCTTATTTTAAAAATAATATTGTTTTTAAAAAAAATTTTTGGTATTATTTTTTTTTTTAATATATTTTTATTTCCAGTCTATACTATTTTAGGAATTTAAGAAAAAAATCTAATTTAAAACTTTTTCGTTTTTATAAATGTATCTACGCAAACCAAAAAATATTAAGTTTTTTGGGAAAAATAGTGGCAAGCTTTTGCCCAGTCAATAAAAGTTTTTTTTTTCAGCCAAAAAAGCTACTTAAAAAAGGGGAAAGAAAAGTTAAAAATATAAATATATGTATAATAATATGCAAGCATACGTAAGTAGCTCAGCTGATTCCACAGTTCAAGATGAGCTAATAATAAAAATATCGAATACTTTGTCGATAAAATGTCATTCAGCCCTCTGACAAAAAAAAAGGTCTCATTTATTTATACATCGAAAAAACAGATGTGAAGGCCAAATAAACTGTCCATTCAAATAAGCATTTGTGACAGGTGCCAGTCCGATTTTTCTATTACCTTAAACCTCTTTATGCATTAAAAATTAAGGCAAAGCTTCAACTGACACTTGTTCATTTCAACTGAAAAAGAGCAAAAGGTCACGTTACAGTGAGAACACCACGACTTTAATGTTCCCTGTACCATTCTAGTACAGAGACAGAATTTTAGCCATATATAGAAGTTCTCATAAATTTTCCGATTTTGCTGCTTTAGTTTTTCACCAAGCGAATACGAATAAAATATTCGGTTTCAAAATAGGTTCAACAGTATGCGCATATTAAACTGAACTAAATTTTTTAAATTATTCTTTGATATTCTCCGATTCTATAGATTAAATTTATTTTGTTGATTACACAAACGAAAATTTTTTTTTTTTACTATGTTTACGAATTGTCAATAAATGTCTCTCAGCTGTTTAGAGCAAGGTAAATATAAAAAGTAGAAGGAAATTAGCGAAATATGTTTAGTTATCGACAGCCAAAAAATGTGAAATTGGGAGCACGCAAAAACGAATAAAAATTATTCGTTTTGTTTGTGTGAAATTCGGAGCACGGCTGATAGTTTGCTTTTGATAGAGCTTTTAGGCGAGGAAGTCCCCTATTTTAAAATTTTTAGCACAATTTCCGCGGTTCCAGTAAACCTATAAAAATGTGTTCAAAGGCCAAATAACTGAATGCAAGCAAAGAACTAGATCACAAAAACGGAAAAAGCTTTATGCTTTTAGTCTTCGAGAAACTTGGGATAATATTTGTACACTTTACCCTACAGCAAGGGGCTTAATAAGTTTAAATAAAAATATATAAACGGACAAGCAGGCAACAAAGATTCCCCAAACTTAGCTGCAGTATGGTCAGAAATTGATCTAGTTCATGTGCCTGTCAATGTTCAGACTGAAACTTGGAACCTAAAAGAGTTAGGATAACCATACATTATATTTAGACTGCTAAGCTCCCTACTCGCTCAAGTAATTTCAACGCGCTATATTTGCTATAATTTCAAACTCACAGATTTAGTTGTTACAGATAAAATGTGGCAAGTAAAAACATCTTTCGATTGAGAGCAAACTTCAATAAAATCGAACCATAAACATTGGAGATAGCCACAATATAATATTCTAGGGATGCGATTTGATGGTCTTAAAGGTAGAGCGTTGGCCTCAGATGTAAATGTCGCAATGTCCAGAGACCAAGGTTCGTTTGCCAGTTGAGGGGTGGATGAGGGGAGGAGTTCGATTGCAGTTTTTTGGGGAATACTACTATACATATTTATATGCAAACACACATACATACTAATTGCCTTATAATATGCTAGTATAGGGTTTCTTAAAGTCATTCCTAAGCGGCTTTAAAGTTCACCATTTTTTGCTTTTGCCATTTCGATATACTGTGTCTTGTTGTTTTCCTTTTTTTTGGCACTCTTTGGTAGCATCCTTGCAAGCAGTGGGGAAAGTCAATCAAGTTATTCGTATGCAGCGAACCTCAAGTTGTACGTACAAAAAAAAAAGAACCTATTTTATAATGCATTGATATAAAAAATAATATTATAAATTTGTGGTCATTAACCCTTATGCGACGACAAAAGTGCACAGACTGATATTCCCATCAGGACTCTTTGGGTTCGTTACTTTGGCTTAAGAGCATTTTCTGCTTTTTGCAATGGCTGCCTCTCAATAAGCCCCATACATTGTCTAAATGTATGCGTGCGCGTGTGATGTATCTGTGTGTGTGTGTGAACCCGTTCTTTGTTGCAGCGGATTAGTCTGTGAATGTTGCCAAAGCCATGCCACTTTAAAAATGTATCCATTATTGGAAGCCCGCTCTATGGCTGGGGGGGGGGGGGATAAATGATTTAATCCGATTGTAATCATACTTTCATTCAAGGCTCTGACTATTATGAATAAATAAGCGTAGAAAATGGTGTGAAAAAAACCCATTACAGTTTTTTTGAACTTTCAAAAAGAGCGTATAAGTAATACCTGCGTAATCCTGCAATTTCAAAATAACAAAAAAAATGGGATTTTTTATACACTGCACTTGCGTGTTAAAAGGGCATACCAAAAGTAATACGTATGCATGTAACCAAAAGTATGTTGGTTTTTCACGCCTGAAGGTATGCCAGGTATTGGGGGTCATCTGGTATTGCAGGTATGTCTGTGTTAAATGTAGATTGGGTGTATATATAAAGCTAGAGGGCAAAATGTTGCATGGAGCTGTGTTTCCACACACAAGTGCAAAAAGTGATGGGGAAAAAGTTGGCATGAGAAAAGCTTTTTTTTTTCATCAAATCGTCTTAGCACAAAGGCATTTAAGAAAGCACTTTTTGTAGTTTTGGATAATTCGGTTCAAAGAGTTTTAACTGGAGGAAATATGTTATATTTGTTAATGGATATGCTTTTTTTTTTCATAGAGTTTCGTTTTATGCTGTAGGTGGGCAGCAAGAAAAAATATGGGATAATTCCGCTCTAAGTGAAGAGAACTTGTATGGGCAGAATTGTTTTTGTTTTTATTAAATCTCTTTATGTGCTCTTTTTGGAGATTAAAATAAATTTTACGCTCTTTCGACTACTCAAGGATTAAGAGTGGGAATTGCAAGCTATGGGAGCTATGGTATTTAGCCATACTTTCGATATAACACTCATTTTGGGTAGATATGCATAATAGAAATTTGGAAAACAATCAACCGCAGCAGGCAGGTTATGTAAAGCGTACAATTTGTTTAATCCATCTCTTCAATTTGGCTGATTTTTGCAAATCTTAAAGAGGTACTTGCCAAATGCGAGCAATTATCGGTTAATCGATAACAGTAAAATTATGTATTTCTATGATAATACTTATTTCGTAAATGAATAAATATTTTTAAATAATTTTTACTTCAATGAAAGATATCACTTAGAATTTCTTAAAAAAAATGTCGATTTTTTTTTTTAAATTTTTTAACAATTCTTTTTTTTATTTTACAAATTTGCCGCTTTCTCAAATATAAAAAAATGTACATTTGATGTGCATAAAATCAAAAAATCTATAATTGAGAATGTTATGATAATTCTTGTGATGGAAACGTGAGGGGTCGCCGTAGTAAAAAGTTTCTTCTAACAGTGACGAATAAGCATAGCTTCTCGGAATGCAAAGATATACTATATTAAATTCTGTCACTCCTATGAGGAGCATAGGGCCACAGGAATGGAAAGATAATACCTTCAAAATTGCTATAAATGCTCGTTTTGATATATTTTGAACAATTTTAAAATAAGTAGAAAAATATCTTGATCTTGTCTCAAGCTGTTCAAGGTTAAATGTCACAAAAATTGGCTTCGAATATATCGATTTAAAAAGTGATCCGTGTCACTTATTCTCGCCAACATATATATATATCTGTTATTTATGTCTAATATATACCATACATATGCATATGTCTGTTTGTGTAATTGTGTTTAATAGTTATATCTGGTATTTTTCTCGGGTATTTGTGTGTAACTGGAATAAGTGACTGGAACGTGTGTTGGGTAGCCATATCAGCTCTTTATATCTGGAGTCCATAATAAATTTTAAAAATAACTAGGAATATTATGAAGGGAATGGTCCCAAAAGTAAAATTTTTTTAAATGATCAAAATCGTATAGATCATTTTGAAAATAAGTGTACATATCTAGTAACTATGTACGTCTGGTATCTTTCTCTGGTATTTATGTATAGTATGTAAGCAGATGCGGATCCAGAATTTGGTCTGGGGGCGGCTTCTTCACTTCGAAGTGTATATATATCAGAGCTCGCAAAACACTTTCACACATTTTTTCCAACTTTTGGGGGGGTGGTATATTTATTTCTCAATGTTTATGAAGAAATTCGAAATGGAATTATATTATCGATTTATATGTTTTTTCATAAATCTTGACCATTCTAAGCCGCATATCGTTATTATCGATAATTCGGTCTCTCTACTCCAAACTTAAAGCCATACCTTGCGGCTTTTTATCATAAAATTAACAAAAAGTGATTTAAAATTAAAAAAAATATATATTTATGCATCTTTACACTTAATTTCCTTATAATAGACTACTGTCCTATGGTTATGAAAATTGCACAAAAAGTCGCATGTCCGAAAAATCGTGTGAAGCAATAATGCAAAGGTCCAACAGTAAATCGAAAGGTACAATAATAAACAGTTATTGCGGCAAATAAAGCTTTTGTAGATCACCCCCACAAAAACAGATATTAACAGTAGAAAAAAAAAATGGTTATTTCCCGAAAAATTTGGACCAATAAGTAAACACAAAAATAAAAAAAGGTCGAGTATACTACGTGACATACACGAAGACCACCACCCTCCCCCCCCTCTCCCCCCCTCGGTCGAGTGACCAAGCGTGGTATTTTCAACACCCTCCCCCTCCCTAAACGTGTCACGTAATTTGGGCACGTATGTCTGCTATCCATAACTAGCATCTGTATATCTAGTCTGGTAGCCATATCAGGGATTCTTATTATATCTGGTATTGGTATCTGATATCCATATCTGATATGTACTATATATCTAATACGTATGTCTGGTATCCATAACTAGTAGCTATATATCTGGTCTGGTATCTATATCAGGGATTTTTATTATATCTGCAATTGGTATCTGATATCCATATCTGATATGTACTATATATCTAATACGTATGTCTGGTATCCATATCTAGTAGCTATATAACTAGTCTGGTAGCCATATCAGGGATTTTTATTATATCTGGTATTGGTATCTGATATCCATATCTGATATATACTATATATCTAATACGTATGTCTGCTATCCATAACTAGTAGCTATATATCTGGTCTGGTATCTATATCAGGGATTTTTATTATATCTGGTATTGGTATCTGATATCCATATCTGATATGTACTATATATCTAATACGTATGTCTGGTATACATAACTAGTAGCTATATATCTAGTCTGGTAGCCATATCAGGGATTTTTATTATATCTCATATTATTATCTGACATCCATATCTGATATGTACTATATATCTAATACGTATGTCTGGTATCCATAACTAGTAGCTATATATCTGGTCTGGTATCCATATCAGCGTTTTTATATCTGATATCGATATCTGTTATGTAAGTATATCTAGCACGTATGTCTGCTATCTGTATATCTAGTCTGGTGGCCACATCAGCGATTTTTATATCTGGTATGTAGATCTGATATCCATATCTGTTATGTATATCTAGTTCTTATGTCTGATATCCAAATCTAGTATCTAGTATATATCTGGCCAGGTAGCCATATCAGGTATTTATATCTGGTATGTACACCTAGTATTTATGTCTGCTATTCATATCTGTAAATCTGGTTGGTATTTTTTGTACGTTTATTTGGTCTGGTAGGTACATCGTGTCACGAGTTTTACGCCTGCTAAATTTGGTTTATCAGATATGGCTGGTAATTCAATTAATCGGTAAAGAGCATCTTAAGGGCGCGACCTGCCAATTTTAGTTGTTCAGTTTGGCTCAATACTCTGTGTACCTCACCCAAGCACACATCCACTCACACACACACACATACACACTTACTTTTTAGCTTACACACCTTAAGCTAGTTATTGGGTCTCCTGCTGGGCGCACACACACAAGAACAACAACGCACGCCAAAAGTTATCAGGTGCTTACTTTGGAAAAAACTTTGATAAAATCCCACTATGGAGCAACCTTAAGACCTCATTAAGCAAGTCAAGTGTGACGGCCTAGTTGTTATCGCTTCAAGTGCTTGGAGCTGTTGTTGTTGTTGTTGTTGTTGTGCTTGGTTCGTGCCGTTGCTGAAGTTGTTGCCAAGTTCACCTAATAAAACTATGTCACTTTCAATTCTCTGGGTGCTAAAGTATGCAGGCCATAAATTTGCGGTGCGGTCACACTTGATACACCTGAAGCAAACACACACACACTTTATATGAGGATGGACACAAATATATTGCAGCTATGGATGAGGTTCAGCCACAAGAGCGACCACAATGATGGGCAATAATTCAGACTTTACAGCATTTAGAGCTATGGAGCAAATTGCATGTGCACATAATAAAGCTCGTTAAAAAGGTCCATGTATAAACAAACTGGCTTATGTGCTGCAGTGTCGCATGGAACTGCGCACCATTTTCATCAGTCACTTGCCCCTAGCTGAAAACCACAAACCATGTCACAACACACAGCACATGCCCCCAAACCACATCACGCCATAGCAGAGACCATAGCAGACCATAGCACACACCAATAGCAATGTGCGTGCCAGGCCTTTCGTGGTTTTGTGTTATCTTTGAACTCATTAGCCCGCCGCCTTGGACTGTTGTGCTGGCCTGGCCTGGCCTGGCCCCCCACTCTGTCAGCCAAGACAGTTGGGTCACATTTTATACGCGCACTAAAAATTTACTACACTTTATTGTTGTTGGCGTCGACGGGCCACCAATGTGCACGCTTAATGCTACTTCTGCGCGTAGCAGCGGCTCTCCATAAAACGATCCAGCCAGTAGTCAAGCCCAAACCCAAACCCAAAAAGCTAGCATTTTTGACTTACCCTGCGCAAACTGAAAGAGCTTGCAAAGAAGCTCGCCAAAGATGAAATGTCGCAGCAAGGTGCCCACCAAGGTCACCGGCATGCAGAGCACACCCAGCAATATGTCCGAAATGGCCAGATTTAGCAAGAAAACATTGGTTATGGTGCGCATGCGACGATTCTGCACCAAGGTCAGCACCACCAGCAGATTGCCCACCACGGCGCAGAGCAAAATGACGCTATAGCAAAGGATTACCCAAATGGGCACATCGACGCTGATGCGTGGCACGTTCGTGCTGCTCGAGCGTGTAGTCGGTGGCGTCTCTGACAATAGTCCCCAAAAGCTGGTGGGCGTTGCAGCCTCCGGATCTAGTTCGGTGGTAATGCTGTCCGATGTATACAGTAGATCGCTATACGCTGCGCCACTCTCGCTGCCATTGCCGCTATCATCGCCGTATAGCTCCTCGGCGGCATAGCTGGCATTAAGCTGCGCGGCCGCAGCTAATGTTGCGGCCGTTGTCGGCGGCGCAAGGGACGACAACAGCTGGCGATAGTAGGACACGGTCACACTAATTGTGAGGCTGTTCTTCTGCTCAACGGGCACACTCAACACTTGACAAAACAACAAAACACAAAAAACAAAAAAAAATTTCCCAAAAGTCACTCGCGTTTTGAACGTTGCTATTTTTTTTTTTTTAAGTATTATTTTTTTTTTTTTTAAATTTAAATTTAATTTGACTGTTAAATGTTTATGCTGCCGTGCCATGTGCCGCAACCTTCTAACCTTCGTCGAGCACTGAATGCTGCCGCAAGTTGTTGCCGCAATTTTGTGTTAGTTTTGTTAAAGCCGGTTGCTGTTGTTGCAACAACATACTATGCGACGCAAACTCACCACAGCAAATGAGCAGCATGAGGCCAAGGGCAAGGTCGCCGAACATTTTGTTGCAGCCTTGGTATTGTAAACATGTTGCTACGGCAGTTCCAACGCTCTGTGTTTTACTGGCACTAGCAACATGTTGCCAAAGGCAAGCTTGCTGAAAATGTTGCTTAGCATGTAGCTGTTGTCTTATTCTTGGCAACATGCTGCCAACGCTGTTCCGTTTTCTTAGACATGCTGCTGCGCCTGGCATAGTTGTAAACTGTTGCTAAGCATGTTGCTGTGGCCTTGCTTTTGGCAGCATGTTACTATTGCAGTGCTGTCTTTAAAAAACATGTTGCAAACAATAAATATCGCTCATACGCCCAGTATTCCGCCCACTCAATAATGCCTGTATACGATGCAATAAAAATAAACACATAGCTATAACTTTCAAAAAATTTACAATGCAAAAATTGAAATAATAAAAATAGAGCTTCTGCTGTCAACCTATTTCCGAGAGCAGTTTGATAAGTCAATTTTTTGTAAAAACCTCTTCATTCCAACCGTTTTTTTTGCCACCTAGCCATTTTTGGAGTTTTGGAAATATAAAATAGTCGCAGGAATATAATTTAAAGAATACGCTGGATGGAGCAGCAATTTGGGACTTGGAAAAGATCTTTTTCTTCGCCAAAAGAAACTGCTTTTGCTTCAAATCAATGTGGAATCCATTCAGCGGCTGTAATTGTCTTCGCTTTAGCGTATACTGGTTGAATTCTTGTTTTATCAAAAGTTGCAATAGTGCTAAATATAATTTGGATTGCAGTCAAGTAATTCAAGTAATGTACCCTTTGAGTCCTATAGGCTCAGCCAGCCATCCTTCGAATTCTTTATCGTCAATTTCTAGTGATTTTTAATCTATCTTAGGCAAAGTGAACGTTCGAAGTCTCTTTTGCTAAAGAAATCATTAACCATTAAAATGTATGGTACAGTTTTGCATAAAGTCATCCCACGTAGCAACTTACCAAACTCTCCTCGTAATTAGCGACTCACGGTAACTTTTGTGTGTGTTTACACCTTCATGTGCAGCCATAAATGATTTCATTGCTTTGCGCTGACAACAAAATGATACCTTGCCACTTGGCACCTTTCCGGTCTGTTGCTCCATAAATCAGCTCCAAGAGGCTTAAAACCGCAATAATGAAATAAAAAGATTTTACGCCATTTTGATTATGGCTCAAGCTTTTTTTTTCACAAGCGCTGCTCATTTTTAGCACCCGTAAACCAAACAAACCCAAATGGAATATTAAACAGCGCCAGATTGTTAAAAAAAAAAAAAAAAAACAATATAATTTTTAACCAAATAGAGCCAAACCACAAAATTAATTTTGGTTTTCTTTACTTATGCTCTCGGCGGACGAAGAGATTTGCATTTTGAAAGAAGTTGTCAACATTTTTTGTTTGTTTCTTTTGCACTGTTTCAAGCAAATTGATTAATTCAATTTAGCCGGACAAGACGAACAAATAAGTTATGCCAAAGCATTAATCAAACTGCAACTTGAAGGCTGATCAAAAATAAATATATATTTAGATGTATATAGAGGCGCAAGAGGTGTAATAAAATGCTGAGCTAGGACTAACAAATTTTAAACACAGAAGCGCATAGCCACGCGCTTAGCCGAGTATCGAAATACAGTGTATTCGAAAGTCGTACACCACCTTGACCGTATCGCATTTTTCTATTATTGCAGATGTAAAGAGAGGAAGTTACAGCTAGTGAGAGTAAAAAGATGGCGTACGTTAAAGTCGGGCGCGGACGACTTTGGGATACCCTGTACCACTGCTTGCAATAAAATCCGGTAAATTGCTTTAGAACACCAAAAGACATTTGATTGCCAAATTAGATTATGATACCTTCATAAACAACCAAAAACAGACGAATTTTTAATCAAAAACTTTTTTTCGACCGATCGGCCCTATGGGAGCTATATGATATAGTCAACCGATTTTGATAAAATTTGGTAAGATCTCTAAAACACTTCTGAATGCCAAAATTGGTTACAATATCTTCACAAACAAACCAAACACAACGAATTTTGTGCAAAAAACGTGTTTTTGACCGATTGGCCTAATGGGAGCTATATGATATAGTCAACCGATTTTGATAAAATTTGGTACAGTGTTGAAAATCTCTAAAAAACTCCTGAATGCCAAATTTGGTTACAATATCTTCACAAACAAACGAAACACAACGAATTTTGTACAAAAAACAAATTTTCGACCGATCGATCCTATGGGACCTATATCAACCGATTTTGATAAAATTTGGTACAATGCTGGGGGTTTCTAAAAAACTACCGATTGCCAAATTTGGTTATGATATCTTCATAAACAAACGAATTATCCATCTAAAACTTTTGCTTTTTTTCGAGGTCCTCTGAAACACCCCTATGGGAGCTATATAATGTAGTCCCGATATCAAAAAAATAAAATAAACTTGTCTCCTATGGATTAATAAGGGATCTTATCTGAAAGTTTGGTTGCTCTAGCTCTTACCATCTCTGAGATCTAGGCGTTCATACGGACAGACGGACAGACGGACAGACGGACATGGGTATATCGACTACTCTAGTCACTCTGATCATACTTTAGGTAACTTTGGGGGATCTCCGACTTCTCCTTCTGTACGTTACATACATTTTCGGCTTGCACAAACACAATATACCCTTTGTACCATACGGTACAGGGTATAAAAATTCCGGCATAGGTAAGACTAGGTCATCACCTATCTACACACACACACACACACACACACACACATGGGTGTCACCTCAAGTGGGTGAGCATAATCTGGCACACTCACAGACTAACGCGTAAATAAAGCAAACAGTTGAATGCTCTCAAGGTCTATTAATGCTCTTGTTTCGTTCCCACTCTCTCACTGCTTCATTACACACGCACACAAACACAGCAAAATAATTAACACAGATGTGTTCTCTGTTCTCTGTTCTGGCAGCAGGCACCGGGAAGCGGCTTAGGAGACTCTGTCTTTTCTGGAACCCACGCAAATAGGCATTAAATTTGGTAAGCTGTCGCACAGCTGTAGTTAATGGTCCACCTCAGTAGAGGGGCATCTGTGGTACAGGCCACACGCTAGTTGCTATTTAAAAGTTATTAATATATGTACGTTTACATTTTGTACGCCCCGTGAAGTATGCTATAATATTTTGCCTGCCCTGCTGTTCTTTACAGAATTATCTTGAGACCCAAAAATTTTTTTTTTATTTGTTTATCAAGTAATTAGCTTTTGTTGCTTTGTGTTTTTTTTTTTTTTTTTTTGAACTAACTTTAAGCTATTTATTTTATGTTTATTTACTTACTTAGCACATTGTCGTTGTAGGGATGAAGCGAAAGGATTGCCATAGACTTAAAGTAACCCACAACATGGTTTGGATTTTAAAGTTCTGGGAGTTTAGGTTTGGCCAATTGTTTGCGCTTTCTGGTTTATTGACTTTAGCCGGAATCCCTTTGGTCTATTAGCTGCAAAATCTTTTTCACTAAAAACTTTCAAGTCGAGTTTTTCATTGTTTTGCTTTTTGTGTACACTCTGGTGCTTTTTTTTCTTTGGTAGTGTAAAGATTTTTATGACTTGACCTTTTTTTTGCCTTGCTCTCTTTAAATTTGCTCGTTTGTTGGCCTTAAGGCCTACAGGCGGATTTCTGCTTAATGCAATCGCTAAGTATATAAATTACGTCTGGAAAAAAATGTTTATTGAAATTTTACTCAACTTATTATTGAGCAACTAGTGCGAAACAAGTTGCATAAACAATTGCTTCTAGCATACTCGTCTTATGATATCGATTGTATAATATACTAAGTATTTATTATTTTAGCAGTGAAGAGAGCGGTTGGTATCGGAAAATTAAAATAGATTTTTAATATCAGACTACATGGGGTATCTTAGATAGTCTTATAATGTTGCCAGTATCTGCGGTTACAAGCAACCTGTTTAAGAGTCTGGAGCGCCAACTTTGGAATACGCTGTAAATAAAAAAATGAACTGATTTCAACCAACTTTCTTATACTACTTACGTACTTCAAAATCTTTTGACAGCCTACCGGAACTATATATCCATATTGGCGAAAATAAGTAAAGCGGTCCACTTTTAAGGTCGACCTCTTTGATTTCAATAATATTTACAAATATGATAGAGCTACTAGCACGTATTAACCACGTCAGTTTTTATTGCGAAATTTCCATTATTTATCGAATAATCGACACTTGAACATTTGTATTTTTTGTTTTAGACTGTTTTTTTGAGAAGCCATATTTCCTAAGACTTTAAAGTTATTTAAACAAATTTTTGTTAAAGAAAGATAAAATATTAAATTTAAAAAAAAAAATTAAATAAAAAAAAAATGTAATGCAAAAAAAATTGGTTTGTAATTGTTGAATTTTTAATTAAAAACAGAAAAGTTTTAAACAGAAAAATAAAATATAAAACTTCAAAAAAAATTTTAATTTAAAAAAAAAATTTACGTAAAAAAACAATTAATTTTGAATGTAAAAAAACAAATTTTTTTAATTAAAAAAAAACATTTTTTTTACATTTTTTTTAAGAAAAATAAAATAAATAACAAAGAATTAAAAAAAATTTTAATATAAAAAAAAAATTAACGTATAAAACAATTAATTTTGAAATTAAAAAAAAAAATTTTTTTTGTAATTAAAAAAAAAGATTGTTTTTACATTTTTTTTAAGAAAAATAAAATAAATAACAAACAATTAAAAAAAAATTTGAAACTAAAAAGAAATTTTGAATGTAAAAAAAAACAACTTCTTCTAATTGTTGAATTTTGAAATTATGAATTTAAAAAAACATTGTTTTTACAATTTAAAAATTTTTGTAAAGGAAAAGAATAAATTAATAATAATTTGAAACTAAAAAAAAATGTTAATGTAAAAAAACAATTTTTTTGAATTGCCGATTTTTGAAATTATGAATTTAGAAAAACATTGTTTTTACAATTTAACATTTCTTTTTTAAGAAGACTAAAATATTAAAATTAAAAAAAATTTGAAATTGAAAACTAATTTTGAATGTAAAAAAACTATTATTACTATTATTATTATGAACGTAAATAAAACATTGTTTTTACATTTTTTAAGTTACTTGAACACATTTATTTTAAAGAAAGTTAAAGTATAAAATTAAAAAAAATTTGAATTTAAAAAAAAATTTGAATGTAAACCATTTTTATTAAAATTCGGAAATTTTGAACATAAAAAAAAAGTATATTTTTTAGTTATTTGCACACATTTCTTTTAAAGAAAGATAAAATATTGTGAATTTAAAAAAAAATTTAAAATATATTTATAATTATTTTTATTTAATTTTTTATATTTTTTTTAGTTTTTTGAACAGAAAGATAAAGTTTTAAATAAAAAAAATATTAAATTTAAAAAAAAATGTTTATTTTTGTTAAATTATGAATAAAAAATTATTGTTTTTAATTTTTTATAATTTTTTTTTACATTATTTTATAATTTTGTTTTATTTTAAAATTAAAAAGTAATCTCAACTTCTATCAAAAATATGATCAATAACATTTTTATGCGCATGAAAAATAAAAAATCGGTAACTTCTAACTATTTTAACAGATTATGTTATGTTATGGGTCGCCGTAGTAAATATTACTTGTATTGGTAAAAAATAAGCATAATTTCTTGGAATAGAAGGATGACAACTGCCAACTTGGTATGAAAGTTAATTTTTGACAGATTTTGAAAGTAACTGCAAATATCACGGACCATTTCTCAAGATTTTCAAGGTCAAATCGGGAATTTGCTTATAAAATTTTAAAATTATCTACAAAAATGCTGTAGCACATTATCTTCTACAGATACTTGTTCTTGAGATACAGCTTGGAAAGTGTGGACCGATTTGATGCGAAGATTTGTCTATGTATATAATCTACTAGCACTTTTCTTAATTCCCAAAAAGTTTAAAGAATTTATGGTACATGAACAAACTAAAGCAATGACTTTATTACGCATACGCAGCTTAGCCCATTCAAATGTTGATTAAATTATATTCCGTCCAAGTTCTACGTCCGTCATTTGCGTCATTTGTCATATGCGACATGTTGTAAAAATAAATCAGCAACAAATGTGCGTTTTTTGGCCATAAACAATAAACCCAAGAAAAGATTAAAGGAACAGCCATTAACTTAAATGGAATGGATTGGCTTGAAATTGAATGCGTAGGCGAAATCTGGCAATTTGTGTGCCCTAGGATCAGGAGCGCAACATATTTCAATAATTTTGGTATAGCCTTCAAACAGTCCAACAGTTCTTTCAGGATTTATTACTCAAAACAATTTACTTGTTGTTATTATTGTTGTTGTATGGTTATTGCGCTTTGATGTAAGCATTTGAAGGACTGGGTGCAATCAGAGAGCGCAAATATTTGTCTGTGTACCATTTATAGGAATACTCCAATCAACGGCTGAAGGGCAAGCTTTACGGAGTTCGTACTATACGATTTAGAAGAAAGTTCTAAATATGTGCAAGTTGCTAATGCGACTATGGCCACACTTAAAACTGTCAAAGCAAAGTCAAGCCTCGTATTGACTCAACTACCAAGTCGTTGGAATTGCTAAAGTTCATATAAAATCTGTTCCGCTTGTCTCTAGGATTCAACATCTTTAACACAAACATTTCCTTGGTATACAAAGCAATTATTTAACTAGCAATTAATGCTCACAAGAACTGAAGAAGACTGTAGAGACACTGGCATAAGTCAGTCAAAGACTCGACTGAGTTCTCTCTGGCAAAGCAAAGGCAACTTGTGGCAACTCCAACTATTTTTCCCTTAGAGCAGAGCAGAGCAGCCAAATAAGCTGCTTACCAATTTAATTACATGTAAGAGATGGCAGGACTCTCTTCGTTATTAGCCATATCATTGTCAGTCTGTAGTAAAAATACTAGTTCATATACAGTCAAGCATGAATTAGCTACACTGAGAGAAATAAGCAGCATCTATGTTTTTCAAAGAGTATATGAGACTTTTGGACTTGAGTAAAAGTTTTGTGAGTTGCGGTCCACTTTTTTGGTCGACCTCTTTTTTTTTTTTTTTTAAATGTGTGATGGAGAATAGTAACCACGTAAATTTTTTTTATTGCAAAACTTCGATTATTTATCGAGTTATCGATAACTGAATATTGGATATTTCATTTTTAGACTTTTCTTTGACAAGCCAAATCTCCTAAACAAATAAAGATATCGAAGCAAATTTTTTTTCCATGAAAAATTAAATTTTGAATTTGAAAAAAAGTTGTTTGAAATTTTTTTAAACAGATCACCTTTAATTTTAAAGTTTAAAAAAAACATTTGAAATTTAAAAAAACAAAAATTTTGTCTACAGATCAACTTTAATTTCAATGTTTTAAAAATTTTTTTTTTTAATTTTAAAATTAAAGGTGATCTGCCACTTCAAAAAAAATAATAAAAATTTACGTGGTTACTATTCTCTGGTAGCTCTAACACTTATCTAAAGATGGCGTACGTTAAAGTCGGGCGCGGACGACTTTGAGATACCCTGTACCACTGCTTGCAATAAAATCCAGTAAATTGCTTAAGAACACCAAAAGACATTTGATTGCCAAATTAGATTACGATACCTTCATAAACAACCAAAAACAGACGAATTTTTAACCAAAAATTTTTTTTTGACCGATCGTTCCTATGGGAGGTATATGGTATAGTTTTTGATTAAATTTGCTGCAATGCTTGGGTACTCTAAAAAACTTCTGAATGCCAAATTTGGTTATAATATATTCACAAAAAAACGAAACACAACGAATTTTGTACAAAACACGATTTTTTGACCGATTGGTCCTATGGGAGCTATATGATATAGTCAACCGATTTTGATCAAATTTGGTATAGTGCTTGGGAACTCTAAAAAACTTCTTAATGCCAAATGTGGTGAACGGTATGTTCACAAATAAACGAAACACAACGAATTTTGTACAAAAAACAAATTTTCGACCGATCGATCCTATGGGACCTATATGATATAGTCAACCCATTTTGATAAAATTTGGTACAGTGCTGGGGGTTTCTAAAAAACTTCCGATTGCCAAATTTGGTTATGATATCTTCATAAACAAACGAATTATCCATCTAAAACTTTTGCTTTTTTTCGAGGTCCTCTGAAACACCCCTATGGGAGCTATATTATGTAGTCCCGATATCAAAAAAATAAAATAAACTTGTCTCCTATGGATTAATAAGGGATCTTAGCTGAAAGTTTGGTTGCTCTAGCTCTTACCATCTCTGAGATCTAGGCGTTCATACGGACAGACGGACAGACGGACATGGGTATATCGACTTCTCTAGTCACTCTGATCATACTTTAGGTAACTTTGGGGGGTCTCCGACTTCTCCTTCTGTACGTTACATACATTTTCGGCTTGCACAAACACAATATACCCTTTGTACCATACGGTACAGGGTATAAAAATCATTAAAATCGAAGAGGTCGACCAAAAAAGTGGCCCGCTTCACTTATTTTCGCCCATATAAATAAATTTTCTATACATATATATATAAATATATATAATATATATTTTTTTAGTACTATCTGTAAATCTTATAAATATTTTTTTCTAAATATTATCGTCTTCATTTATTAACTTTGTTGGCCAACTTGCTTAAAGCGCTAAATTACAATATAATATGTTAACTATTGATTTATCTAAACTTGAATTGTTTTTTACTTTTGTGGTTTTCGTCAAAGCAAGTCTCATAATAGCTACTGCCCAAAAAATGTTCTCAAATAACTCAGACTGTTACTGCTCTTAAGTTTTTCTCTTACTCTTACAGGTAATTAAATTCCTTCGGAAATGTTTTGCAACCACAAAGGGCGGTTTGCTTTGCATAAGATAAACTTAAAAATCATTTGCACACATTTTTAATTAGCAAAACAAAAAAAAAAAAACTACAAACGCCGAATGAAATTCAAATTGATAATCAAATGCCGCAAAAGGCGCTGGTCACACTAACAAAGGCAACTCCAACACATGGGCGGGCGGCAGCTTTGATTGCTCTGTGTGGCTCTGGTCACACTAACAAAGGCGGAAGCCACGATAGCTATAGAGATTAAAGATATACCACTCAAATTGCAAAAAAAAATAAAAATATATATTTTTTAATTAATAAGTATGTGACTTAAGAGGACTTTTCCAACCAATTTACGTTTCTAGTCTATCCTACACAAACACACGCTCACCTTGACTCTGGCCAGCTTACGATGCGAGTTAATTAGAGACCACCAGCTGACATGCTGGACCCCCATTTAATTACTCGTACCCCATTGGAAGCTTATTATTCCTGCTCTGTTCCTTGGTTCGTGGTCTATGTAACGAACCCGCATGCTTTTAATGAAAAATTCATTGACTTGGCTCTAATGTTGCACAACTGTATTGAGATACGCTTCTCATTTGTTGCACAAATTAATTAAGATTTTGCCTTATTTTGTAGCTAATAAACCAAGATTTGTTATTTAAATGGGCCAATTTTTTGTGCTCTATTTTACAATTGATTTTAGGTCAGCTGAGTTAAAAAATATATATATATATATTAGGGCGGGTCAATTTGTATGGGGCCGAAAAAACCTTATGGGGCTCACTCGGATTTTGATTCTTTGGATAATTCTAAGCAAATTTGCTCAAGAAACTATGGGTCTAAAATGAATTTCGAGTCGCCCACTTTTTCAAAATAGGTTTTTTTCGACATATTCAAAAATCGACTTAGAAATTCATTGAAAAGGCCTAAAATCGATATTTTTTCTCTAGCCAAATGTGAATTTGGGGGTTTTTGGGGTCGAGGAATTCATTATTGACATCTATTTTTAATTTTGGGTGCCGCCAGAGGGCGCTTTAGTGTTGGTTTTTGATTTTTTTCGGTTTTTTTTCTTGAAAATTTTGAAAAAGTGGGCGACTCGAAATTCATTTTAGACCCATAGTTTCTTGGGCAAATTTGCTTAGAATTACCCAAAGAATCAAAATCCGAGTGAGCCCTTATACCGAAAAAAATTGACCCACCCTAATATATATATATATGAGCGAAAATAAATGAAGCGGGCCACTTTTTTGGTCGACCTCTTTGATTTTGACATTTTTTACATATTTGATAGAGCTATTAGCGAATAGTAACCACGTAAATTTTTGTTGCAAAATTCCGATTATTTATCGAGTTATCGATAAAAATTCTGATTATTTATCGAGTTATCGATAATTGAATATTGAATATTTCATTTTTAGACTTTCTTTTGACTAGCTATATCTCCTAAACGAATAAAGATTTTGATGCAAAATTTTTTTATTATTTTGTATATATTTTTGTATATTTTTTTTAAATTTTTTTTTTTAATTTAAAAAAAAAATTTTTTTTAATAAAAAATTTAATAAATTTCTTTTGTATTCCTTTAGCCTGTACACTGATATTTTTATCATCAATGTTTGATCATCAAACCGTCAAACCCAGAGAAGCTTGCTTTTAGCAGCAAAGTCCCTCGCCGCTTATCAGGCATATATCCTAAACGAATAAAGATATTGACGCAGCATTTTTTTTACATAGTAGACAAAATACGGAACAAAAAAAAAAATTTTTATTTTTTTTTTTTAATTTTTTTTGTTTTTTTAAGTTTTTTTTTGAATTAAAAAAAAATTTTTTTTTTATTTTTTAATTATTATTTTTTGTATGCCTTTACGCTGTACACTGATAAAAACAATTTTTTGATCATCAAACCGTCAAACCCAGAAATGAGTTCACTGTCTTTTAGTGGTTACGCAGCAGCGTTCCTCGCCAGCTTATCAGATATTTCATTTGCGTCAACTTTATTCCCTTTTTCTTAGACGTTTAAGTTTGGCTCTGGAAATATAAATTGCAATGGTCATGTCCATTTTCATAGTTTATTTGAAATAATCATGCCATTAAAAGCACGCTGACGTCATTGGTTCAATGAATTTGCGCAACTTTGCGTAATTAAATCTCTAAGCGGCTTAAGAAAACTCTCCTCAAACTGCTGCATAACATCCTCAATTTTTTTTATTTTTTTTTTTGCTTTATTAACGCATCTGCAAGTGATTGGCAGAAAAAAACTTTTCCGATGTCAAAAAGTCAAATGCAGGTGACAGCAAAGCTGGATAGGAGTTGCGGTGCAGTGCGGCTGGTACATGTGAAAGACGGGTAAAGTCAAGTTATTCTAATTAAATAGGCGCATTGGTCATTGGACTGCTAGAAAAGGTATTTAAATTTATATCTTAAGCTCTTGCAATCCGGTGTCTGTCAATCAGTATAATCTAGTTGCGACTATTTATATAACTTTATGAATATCCATATATACGAACACTTGGTATAATATCTCTTTTTTTCTGTAGTCCTCATACTTGACCTATATTGTTTTAGGTACACCCAGGTCTGTTACCAAGCTGGTATGGCTATGTATAAGCTACATCTACTAACTTCATCTACACTGCTTGCTGCTCGCTTTAAGAGCGACCTCATCTCTATAGCCATTTTAGCAGTTTTTTTTTTAAGATACTTATAAAGTCAGTATCTTTAAGTGACCTTGCTATAGCTCAGCTTAGGTCTCTCTCTCTCTCTCTCTCTATCTCTATACGTTTGAGAATCTACGATAAACCAAAAACAAAAAGATACAAATCATGTGCTACTTTGGCATACGTGTCGCATACGTGACATTATTGGATGATTGAATGATTGCTTGCATGCTCAACTAAAACCACTCATTCGTTATTTATAGCAGAACGAATGTGTCAGTTGTACATTATATACAACTAACAACTTATTTATACATTTCATTTCGATTGCCTCAGAATTTCTGCTCAATTGATTCACAGTAGATATTTGTCCTTGAGGTTGTTGCCCTTTTTAAGAAGACAACAAACAGTCCAGCCTCAAATCCTTACCAACTATATATACTAACTCAGTGACCTTGCACTAATCCGAAAAGGTTCAAAAAAGCCGCAAGAAACATAAGCAAAACCAGATACAAATTGTCAACAACAACACCCAAAGTTACAAAAACCAAAATGTTGTTGAAATATTTATAAATACATATTGTCTTCATCTTGAAATTTGGCAACATATTAAATATTTAAGCGTCAAGCTTGAAAAATGCCAATTTCAAATATAAATGAGTCTTTTTTCCCTATTTTTTGTTTCAGTTGCGAGGGTAGGCTGAAATGTTATGCGATGAGACAAGGAAACATCTGTGATATGATTCATATCTGCACCTAGCATAAGAGACGTTAAAAAAATGTTCATTGACATATTTAAGGAACATACTTAAAAAAAATAGCTAACTTTAAACTAAATTTGGTTCAAGAATATTTATAAGTTTTGTAACAATTAAACAAAAAGTAAAAATGCGTTTTTTTAAACTAAGCCATAACTCGTTAAGTTTGAAAACTGACTTTTTGAGCAATATTTTTGTTTTAAAAAAAAGTCCCAAATGGGATTTTTTTTTTATATGAAAAATGACAAACCGTGTGAAATATTTCGAACTGCGTAGAGGCCTTAACCTATAAATCGTTCTGCATCATAAGTTTTTAAAAATCGTTGTGGAAACTTTTCGCTACCTTATTCAGCTAGACCCTTTATCTAAGTGACGTCAGACGTCGCTCTTTTGAGTACTTAAATTTCCTGCTATTATTTTGCATTATATATATGTATTCCTAGACTACTGTAGAGCTTAATTTTGCATTTAAGAGTAGTCGCCCCTAACAGGAGCATAGGGCGGAACCAAATTGCATTATCCTTAAATTTAATTTATTTTGTTTTAAAAAAATATAAATTTAAATTATATTGGCATTCAAATAAAATAAAAAAATTTTGGCTAAGTCAAAGGCTTTCAACAAAAAAAAAATGTAAAATTTTACATAAATTTCTACGTTTTCCAGCTATTTTTTCTTTTCAATTTTGAAGCTACGCGATTTTGGCTTTTCACTATTTTCACACTCGCATACGTACATACAAAAAAGGTTATGGCCATGAAAGAGCTAAGCTGCTCTTGGCTAGACTCAATTCTCAGAACAATTACTTGTCAAGCTCCCCTCGCATGCCCTATTGTGCTTGTGTGTGTGTGTGTGAGTGCGTGCATGTCTGAGCAGGTTCGTTCCTGAGCTTTGTGGTTTTTCTCCATATTTAACAATTCAAATGAAGTTCACTTCTGTGATGTCAGCCCCTCCCACCACCGCCCACCTATTTGACCAGCTCCACGGTGTGAAAGTATGCCACAAATTCACAGTACTCAAACGGAAACAATTTGTATTTGCTGTCGCATAATCTGCATAATGTTTGCATACAATTTTTCACATTTTCCGAGAATTTCGGTTGGTGCCTAAAAAGGAAGTGCGGTTGAGTTGTCGAAGGCACTGTTGCTGCTTTTTTTTCTGTAGCTACTTGATTTTAAATTTCAAAACAGCGACTTGTTTTCTATATATGTGTCGTATAATAAGACTGCTGCATTAGGGCAAAAATGATTATTTTTATCTTTTTTATTTTATTTTTAGACAGAAGATAAAAACTTTGAATTTCGAGGAATTTTTTATTATATTAACATTAAGAAAAAAGCATAGCGCTATATTCTTTTTATTTTCTCTCAGTGCAACTAACATATTTAGTGTGACCAGCTCTCAGTTAGTCCGTTGCTACACACACTAAAGCCTAAAATCAGCTAAACACTTTAGAAATAAAGCAAATTATAGAGTATAGCATAGTCGTGACGTCACAACTGTATACATGTAGGATTGATGTTTATCCCGAGTTTATTTAATGTAGTTTATTGTATAAAACAGTGTCTTAAAGCTAGTGCGTCTTTAACAACTTTAGCGACTTTAACAACTTTAACGACTTTAACAACTTTTAGTCTCTGCTGCTCTGACTACCGCTTTGACGACTGACTGTTTCGACTGCTCATTCACTACTCTTCATTATCGGCTGCTGACTGCTATCTGCTTCTTCTTCTCTCTCATCCGTGCTGCCAACTCCTGCTGTTGTCCGTGCTGCCAACTCCTGCTGCCAACCACTGCTACCAACCTTTTTTTAGCTTTTAGTTAACAAAGCAAATGCTTTAAAATACAGAGGCACTGAAAATAACTTCAAAATCACAATTGTTACGTTTTTCACAGTAATTGAATTAATTAAATTTTCAAAAATGGATTCGAATCGCTCCAGCCGCTGTAAATACTACTTATGTCTACCCATTCTCACTATTCTTCTTGCGGCAGCAATTTGTCACGTTTTTCAAGAAGTGAGTAAAAATGAGCGGGAGTACAAAATGCTACGTCAGGATATGGATGACCTGCAGGTGGGCACATGAGGCTTACTTACAAAATACACATTTTTAACTAGATACCTTACTCTTAGCTTATGTGTGCTCAGCAGAAAGTCAAACGTCCACCAACAGAAGACAATTCCGCGGATTGGGAGCTGCAAAGTTTAAAATCCCATGTTCATGGATTGGTAACGCAGGCACTTGCCACATATGTAGCTGAAGTACAGCAATTAAAAATTGCAGTAAAGCAATTTTCCTGCAAGGGCCAGTTGAAGCCAAATGAAAACACTTTAACTTCGGTTCAGCGTTATCGTATCAACTACGCTGCGGAGGAACTCGGAGCCCACATCCTAATGGTGAATGCGCCACTCAATTGTGAATATTTCATACAATGGCTGCTGGGACACAAATTCTGTGCGAATCCACCAGTTTATATGCTGCAAGCAAATATGGAACCTGGTGCGTGCTTTTGCTTTAAAGGTTCCAAGGCCTCTGTGTTAATTCGATTGGCCAAGACTATTATTGTGGATGGCATCTCAGTGACTCATGTGGCTAAGGAGCTGACACCTGATATGAACACAGAAAGTGCGCCCAAAAACTTTGCTGTACAGGTAAGTTTGTGTTCATGTTCCGCATCTGTTCAAGCCTTAAGATTGCTAGAAGTTCGTGAGTTTTATAAAGTTTTTATATTTTTTAACATATTTTAATTTTAACATCAGGGAATTTCGCTGAGTAACGAAATGGTCTTACTAGGCACCTGGACTTATGTCAATACATCGAGTGAACTTACCCAAATGTTTAACGTTTACAATACAGATCCATTTGATAAAGTTGGTTTTCATTTTAATTCCAATCACGGTGCCAACCATACTTGTATTTATCGGTAAATAGTTAAATGCATTTTTTTTATTTTTATTTCCATTAATAACTACATAATATCCGGAACAGCATTCAAGTACATGGAAAATTATTTTAAATATTTTTTATTTTTGCCCAAGCCAGTTCCAGTTGGGATTACCTTTTAAGATGTGGAAATGACATGTGAGAAGAAGAAGCGCTTAGTACTTAAGGGATGTAACATTTATTTTAAACACTCATATGCAAATTAAACACTTCACTTCATCTTTATTTAAAAAAAATGTTTTTTATTTTATATTTCATTTTCTGAATTTATCTTTATTAATTAATGTGCGACTTGCAAGTCCGCGATCCACTTAAAAACTAAAACTACCTGCCAGCGAAAAGCATAACTTCAACTTCTTATCACGTTGCAACGGAATGTTGTCACGTTGTGAGAACCTAAATTTGCAGTTATATTCGGCCAGACGCAATGTCAGCAGAATCCATGGGAAAGCTTTTGCGCGCAGCGCGAACGGGGTAACCCGATAGCTTAACTCCACCCCTCGTAAGAACAATCGTCCCGATTGTCAATAGACTGGCAGGTCATTGACGCTGCGAAATTCACAACTTTTTTTGTGGCAAGAAGATTTCTCGAGATCCAACGCCTGTGGTTCTGGTCCTTCGTTAACAACAGTGGTAATGCTAAGACTTGAATTAGATTTGGTTCTTAGTCTGGAAAATACGACAGACACGCCGAAAAACAGTATTACAGAGAGGACCAAATTAAATGAGAATACCAATTTTCCTTTGGTGGAAATTGAATTCATTTCATCGATATTATTTATTTGAAGATCTTTCATCATTTCTAAAGAGAGAATTTCTTCGACATGAGATTTATTTGCTGCTAACTGCAATACAGCTGGCAGGGGTTTCGGTCCACTTCTACTAACCTTTTAGAACTTTCGTCTCTTATTAATCTTGGTTTTACGGAAAAAAAACAAACTGATGTCATTTATACTGACTTTAGTAAAGCATTTGACTCGGTAAACCATAGTCTTCTACTTGTTAAACTGTCTCGTTTGGGGTTTCCGTGTTGTCTTTTAAATTGGATATCGTGCTATTTATCCAACCGAGTCCAGAAGGTAGTTTTTAAAGGCTGCGAATCTACAGAAATTATGGTCACGTCAGGGGTACCTCAAGGTAGCCATCTAGGCCCTCTTCTTTTTAACTTATTTTAAAATGATCTCCATCAGGTAATCTCATCTTCTCACATTCTTATGTATGCGGATGATGTTAAACTCTGTATGTCCTACTCTGATAATAATAGGTACTTACTTCTTCAGCATGATTTTGATAACATGCAATCTTGGTGCAATATCAACCAACTCTTTCTCAACAAGACAAAATGTAACGTTATGACATTTTATCGTTCTGCTCCTTATTTGGCTACTTACTCTTTAGAATCTTCTACCTTAGAACGCATCGAGATTGTGTCTGACCTTGGTGTTTTGTTTGATCATAACCTTAAATTTAGTAACCATATTTGCAACACCGTGAATAAGGCTAGAGGTGTTCTTGCTTTTATTAAGCGTTGGTCTAAAGAGTTTAACGACCCTTACGCAACCAAACTTCTTTATATTTCTCTTGTCCGTCCAATTTTGGAATATTGTTCCTGCGTTTGGAGCCCTCAATACCACCTTTATCAGGACATGATTGAGTCCGTACAAAAGCAATTTCTCCTTTTTGCACTTCGTGGCTTAAACTGGGACCCAAATATCCGGGAAGGGTGGCCTAAGTGAGTCGGAACATCAGGTCCCGACGGCCGCCATAACCTAACCTAACCTATCATCTTTTCTTGAGCCTTTTTTAACGTGTCACTTAGATTATGGGGAATTTTGTTAAGGAAAATGTCTGAGGGTTTGCTATTCGTGACGGAGTGAATTGAATGATTGTATTGTTTAGCAGCTCGGTGAAAAGATTCTGCATCGTTGATTAAATGAAATTCTTCCTTGAAGCATCGAGCTATTTCAATAATCGTTGAATGAACCCTTTCGACTTGGCCGTTGGTTGTGCTATGACGTGGTGTGCAATAATAAAGTTCGATTCTGAGTCGGTCCATTAGGGATTTAAATTGAACCGTTGCAAAGAGATGTTTGCTTATATTTGCATTTGACAATAAAAAAGCACCTACCTGTGACATTTCAAAAAAGATAGATTAATTATGATTAAGACAAATTCAAATTTTTTGCATGTTTAGGTAGTTGAACTGAAATCATACAGATAGGGATGTAACCTTTCCCTTTATAATGTTAGGTATCAACTAAAAACAATTAATGCAACTGCTTTTTTACCTGTTGTTAGGCTTGTGGATATAGGCATCAAGATCACGTATTGCAGTGAAACGTATTTTTAAATATAATTCGCAAGCATTGATTTTATAAGTGTAACGATGACTTTGGAAAACTTAAAATTATTTGAGTTGTTCAGAAGCTCCAAAAGCGCGAATGAATTCGTTTCGGCCATCAGAAAAGAACTAAATGTTGAGGAAACAAATATGGAGAAGTTTGATACCTTAAAAGGCAAACTTAATCTAATTTTTGCCCAAATAAAAACAAAGTGGCTAGACGCTAATTACTCCCGAGAAAAATTTACTAACAAACACGAAAACTGGCTAAAAGGACTGACTCTTATTGAAAATTTCTCGAAAGAACCCCAGACGTCTTCGGACCGAAACAAAGGAAGACCTACAAAATGTTTGGACGATTGTTCAAATTTTACTCGAAAGAGAAAACTTGCCGATGCCACAGTCGATATAGCCACGAATCATCTATCGGAGGCTCTATCATTAAAGTACAGGAAGGACGATGAAAAAATAAGGTCGCATATTACAAAAGCGGTTGCCGATGCAAGCCCCTTGCGACTTAATAGGATAAAGGAAAAGAATAGGATGCAGAAAAAAAATTGACTCCCACGCTTCACAAAATTTTGGCACATGGCCAAACTATAATTGAATATCATTGCCTACCCATTGGGGAGATGTCAGAAGAAGCCCAGGAATCGAGAAACAAGGATTATAAAAAATTCAGAGCTATGAATACATATAAAATATCACGATCAAGGGAAAACGAGGATCTTTCTAATATGTTGGCAGCCTCTTCAGATCCATCAGTAGCATCCCTTAGACATGTGAAATCAAATACAGAATTAACAAGTAGTTATTCAAATGAATAATTTTAGATATTCCTTCAAATGTAAATGTGGATGATTATTTTACAAAAAACTACTGATAAGACATATTATATAATATATTATAATAAAAAAGCATTGTTACATTAAATTTATTGACTGAAATATAAAATTATGAACAAAAATATATCATCAAAATTTCTTCATAAATAAAAAAAAAATTTGATGTGTACCTACATATTTTTCAATGGGAAATGTTGCACAGACAACAAAATCCAACTTCCACAACATATTGCGCAGCTCTCAGATATCGTATCACCATACATGAGCACTTTTTTTCAAGCCTGAACGTTTTTCTTTCAAATACAATCTAATTCATAAAAATATCTCAATTGGTTTAGAAAATATGATTTTCGCAACGTTTTTTTGGCTTCCGTGCCACGCGTTGTAAAGCCTGGCTCGTTGTCGAGCGTGAGTTTTTTTGCGTTAGGAAAACTTTGTAAAATATCTAAAACTTTTTCTCCCAGATTGCTTTTATCATCAATGTTTTTTATTACGAGAAATTTCGAATATGCGTCAATACACGTTATGAATTTTAGACTTTGGGCGTAAAAAATGTCAATGTGAAGGCACTCCCCCTCCTTCTTGGGAATCGGAGCCTCTCCGATTTTAACCTTTTGTGGGTGTCTATTGTATTTAGTTTCGTTACAGATTTTACAACTTCTTATATATTCTTTAAAGTGATCTAACATCCTGGGCCAATAATATTGCTTACAAACTTGCTTGTAATTTTCCTTGCTGCTTCTATGAGCGCGAATATGTGTTTGCTGAATAATAGCTTGCTGATCATCTTGATTGGAAATATCAATTGCAAAAACTTTAGTATATATAAATTTATTGGTGAAAACACTCCTGACTGTCTTCTTGAAGTCATAGAGGTCCTCCATGGAACAATGAACTGCGGTTACCAATCCAGGCTGAATGAATTCCAAAAGGATTGTTTTGAGATTTTCCCTAGTATCATATTCAATAATATGCCTTACTCTATTAAACTTTTTTTTGCCTTACTTAATAAAATCTGCTGTTTAAATTCATTCAAGGGTCTAGAAGACTCTGCAATAGTAAATGTATCGGTACTGTCTGTAGAGTGTTGGGTGCTATGTAATGACCCATCGTCAGAAATGTTATGCAATATTTGTTCGTTGGGAAATATGTTGTTCAAGATTTGCCTAGAAAGCGCATCAGCAACCACATTTTGTGTTCCTGGCTTATATATGATTTTAGGAGAAAATTCCTCAATGAAGGCATGCCATCTTTTCATTTTGGCATTTGGGTTCCTACTTGATACTGCAAACGTTAAAGGCTGATGATCAGTATGAATTTCCAAATTTGACACCCCATATAAAAATAATTCCTTAGGGTTTTTAATGCCCAAACTATGGCGTATAATTCCTTTTCGTTGGTCGCATAAATTCTTTCTGTCGAGTTCAAAGTTTTAGAAATGAATGTAATCGGTTTCCCGTTTTGGCTTAATACCGCGCCTATCGCGACATTTGATGCGTCTGTGGTTACAATAAACTTTGAACTAAAATCTGGTTGAACTAATTCTACTTGATCTACTAAAAGTAACTTAGCTTCATTAAAGGCGTCAATTGCTTTATCATCTAATATTATTTCCGTTTTTTTCGACATATTTTGGAATATCCTGCCATTTTCTGCTGCCAAATAAACTGTAAGGGGTTTAGCGACTAAAGCATAGTCCTTGATGAATTTACGATAATAGCCTGCCATTCCTAAGAAGCTTCTCAACTGCCGTAAGATGGTTGGCAATGGATATTCCTGAATTGTTTTAATTTTTTCTGGGTCAGTTCTTACAACATTATAACTTACTCTATAGCCTAAAAATTCAACTACTTCTTGGTAAAATTTTGTTTTTTTAAGGGATATTTTCATGTGGGCGTTCCTTAGCGTTTCCACTATTTTTCCTAGATGAGCGGCGTGCTCTTCGATCGACGCTGAGAAAACAATTATGTCATCAATATAAACATGACAAAATTTTCCTATATATTCCCTTAAAATATTGTCCATGGCTCCTTGAAAAATTCCTGGCGCGTTTTTCAGGCCAAATGGCATTCTTAAAAACTCGTATTTTCCGTTGTTAACAGAGAAAGCCGTTTTTTCTATATCTGACTCCTTCATCAATATCTGATGGAAGCCGGATTCTAAATGTAAAGTTGAAAAATATTTTGCATTACCTAAGTTTGATAGTATAACATTGCAATCGGGTATTGGGTATTTCATTGCAATTGTTTGCTCGTTTAATTTTTTATAATCTATGACCATCCTTAGTTCTGATGATCCATCATCGTCAAGTCCCTTTTTTGGGACCACCCAAATTGAAGAATTAAAAGCACTTTTGCTTGGTCGGATTATACTGCCCGCCAACAATTTTTGTATTTCTTTGTCTACAAAGGCATTCACGTACAAGGGGTAAGGATATTGCTTACTCCATATAGGAATTTCAGCAATTGTGCGGATTTCCGCCCTTACATCTGTCCTGAAGGATAGTGTCACATTTATTTTCGAATGGGAATTCTCCATTTCCCTGATGATTCTATTTCTCAGTCCTTCTATTCCTATATATTCATTTTCAACGTTATTAAGATCCTTCTCTTTTATTGTGTCAATAACGTACAATTTTTCGTTCCCCCCGCGATAACTTAATGTTTCCTTTTTTAAGTCAATTATGGCATTCGCCATCTTCAATAAGAAGGTCGGAACCAAGATCTTCCATTTCATAGAATCTTTGCCTTAAGCCAAATAGAGTGATTCCATAGTAGTGGGTAATAATTGTGTACCCATGAATGGTTTTGACCCTTTTCTTTATAACTAATTTTGTTCGTCCTGGCAGAAGGCCTGGTCGGATATAGCAGTTTGTGGCTCCTGTGTCGAGCAAAATTCAAACCCTTCGTCCTGTAGAGCGCATTGTTCGGAATATGTAAGGGAGGCCGCACCTTCGCCAAAAAAAGGCCCCTCTTGAACATTGTTGAGACGCTGTGCTTTATATTGTGGCTGATAGCTCACTTGTTCACTGGGATGTTGACGTTAACCAGCCAGTTGGGAATTATTGAAACTCGGTTTCTGGCCAAATGTGTTTCTATACTGCTGTGTATTTTGTCTGTGGAATTTATTGTGGAAATTATTATTGCCGTGAGGTTGGCGGAATGAATTATTGTAATTATTGAACTGAAGTGGTTTATGAACCACGTTCGCAGAGCTACCTACTTGCATAGGTTCCGGTTTTGGATTTGGCGGAAGTTATTCGATGTCCTTTGAAGATTATTGTTGCCTACTCTTAAAAAATTCGTGTTTGATTTTTCAAAATATCTATACGAACTGCCAGTGCGGTTAAATTGCATGGCAAATGTAGCTCTAACGTTGTTTGATTCGAGCTCCTGTGCCTTTGCTAAAGCATTTGGTAAATCGGTAGGAGAAAGAGAAAATATTATATTTGCCAAAGGTGGGTTCAGTCCGGTTATAAAAACTCGAAGGGCGTATTGCCTGTTTTTCTTGTTAGTCTCGCTAAATTCTGAGTTTGACCCGTGTGTCATTACAGTCTTATTTATTAATTATGTCAATTTTTTATTGACAGCATTGTAGTATTCGATTATGCTCTGCGCACCCTGCCTCATTATGCTTAACTCCTGCTCTATGATATGAAGCGGCCTTTTGTCCGCATAAGCGAAATCTAGGCGGCTGAGGATAGCTTCAAAATTTAAAACGGTGCCGTGGTTTGTTAACATATCATTTGCGTCCTCTGTAATTTTATAGCAGCTTCACGCCAGCTAACATACGAATTTGTGTCATTGAAATGAGGCAAGGACACATTCGTCACAACGAATTGCTTCGTTGATGGTCTGTGCCTCATACTCGGCAACTGCGTCAGCATTCATCAGTCGCCCTAGAGTCCTAGTCAATTCCTCAATTCTCGCCTGTAATGGCCCTAATTGAGCATCTACTAACCCTCTCACTGTTTCTGCGTTTGCCATGTTGCTGCGATCGATTAAAAATTCTACTTCACCTGGCAATAATTCTAATCCTTCTTCTAAATTAGGATCCAGCTGTACAATTTAAAAAAAAAACTTATAACAATGATAGAACTTACTAAAAATATTTTTGGTGATAAATGTAGATCTGGAACTGGTGGAGGCTGGTGCTGATGGAGCGGTAACTGGTGTGGCTGGAATTGGCTTCCTTGCTTCCTTCTTCTGCTGGCGTCGTCGTAGATGTTATTATAATTTAAAGTTGATTTAAAGTTGTTATATTGATTTATAGTTGTTATTTCTGATGTTTGTTGCAAATAGGTTCGTTGAAATTTGTCAAAAGCTCTTGCATAGCAGTTTTTCAGGTGTTGCAATCGTAATTTCACTCAGTTTTTTCTTTTAACTTATTTGAAATTTTTCAATCATCTGTTTTCCACTTTTTTCTCTTTTTTTTTTTTTTTAAAAAGATACTTGTTTATATTTTATTTTTTTTCTCTTTTTTTTTTTAAAAGATACTTGTTTTTTTCACTTTTCTCTTTTTTTTTGTCACTTTTCTCTTTTTTTTTTAAAGATACTTGTTTTTTGTCACTTTTCTCTTTTTTTTTAAAGATACTTGTTTATTGTGGCGGATGCTCTTACGATCCTTACTTTTTATTTTCAGGATTAACTAGCGTGAAAGGATCCCGGTTGAGCCCCCAATTAAACACTTCACTTCATCTTTATTTAAAAAAAATGTTTTTTATTTTACATTTCATTTTCTGAATTTATCTTTATTAATTAATGTGCGACTTGCAAGTCCGCAATCCACTTAAAAACTAAAACTACCTGCCAGCGAAAAGCATAACTTCAACTTCTTATCACGTTGCAACGGAATGTTATCACGTTGTGGGAACCTAAATTTGCAGTTATATTCGGCCAGACGCAATGTCAGCAGAATCCATGGGAAAGCTTTTGCGCGAAGCGCGAACGGGGTAACCCGATACCTTAACTTGCATACAATTTTTCACATTTTCCGAGAATTTTGGTTGGTGCCTAAAAAGGAAGTGCGGTTGAGTTGTCGAAGGCACTGTAGCTGCTTTTTTTTCTGTAGCTACTTGATTTTAAATTTCAAAACAGGGACTTGTTTTCTATATATGTGTCGTATAATAAGATTGCTGCATTAGGGCAAAAATGATTATTTTTATCTTTATTTTATTTTTAGACAGAAGATAAAAACTTTGAATTTCGAGGAATTTTTTATTATATTAACATTATGGAGGTGATGCTAACGCACACCATACAATATGGGGCAGCTCTGACACCAACGAAAGGGGTGAGTCTCTCTTTAACTATATTATCAGTAAGAATCTCCTACTGTGTAATCGAGGTAGGGAACCCACCTTCGTAATCCGTAATCGCCAGGAGGTCTTAGACATAACCTTGGTCACAGACTCTTTGTTTGAGAAAATAGATCACTGGATGGTATCGAAAGAACATTCATTCTCTGATCATCGCTACATAGAATTTGATCTGCTAGAAACAGCGCAGAACACGGTCACAAATAGGAACCTGAAAAGGACTAATTGGCAAGTGTATCTGCGCGAATTAAGGGGTAATATTCCTGAAACCCCACCCTTTTACCCTGATAATATCGAGTCATTAGACTGCCTCGTTAAATCACTCACTAGAGCGTGTAAACAAGCGCTGAACAAAGCCTGCCCCTGGAAAATAAACAGAGGGAAAAAGAAACCGCCTTGGTGGACAGAAGGTCTAAATCAGTTGCGACTACAGTGTAGAAGGCAGTTCAATAGAGCGAAATTCTCGAAAGAGGACTGCGATTGGACCTGTTACTATGATAATCTTAAGTTATATAAAAAAGAGCTGAGGAAAGCGAAAAGGATCTCGTGGAAGACCTTTTGTGGTGACATTGAAAACGTTACTGAGGCATCTCGGCTAAGAAAAATCATTTCGACCTCAAATCAGACTACTGGATACCTCCAGAAGCCTGATATGAAATGGACAGAATCTAGTGAGGAATCTTTAAACCTACTGCTAGATACGCACTTCCCGGGTTCGACCAGTGAGCCCACGGTTGATGCGGGGATTAACAACAGGAGAATAGAGCCAGCAATAGAGGCAGACAAAGGCTTGCTAGACCTAATCACTGAACCCAATGTAGAATGGGCAGTAAAGACGTTCAAACCATACAAGTCACCAGGACCCGATGGAATCTTCCCTGGGCAACTTCAATTTTCGCTAGGTTATATTGTCAAATGGCTTATAACTATCTATAAAAGTGTTATAACTCTGAAATACATTCCCACCTTGTGGAAGGAAGTCAAAGTCGTTTTTATACCCAAAGCGGGAAAGATATCTCATGTTAGTCCCAAAGATTACAGGCCTATCAGTCTATCGTCATTTCTTCTGAAAACGCTTGAACGAATCATAGAGTTGAGCATCAGAGGTACTATTCCACCATCGCAACTAGCGAGTTCGCAGCATGCGTACTGTAAAGGCAAATCCACTGAGACAGCATTAAACACGCTGATCTCAGAAATTGAAAAATCATTAGAAAATAAAGAATTTACCTTGGTAGCGTTTCTAGATATCGAGGGTGCTTTTAATAACATACAGCCGAGGGCAATAACGACTGCGTTGGCAGACCTGGGTATCTCCGAGTATCTGGTGAAATTTATCGAACATATGCTGATAAGCAGGTTCGTGAATTCAACGATGGGAGATTCGAAGGTGCGCAGATCTGTCACAAGGGGTACCCCTCAAGGAGGGGTCCTATCTCCTCTCTTGTGGGTTCTAGCGATGAACAAACTCCTGCGGAGCCTGGAAGAGAGTAGACATAAAGTTGTTGCCTATGCGGATGATGTTGCTATCATCGTAAGGGGAAAATTTCCGAACACCCTCTGCGAAATTATGCAAAGGCTACTGAATGAGGTTGATCAGTGGTCAAAGTCATGTGGATTAGGTGTGAACGCCAGCAAAACAGAACTTATTATGTTCACAAGGAAGCACAAATTACCGGAGGTTAGGCCTCTGATTTTAAATGGAATCGCTTTAACATTTAGTGACAAAGCTCGCTACCTAGGACTGATTTTAGACAGGAAGCTACTTTGGAACTTAAATGTTGAAGATAGAGTAAAGAAAGCGGCGATAGCCCTTTACTCATGCAAAAGAGCAGTAAGAGCAAAATGGGGTCTTAAACCCCAAGTTGTTCACTGGATATACACAGCGATAGTGAGGCCAATCCTAACTTACGGAGTTCTAGTATGGTGGCCGGTGCTTAACAAAAATAGTGCATTGAAATGCATGAACTCTATTCAGAGGGCGGCCAGCTTAAGTATCAGCGGGGCCCTCAGAACGACCCCAACAGCAGCATTAAACGTAATGTTGCATCTATTGCCGTTAGACCTGTATAGCAAACAGCTAGCAGCGAAATCGGCCCTAAGGCTAAGAGAATCTTCGAACCTAGCCATTAGTTCTAGAGGACATTCGGCTATTCTAAGTCATTTTCCGCAGATTCCCAGTACCACTGACTTTTCTAACTCTACTGAGTTAATCTTAGACAAACCATTCAGTGTAAGATTCCCATCTCGTGAGGATTGGGACAATGGTATACTAGACTGTAACAGCAGAATCACCATTTTTACGGATGGATCCAAACTCAATGATCAGGTGGGAGGGGGTGTCTATTCGCAACCGTTGGGCATTAACGAATCCTTCCGTTTACCAGATCACTGCAGTGTTTTTCAAGCAGAAGTCATAGCTATAATGGAAAGTATTAACATCATTAAAAAGCGCGTGCTATCCGACAGAGAAATTCACATATACTCTGACAGTCAGGCCACTCTTAAAGCTTTACAATCAGGAAGGCTCACATCCAAAACAGTGATGGAATGTAATGAGCTTCTACTAGATGCTGCAAAATTCTTTACCATTAATCTGCTCTGGGTACCCGGGCATCGAGATATTGAGGGCAATTGCAGGGCAGATGAGTTAGCCAGGCGAGGCACAACGTTATCACTTCAGTCTAACAAGGCGATGATACCTATGCCCCTAGCAACGTGCAAACTGTTAATCGATAGAAATATCACTAATGATGCGAATCACAGATGGGTTCAAACTGGAACCTGTCTAACTAGCAGAAAAACCTGGCCACAATGGAGCTTAAACAGAACCAAGCAGCTCCTAAAACTAAGCAGACAGGACGTAAGAGCAACGATAGGGGTTCTTACTGGTCACTGTCTTATTGGTAGGCACGCTAGCAGATTGGGGGTGCCTCATTTTGACTACTGCAGAAGTTGTCAGGAAGTAGAAGAGGAGGAAACAGTGGAGCATCTCCTGTGTGGATGCATGGCACTATGCAGGAGAAGACTGAACACACTGGGTTCCGAACTTATTGAAAACGTTACTGAATTAGCAGAAATCAGGATAAATAGGATTAATTCGTTTATTAAATCGACAGGTTGGTTCAGAGAGGATCCAGGGGAGTAGAGAGACTATCCCAAGTGGCATCACAACGGGCCTTTTACAGGCCTAGGTGTGTCGTAAGGCAACCACGTTACCTACCTACCTACCTAACATTAAGAAAAAAGCATAGCGCTATATTCTTTTTATTTTCTCTCAGTGCAACTACCGTATTTAGTGTGACCAGCTCTCAGTTAGTCCGTTGCTACACACACTAAAGCCTAAAATCAGCTAAACACTTTAGAAATAAAGCAAATTATAGAGTATAGCATAGTCGTGACGTCACAACTGTATACATGTAGGATTGATGTTTATCCCGAGTTTATTTAATGTAGTTTATTGTATAAAACAGTGTCTTAAAGCTAGTGCGTCTTTAACAACTTTAGCGACTTTAACAACTTTAGCGACTTTAACAACTTTAACGACTTTAACAACTTTTAGTCTCTGCTGCTCTGACTACCGCTTTGACGACTGACTGTTTCGACTGCTCATTCACTACTCTTCATTATCGGCTGCTGACTGCTATCTGCTTCTTCTTCTCTCTCATCCGTGCTGCCAACTCCTGCTGTTGTCCGTGCTGCCAACTCCTGCTGCCAACCACTGCTACCAACCTTTTTTTAGCTTTTAGTTAACAAAGCAAATGCTTTAAAATACAGAGGCACTGAAAATAACTTCAAAATCACAATTGTTACGTTTTTCACAGTAATTCATGTGTTGAAAAATCGGAGAATAATTAAATTTTCAAAAATGGATTCGAATCGCTCCAGCCGCTGTAAATACTACTTATGTCTACCCATTCTCACTATTCTTCTTGCGGCAGCAATTTGTCACGTTTTTCAAGAAGTGAGTAAAAATGCGCGGGAGTACAAAATGCTACGTCAGGATATGGACGACCTGCAGGTGGGCACATGAGGCTTACTTACAAAATACACATTTTTAACTAGATACCTTACTCTTAGCTTATGTGTGCTCAGCAGAAAGTCAAACGTCCACCAACAGAAGACAATTCCGCGGATTGGGAGCTGCAAAGTTTAAAATCCCATGTTCATGGATTGGTAACGCAGGCACTTGCCACATATGTAGCTGAAGTACAGCAATTGAAAATTGCAGTAAAGCAATTTTCCTGCAAGGGCCAGTTGAAGCCAAATGAAAACACTTTAACTTCGGTTCAGCGTTATCGTATTAACTACGCTGCGGAGGAACTCGGAGCCCACATCCTAATGGTGAATGTGCCACTCAATTGTGAATATTTCATACAATGGCTGCTGGGACACAAATTCTGTGCGAATCCACCAGTTTATATGCTGCAAGCAAGTATGGAACCTGGTGCGTGCTTTTGCTTTAAAGGTTCCAAGGCCTCTGTGTTAATTCGATTAGCCAAGACTATTATTGTGGATGGCATCTCAGTGACTCATGTGGCTAAGGAGCTGACACCTGATATGAACACAGAAAGTGCGCCCAAAAACTTTGCTGTACAGGTAAGTTTGTGTTCATGCTCCGCATCTGTTCAAGCCTTAAGATTGCTAGAAGTTCGTGAGTTTTATAAAGTTTTTATATTTTTTAACATATTTTAATTTTAACATCAGGGAATTTCGCTGAGTAACGAAATGGTCTTACTAGGCACCTGGACTTATGTCAATACATCGAGTGAACTTACCCAAATGTTTAACGTTTACAATACAGATCCATTTGATAAAGTTGGTTTTCATTTTAATTCCAATCACGGTGCCAACTATACTTGTATTTATCGGTAAATAGTTAAATGCATTTTTTTTATTTTTATTTCCATTAATAACTACATAATATCCGGAACAGCATTCAAGTACATGGACAATTATTTTAAATATTTTTTATTTTTGCCCAAGCCAGTTCCAGTTGGGATTATTTGAATGTACCTTTTAAGATGTGGAAATGATATGTGAGAAGAAGAAGCTTAGTACTTAAGGGATGTAACATTTATTTTAAACACTCATATGCATACCTAATTATAATATTTTTACTGCTTTAATTTTTTTTTTTTTAATGTAACTAACAACAAAACTTCTTTTTTTTTTAACAATTAATATAAACTTGTGGCAAAAATGTTGAAAACAAAACGAATATTCGAAGTTCGCAAAATATAAGTAATAAATATTATTAATGAATATCTATCTATATATATATTACACAAGGCCGTTTTTGGTGACATCAAAGGCTCCTAGACGGATCGCGCGATTTCAACAAATAAGGTATCAATCGAAAGCTATTTACACCTAGATGTGCAATAAGGTGTTATTTTTCGATGAAATCTATAATTTGGTGGATATCGCTAAAATAAAATTTCAATCATTGCTATAAAAAGTGCGAGAAGGAAGGCTTATTGAAATTACTATGCGTGGGTGTGAAAAGGTGCGCATATTTTTATTTGCAGTGAGCGTGCATGTGTTTGAAGCAAAGTTTGCTCTCTTTGGTTTCTCTTTGATCTTATTTTGCAATTGTGCATTGAAGACAATAGGTGTAAACGGCATGCCTAAGCTGTGTCTTTTTTTTTGTCAAACCTTCTCTTACAGGGTTGCCACATATGCGCGCTGCATTTTAGTTTCTGAAGCAAAATCAAAGTTCTTATTAGAAACTGACATCTGGCTACCCTATGACTGCAGATGTAAATTACGCGATTGACACGTTCGGCCAAGCGCTGCAGTTTTATTTACATATATGTATTATTTTCTGCAAAGCTATTTGTATATTATGCAATGAATTATCTGGCGATTTTCGCCGCCGGGTTCACTAGTATATTATAATAACGAATATTCAATGTCTATGTTTTAAAAACTGATATTTATACTCTGTATCTTAAGGTTAAGTCACATCGCTGACATACGAAAGTCAGCCAAAGTATGATAAGTTCACTTCTAATGAAGTCGATTTAGTCTGGTCACTCTTAACTATCATTATCTCTACACTCGTTATCTTTGGCTTATATACAGTAGATACCTATGCCTTAGACAAAATAAAGACGATGCATACTAATCGTAAAGAGCTAAATCCTAACTAAATTATATACGCTGACTGAATAATCAAATCGATTAAATAAATTTCTTCATTCAGCCAAAAAAAAAGCAAAGATAAAACACGGCACAGCTGTCTATTCACCGCAATGAACCAAATGAACCAAATTCACGCTAATAAACATTTGTGACAGCTGTCAGTCCAATTTTTCTGCTTCCATCAAAAGCATTCAAGATGATGGCAACTCTTAAACTGACGCTTGTTCATATTTAATTACATAGACCAAGTGAATGTCTACAGTTTGGGAATACCAGTGGAAAAGTATTATAGGGTATTGAGTAGCGGCAGGCATAAATATAAATTTATACGTGTCTTGAATTATTTATCGTCACTTGAAAAATTTCAGCTTGGCAGAAATATGCATCTAGCTCATACTGTGATGTCCATAAAGCAGTTCATTAGAACAGCGCACCAGTAATCTTCTTGTATATCTTGATAAAAAAAACTTGAGAATGGAATGCCAATCCAGATACTAGCTGCTCCACTAAGTACAATGGAAAGCAAGCCCTTGCATTTGATCTATGCTACCAAAAGCTGTATGCTTTCAGAAATAATCACAAATTCTTGTTATGATTGCAGGTGTTAGCCTATATTATATTTTATATAAAATTATTTTTTTAAAGTGACAAGTCCGAGAATAATATGTATCGACAAATTGCTGGCAGCCCACCTAAGACGCCTAGGCAAAAAAAAGCATCCTATTCTTTAGTTGTTGGAGGTCTCTCCGTTTCTGGTACGCAGCATCAAAAAAAGCCACAAGAAAAAAAAAACTGTAACTTATATTGATGGCAACAAAATTGTGCCCGGGTCGTTTGTCACCAAACAGTGCTGCACATTTTATTTTACACTAGATGGCGCCAGCAGTAACAACAGCTATTTTATTTTTAAGCTTAAAACAAAAACTAATGTGCAGCAAGCTGCCCATTTTTTTTTTGTCAATTGGCGCTAGATGGCGCTAGCATTAACCACAGCGTTTTGTTTTAGCGCTGAAAACAATAAGTAAATATGCAGCAAGTTATTTTGATGGCAAAATACATAACGAATGAAAAAATCCTTGTGAAAAAATAACTTTTTAATTAATTATAATTGCTGACATAATTTGACATATTTTCGTAGATATATACATTACCAATATTTCGTTTTTAACAAAAAATAATGTAAAAAAAATAATAATTGTTTTAAATGTTTCTTTGATTTATTGTTATGGCAATATAAGTTTCTTAGCGGTTCATAATAAATATAAATGTTTCACAAGGATTTTTTTCATTCTTCATGTATTTTGCCCTCAAAATAACTTGCTGCAAATTTACTTATTGTTTTTAGCGCTAAAACAAAACGCTGTTGTTAATGCTGGCGCCATCTAGCGCATATTGACAAAAAAAAATGGGCAGCACTGTACCAGAGAGAAAAAATCTAAGTGCTGCAAATTTTGTCAGTAAATTTTTATATGTAGTTTTGTTTTGTATCGGCGCTGTTTTCGATGCTGCGTATTGGCCTTAAGGTATAAAATAAATGAATTATTATTAATTTCACATATGTATATTGTTAAATATATATATTTTAATTTGAGTTTGTGTTATCCGTGTAAGTAATTCTGCCTGATTGAAATTATAATTTGAGTGGTAGATTTTCCAAAAGCTAAATTAATTTTTTTATACTTTAGTTTACATGAGTCTTCACACCAACTTTGGGGAATAAAGTTTCTTTACAAACAGCTAATAATGATATAATATTAATAAAAAAAATATAATATTGAAAATCAACACAGGACTTTTTTTGTTCCATCTGTAGGCGCAAAGTAAAATCGTTTGGGAATCGTTTCGGTTGCAAACTCGGTATCAAGTTTTTAATATAATAGCTTCAAAAATGTGGGAGTTAACCGCAATATTGTATTGGATGGAAAACGTGGCCAATATTATAAAACCGAATGCAGCTTAAGAACTAGACTATGGTAAAATTTCAGCCACATAGCTCTTTAAGTGTTCGATATACAGACAAACAGACGAACATGAACATTAATCGATATCTTTTAACGCCCTATCCGTTTCCTTTTAATTGCTTATTCTATTAGATCTAGGGTAAGCTATTCGCAATACTCAAACTAAAATATATTTAACAAAGCACATACCATATATAAAAATTCCCACTAAACTTGTTCAAACTTTCAACCAAGTTACTTTATAGCTTTAGGTAAGCCGCCTTTAAGGTATTTGCGTTTGCTTAATTATTTCCTTAAATGTGTTTTTTTATCTACTTATATGCGCAAAAAAAAAAAAGAAAAAGTAAAAGCTTTATTTAATAAGATAGCATTTAAAAGAATTAAACGTATTCTTACAATAACGATAACAATGAAAAAGTGACGTCTGGCAAGTTGGTTTTGCCTGCCACCAAATCCGCTTAGACGATTTTGGTTTTGGTTTTGGTTTTGGTTTTTGCCATAAGCTTGTTTTGATGGCATTGGTTTTGGGAGAAGGTGACTGCACCAAATTGGCAATGAAACGCCGCGGCGTTGGAAAAAGTTCTACGAAACTTGAAAGAAACAAAATTTGAATCTGTTGGGGCCATAGCCAACAGTATGATACTCTGTAAAAGTTTTTATTGTATGTTTTTTTAAAGAAGGAACTCAGAAGCCAAATTTTAGGAAAGTGATTTGCGGGGTAAAGTGCATATTAGGGGTTTTTAAGAAAAAGTCTACGTTACGTTTGTAGTAAAAGAGTGCGGCACTTTTGTTTTCTTCTAGTTTAGAGCACATGGTATACCATGCTCTTTAAATCTGGTAAGTTTGAGGGAAACAGGCATTTTTTTTTTAGAAATCTAGTGTCTGTAGCCTAGAAGCATAGCATGGCTTAATTGCTAGAATTGTAAATACTGATTACAATGATCTTAAGATCCTTAGGATTGTTTCGCTTCCTTCAGCCTCTTACTTAGTAATAATAATTATATGGCGAAAACTGCACAGCGACATTTAGGAACTATTCTTTCTTTTTTTTTTTTTTGTCCAGTAAATTCAAATTTAGATCATCTTATTGCTATAATAAACGTATGCACATTTTTTTCTCAGGATCTATTGTGCTCCCTACTAGCCCTAGAGCTGCTCTGCTAGTCTAATCCCAGAGATAAACTTAATTATCTAGTCTAGTAACGTAATGCAATAAGATTCTATGATCGCCAAATCGGAATGCCCCTCTTCAGCCTGTTACATACTTTGCGCAAATCTTTAATACTCTTGCATATATGGGCACAGTGCACAGTAGTCGATTTGGCATATCTAGCGAAAGAAAATCAATATCTTTTTAAATAATCACCTCCATTAAATTTGATATTTGGAAATATCTTAAGTAGATGCATAGTATATCTGCCAAGTTTGGTTCGAATCGAACAAACCATTTTTAGGCTACCATATATCCCGAAAGCGGTTTTGGCCACATCTTCGTCATTTTTGAAAATATTTCCGAAAGATAAATATATGTAAAAAGTTTTGTTGGAATTTGCGGTGACCATCCCAGAATTAGACGATCTAACATACTAGTGTTGGTAATTGTTGGAAAAACCAAATTAATAGGCGAAGTACTTTATTTTCAGAACTTAAGTGCAAAGTTTTGCGCAGTTTTTTTTTGGGCATTATTACTAGAGAACTAGTTGTTGTTGGTCATCATTTACACAATACCGGGTTTACTACGAGAGCAGCATCGTGTATGTTCGAGCATGCTCGATCAACCCTGCCGAAAATTCATTCAACCCACTTTGGCGTTCAGCTGCAACATGTTTGATCGAGCTGAGCATTCTCAGCATTCATTTTATTTTGTTCGAACATGATCGAAGGCCAAGAATTCAAAAGAAAACATATGTATATATAATTTAAGTGAAGAGAATTTCTCTTATTTCCGACAAGTTGAAAGAGGAACTAGCTTTTCAAAGTTTCTTTAACTAAAGAAATCATAAAGTAAAGGCAGATAATTCATGTTCTTAGGAATAGCTAGCTATCAACTGCTGCTTGTACGAATCTATTGCCTTTTTCGGTAATAATTGTAACAGTCAATTAAAATTATGATCTCCTTCATTTTTTTATGTACGCACAACTTAATAGACGAAAGAGCAATAGAAAATAAAGTCGAGCTCGGGTGCAAAGAGCGACCCAAACTCTTGCGAACCTTTCCATCATGCAAGTATGAGTGTGAATACTATGTGCAAACATTGATTGCCCGTAGGCAAAAATGCAAGATCATTCACAATCATACATAAATTTGGAAGTTGTGGTTCGAGCATTCATTCCTTGTTGAACAACCGAAAGAGCATAATCATAACGAATCCGAGTTAACACTCAAGTGTGAGCTAACATGTATTGCCCATAGGAGCAGATCCGTCAAAAAAAATGTTTTCAGTGCATAATTTCTTTGTTTTTCATTTATTTTTGAAGATATGGTATCCAAATTCGGGCTATTCTAAGTTTTATAGCAAATTTGTTAACTGTACCTCATGAAAATAAGTTTATGTGCATGCATTATTTGTTTGGTTAATCTATTAAAGCAAAAGAAATAATTTCAACAGCATTTTTTTTTTGATAGTAGTTAGAGTAAAAAATAAAAAACATAAAAAAAAAATCAGTAAAGAAAGTAAAAAATTAGATAATACCACTTTATAGGAAATAAGTATATGTGCGTAAATCTAAATTAATAAGTGAGTAATTTTTTTTTTTGTTCTTAATCTATCTAATATTGTTTGTGAATACGTTGATAGGCTTTGGCATGCAGATAACAAGATTCTGCAGGTTAGAGACGTCTATTTCCGCTCACTCTTTTAAAAACAACCAGGCTCCCGAATTGACAACCCTTCTTGTAGAACTTGTTGGGAGTATCCGCTAGGACTTTTGCCCTATAAGTTGGCCATTCTAATAATAAATTTTTTGTGGACGAAAAGAAGGCCTTTCTCTTGTATGCCATATGGATTGAGGCATTATATAGTTGGCAAATCCAATTATACCTTTTAATAATCTACAGCAAAATTAATGAAGACACTACATATGGTGCACGTATAAGGTGCTGGGAATAAGGCACAGTAGAGACTTTGCCGCATACCCTAAACCTGCCCAAATCATAAGCTATACTCTACCAAGATTTCGCTTGTGGCATTTGTCCCGCAATTACCTGTTAATCCGTCAATATTTCTGGCAGTAGTTGGAGCCATCCAAATAACAATTTGTTTCATACAAAAAATTAAGTTTCGGAATTCTTCCTCCTATTATATAATTCGATTTTTTAAGCAGATATCGTAACCCAATTTGGACATCAAAACTTTTTTCGAGTAACTAAGCAAGACACCGAATTTGATTGTTGTAATGCTGCGGTGCATCTTAAAGTCATCCCACCTTAAAGTATAATATCAAATTTGTCTTTTCATCCGCTAGATAAGCCAAATGGACCACTGTGCAGTGCATAGAAGTGCCGCGTAGATGAACCCAAACGCTAAATGGAAAACTCGAAATTCGAAACCAAAAGTGAGCTGAGCAAATACCGTGCAAAAGTTGGAAATAAAACGAATTAAAAAGTTGCCGAGGCAGTGAGAGGGGTATCGAAAAAAGTTTCTAGTAAATAGATGGTAAGTAAGTACAATAATTAAATGCAGTTTCTGCTGAGCGAAAACAAAAGTATACATCATATGACATTTTATGGTTTGATTAAAGATAATAAGTTTGTATGGAAGCTGTTAGTCTTTACGTTTTATAAAATATTTTGGAAATTGTGATATTGCTCTTGAGTTAAGAATTTTTAATGTGGCGTCATCATCTCATCAACACAGCATCGAAATAGTATTTTTCATAATGTAATGCAGTCAAGAATTTGTCTGTGGTGGGCTAGCAAATGCAGGGTGACCATGTTTAGAAAATGTTTTTAGAATTGCTAAATACGAATTCAACGTCTAAAAAACGCCAACTTGTCAGGTTTCTGGCATAACCTTCAAAATACCGCGTTTTTTAGCCCCTACACAAGGACAACACTTTATATTTTTTCCTTTCTGTAGTTAGGACTCGATAGAGATCATAATTAAACGCAGTTCATTAATGTCAAAAAAGCAGAGCTCGTAAATAACGGTCGACCGTTTTGCGTTGTCCAAAAATAACTCTTATTTACTGAGTTTTTGAGCAATGTCTCAGAGAGCAACCGTTCACATTGCTCTTTTAATAAATCGGTCTGCGCTCAACGAATAACCAATTTTTTGTTTTACTTTTGCTCTGCTTATTCGCCAACCGTTTGGTCGCGAGAGAAAAAATAAAGGTCTTTTGCGTTTGTATGCGTGTATGTGAGTGAAGCGTCTGTTTGGGCTTGTTAGTAGCATATGTTTTTCAAGGCACGGGAAGACTTTAAGGCGTTATAACTTGGAAACTACTAGAGATACTTATACGATTTACAAACCAGTCTTGTGTACTTTTTTGAGATCTACAATTTTTTAATACACACCAAAAACGAAAAAGGGCAAGGGGGTGGGTAAAAATACGAAAAACTGAGTTGTTTTACCTTTGGCGCCATCTACCGCCGAAAATATGAACTTTTGGGTATACCCTCCAATACAAATAAAACAAAGAAATTCAATTTTGATCATTTTTTGCCTTGAAAGTTTTTTTGTACGACTTATAGAATTCGAGATAAATAGGCCGACACAAAAAGTGCAGCATTCTCAACGAAGCAAATTAAAACGTAAAAGACCGTTTGCGCTGAGCATTTATTTTTTCGGTTGGTCTGCTGATGCTAATGTGCGAGCGCTCAATCAGTTCGCTCTCAATAAGATGTTATTGAAAGAGCGTAACAAGAATTGCTCAACTGTTAACGCTCAGCTGAAAACCGAAATAAAGCGAAGCGAAGTGTTATGCTCAGAGAGAGAGAGAGCAAGCGTGCATGGTTTTTTCGGTTATGGTTGCGAGTAGACCGCAAAGGAAAAAACGGTCGACTGTTATTTACGAGCTCTGCAAAAAAGTAAACTTATCCGTGACACGGTAACAGCGCTAAACCACATCCATAACCACTCAATCACCCGGTGTCCCTGGTAACGAAGAGGCTCTGGCCACGGTACAATCCAAAGCGAACATCCGAACTCCTACGTTACAAAAACAGAACAAGGATGGTGGTAGGAGTGGTAACGGGGCACTTCACCATAGGCTTAATGGCTGAGAGGTTGCACGTTCCCCATCACGACTTCTGCCGCAGCTGCAGCTATTGAAAGCATCCAACACCTGCTATGCGACTGAAGCGCCGGGCGAACCCAGTTTCTGGGAAAACCATTCTTTGAGAATCTGGGTAGTCTGGCCTATGAGCATATAGCGGATCTGGCTGAGTTTGTCGAATCCTCAAAATGGTTTTGCAATAGAAGAGACTTAGGTGATTAGGGATGTCCTATAGTTTTGGTCCTCCTCCACCCCTCCACCTCGCCTTCTCCAATTCCTTTCCCCCTTCTCTCAAATTAGGCAACACAATGGACCTCATGGTCTCTGGGTGATCTCAGTTACTGATTGAGCTGCCTACTCAACCTAACCTAACCTAATGTCAAAAGAGCTATGATAAAAGCTTTAGGAAATTCTGTCAAAAACCTGCCGTGATGGCGTGAAAAAGATTGTGGATACGTTGTCAGTAATCGCCACAACATTAAGTAAGGATGACCTTATCAAAAAATTGTATATCTGCGGCTGTGTAAGAAGCAGAGTAACACTTGGAAATTCAATCTCGGAAACAGATATTCCGGCTTACAGTCGGGTTATCCCAATAAAAATTTGGATCTAGCTGGATAAGTTAACGAAAACTGCTCCAAACGAGTTTTTTAAACTAATAATGCAGATGGATTCATAGGCCCCAGAGGCACCAAGTAAGCCCTTGCCCTTGTATATTTCTTGGGTTTCCTCTCAAGCAAACGCAGTACGAACTTACTTTAAAGATGCTAACAAATCACATTACATATTATACATATTCATAACCCACTTTTTGGCAATTGACAAGAACGAGCTGAATGGTAACAAGATAGCGGCTAAGCCGCCGGAAAGCACCGACTTATGCGCGCATAAACTTTAAATGATTTTCAATATGGATTACGTGCTCATTTGGCATGCCTTTGCCAGTATCAGCAGCCACAGTGAGAAAAAACGAAAAAATGCTTTTGGCTTTTGGCATTTTCTAGCCAAGATCAGACGCACATTTTGGCATGCCATTTAATCAAATAAGTTCAACTTGGGCGAAAGTCTGTATGAATTTTCTTGTTTATCCTTGACATTCCAGGCAAAGTCAGTCCCTCATAGTTGGTTTAATTTTTTTAGCAAATATTAAAGCATCTTATGTCTAGTCACGTGTGCAACATTTGGTAACCCTTTGTGTCGCGTCGCAGTGTCTTTAGTCAGTCCATTAGTTCTTTAATGGCAGCCATTTGTAAAACGTTGATAAATGCGAGGGCAGCAACACTGCGTATGAGCAATTTAAGAAGCCGTATCAAGCACGTGGCGCGATTACGTATACGCACATATGCCAAATATTTAAGATATCGAGTTTTGGTAAACATTTGACGCTTATGGATCTGCTGATGGTTTAGGATCAAGTAAGTTGTATGTTTTTTGTGGTAAAGTTAAACAAATTTGTAATTTTTATTTTTTATAAATTTTTTTTTAAATTAAAATTCTGTTGTAGGCGGGGTACTAATTTATGACTTGTACTATAAACATCTATTTGATTGGTGTTATAAATAGAATCAATTATCGTATATCAAAATTAATATTATTAATTACAGCCGTGGGTCGGTCTTGGCCGCATCCAGAAGCCTTGGCCAGTCTTCAAGCCTAGCCAGATCACCAGATACACCAGATCCAAATTGATGAGCCAAAAAAAAATGCAAGTTCTTTCAATTAAAGCGATTTTTTATCTTTGCCTTTTATGTCTCCACAAATGAAGTTTTAAAATAAGCAATAACTGAGAGTGCAAATAAAATGTAAGCAGCATATTTTGAACCTATTCAGTTGAACAGCAGTGTAATTTATATGCGACAATAAAAAATAAAACACTTAAAAGTGGGCAGCATTTAATAATGACGACACTTGGCGGTGTCCTGAAAATGGAGAATCATCTGCAACTTTATGGCGCAGAGCAAGGCATCAAAGAGCGCTAATAAAAAAATAAAATTAAATATATTAAAAAAAAAGAGGAAATATTTCCAAAGAAATTTAAAGTATGATATTAGAGTTGCTTTCACACAGCGAAGGATACCAAGGAAATCCATAGAAAATATATTTGCAAACTCGACAAAGCCACGAAAGGAAGAGTAAAACAAAAATAATGAAAATAATAAAGTCGAGCACGTCGAGATATCCTGTAAATAAGCCGATTTCAAACAAATTCGGCATAGTAATTAAGTACTTCAAGAAACTTTAAAATCGCCAAATTTGGCAACGTTCGGACTCCAGAAAACAATTCCGCATATTTGATTCGCATTCGTTTTGAAACCATATGTTTGGTGCTTTCAATTTCACCAAAACAAATTTTTTATGTGATTTAAATGCGACTACTTTGTTACAAGTGAAATCAAATCAAATTGGCAAAATAGTTTCTAAAGTCCAACTAATTTAAACTGAAATAATTTTTTCGATATTCTTTGATATTCTCAGTTACTATTTATGTCAGTTTCAAGTTATATATTTGTACATAATTATTTTTAAATATTTCTTTTCTGAATCAACCCACAAAATAGCATGCTCAACTTAGAACTGTTTGGTATACGTTCGCATGGTTCTTGTCTTGCATTAAAACTATCTTTATGTCTTGCATAAATGGTTCATGTCTTGCATAAAAAAACATTTCCCTTGTAATAAGTATTGCTTAGTCGTGGTTAATTTCAATCGAAAGGTGTAGAGCTGTGCTAACAAAGAGTAAGGGAAATATAAGTAGACATCAACAGTAAAAAATGTGAAATTGGAAGCACGCAAAAACGAAATCGAACAAAATTTAATCGTTTTCGTTTTGCTGAGGACAGATGGATGAATATTAAAGAAGAAAAAAACTATTGATAAGACGAATTATGTCACTAGAAATATTTAAATTTGATTTATTTTCCTCAATATTGGATTATAACCACATCTACTAAAAGATTGATTGTCAATTAATTCAAAAAAAATAATAATAATAAATTAATAAATAAAAAATTAGTGAGCATCCCATTGAAACAATTTCTGTTTTCAAGCACCGATCGGATAGGCATTGATGTTTTTTTTTAAATTTTAAAATTACTAAAAAGTTTTTTTTTATTATTTATTATTATAATTAATTATTATATTTTTTTTTTTTTTCTTTCATATAGGTCCAGAAAGACAATGTGCGTTTTTGTTTATATTTTGGCACAAGCTCAACTCTATATAATTTATTTGTGGAATTAAAATTAATTTATTTATGAAACTTTATATATATTTAGTATTTATGTACTTACATGTATTTACTTTATTTTATTTAAGGAAAGGATTTAGTCCAGAATTAAATATTAAAATAATGCAAATAGTTTTGATTAAATTATTTTTATTAAATATTTTTTCGTATGCACAAATTTTGATTTTTAAACTTTATTGTGTATGTATTTGTAAAAGAATAAATTATAATAAAACGTTGTTAAAAAAATAATCAAAAAAAAACTTTGAAATTTTACCTCATTTTTATGTAAAAGCAAATTAACGTAACGAAGGACCAACATTTGGATTTTGGGTTCTGAAATAACCTCAAAAGCTAGTACATATTATTTTTCTTAAGCCATAACTCAAAAAAAATATATAAAAATAAAAAAAAAATGTGGTACAGTCGCGGCGGTGCCCGACAGTGGAATACCCTGTACCTTTTGTCTCGCAAAAATTTTTCCTGCATATTCCTTCTACGAACTTTCCAATTGTATTTTTTTTTTTTTGGTGAAAATCGATATTTATACCTATAAGTTCCCTAAATTTTTACCCATTTTGATGAAAATCGAAAGTTACGTCAAAGAAGCTATTTTAATTATATTGGGTAAGTTTCAAGTTGATATGTTGAGGGGTGTGGGAGAAAACACGGTAAATGGATTGCGGGGGGTGGGGGGACCGCATCGATAAAATTTGGATGTGGATTTGTTCATTAGAGCCACATGAATGAGCTTACCAAAAATTGTGATTCTAGGTCACTTGTAGCCATAATTGCGTAGAGTCAAATATTGACGCAGTTTATTGGCAAGGGGAGGTGAAATTTGCACATTTTTGACTATAACTTCTTTTGTATTTGTCCGATTTTGTTCATTTTTTACACACAGATGCATGTAATCACAACGCATCGCTCTATTAAATTTCAAATGAAAATATTAAACGGTGTGGCAAAAAACCGCGAAAATCAACAGCGGGGGAACGGGGAAAGATATTGACATGATTCAACAAACTTCGTCTGCTTAGGAAATATGCGCACCAGCAGGTAAAGTTCCGTGTCTCTAGCTCTTATAGTCTCCGAGATCTAGGCGTTCATACGGACGGACGGACGGACGGACATGGCTCAATCGCTACCCGAGGTTATGATAAGCATTTTGGTAGAAAGAACTTGGGGGTCTGCCACGCCTCCTTCTGTCCGTTACATACATTGCACAAATCTAGTATACCCTTTGTACCTATAGGTACAGGGTATAAACATCACAAACTGTACCATTTGGGAACCATCCATGTGTCTGTACAGTGGGGCCGGTACATCTGGTACAGCTTTTCACTCATTTAATTCAACTTGTTGAAATGGAACTAATTTTTGAGCAAATATTAAGTCACGTAGCAAATATTTACACTACTCGACATTAGCATCCTGACAATGATGTTACTTCTGACGTCACAGTTTTGCTTAAACTTGTAATTTATTTAAAGAGCCAAAAAAGTATTTACTTAGTTGAGCATTTCCACGTGATTTAAATTAAATAAACGAGCATCTTGAGAACCACTAGCAAGCCATATTTTTGTTGTTGGTTCTAATTTTGAGCTCGGAACTTAAGACACGGCTCAGCGTGCACATCAACTCAGCCAGGAAGCTCATTTTCGTCAGAGAGCGTTGACAATAAACAGGGCTCAGGGAGCGCACATGTGGCCAAGTGAAGCCACTTTCGCGTTGACAATTTAAAATGGAAACTACCAGGCAGCCTTAAAACATATAGGTAAGTACATATTTACTTTATTCATTTACTTCTTGTGAGCACACAAAGCGTCTCTTAACATTTAGTCAAATTTATTTTATAAATATTAAGTTTATTTGAGTTTTCTTTTAGATTTGAGAGGATTTGTTGTAGATGTTCTTATTTGTATTTGTCTCTTCAAATCAAAGAAAATCTTTATTTCCCTTTGGATTCGCTTTGATTATTGCAAATCACTTCATCAAACCTTTTCTCGGTATTTTGGTGTAAAAGTTTAATTTACGGTTAAAATCTTTTTGAGCATTTTTTTATGCCTATTGTTGTTTTTTTTTCTTTTAACGTACATTGTTGATTGGTTTATGGTAGACACATCCTTTCCAACTCAAACCATTGCCTGCTCTTGGGCGTTTTCCTTTGTCCTGGCCACGCGTCGAATGATGGATTTGACAAATAGAGGCAAAAAAAAGATAAAGTGTCTGTGTGTAAGTTGATGATTTGGATCTACTTTGTGCTCGGTTTGGTTACACCACAAAGGCAGCCATTTTGAAACTGTTGATGGCTGCATTTAGTCAAATTATTGAATTATTATTTGGCATTTTTTAAAGCGTTCTACTTTACGCTAATTTGATTTTATTTTGACTTTGGCTTGGACTGAAGTGAACTGAAATGGAACTGCAGTGTTGTTAAGCACATCAAAATTTGGCGAAAAACATTTTTGCAAATAAAATTGATATCAGTGATTGCAGTCGTTCTAACGTTCTTCTGCCAATTGATGGCTAAAACGCGATTATTGTGCGGGATAATTTGGCCATCATTTATGAATGAAATGATAAGTCAGGCATTGAGAAAGTCTTGCTGGCTTATTAACTTGAATTCGAAACATTTTTCAGCGATTTAAAAACCGAAAAAGCAAAAAGTAAGCAAAAGTTATTTTTAGCAGCCTTGAAGCTAAAAGGAAACTCAATAAATTATGCATAAGCGCCAGTATGTGTGGGTGGTGTATGCAAAGGGTCATCAATCTTGAGGTGTTTTTTTTCAATAATACTGTCAAGTTGCCATGTGTTTTTTCTTCAGTTTGCATTGCTATTTCATCATGGAAAAACTTACACCCGAACAACGTTTACAAATCGTACAACTAGTTTACGAAAATTCGCGTTCTTTCTTTACAGTTTTTATGTGTTTATTATTTGTCTACACGTATTGCATGTTTCCCGAGTACCAAACGGGCAGACAGCAGAAAACTTTTTCGCAAAGTGCATCTTATGGTCTAGCTCTTTAGTTTTACAAATAATTTTGAGTGGGCTAATAGGGCGTATGCTTAATAAAGCCATTGCATACGTTTTGTTCTGCTCTTTTTGCAGTATTGAAGAAAACTTGTGCACATAGCTAATGCATGCATTACTTAATTAATTGGTAGAATTTTTTTGTGGAATTTATTTATTTGTATACAAGGGTATAATAATTTTGTGCAAATATGCTATAAATATACTTCATAGAGATGCCGAGCGAATGATATTGTTTTTTTTTTTAGTCTAGTCAGATTTAGTGACTACCGCTGTAGCTATGGCCTTATGCCAAATATTTTTGTAGCCAAATTGAGAAATTTTTGTCCAAAGTCATAGCCATTGACCCTATGGCAAATATACTAAAGACCAAACTTAATCAGCACATTTAGCCAGAACTGCATTTGGCTTAAGTATCAGGATATGCCTCTGTCAACTTAAAGAATTATGAAACTTTTATCAAATTCATTTAAAGATTGCTTTTAAGTGCACTTTGCATAAAAATCTATTTAAAAAAAAATATGTGGACTACTGTGGGCAACTCTTTCTGCAGCTGGTATGCTAACATCTCAAGACACCATGTTATTTATTTGATGCAATCAATTGAACAAATCAAAAACATATCAATTTAATCACAAAAAATATATTTCTAGAACACGGTAGCATGCATTTTGGGTAAAAATTCGATTAAATATATAACTGACATACCATTGACTTAATACTCAACCGCCAGCAGCTTGTAGAGCGTCAGATTCGTAAAATTTAATATCTTGACTAATCGGCATATATGTGCGTATACGTTATTTCGGCACGTGCTTGACAGTCTGGTAAAATTGCCCATACGCAATGTTGCATCTGTGGCATTTTATTGTCGTTTTACAAATGACTGCCATTAAAGAACTAATGGACTGACTAAAGACACAATCCGAAGCGTCTCGTGGCCAAAAGGGTTACCAAATGTTGCACACGTGACACGACATAAGCACACGGAACAGATGCTTTAATATCTATTAAAAATGAAACCAACTGTGGAGCCAGGTACCTGAAGAAATATATTTCCCTTTGCCCTCAAAATAGACTTACAGACGTTCCTGAAGCTGATAAAATGACATGCCAAAATGTGCGTCTCATCCCGGCTAGAAAAAGGCAAAGAATTTTTTCTAGGCGAAGTCACGTAATGCATATTAAAAGCCGTCAAAGTTGATTGGCGTATTAGTCTGTGCTTTCCGGCTGCTTAGCTGCCATCTTGTTTCCACTCACGTCGTTGTTGTTGCTCTTTTTGCCATTTTGATTTTGTCATATGTAAAATGATGCGCTCCAATTACAAATTGCACAAATAATGCAAATATGACAAAATGCCATATATAAGTAACATAGTAGTAGGAAGCGAGCACAGTGAGTGCTTGAAATATGAACTACAATATGTATATAGGGTACACACAGCTTTTAAGTTAATATAATTATACCCTCAAGCTATAGGTACAAAGGCTATACTAGAACTGTGCAGTGCACTGTGGGCCCAGATTTTCATATTTTGGCCAAAACCCTGTCATTTCCATAAAAATTTGTTTAGAGTGATGAAATTTTACACACGTTGAACTATTTTTCTGGAATGTTTGAGCCTCCTCATATTTTTTTAAGATATTGATAATCTAGACCAACATGGGAAAAAATTTAAAAAAAAAACAAACAAAAATTTTAACTTAATTAAAAAAAAAAAACTGTTAATTGGAATGGAACCATAATTCATACAGAGGTTGATATGAGCATCACATACATTGAAAAAATAGCCTATACTCGAAATATTGAATGGCTTTGGAGTTATAAACCCAAACAGTTTCAGCTTTCCAAGCCAATTCCAAAAAGACGACACCACCAATCAATCTGGTTTTCAAAGTTATACTTTTTTGGGCATGCTCTTTTAATTTCCGAAAAAAAAAATCTATTTTTAAATCTATTTTTATTTTGATCTAGATCAAAATCGGAAAAAATTAAAAAAAAAAACAAAAAAAGATGGCGTACGTTAAAGTCGGGCGCGGACGACCTTGGGATACCCTGTACCACTGCTTGCAATAAAATCCGGTAAATTGCTTACGAACACCAAAATACATTTGATTGCCAAATTAGATTATGATACCTTCATAAACAACCAAAAACAGACGAATTTTTAATCAAAAACTTTTTTTCGACCGATCGGCCCTATGGGAGCTATATGATGTAGTCAACTGATTTTGATAAAATTTGGTACAGTGTTAAAGATCTCTAAAAAACTTCTGAATGCCAAATTTGGTTACAATATCTTTACAAATAAACGAAACACAACGAATTTTGTACAAAACACGATTTTTTGACCGATTTGTCCTATGGGAGCTATATGATATAGTCAACCGATTTTGATCAAATTTGGTACAGTGCTTGGGAACTCTAAAAAACTTCTTAACGTCAAATTTGGTTACAATATCTTTACAAACAAACGAAACACAACGAATTTTGTACAAAAAACAAATTTTTGACAGATTGGTCCTATGGGAGCTATATGATATAGTCAACCGATTTTGATAAAATTTGGTACAGTGCTGGGGGTTTCTAAAAAACTACCGATTGCCAAATTTGGTTATGATATCTTCATAAACAAACGAATTATCCATCTAAAACTTTTGCTTTTTTTCGAGGTCCTCTGAAACACCCCTATGGGAGCTATATAATGTAGTCCCGATATCAAAAAAATAAAATAAACTTGTCTCCTATGGATTAATAAGGGATCTTATCTGAAAGTTTGGTTGCTCTAGCTCTTACCATCTCTGAGATCTAGGCGTTCATACGGACAGACGGACAGACGGACATGGGTATATCGACTTTTCTAGTCACTCTGATCATACTTTAGGTAACTTTGGGGGGTCTCCGACTTCTCCTTCTGTACGTTACATACATTTTCGGCTTGCACAAACACAATATACCCTTTGTACCATACGGTACAGGGTATAAAAATATGCAGGACTATATTTTTCTCGAGAAAAAGGGTGCAGGGTATCAAACTGTCGGATAGCACCTCGACTGTACCATATTTCTTTAAAAATATTTGTTCACTTACATAGTTATTCATTTTCCTTGGCTTGTTGAAAAAAGATTTACTTTAAATAAAACTGGACCAGGTTGCAACCAGGTATATTCATAAGTAAAACTCTTTGAAAAGCATTAGAAATTATTAAAAACCGCTGAATGGAAACTATTTAAAAGATGTGACGGCTTCTTTCTTGGCCATATATTTTTCGAGCTGCCCTCGTAAAAGCAACACACTTACTATAAAAGCAGAACAGTCTCTGGTTTATATTATATGCTTAAGAGACATGACCATTTATGTTGCACATGTCGTGGGGGCACAATGAAACAGCTGCTATCTCTGGCCGATACTACACTGAGAAAAAAGAAACGTGATACAGTCGAGGAGATGCACGACATCGACTTCTACAATAAACATCGCATCTTTCGGTAAAGTTTTGTATCTTTAGCTCTTTTCGACTTCAAAATCTATGTGTTCATACAGAAGGACGGATGCACAGACGCATATAGCTCCATTGCTAGCCGAAGTTATGATCATCAATATAAGCGCATAGGCGAGAAAATTAAAACCAGCTTTCAATCGTTTTTCCTATGGGGTACATAAACTGAAAAAAATAAATTTTAAAAAATTACTTATAAAAAATTTGAAAAAAATTTACTTTTTTATAAAAAACTGGCGTAGTACAGCCGTATGCATCTGAAAAAGTGATTCACTCATATTATTAGATGCGAGAAGAATGAAAGAAACAAAAGTAAAGATATAACATAGTAAGTGCCGCTAGCATGAGTGAGACAGCATAGTCACTTTTCCAAATAGCTTAATGCTGCGCCTGTCACTCTCATTTAATTTTCACAGTGCTCATAGCTTATGTTAGAAAGAGATCAAGAAGATTCGCTGAGAGTGTGATTTATGTGATGATACTACACTCTTTATCTCTTTCAGTTCTGTTTTTACACGGTCGATACGTTCCTGTAAAAGACTTGTAAAAAATGATATGAACTAAATCCTTCAGCTACTATGAAAATAAATTAGAAAGCGGAATTCCCTAATTAAATTTCTAAAAGATTAGGTTAATAAAAATATTTATCTTTAATCGATGAAATTTGGTTAAAAAAATTTTTTTTAGACCTTGTAAAAACAGAATTGGGTGTACTGTACAGCAAATTCGTGTACAGTAAAGTACTACATTCCGCCCTTTGCTTCGACCAGGAGTGACATATATTATGTATTCAATTGTTGTTTTTTTTTTTTTGTACTAAATTGTGACATGTATGTCAAGGAATAAATAATAATAATAAAGTACTATATAAAAAAGGCTTGGATATAAGAAAATTTTTTTTTTATAAATCTTTTACAGGCTTTAAGACATACTTTGCCTTTTGCTTTTCAATTCTTATGTTGAAAACCGGAACGTAGTCTTCGAGAACTTATAAGGATACATTATACATATTAGGCAAAAAAACAATCTCGCATACAAAATCTATAAAATGTCAAAAATATTCAGTATTTTTTTACTTTCAACCAAAGCACTTTTTTCGCTTTGTTTTTTTTTTTCCACTCCATAACTCTTATTTGCGATTCCTGATTTAATTACGTAAAATTTTTGTTCATTTTGAGAATTTGCTTTTTTTGAAATTTCAGCAACTATAATAATAGGCTATTCACACTGGGGCACATTTAACATCTAACATCTTTTGTCGAAGATGTTGCGTATGAATTACCCGTTCCGAAAATTTCCACATCATTCCAACATCTTGTGGAAATGTTCCTATCTTATTGCATCCCGATGACAAATTACTCGATTATTTTTCTGTGCACTTCTTGTTTTTGTCATTCGCTGGGAAAATGTCAACGAAAAAGAGTGGCAACTTTTAAATACAAATACAAAATGGAACCGCCAAGTAATTGTAAGTAAAAATATAAATTGTTTGTTTAATTTACATTTTGATAAAATGTTTTTTAAATGTAGCAGCAGCTTGCAGAAAAGCAATCGCACAAAGAACTCATTGGAGCAATGAGATGGAGTTACACCTCTTAGATATGTGGGTGGAGAAGGTAGCACAGCTAAGAGGTGTGCGAAAGAATTCGCATGTTTATGCGGAGATGGCGGAAACCCTCAAGGTAAGTGGTTTCAAAGGCACTTGGTCCGACGTGCGGACCAAGATTGATAACATGACGAGGAAATATAGGTAAGTAAAAACGAAATTAAATCAATTAATTCTTAATATGCTTATGTATTTTCAGAGAAGAAAAAAGAAAAATAGGGCCCAGCGGCGGAGCACCGTCACGGTGGATCCACTTCGAAAAAATTCATCAAATTCTAGGAAACTTCGCAATAAATAATATTGAGGAGGTCACCGTCGAAAATGAATGTAAGTATTTTCAATTAAATATAATCAAAACAAATAACTAATTAATTTTAATGGTATTACAGCCGCTTTGGAGGTAACAGCTAACGATTGCGTGGAGTTCAATGAAGATTCAACCCAAAAAGGAAAAAAAAGAGATTATTTAGGCGAGCTGTTCGAAGTGGCTCGGAACCGGGCGGAAATACAGGAAGAGCTCCTGGGGCAACTGGTCCAAAATCAAAAAAACTTCCAAAAGGAAGTAATGGATTTTTTAAAATATAATAAGTAAAAATAATAGTTAATAATTTAATTTAGTCCATGTGCTTTATTTTTAAAATTTAGCATAATATAAAATATAAGTTAATGTAATACATATGTAGTATGCAATACTTATAAGAGCTAAAAGCTGTGAATACAAAACGTGAAAGAATGAATTAAATGAATTTTTATAAAACTTAAACATATTTTATTATTCTGTATCTTCATTGTTATTGATTGTTATTGATTATTATCTTGCTATTGCAGATCTAACTTCTTCCGCATCTTGTGAGTAGTCACCAGAAACGTTAGTGTGACTTGGTTGCTCACGAAGCTCACTTGTGGCAACTTTCCAAGTCTCGTTTATTGCACTATTGTGCGCATTAAGAATATTGTTCCAAATGCAACAGCATAAAACAATTATTTTATTATTTTTTGGATGTGATTCCAGTCCTTTTCCAATGCGTCGAAACCTTCCTTTCAAATGGCCAAATGCATTTTCAATTACTCGTCTGGCCTTAGACAAACGGTACCTAAAAATTTGCTTGTTTAGTGACGCTGTTGAGAATGGATACGGCTTCATCATATTTCTTGAAAATCTAAACGCCGAGTCCGCAATCAACACAACTGGTACTTTTACGCCGCATATTTCTTTTGCCCCCTCCTCTAGCAGTGGTGTAGTTTCAAGTTTCTTGCAAAGTGCAGACGAACGAAAGACTGAGGAATCGTTGCATCGACCTGGAGATCCAATGTTCACATAAGTAAACCGGTACCTACAAATTAAATTGCATTAAATGGGCATTAATAATGATAACAAATAATAATAACTTGCCGGTAATCAACTAAGGCATGCAAAACAATTGAGTACCAGCCTTTGTAGTTGTAGTGGTCAACAGCTTCTGCTGCTAATGGCTTCACTTCAATGTGGCATCCATCTGAATAAACAAGTTGTTTATATAATGAAATATGCACAATTATAGTAATGAATTTACTGTCATTTACTTACCAATTGCACCAAAACACTGCGAAAATCCAAGCGATTCGAACCCTTGCACACATTCGTCAATTTTTTCGCTCGTGAGGTAGTTGGGAGACAAGTACTCCTCTGTGAACACCAGTACCACTGCTCTGAAAAATTCGTGCAAAATATTGCACACACTGTTTGGCGAAACTCCGAACAGCCGTCCTACTGCCCTGTATTCTAAAGCAGAGCCTAGGGTATACATAGCAATGGCAATCCGCTTCTGAAGGGGAATTGCGCTCCGCCAATTTGTATCCTTTTTTTGCAATACCTTCAGCCTGTCCACCAGCATTGAAAATGTACTTCGCTCCATCCGGAAGCTCTCCTTAAAAAAATCGTCCGTACTTACAGGTACGTCTTTCTCCCAAAACATACCATAACGCTTCTAAATTATAAATTTGAAAAAATTTGTGAATTAAAGTTAAAAATTTACCCAAACAACTTACAACCATCCAAACTGTTCGCGGGCGCGGCACTTGCATATGCAATGCACTGTCGAACTCGTTGTTGTCGTCACTTAATTTCATAATAGCATTTGCTATTAACTCTTCCTGTTGCTGCACGACACGTAAAATAACATCTAACTTTGTTTTTACATCCATATTTTGTAATTTTATTCACAATTTGCTTTTTTCACTTCTTAGCTTGTCAATATGGCAGCAAGATGTTAGATGTTAAATGTTGACAGTGCGAACACCAATTTCACATCTTCAAAAAATCCCATGCGTTCCGCTGAGATGTGCTCAGTGTGAATAGGCTATAAGACATACTATGCTATACTAAAATTCTTTTTTATTTCGGTCAATGTGGCAACCTTGTCTTGAAATTAACAGATCAATGACAGCCCTGTCATTTGCTTTTTGGTGGGAAATTTTTGTTAGCTTTCGCTTGATAAAAAAAATATAATATTATTAATATAGAAAATAAACATCAAAGTATAGCAAAACAATTTTGAAAAGTTTCTCGTGACGTCACAGCATGTGTATTTGTGCTATTCAGTACGTTAATATATCTATTTAGCAGAAATATTTAGTGGACAAGACCAAATATCTTATAATAGAAAAGCTAAGCCTTGCTAATAAATAATTAATATAATATTATTAAATATGAATATATTGATTGACGAAATCTTCAGCGTCACTGCATCACCTACAAACAGAGTTCTAAAGATCGGTTATAAAAAAAAGTTGGCTTCAACGTTCTCAGAAAATCAAGGACATCAGACAAAACAAGATCTCGAACTTGAAGTTCTTGAAAATTTTCATACAATATTAATACTTTTAATATGTGACTCCCAATTTCTGCACAAAAATTAAACATTAAGACAATTGAAGTGTAGCTCCATTTCCATCTTTTGGTATCCTCAACATTTTTTAGTTACCTGCGTAGTAAAATGACATGATAAAACCGAAAACGCAGTCCAAAAATATTTTCATTGAACAGATTTCGAGATATTTCGAAAAAAAAAACAAATTTCGAAACTAAAAAAAAAAGTGTCTTTACTTAAAATATCTCTCCGATTTTTATAAACAACCACTCATTTTCTTCGTAATCTATCAAACTTTACGAGTCATAAAAAAACTGTATGAAAATTTTTTTTTTTTTTTTGCAAAAAATTACGAAAAATTTCATGTGAATGCATAGCACCCAAGCCGTAAATTTTACAAAAAAATGTTTCATGTATAATCGATGGGTGATTCAATTATCTACATTTTGGTAAAAAAAATAATTAAAATCAGTTTAGCACAACCAGAGATATTTGCTTTTAAGTAGAGACACTTTTTTTTAATTTCGAAAAATGTTTTTTTTTTCGAAATATCTCGAAATTCGTTTCATGAAAAAATTTTTGGACTGCATGATGAGATGGCTAAAACATGTTGAGGATACATTTTGCTGTAAACTAGTGTTATTAAAACTTCTTTTGTTCCCGTTTGTTCTCTGGGTATGAATGAATCAAAAGCCTGAAGGAATTGGGAAAGTCATATTTTTCCATAAGGTGATGATATGATACCTACCGGAGATTCTAAATACGGTAGTAGTATACCTACTCGGATGGGTCTGAAATTTTTCTCAGTTCTTAATTGATATCTCCAGGATAGAATTTATGTATTTTTAAAAATTTCCAGATTTTAAAATCTAGTTATTTTTTTTTATTTTATACCAAAAATATGCGCTCTGGCACCATAGTTCATACTTAATTTGGCAGTAATATTTTTCAAATATTACTCACACGTCATGTTGCCAATGTTGGCTTTCTATACAGTTCCAAGTAAGGCATTATAGCAACACTTTGCCATATCTCAAAACTAATTGGCTGCAAAATGGCGATTTGCGATTTCCGCCTACTAGGCCGCGTGTTAAAATTGTGTCCTTTAATGCCTTTAATCAATTTCAACTCAACTAAAATAATTATTTATGATTATTATCAATGAGCTGCTGAGGCTAATGTTGAAAGACGAATGAATAATGAACCAGCATAATTCATTTTAAAGTTTCATGTTCACGACCAAAGGGTTCAGGTACACGGGAAAAAAAAAGCAAAACATTGTACTTATTTAGTTTAGGGATAACTTAAAAAATTTGAAGGCCAGAAATAAGTACAGTTTCATAAAATAATGCTAGTTAAACTAGGGGTCTTCGCCACCTGTTGGCTTTGCTTTAGCTCCTGTTTCGCCTTTTTTAATAATTTCGGAACATCTCTATTGCTACTACCTGCTCTCTTTGCTTTCCTAAATTGTCATAGCATTTACAATTCGCTCCCAATTGAAACTAGAAGTCAATGTTTCAGCGTTTACTTTAAAACCTCCATGTCCTGGTAGTATCTCCAAAAAGTGTGAAGAATTTTCAAATTTTAGTTTAATTTTTAGTTATAATTTGCGTGACAGAATATATATTTTAATTATAATATTTGGAAGTTTTCGCTTTTATTATTTACTACTACAACAACTACTATCTAGTTCGGTTCATCAACCAGTTCTTATTTTTGGTTCAGCTCACACAATAGGGTGCCCAGATCAAACCATTCCAGGGATACAAAGTTTTGCGACAATTGTTTAATATGTTTTTCGGCAAAGACCTTTTAATATGTGGAAATTTTTGGTCTCGAATTTCCTGACGGACTTGCATAAAATTTGCAGCCAGGGTTGGGTTATAAAAAATAAGGTCTGTGCGTGATCTCATTGTCTATTTAGGAAGTTTACCGAGCGAATCGTACAAAAACTGTTTCGGGAAGCTGTGTCAAGATATCGACAAATTTAAGCCGCCTTCAAATAATAAATATCTCTGGTTAAAATTTGGGTGCTCTGGCTAACAAGGTGAGACAGACGCACGGAATGACAGAAAGGTAGACATCATTTTATCGGCTGGGCTATTCATGCTGTTCCAGAACATATTGTTTTCTCCTGCCTTATTATATTATTACTTGAAATGATTTTTCTAAACTTAAAAAATCGCTGCTAAAAGTGAGACTGGGATAGATCTACTCTGTTCTTAGACTCGATTTGGTTCTCTCAGTGTACTCGTGAGTATGTGCGTGGGCTTGTGAGTAATTTGATGTTTATAAACATCGGTTGCTTGTTAACCAATTCCAATCAAGTTAACACTTTATTGTCAGCTGTGCCATTTGGTTAATGTTCGTAGAGTGAGAGTGTTGCCCGTAGGGCAGCTCCCCATCCATATCGCATACTTTTTCCCACACTTTCGCTTGTCTAGCTTGGGGGCGCTTTCATGAAATGTTTTTCATTGAAATTTAAACAAAATAAAAATTAAATTACCGACTCTTTTAATGCAAATAACTTGTTTCCCGCTTTTTGTCAACTTTGCTCTGTTAGTTGTAATACTCTATCCCTGCACTAAGAGACTGGGCTCGTTCCAGCTGCACCCAAGGGCTATAATGATATTATAAGTCGATGCAAAAAAATTTTGCATTTAACATCTGGCAGCAAACCAATAGTTTGCTCTTTATAGCAATAGTTTAACTTGGCTCATTTTTGAATGTATCTTAAGCTCAAGTATTTGATATTCATTAGGTTCTTTTGTTTTGTATTGGCCCCTTATCCACAAAGAGGCTTTAAATTGATTAAAATTAACTATCCATATTTCATTTAATATTTTATATACTACACTGGAAAAAACAATTTAATTTTTCATGATTAGACGCGAGCATTTTTTCCTTTGGGTTGTCAAATGTGCGCCCAGAACCATTTTATTATATTTGAGAAAGTTTAGAATAAATTAAAGAGCAAATGCGCTTAATTGTTAAAAGCATTGAAGTTAAAAATTCAGAATTGAGAATGTTTAGAATAATTTAAGAAAGACGTGATTTACTGATTTTAAAAATGTGTAGTCCTTAATTTAAGGTAAACAGAGCCAGAAAAATTCTTATTAATCTTTTTTGACCCCCTTTTATCCAATTGTAGATGCTGCATTACCATGCTAAGGCAAAAAATTCAGTTCTGGACTGGTTCCCAATTACCACATCCGGGCAACTAGTATTTTATGCATGCTGTGTAGCTTGTATGTTTAGCTTGGGGTTCTCATAAGTTTGCAACTGAGAGCTTTTAGCATGATGTTCAACTGGTAGCAACCTGGTTCGGTTGTATATAGAATAAAACTAGTCGCACTGAACTGGTTCCCAACCACCCCAAATGGGCAACTAGTATGATTGCATGCTGGCTAACTAGTATGTTTAATATAGCGCTGTCATAGGCTGGCAACTAGAACTTTTGGGTATATTGTTCAACTAGTCGCAAACTGGCGTGGCTGCATAATGCGCTAAATACATAAATTGAACTAGTTAATATATTTTTATTAAAATATTATTTTATTCTATTCAATTTGTAAGGGGGCCTTGCCAAGAAGGAACCAGAGCATACCAACGTGTTTACACATCACATAAGGGATCGCTTCACTCCACATGACGTTACTACGATGGCGTAGCTCAATGAGAGCCAAGCAAGCTTACAGAGACGGCTGCAGATGTCCCACCCCATCAAACCAATCAGAGTTGAGGAGCTAGCCGAGATCACCGAAGCCGTGCCGAAAAACAAGCCCCCACGCCGAAGGTTCTACCAACTCCTACGATTCTCTATATGGCATTAATCTATAATGCTATGCTGAGGGTTCACTTCCTCCCACATCAGTGGAAGATGGCACTGATCTACATGAATCATAAGCCAGGTAAGCCGGATCATGACCCCGAGCCATACCAGCGAATAAGGCTTCTCCCATCCCTATCAAAGGTCTGGGATACTGCTGTTAACAATCAGTGTGGTATACTGCTGGATCACCACTTTGGGTTTCGGGCTGGACACGGCACTGTTGAACAGACCCACAGAGTGGCATGAAATATTCTCCGGTGATCTTGAATACTGCAATTCGGTCTTTATAGAGATGCAACAAGCATTCGATTGGGTCTGGCACGACGATCTCCTGTGCAGGGTAAAGAAGCTGCTCCCATATCCTTATTTCTCTCTCCCTAGGCTCTGTCCATGGCCGAATGAAGAATGAAAGCTGTAGCACCGCAAGGCAGATTTCTTGATCCGCTGCTCTAGTCGCTTTACACTGACGATCTACCCTTGCCTGAGAATGGTCACATAGAGGCTGCCTTAAAGGAGCGATTTATTGCGACTTACGCAGATGATATCGCTGTGCTCTACAGCTCGAATTGTAGCCTTGAGGCGGCTGACTGCCTCCAAAGTTGCCTCGACGCACTGGCTGATTAGTGCAGGAGGTGGAACTTAAAGGTCAACACCGAGAAGACAACCAGCTCGTGCTTCACCCTAGAAAGGACGTTCACCCCACCCATGCAGTTAGAGGGAGTGATGTTGAAGCAGCCAAATCAAGCAAAATAGCTTGGCAGCACGCTGGACAAGCGACTTATTTTTAGGCCACATTTGAAAGCTAGCAGTGTACGACCAGATTTGGTGTATAGCAAAGACAAGCTGTAAACGTATCCAGGTACTGCAGAATCGTATCTAAACGTAAATAACTAATTGGCCCTGGTACGTGCGCAACTCGACACTGCATCAGATGTGTTGATGCTGAAATATAATAATATACACTATGTATGTAGTTGCCTTTAACGCATTAAATATAATAATAATAATCAAATAATAATTAGAATTAGTAAGAATGTGACGGCACATTCCCAAAAATAAATAAAGACTGTCCAAGCACCTAAGCTGCTTGGTGTCCATTAGAGAATTTTTTGCTGTCAAATTAAGTTATATTTCATGGTCAACAACTTGGCTGACTTCATATAGTGGTCTAGGACTATGACAATCTTCCTGTTTATCAGTCAAACACACAATGTACCACATAAAACCTTTAGCTGCTTTGAATAAAAGTTGCTACCAAATTTATTAAATAGTTTTTAGAATCTTTCAAGTGCGAAGCCCAACATATTTTTAAAAATCCAAACAATCTAATCCCCAAAAAAAATATTCCTCTGCGCTTCTAAATATTTGTTGCATACTTTTCAGCTGCTGCGGCTCTTTATCAGCCAATTGCTTACAAAATATTTTCAATTTGGCATATTTTGTTGCAAAACTTGTTTCAAAATGAAACTTTTCATTAATAATTCGTGCAACATTTTGCCTTCTGCCTCGAGCGTAGTCCTTCCACCTACAACTCGTAGGCGTCCTCCACTTGACAATGACAATTTAATAGACTCTGCCAGTGTTGCCTAATCATCAACTGTCGCCGGGTAATTGTATTTTGATAGCTGCCGGCTTAAGAGGCGCACCACACCGAGCTTGTGGACTCCGGTAGACGTTTCCGCTTGGCTATTTACATCAGCCCACGGAAACGACATCTGTTCGATATGTAAATACATGCGCACACAGCCAGCACAACTTTTCAGTTCAAGTCCCCAAAGCCCCAACCAATCATCACGAACTTGCTGTTTCATTCATAAAAATTGGCCTAAATAATCCAGTGCTTCTTAGTTGAACTTGGCTAACAAAGTTTTGGCCTCAATTAAACTCTCCAATATACATATTTTGGCATTCAAATAATTCCGGAATCTGTAGCTTCAATCAAAATCACATAAATATTCACGGCACGCAGCTGAATTTTTGGATACACTGGAAGCAACTATGCCACTGCTTGTCATATGCGTATTGCAGCTGCTTATCGCCCCCAGCTATGCTATATGCCAGTTACCATAGCCTTGACAAGATGAAGCAAACCATTTTCCAAGATGAATCAACTGCTCTGCCAGAAACAATCCCAAAGTAAGTGGCAATGATGAGAGTGCCGAGATGCAGCCAGCATAAATTCCATACACAAATTGCTGGAACACTACGAATTTGAATTATTTTTTGCTGTACTTGTACAATGCTGACGAAGGTCCAGTGGTTGGGTCAAGGTGCACACAAGTAAAGGCGTCCTGAATTAAATATGCGTCTCCTTGTTGTTTGCTATTGAACTTCCGGCGTTATCGATACATCTCATCTGTGAAGCCGCCAGTGGGAACTAAGAGTAGGTTGGACGCAGTTGCTGCTCGTTGTGCGTGCCTAATCCGTCATTATGCCAGCTCGATAACAGCACGTAGCCGCACATACATTTTATTTGACATTGACCCATTTGCTTGACTTGGCTTATTGTTGCTACTTGATGCTAGCTTAGCACCTCGACAGGACAGCACAAAAAAGGAATACAACAAAGCATTTAGGTTGGCATTAACTACAAATGATCCACAAACTTTTGATACACAACTAGAGAGCTGAGCCAAATTCCAATACAATTGAGGAACATATTACATTACGTAAGAGCTTCCATTGTTGGATCCTTACAGACTTTGAAGTGGACTTGCCAAAGTAGATAGCGGAGCTAGCGATCTAAAGCGTATAATTAAAGTTTTCTAATAGAGGAATGAAATAAATAAAATGTTGCAATATTAGAAGCTTCAATGAGGAAAGACCATTTGTGCCTAAGAAAAGTCCAATCCCGAATTCGACTGCTTAAGATCTGAGACTTCTGGCATTTGCTTTCTTCTACACTGACCTGTGAAAGTTTGAGTTTTACGACACTCCGACTAGTGTGTTCCCTGTAATCTCTCTTTACATTATTAAAATTATCTACACTGTTCTCCGATTTTATGGAAATGTTTGATTTTTCGTTCTTGTCACGTTTAAGCTGTCTATGTAGAAAAATTGTGACGTAAGGGTTGCTATTCTGGACTACCCTTAATTGCAATATTTTAGTCTGAGCAGAACACTTTTTGCCTTCCAGAAACATTTAAGCCTGTTAAATGGAGCACAGACAGATATGGCTGTGTTTTACATTTTTTACTAAGGGGCTCTGCCTCTGCAGACTACTCGTGTCAACAACCGACCCTCCACCCTTATTTGTTTTAGAACATCCCGAATATAATATTCTGCGTACTCTCGTTAATTTCCAAAGCGTTCATGCTTGGCTGCCATTAGTAGGATCAGCAAGGATTTTATCAATATTCGAATTTTTGCCAAACTTTATCGGCATACGAACTGGAGCCAAATGAATAAAATTAACCTTTGATACACTTTATCTACAATTCAGGTATTATTGACAGTGAGAGAAATTTTTAAATTTTCTGCCCTTCAGTACGGTTCAGGCCTGAATTAGTCATGAAATCATGCCTGAATTTTCAGTACCATTTGTCACTGAATTTAACATATGCATGTCCTAGGCTTTCAAACCTGAACCTTAGTCGTAACAATCAGCTATGAATTCAGTGCCGATTAACTTTAAAAAGTCATACCTGAATTCAGGCCTGAACGACCGAACTGCAGGGTAGATTCAGGCCACAAACACTCAAGGGTTCACTTTGGTAGTCATCAATCGTTATGGCGCATGTAAGACGAATCCGAATTGTATACGTTCTAAAATATGTAGCATATACCAATATATATTAGGTACTCGAAAAGTGTGACCTTTTGATCGATAACCTTTAGCCATTTTTCGGCTAAAGGCCTATACGCAGTTCGAAATATTTCGCACGGAATGACAAAACTTCATATAAAAAAAAAAAAAACATTTGGGATATCCCATAAAGCCATAATTCCATCTGTGTAGAACTTCTGGATTTTCTGAGCGAAAAACGGATCCAAGTGTCTCCACGGAATTGAAATTTACACCATTAGGAGAGTTCTGCAGAGATCGAAGCAAATTCTGAAGGTGAAAGGTCCGCGCTATATGGTGGATGCATCAAAACCTACCAGCCAAGCTCTCTCAGTTTAAGTAAGTTCTAAGGGTTCTGTACGGGCCTAACCTGTTTCTGTATTCTGTTTGCTGAACCATTTCGAGGATTCGATAAAAAGAGCCAGGTCCGCTATGGGCAAATTTGCCAGACTGCCCAGGACTTCAAAGAAGGGCTTGCCCAGATACTGGGTGCGTTTCCTAAGAAGGGCAGTCGCACAGCACGTGTTGGATACTATCTATCTCCTCCTCATCCCCGCAGCTCCGACCGAAATCGTTATGGGGGACATGCATCCTATCAGCCAGAAGGCCTCTGGCGCAGTGCCCCGTTACAACCCCCGTCACCCTCCTAGTCCTGCTCTTGTGGAATCCCAGGAGTTCGGAAGTTCGCTATGGGTTGTATCTTGGCCAGATTGCTCGAGAGATGTGACAGCCGGACACGATGTCCCATTGTCGTTCTGCCTCGGATCTGACTATCTTGTGGTCTCTGAAATCACATCCTGTAGAGGTCTTGCTATATCCGTAACAGTTGAGGCAATAGGTAGCGCTTATCCTTTTCTAGCACACTCATCCGCTCCCTCGTTTGCTGGTATACCAGAGTGACCAGGTACCCAGAGGGTGATCGAGTGATGCTGGATGCGGTTCAGCGACGCCACGGTGTTACGAATAAGTTTACTCTTTATATTGTGCGATGACAGAGCCTTGCTTCGACCATGATCTTTTACGCACATTATTGTCGTACGTGATGCAATTTTCATGGCCCGTAATCATTCGCAGTGATTCGCCATTTTTCACTATTAATTCATGTGGCACCCAAACATCAAGCTTCTTTGTGTATCCAGCTTTCTTCAGATGCAATTAATATTACCAGAGATATTACATTTAAGAGCCATCTAGCGACAATTTTTATACTCTGTACCGTATGGTACAAAGGGTATATTGTGTTTGTGCAAGCTGAAAATGTATGTAACGTACAGAAGGAGAAGTCGGAGACCCCCCAAAGTTACCTAAAGTATGATCAGAGTGACTAGAGAAGTCGATATACCCATGTCCGTCTGTCCGTCTGTCCGTATGAACGCCTAGATCTCAGAGATGGTAAGAGCTAGAGCAACCAAACTTTCAGATAAGATCCCTTATTAATCCATAGGAGACAAGTTTATTTTATTTTTTTGATATCGGGGTTATATTATATAGCTCCCATAGGGGTGTTTCAGAGGACCTCGAAAAAAGCAAAAGTTTTAGATGGATAATTCGTTTGTTTATGAAGATATCGTAACCAAATTTGGCACTCAATCGTTTTTTAAAGTTCCCAAGCACTGTACCAAATTTTATTAAAATCGATTGACTATATCATATAGCTCCCATAGGACCAATCGGTCAAAAAAAACTTTTTTCTACAAAATTCGTTGTGTTTCGTTTATTTGGCAAAGAAATATCTTTTGGAGTTTGTAAGCAATATATCGGACTTGATTGCAATGTGGTGGTACAGGGTATCCCAAATTCGTCCGCGCCCGACTTTAACGTACGCCATCTTTATTTAAACGAACTTTTTCGAATACCCATTACATGAGCTATGTTCACATTTTTCCAATCTATCTCTATGAGACCAATGACTTCAACAAATGGTTAGGTCAACTGTACGCAAATTGTGACCACTTCAAACCAAGTTTCCCAATGACAAGTCACAAAAATTTCGGAAAACGATAAATTTGTCACCGACATGGATGATAATGATGATGATGAATATACTGGGTGCCCCTTTTTTGCGCTTCCCTATCCTGGTAAAAGGTTAATGGCAAGCAATGAGTTGACATCAAAACTTATTAAAATATTCCTGATTATTGTGTGTCACCGCATGCCGCTAATTTATTTAGCACAACCAAACAACTGACCTTCCGAGTTCCGTCACTTAGAACCGGAGCTGGGTATAGCAGTGCTAATGTGGCCCAGTCCCATTAGTTATTTTTATTGTTTTGCACATCATCTGCACTTTATGTGGTCGGTCGCCAGCCATGACTCTTGGTATGGGGCATGGTGGCACAATAAATGGAAATTATGGGACACACAGGACTTTTAGCTGGAACTTTGCATAGCAGAGTAAAGTAATAAATAGATATGGAATACTTGAAGTGAAATAAATTGCAATAGTTGGAATGGGAATGGGAATGGGGGGAGAAACAGGCTTGGACGCGCTTCCATTGACAGAACAATTTAAGTTGTTCTTTTGTTGGAGATTAATAGGAATGCTTTAAAAGTTTTGGAGCTTGGCAGACTGTGCTGTCTTGATTGATGGCAGATAGTTAAATCTGGGCAACAAATTTGCATAAGTAACTTTTACTTTGGAGTTGACAAATGTGAAGCAACTTTTGACTTTAAGTGCTTCTTGACAGTGTCAGAATTAAGTTTGTCCTCGCAGATAGGGTTGTCGCATTGACAGCTAAAACAATTTGCATTTAAATATGCCAGTTCCAGGAGTTACACTGGACGTTCACTAGTTGGGCATGACGACACGCAGCTTGGCTAGCAAGAAAGAGAACACCAGCAAACTTTTTCTCCAATGTGCCCTGCTCTGTGTTATATACATTTTTATCTTGCTTGAACTTAATAGATACTTTATGCCTTATGTACCTAAACAGTGTATGCCAAAAAAAATTAATCGATTCTGACATGTCCAGGCTAATGAACTGCATCTGAATGTGATAGGACATCTGTTGTTAATTTCAGAAAAAGACTTTAACTTGTTGGGCCTTGTCTCGTTTATGGAACAAACTCAGGAATGGCTAGACAGCAACAGATACGGGTGTGTGTACGAGTTGTTTGCTGAAGTGCCATAAATACTGAACGTATACGCAATATTACTACCCAGCTGCAGAGCATGTTAGTACAGAACTAAGGGATGGCCTAGTCTATTGGTATGCAGGACTTGGCCCTCGTCATTGACATAGTGACCAGTTTGGTATACTGTTGACCATGTCGTATGAGTGGTTTATAGTTATATAATATTCAAAAATGTAACTTGACCCTTTAAAAAAATGTTTGTTTTTGAGACCTAATTTTGTTCAATAATATCTTTGGTAAGAGTTTCTTTCGAAAATGCGGTTTTTGGGAGCTGCATTGCTTTGCGCAGCTGATTCCTCGGGGGAAGCTGCACTTCGACCCTTAGCATCTATCGTGCTCCCTACTAGCCCCAGCGCTCCTCAGCTAGTCCAATTCCAGAGATAAATTTAATTATCTGGGCTGGTTCTAGTCTGGTGACATCGTGCATCAAGATTCGATGACCATCGAATAGGGATGCTCTTCTTCCGGCAAGTGCGTCACACTACGTAAGTATTTGTTTGGAGGATTCCTTCTTAATTGCACAGCACCTTCAGATATTAGAGTCTATGATGACCCTCTTGTCTCCTGTAAGTAACCCACAATATATCCTAAGATAGTTCTTGACCAATTGGTAGATTTTCTTGATGGTGTTCAGATTAAAGGTATTGAGGAGCTGCTTGGATTGTCGTAAGTCAGTCATGCTAGTCCAGTGCGAGCGTCGTCTGGATCTCTTCTCTTCTCGTAGAAGCTGTTTAGTGGTGTGTCTGGCCATACCATAAAAGGTTTAAGGCAGCCTTTTGCCAACCTATCAACCTATGTTATATCATTGTCCTAGATGGTTTAATTTGGCTCTAGTTTTCTCAACAAATTTCGATATTATTTTCAAGTCAGTCTTCGTGCTTATCGCCGCCTGACTGTCTGACAGAATAGCAATTTCTCTGTATTTTTTTTTTCTCACAAAGAGGTGGGGCACTGCGACCAGAAGATCTTTTGTACCATATATAATTTCTCTGCCTTTATATTTTCTAGATAGATGTCCACACATCTAACTAAAGCACATATGCACTTCTGTCTGAAATATGCTAACGTGCTTTCCCTGATTCTGACAGTCGTGTTATTGGTCCCGCGACTGCCAAGCCGGAGGCTTCTTATGTTGGAGACCCGTCCGTATACCACACTATGGTCTTTTCATAGGATGTCCATTTGCTTTTGCTACTCGTAATAATGCTAAAGTTTCTTTTGAATTTGTACTCCTTGGTCATCTCATCTCTTGGTAGCAGTATTAAGGGAAACTTTTCCGAGTTCATCGGAATTCCCTCGACTGACATTTTATCTGTACCCTTGTAATTATATAGAACTGTGTTATTCGCAATGTGCTATTTATTTTGCTTTATGGGAGCGAGTCATGGCTTATAACAGAAGCTATTCTCAGCAAACTACAAGCTTTCGTTGGCAGAGATCTTGGACATATTCTGAAAAACTGGTGACCAAACACGATCAGCAACTCTGAGCTGCTGCAACGATGCAATATGAAGCCGATATCCTACATAATTACTAGTCACAAATGGGGATAGATTGGGCACACTTGAAGTTTGTCGTCAGGCACTTAATTGGAACCCGCAGGGCAACCGAAGAAGAGGGAGAACCAGTACAACATGGCGCCGAACTGTTTAGAAAGAAGCTGAAGAATCAAAACGTTCCTAGAGCGAAGTAAAGCAATTTGCACAAAAGCGGTACCGATTTAGATGCTTTACCAGCCGTACTGCTCTGTGTATATTCTGTCACAAATAAGCTCGCCACTAGGGATGGGCGCTAGTGTATCGATATATCGGAATATCGATATCCTTTTCTTTGGCAATCGACTATTTTATATCGATATCCATGTTCGACGATATATCCTATAACGATATTTTCCTCCGATACTGACAATATTTACGAATTCGGTAAATTCTAAAAGTTCCCAAATGAGAAATTGATCGACGCCTTAAAAACGTGGAGTATAACATGTTGCTAGATCCACGATTCATGAAAATGTACTTCTCGAAAGCAATGGCGGTCTCGAAGGCATGGAGCGTGAAATAGAAAAAGATTTGACTAAATCGATGAAAAAATTGTAAACGTCAAAAAACCATTTTGGAGAAAGCACATTGTTGCCGTGAGTAATCCTGTATGGCGAGAACGAAGATGAAAACTTTTTTTTCCCACCAACAGTCTCCGCTGGACTCCAATGCACTAACCATATGGGAGTCCCTGTCGACACAATTCCCAAATCTTTACAAATTTGTAAGGATATTTGTTCCGGCTGTTGCGACGTCTGTGCCCTCGGAGCGACTATTTTTTCTTGCAGGCAGAATTATGACCGATGAACGAAAACGACTTTCTCCAGAAAATTTATCGCAAAGAATATTTTTGGCAAGTGTCTACGATTCTTTGTGGTCTTTCTAATTTGAACGAAACACATAATTGTAAGAAATCCAAGTTAACTGATTATTTGTATGTGTCTGACTTTATTTATGGCTCATTATTTTAAAATTTTTTGGGCGATATATCGGTATATCGATATTGTTTGGTAGATATATCGATATTCCACATCGGTTTCATCCGTTATACATCGATACAGAATATCGATATTCGAGTACTCGCCACACACAAAGGCACCAAAATTCTGTAAGTTCCCTGAGGCGCTCTCGCTGGAGAAGCGGCAATAAGTGAATATATTTTTTGGCTTAATAGTAGCCTCCCAAGCCGCAGGGTTTTAATTAGCATTTTATAGCAAAACATTAAATTCACACGTATTCCCAGAGACCAAACTATTTGGGGATACGCATCATGCTGCTCGATAATCTCATCAACGAAATTGTGATTTGTTCGTCAGTAGCTCGCCACTTAGTTTTGGATTGTCTCTGGCAATGGCTCATAATATGCAGAGAAGTTGATGCATCTTGGAAAAATGTTTATTTATTTTGCTGTGGTCAGCTTTCGATTGCTTCATCCACTCAAGGTCATGGCCAATACACATATGACGAAAGATTGGCATGGTTGCTCCCAGTCTACCCAAAAACTCAGCTGCCTGTCGTGAATATTTATGTGATTTTGATTGAAGCTACAGATTCCGGAATTATTTGAATGCCAAAATATGTATATTGGAGAGTTTAATTGGGGCCAAACTTTGTTTGCCAAGTTCAACTAACAAGCACTGGATTATTTAGGCCAATTTTTATGAATGAAACAGCAAGTTCGTGATGATTGGTTGGGGCTTTGTATCTTGGCTTTGGGGACTTGCACTGCCAGGGGGGGCGGCTTGAGAAAAGCTGGACAATTAAGAAATTGTGCCGGCTGAGTTGCCACATATTTACATGTAGAACAGATGTCGTCTCCATGGGCTGAGACAAGTACCCAGGCGGAAAAGTGTGCCGAGTACCCAAACTCGTTGTGATGCGCCACTTAAGCCGCTTCTAGTTGCTGGCAACGATTGTAGTTCTTGGTTGCCAGCTCACGATGTCCTGCGGCAGCTATCAAAATACAATTACCCGGCGACAGTTGATGATTAGGCAACACTGGCAGAGTCTATTAAATTGTCATTGTCAAGTGAAGCACGCCCACGTATTGTAGGAGGAAGGACTACGCTCGAGGCAGAAGGCAAAATGTTGCACGAATTATTAATGAAAAGTTTCATTTTGAAACAAGTTTTGCAACAAAATATGCTAAATTGAAAATATTTTGTAAGCAAATGGCTGATAAAGAGCCGCAGCAGCTGAAAAGTATGCAACAAATATTTAGAAGCGCAGAGAAATATTTTTTTTGGGGATTAGATTGTTTGGATTTTTAAAAATATGTTGGGCTTCGCACTTGAAAGATTCTAAAAAGTGTTTATTAAGCTTGGTAGCAACTTTTATTTAAAGTTAATTAATTGACCAACTGCAGCTGGAAGTTTTATGTTAAGGCGGCAGTTAGGACGTGACGTCCCAACTCACTTAGGCCAGAAAAATAGGCCCATTGTGATACCGCGTGGTGGACTTTCCTCCACCCTTCCCGACTAGAGAGGAGTTCAAAATGCTCTAAATCACAGCCAACCGGTGGCCTCAATAAACCTCGAAAGGCTTTTCGGACTCTGTTTAGAGAGCTGGGATAAGTCATTTAGGAAGTATGACTTGAGAAAGCGGAACCTTGTTCTGCAAAGTCCGGGACAGTGACAGAAGAGGTGCTCCAGCGTCTCCAACTCTTCCTCATCGCCACAACTTCTGCAGAAGTCATAACGAGTAGCGTTTAGCCTTAATGCAGGAGTTCCCACCAGCCAATGTCCGGTGATTGCTCGGATTACCTTCGAGCATTGAGCTCTACTTAGACAGCAGAGTTCCTTGGTTTTCTTCCTGCAGTACACAGGCCAAGTTTACCGTGAGATCCTGCACGTGCTGGAATTTCGATTCCACGAAATGGGTCTTTATGCTTAGTTTGCAGCTGGCCATAGGAATACCCAGACGCTCCTTATCCTGAAGGAGGATGCTGGTAGTTCCTTGTCTTGCCAGTTCGTCTGCAAAGCAGTTTCCCTCAATATCCCTGTGTCCTGGGACCCAGATGAGGTGTTCTGCCATCTCCTCCAGAGACGAGCGACAATTATTCACCGACTTCATGCATGAAGTCAAAGAGGCGAGAGATTTAATAACCGCCTGGATATCCGAATAAATACAGATATTTCTGTTACCTATTGGTAAGTTTTTTATTGTTATGAGAGCTTCCTGGATTGCAGTGACCTCAGCCTGAAAGACACTGCAGTGATCTGGAAGTCGAAACGATATTCTAACGTTGAGTTCCTCTATGTAGACACCTCCGCCAACACGGTCGTCTAACTTTTGTTATGAAGTGCTGCTGTGGGGTGGACTATTGTACCTATGTGTACTCATAGGAATGAGAGGATATCCCTTAAGAATACTTGAGTGACCATAGTCTTGGTCATTCCATTTGACATACAAAGTTTTCTTCTGCAATACAAAATTTAGTTATGGTTGCTATTACTACAGGGGTTGCTAAATTAGTAAGGGCACACACTCTCTCACTTTCTCCCAAATCGATAAGCCTAAGACAATGAATATTATGACAGTTTGTGTTAAAAATTAGTTGCACATTTTTGTATAAATTATGATTAAAATCTGAAGCAAACTGAATCTACAGCATGCAAATGGGATATTCCAAATGGGATTTTTTTTTTATATGAAGTTTTGTCATTCCGTGCGAAAATTTTCGAACTGCATATGGGCCTTTAGATAAAAAACCGAATTACTTAAAGTTTTCAAATAGACATTCGTTTTTTAAATCACTTAGTCTTCTTTTTCAAAAATTCGAAGAAGAAGCTGTTTCCGTAGCCACTTCTAAGCGACATTGATGTCATATTGCCATGTTTGCTAAGCTCTTAAGTGACATTGCCAGCTCGTGGTGTTTAAGAACTGGGACACCTTGCCAAAAGACAGCTTTCCAAATTTGTTCTCTCTTCACTGCCTCCTCAACTATAGCAGATGATTCAAGCGCTTAAGAATACAACATCAATCATTTCTTAGAAAATAAAGTGGCTGCCAACATAGTGGGCTACGCCGATTACTTTACTGGCTGCCCTCGCAAACAACTAGGGCTACGTATGTACAATATATTTCTGATGTTTCTCTTTTAGTTACTTTTTTGTTTACAATTATTATTATTATTATGTGGCCATGACAACCCGTTATCGGGTTACGGCCGACCTCAACAGCTCTCGCCAGGCGCCTTTGCTTTGCGCGCGCCTTCTCCAATTAGAAATACCAAGGGAGGATAGGTTCTCCTCTACCTGATCTTTTCATCGGAGTCGTGGTCGTCCCCTTCGTCGACTTTCGCTTCGAACACCTTTCTCGCTGGAGCATCTTCATCCATACGTACAACATGCCCGAGCCAGCGCAGACGTTGTATTGTGATGCACCGGACAACATCTATGTCATCGTAGAGCTCATACAGTTCGTGGTTCATCCGTATGCGATAGTCGTCCCCAAAACGAACGGGAACGAAGATTTTACGAAGCATTTTTTACAATTAATGCCACCCGTTGGGAGTGCCATGTGACGAAGACGAGGAAACATCTGAAGAATTCCAAAATGACAACAAGATGATTGAAGATGATGTTGCAAATGTTAACATGCTGCTAGGGCTTTTGTTGAAGCTCTAGGGTTTTTTTCTTGGCTAGTATTTTATACGATTGTACTGCAGCTGGAGTTGAAATAATTTGGGCAGGAAGGGATGTGGCAAGTTTGGTTATCGCAGCTCTTACACTCTTTAAGATCTAGACGGACAGGCAGACAGATAGACAGATGGATAGTTGGACAGATGAACAGATAGACAGGTTAGACAGGTTAGACAAGATAGATAGGATAGACAGGATAGACAGGATAGAAAGGATAGACAGGATAGACAGGATAGACAGGATAGACAGGATAGACAGGATAGACAGGATAGACAGGATAGACAGGATAGACAGGATAGACAGGATAGACAGGATAGCAGGATAGACAGGATAGACAGGATAGACAGGATAGACAGGATAGACAGGATAGACAGATAGATAGATGGCTATAGACAGATTGATAAGACAGATAGATGGGCATAGACAGATAACCAGATGACTGCATCAATATCCTTTGTTCCCACAAAAGGGTATTAGCTTCTGTATCTATGAGTGGCATTGCCCTATCGATTCCCGAGTCAATGAAAAAGCTTTGGTCTGTCACGCTCCATTCTACCTGCTACACACAATATAAATATCCATAATAACCTTATACCTATTGCCATTGTGTTTTAAAGTTAAGTAAGTGAAATTGGCAACATGACGCATACGCAATATGTGGCAACATGTTGCCATATTAAATTTGTTCTCAATACTGCTGAAAATATTGTATTGCTTACTTTTGCGTCTTGCGGCAAAAATATTACCTCCATTATGGAGCACTCTTGTGTGCTGACCAAGAAAACTAAAGTTAAGTAAAGTTTTTTTAAGAAAATAAATGTCAGCTTATATATACAGTCATGCTCTTACATAGTCATAAAGCTGTATATAAACTTACTGCTGCACATTCAAAAGATATACATACTACATGTAAGTATATGAGACAATATAAGAGTAGTTAGTTGCTTCCATTCTTTCCCTACTCACTCTTACGTTTAGGCAATATGCCATAACTCAGGTCCAAATAAGCCACAATGTTGTCCAACATCGTTTGTTTTTATATACATACATGTCTGGGCTCCATTATACTCGTTATGCTTCGCCAAGAAATATACAAACTATTTGCAATATCTAGAGAAGCAAAGCAGTGGAAGCCAATAAAGTGTATACAAAAAAGAAAGAAAACACGTTGTGAGGAAAAGTGCAGCCTGTGTTCGGGATTGCAACTGCTCAGAAAAAAATAAAAATAAAAAAGAGAACGCAATTGGGTTAGGTAAAAAAAAAAAGAGATCCCCTTTGGTAGGTAAGTAGCTGTGAAGAGCAGAGTGGGTGCATACCGTATTGATACTATGGGTTGTCCTTTCTGCATCGTCTTTTAATAAAAGCGATGTATGATGATGCTGACCTGGCGGTATGGCACAATGGAAGAACAAGTGTACCTTTCCAAACGAAAACCGGCGTTAAGCAAGGCTGTCCTCCATTGCCTCTACTCTTCAACATCGTGGTCGATGAGTTCATGAGAGAGATATGCAAGTCCAAGCGTGGCATGACTTGGAGCTTCACCAGACACCTTGAAGACTTCGACTACGCGGACGACATCTGTCTGACCTCTCATAGACTATGTGACATCCAGACCAAAGACCAAACCTCGGAAAACTAGCCAGCAGAGTTGGGCTCAAGATTAATATACCAAAAACAAAAGCAATGCGCTTCAATCACACCAGCCAAGGAAACATCACCATAGAAGGGAACCCAATCGAGTTTGTTCGACAGCTTCCCATACCTTGGCGCCACTATCTCCAGTAGTGGTGGTGTTAATGAAGATGTTTCAAGCCGACTCGCCAAAGCTCGATCAGCATTTGGAAGACTATACCGCATATGGAGAAACGTGCAGTTAAGCCGACGTACAAAACTGTGAATCTTCAATGCATGTGTTTAGTCCAAACTGCTATACGGTGGTTGAGCACAGGAAAAATTGTGCAACAGCTGCAGGCTTGCGAATTATTGGCCAAACAGAATATCAAATGCAGTACTGTGGCGCATCACTTGTGAGTTCCCTATCCACCTCCAAATCAGGAAACGTAAATGGACGCGGATAGGTCATGCTCTCAGGAAAGAACCAAGCAGCATTGTTGGGATGGCACTAGACTGGAATCCCCAAGGAAGCAGACGAGTAGGACGACCAAAAGCAACCTGGCGACGAACTGCCCTTCAAGAACTGGCGCAGCAAAACATAGCATGGATTAAAGCTAAGCAAACAGCGCTAAATAGAGTTCGATGGAAAGAGCTCCCAGGAGTAAAACAAGAAAAAAAAAAAAATGTGCTAAGCACAACCCACATTTGGAAACATGCAACGCCGTAGGCATATGTAGGCCGCAGTTTAGTGTTAGGGATCCGAAAACATGTATTTTTTGTTTCTTTTGGCCCTTTCGAATCATGGCAGGGTGAGCGTGTGGCGGAGACGAATCCGCACTGCAAACACTAGAGTGACTGTCTTTGCCGTGAATGTCTATACTTCTGTCGCTTTCTTTCTTTCCTCTCCACTCCCAAGACCCCTTTAGTACGCGGAATAAATTAAATATTTTAGCTAGCATACGAGCAAACGGACATGACGGTATCCATTTACTCACCCCAGCCGATCAGAACCAGCCGGTTGCAAGCGCGTACCCCGTCAATTGCTTCCACTAACACCTGCTCCCCAAAAAACCCTATACGTTACATGCTACAAACTTGGGTATAGGCAATGGTAGGCAAAACTCATACAAACAAATACATACTTCCTTGTGTGAGTAAGCAGCGCAGTAAGCAAAAGCACACGGGAGAATCAAGCAAAAACGAGAGAGAGATTTCATACGCTTGGACCGTGCATGAGCAGACTGCGCTGCGGCAGATTTTGGTGCCCTATCCTCGCGAGTGATATGAAGAGAGAGACTGCCCACCTCTGGTATAGAGCATCAAAGTACTCACATTAATACATATGTAAATACACCAGCCACACATACTGACGCGTATATGCATAATTTATTGAGTTTCCTTTTAGCTTCAAGGCTGCTAAAAATAACTTTTGCTTACTTTTTGCTTTTGTCGGTTTTTAAATCGCTGAAAAATGTTTCGAATTCAAGTTCAATAAGCCAGCAAGACTTTCTCAACGCCTGACTTTTCATCTCATTCATAAATGATGGCCAAATTATCCCGCTTCCACGTGCCAGCAAGTCAAGCACAATAATCTCATTTTAGCCATCAATTGGCAGAAGAACGTTGGAACGACTGCAATTTTGATGTGCTTAACAACACTGCAGTTCCAGCTCAGTTCAGTTCAGTCCAAGCCCAAGTCAAAATAAAATCAAATTAGCGTAAAGTAGAACGCTTTAAAAGATGCCAAATAATAATTCAAGATGGCGTATTTAAATGCAGCCATCAACAGTTTCAAAATGGCTGCCTTTGTGGTGTAACCAAACCGAGCACAAAGTAGATCCAAATCATCAACTTACACACAGACACTTTATCTTTTTTTTGCCTCTATTTGTCAAATCCATCATTCGACGCGTGGCCAGGACAAAGGAAAACGCCCAAGAGCAGGCAATGGTTTGAGTTGGAAAGGATGTGTCTACCATAAACCAATCAACAATGTACGTTAAAAGAAAAAAAAACAACAATAGGCATAAAAAAATGCTCAAAAAGATTTTAACCGTAAATTAAACTTTTACACCAAAATACCGAGAAAAGGTTTGATGAAGTGATTTGCAATAATCAAAGCGAATCCAAAGGGAAATAAAGATTTTCTTTGATTTGAAGAGACAAATACAAATAACAACATCTACAACAAATCCTCTCAAATCTAAAAGAAAACTCAAATAAACTTAATATTTATAAAATAAATTTGACTAAATGTTAAGAGACGCTTTGTGTGCTCACAAGAAGTAAATGAATAAAGTAAATATGTACTTACCTATATGTTTTAAGGCTGGCTGGTAGTTTCCATTTTAAATTGTCAACGCGAAAGTGGCTTCACTTGGCCACATGTGCGCTCCCTGAGCCCTGTTTATTGTCAACGCTCTCTGACGAAAATGAGCTTCCTGGCTGAGTTGATGTGCACGCTGAGCCGTGTCTTAAGTTCCGAGCTCAAAATTAGAACCAACAACAAAAATATGGCTTGCTAGTGGTTCTCAAGATGCTCGTTTATTTAATTTAATTCACGTGGAAATGCTCAACTAAGTAAATACTTTTTTGGCTCTTTAAATAAATTACAAGTTTAAGCAAAACTGTGACGTCATAAGTAACATCATTGTCAGGATGCTAATGTCGAGTAGTGTAAATATTTGCTACGTGACTTAATATTTGCTCAAAAATTAGTTTCATTTCAACAAGTTGAATTAAATGAGTCAAAAGCTACACCAAATGTACCGGCGCTACTCCACAAACTCCAACCATGGATGGCTCCCAAATGTGGGCTACGGTTTGTAGGGTTTTAAAAATATCATGGGGTACCTGGACCCAAGTGGGATATCCCAAATGTGATTTTTTTTTTTTGTATGAAGTTTTGCGATTCCGCGCAAAATATTTCGTGCTGCGTATAGGCCTTTATAAAACAATAATTTTATCGATTATGTTACATGGCGGTGAAGTAGGATTCGCAGTTTCACAATTCATTTCAAAAATTTCCCCACTGTGAAACACGAACTTATCTCGGGAGCATCATGTAAATTTAATTTAAAAAATCAATTTTTAGTTCTTAGTCTATAATTGTATTTTTTTTTTTTTTTTTTTTGGATATTTTTTGAGACAACGTTTTGATGCAACTTTTGAGAGAGTTTTCAATAAAGTGCATAGGTTAAGTAAAAAAAGGTAATATTTTATTAGGTGAACTCTGGTGAGGGGGCTTTCCATGTAGTACCACGGTGGTAATACGTTGTGTTAGGTCAAATCCCGTTATGAAACACTAAACTGCGAATTCCCTAGCCCACTCGCCGTATTCACCAGACATTGACCCTTCCGATTATTACTTGTTCCGGCCTATGGCATGTGGTCTATTACACTAATCAAACATATCTATATGATCCGATTCATGCATAGCCTTAAAAAATGAAGCGTTCCCTTGAAATGGGTTACAGCTGATTGCCTGGCATATCCAGTTACCAGGTGTCGTCTGTGGCCAATTCCTACTCTGACCTCCACGCGGTGCACCCTGGAAACCTGAGCAACCTGTATGAAGATACGGTAGCCAAACCGTGTGGGATTCCTGGTCAGAGCTAACATGAGAGGGAGCTCTCTTGGGGCCATTCCAACATATTTGGTCTAAGGGTCCGAGAGAGTGTGCATGGAAAAGGCGGATGAGTTGGTGCTTAACTAAGGTTAGCCATCAACCAAAGGCCAAACTGCAGCGTCTGTGTTCACCATGTTAGGCGCGGCTGCAAGCTGGCGTCTGCCTCGGAACGAGCGGCTCGCTATATAAATGTGTCATGCGTACCGTCTTTGGACCCATCACCCATCGACCTTAGCACTTTTTGAATGTTTAAGCATGGAAAGAAACAACAACGGAATTTCTACTCCCAAGCGGTAATCATGCGAGAAATCCCCCTGCCTAATCTATGCGAGGACATTCCGATGAATGAAACCATCCGGGAAAGAGTAATGGCTAGCAATAAACTAAATTTTTGAATCAAACCTAAAAAGCTCTTCATGTTTTATAGAAAACGTTGGAAACTTATTTGTACTTCTTATAAAATATGAAAATTTTATAATTGTAAACTTTTGGAATATAAAAAAATCCCAGAACTGTATTTCCCGACAAGCGGCTTAACGCTAAAGAACCCAAACAAGAATTTCTTATAAGTTCACAAGTTCATGAGTTACATATGTTACCAACTTTCTAAATAAATAAATACCGACTTAAAGTTTGGGCAAAGAAATAAAAGTGCCAGGTCACACTATGCTATAAATAACACAATTATACTTGTACATATGTTGTAAATATGTACAACACACACACACAGACACTAAAACTCAACAACTTGTTCTATTTATGCATGCTCATGTACATATGTATTTGTTTTTGTACTTGACAAAAGTTCTATTGATGCAAAAAGACTCTGTTGATTCTTAGCTACCCATACTTACTTACATATGCATGTAGTACATATGTACATACATATGTACATACTTGCTTACAAAAAAGTATTTATGTATTCCTTGGATACACAGCACAAGTACTTAGCGAGTATTGGAAGACATTGGAAAAGCCAAAGCTTCTAAATAAAAGCAGCTTCTCAATTAACTTCAAACAAACGACATGCCAATTAAATAAAAAATAAAAATTCTTTGGGAGCATGCCAAAAGTCGGGGTGAATGATGAATCGCAAATGGTGAATGGCAAACTTTGGCGCTCTTTTAATGTGACTAATGAACGCGCATAATTAGGCATAATTGATATATGTATGTGCATATGTATGTATTATATTTACTTTTAAAGATTTCTTATTTAAATTTTATAATGCGTACATGAAACCTGAAAGACTTGGTATGGAATGTTTTGCTCAAGTTGTTGATAATTTCAAAAGACAATTGGCACGTACTACTGAGCCCACTAAAGTCCTATACCTAGTGCATTGGTATAGGACGTGCTCTATATTTTCCTTTTGGACGGGACACATAGGGCAGAAAGGGATGTACTCGTGCATAAAACTATGCAGCTATTCCCTATAGCTGACATGGCCTGTGAGGTACTGCGTAAGTTGGTAGCTTAGCTGGCCGCCGCGTCTGCCACATCCACAACGCCAGGCTTAGGATCAGGCTATGCGTCCATCTTCCTTTTACGGACGTTGCTCATCTGGCCTGCCAAGGCTGCTATCGACGTGTGAAGTAATGGTGGAAGCGCCAGCTGCTCTGCGAATGGCATCATGTTTGCTGACACCAGGGCGTTCTGCTCAAGATGTGTGCCTGCTGAAATGTGAAAGGGTAAGTCAATGCCCACAATACTAAGATTAGAGCTTGTATGTTTAGACGTTGAGCAGGAATTGTTGAAAGAGCCTGATTCATGTCGGGCATATTCGGGGGAGCTATGGGAATAACCTACAAATTCCAAAAATATGACAATATGAGGTACAATGCAATTTGTAGTACGTACATACATACGTACCACCAGTACTATAAAGATTATTTAGAAATTAATTTCTACTCCATAATTATACCAATAAATAAAAAATATTCTGACTGTAGTCTGGAGGGATTTAAAATTAAATGCGCATATGTATGTAATGCATAAAATAAAATGAAAACTACGACTGTAAGAACCCAAAGTCGCTAATTGGGCTTTAGCTGCCAAAAGTGCTGACGACATGTCTTCCAAATTTCCTCATGGGTACTTTAGCAGCAACGCTGACGAGGCCAGAAACGTGAGCTGCGGCGTCACTGCACCGTAACGTAAACATGGACAGGCCGAGGTTTCCTGCAAGTTCATGTTTGTTAATAAAGTTAGTTCTTCTCTTGCCGGCATTCAATAAGGTTTAATAATAAAAACTTTCGGCTTTTTATTTTGTTTATGTTTACAAAAAAAAATCATAACTTAACTCGTACAATTGATAATTACAAATAAATAAACTATATTTTACACTACGCTGACTAAATCAAATAATTCAACACACATCAAACACATACATAAATCAAATTATGCAAAAAAAATAACACACACATACTTACATACACACATACTTATTTCGTTTTAAGTCTACACACAAAAAAACAAAGCGCGCAGAAATTTCGTTCTTGCAATGTAACTGTTAATTCTTAGAATTCCAATAACGGCGCTGCGCAATGCTTCTTCTCCTTTTCTATTCATTTTGACCACAGCTTCGTTGACTGCTTTGGTTTTCTCTTTCACTCAAACTCTTGTTTACTCTCACAAAATGCAAACCAGCAAACCGGCAGTAAGATTCTCTCTCTCTCTTTCTAAATATACACTAAGCTCAGAAATTATTCGCACAGCTCTCTATGGCATTATGGTTTATTTGCACACATTGAGATATTTGCCGCAAATTTTGTTCTTATGCATATTTGGAGCTTCCACGACGAACTACCAAGTTTTACTTGGTTCATATTTTTTGTAGCTGCCATTTACACAAAATTTTTTCTTGCTTAAGCTATTGGACTTAAATTCGATTTAGGGTTCCAGCTGTCTCAACAATTTTTAAAAACTAATAAGGTAAATAGTTAAAAGATTTCAGTTTTTCAACTTAACGCATTATGACTTAATTAATTGTGTGACTAAGCTACGGAATATTTTTGAACCAGTTTTTTTTTTTAACCAGAGGTCTTTATATAAATAAATAAATAAAGTATTGCTTTTTACCAAACACAGAACTTAAATAAAATACAACGAATATAAAATGGGATAATTGCGTTCGCTATATGAAAGTTTACTTACAATAAAAAGCTTCTTTTCTCAAATTACATTAGTAAAATCATAGATACAATTAACTAAACTATATGCCTTCTGTACGCTTTTATAAATCGTAAATCTAAACTTTTGTTAAACAACAAATTAATTCCTAAGCATTAAATTTTAGAGTCAAACTTTCTCAGTTGTAAAGATATAATATATAAATTCTGATTCAATATTTTAAGCTAGCTTTAAGCAATATTTTTATATTATTTCGGCAAATAAAGCAAATTGTAAACTAAATTAAACTAATGAGTTTATTATTTTTAAGTACGTTCCTTCATTTTTTTTTATTAAAACTGTGCATATTTTATTAAACTATAATAATATGAAACTTGTTTTCTACTACCTAGAGGAGGCAGCTTAATAAAATTGTACACAATTCCTTAAATATGTCATAACATATATCATCACATCGATTTGGTGCAATAATATTTAAAAAAAATAAAAATAAAATTACGAATTTCTTATACTTTATAATATAGGTGCTATATATACATATATAATCAATTAGTTAGATTTTCTTTATTGAGCTTTTTGTACATTTAATTTTAATTCATGGCAAAGCCCCAGAATATCCGTTGGATGCCAGTCCACAAGATATAAAAACCTTTACCAGACTCCGTATTGGACACACTGATCTCACACACACAGCCACCTACTCAATGGGAAACTCGCTCCAGCCTGTGAAAAATGCAACGCACATTCATTATCAATAAACCATATAGTCACCGACTGCCCCAATCTCAACTCTTGGAGAACTGCCCTGCTACCCCTACCTTTCGAAACACTGTCTAACCCCACGACAGCAAATATTACCACCATAAGAAACTTCATCAAAAATACAGGATATACTAACAGGATATAAATAACTGTTAATCCTTAAAGCGAGCTGAAAGCCTTGCAGCTAGTGCTCCTAAATTTGTAGTAGGTTAAGAATTTATTTGTTTAACCTTCTTTTTAATAAATAAATAAAAAAAATTTTAATTCAATTTCAATTTATTGCATCTTCATTAGGGGTCTTTTTCTGCTTTTGTTATATACATGGAAGGCATTATTGTTTTATAACTAAGTGCTTATTATTAATTTTAGTGAAAAATATAGAAAGAAAATAAAACCCATATCTATGTTTACATAACAATTTGTCTAATGTGGTCATACATAGTTTGAGGCGGGTTAATCATAGGTGTGAAGTTGCCAAGGAAGCCTGAAAATCATTTTTAAAAGTTTGTTTTGCGCAGTTTATTACAATATGTGCTGTTTAATTGCCTTTTGTGAGCAAGTTTTGAATTGGCAAATGTGAATTTTGCCAAAAAAAAAAACGCCAAATCTTTTGTGTAATTATAAAAAGTTGTAAAAAGAGGTTTGTAATTCGGCCGTTGGCAACCTCTGTACAGCTAAATTATTTTGCTATTATTATGGCATGTTCTGTAAATACCAATTTTAAGATTAGTCTATCTATAAAAATTTTCCAATTGTTTCTATTTCGCGCTATTGCTCGAAGTTCGCTGACAGATTTGTTCGTCGCCATGTACTTTTTGGACACCCACGGTTCCTTCTGACCTGGGCGTTCCATTCTAGTGCGTGCTCTATGTGCCATTTCGTCAACAGGTTTACGTAGGGTGTGTCCCAGCCAACCATAATTCCGCCTCAATATTTGTTTGTCGATCGGCTGTTGCTTAGTTATTTCCCATAACCGTTTGTTACGCATCGTTCCTGGCCACCAGATTATGTTCCGCGAAATAAACCTATTTTTTGGTGGTACATCTAAAATAACACATAAATAAAGTACTGCTCAAAAGCACAAAATACTCTGTAATAGTTAGTGTGTAGATTAAACTGCAATACTAATTACCTGGGCAACTTTTATCCTTATAACAATTTTTATTTTCTAAGTGTACCAGCAAAAACTTTGCTGATGATGTGATGTACATATGTATAGCAAAGAAACAGTTGTTGCACCAAAATTTTAAACTTATGAAATATTAATCATATTATCTTCAAAAACAAAAAGTTTTGAATTAAAAAAAAAATGCAAAAACTGCGGCCAAAAAAATAAACTTAGGTTTTACAAATAATGCGTCCAAAGCCGCAAACAAAACAATTCCTTTTTACTTTTTGTTGTTCACATTCGCACAAAACACGAACGAAACAAACCGAAAAAAAAGCATAGCCTGGTATAAAATTTGTGCAGTTGTTTTTGGGGCCAAATAAGCAAAACTTAAATATTTTTATAAATATTATATTCAGAATGGAAAATAAATTGCATCATTATAATATTTAAGATTTAAGTCTTTTCGAATAATTTCTGATTTGACTGTACCGCAACAAAAAAATATGCATAAGTACATACACACTTGCATACATAACTGATGTTTACGGCGAATTTCTTTGAGTCAAATATCCGTTGCGAGCGTTGAGCGACGAGCTACGCGAGTAGTTTTGAACCGAATAGACGAATTCGCACACACATAGGAAACTTCAAGCGAAGTTGTACGGTACTGCATGTGTGTGCGTGTGTGTGAGAGCGCGTTTTCGACAATTTGTTCCAAAGCAACTCGCGCAGCTCGCCGCTCATCATTCGTAATTTGACAGTGAAGCAGTGAGTTGTGTTAACATTAAGCGTCAAGAAATTGCGAAAAAAAAAATACAATTTAGTAAGTAAAAAATATATTTGAGTTATTAAAGCAAATATTAAGAATATTTGTTTCATAAATTACTAACAATGCAGAGTAGTATTTACATGGAAATAGTTTAATTGATCGCTTTGCATTTGATTTTTGGTGGCTTACATAGAATATGCGTGGTTTGCATGCGCGGAGCAGGTTGTGTTTATGTACATACATATACATGTAGGAAACGTCAAGCGAAGTTGTACGGTACTGCATGTGTGTGCGTGTGTGTGCGAGCGCGTTTTCGACTATTTGTTCCAAAGCAACTCGCGCAGCTCGCCGCTCATCATTCGTAATTTGACAGTGAAGCAGTGAGTTGTGTTAACATTAAGCGTCAAAAAATCGTGAAAAAAAATACAATTTAGTAAGTAAAAAATATATTTGAGTTATTAAAGCAAATATTAAGAATATTTGTTTCATAAATTACTAACAATGCAGAGTAGTATTTACATGGAAATAGTTTAATTGATCGCTTTGCATTTGATTTTTGGTGGCTTACATAGACTATGCGTGGTTTGCATGCGCGGAGCAGGTTGTGCTTATGTACATACATATACATGTAGGAAACGTCAAGCGAAGTTGTACGGTACTGCATGTGTGTGCGTGTGTGTGCGAGCGCGTTTTCGACAATTTGTTCCAAAGCAACTCGCGCAGCTCGCCGCTCATCATTCGTAATTTGACAGTGAAGCAGTGAGTTGTGTTAACATTAAGCGTCAAAAAATCGCGAAAAAAAAATACAATTTAGTAAGTAAAAAATATATTTGAGTTATTAAAGCAAATATTAAGAATATTTGTTTCATAAATTACTAACAATGCAGAGTAGTATTTACATGGAAATAGTTTAATTGATCGCTTTGCATTTGATTTTTGGTGGCTTACATAGACTATGCGTGGTTTGCATGCGCGGAGCAGGTTGTGCTTATGTACATACATATACATGTATATGTATGTACATATTTACTACATTGCTGAAATTTTGCCGGCTTTTACGCTTGAATTATGTGAGAGTAACAAAAAAAAAAAAAAAGCTAAAAGTGAGAGCTTTAACTTAACGCGTAGTTTTCATAATGAAAACATTTTGATATAAAACATATAAATATATGTACATACATATATTTCTATCATATATATAGAAATAAAACAGTGAATAATGTTTTCAGCGTCATATGCGTAGTTATTATATGTATGTATGTATATATGTATATTTTATTCATGTGCTGACTGCAGTCACCATGTAATTAAAAAGAGAGCCAACGCCGGCTAACATATTTTGGCTAACAGTGGTCCCTCTGCAGTTAATGCTTTGTTTAACATAAATGCCTAACTTTAGCATTTAATGTTAATGGCTTAACAAAGACGCTTTGTTTGTAGTGTCTATGTTATGTTAGAATGTTAACATGCTGTAAAGGCAGTGACAAGCTTGAAATTCTACAAAAACAAGTCACAATTTTACGCTCAATAATTATTTAATATTTAAGAAACTTAAATTAAGATAAATTACTTTTTTTAAGACCTCTAAAGTTTGTGAGCATTGTGTTTGGCTTTAAAAGAGGCACCGAAGCGACCTTCTACAGCTCTTTTACAAAATTCCTTATATAGTTGGCTATGTACATACATATATTCATTTGCTTCTTGGCTGTTTATCGTGCAGGTTGTACAATCGATATCATTTTATCATCACTATACAAAAATACATTTTTTGCAAATAAAGTGTATTTAGTGACCAACATTGACGCATAATTTTTGTAAGTACAAATGTGTAATTATTCATTTTTGTGGAGTTATTTTTTCCATAATTTAACAATAAGAATGAACAAATTATTTGTGAACTGATATGCATATATACATACTTATGTATGTACACATATTTCCAAGAATTAATCAATTCGTACGCAGCTAAAAAAGTGTAACAAGCAAACCAAAGTTAGTGAAAAACAATGTTCAGTGGCAAAATATGCAGCATATTTAAGTAAATAATAATATATTTACTTATGTAAATACATATTGGAGATCTGAAACAGTGCACTGCAACTTTTCTTATTACGCATATACGCGCAGCCATCTCAAAAAAATTGTGCTTGCAAAAACACAAAAAAAGAAAATGGCGTACGTCAAAGTCAGACGCGAACGACTTTGCGATACCTGTACCGCATTGCAATCAAATTCGGTTTATTGCTTAAGAACTCCAAAAAATATTTGATTGCCAAATTTGACAACTATAAAAAGACAAATATTGCAGCAAAAATTTTTTTTTTTAACCATAGGTCCTATGGGAGCTATATAATATAGATAACCGATTTTGATCAAATTTGGTACAGTGCTTGGGGAACTATAAAAAACTTCCGAGTGCCAAATTTATTTTCGATATCTTAATAAAGAAACGAAGTATGCACTAAAAACGTTTTTGTAACAAATCGGTCCTATGGGGGCTATATGATATAGGTAACCAATTTGAATAAAATTTGGCACAGTGCTAGGCAACTCTAAAAAACTATCAAAAACCAAATTTGGTTATGATATCTTTATAAACAAGCGAAACAACGAATTTTGCACCAAATACGTTTTTTTGTTACAGATCGGTCCTATTGGGGCTATATGATCTAGTCAAGCGATTTGGACAAAATTTGATGCTGTGCTTGGTAACTCTAAAAAATTACCAAATGTCCAAATTTGGTGATATCGACACCATAAACAAACGAATTATTCCCTAAAAACTTATTTTTGACCGATCGGTCGTATGGCTGCTATATGATCTAGTCAACCGATTTTGATCAAATTTTGTATAATGCTGGGGAACTCTAAAAAACTACCAATCATCAAATTTGGTTACGATATTTTCATAAACACACGAAATATCTACCTAAAACTTTTTGGTTTTTTTTTTCAAGGTTCTCTGAACACTCCTTTAATAAAAATTCCCTGACTTGACTATTTTGTCAGTCGCCCCTAGGTGGAGCATGGACATAACTATTAATGACTGTTCAAAGAGAACAGGAACCTACAGTTTATAGCCGAATCTGAACGGCGGTGTCTTGAATTAATAGAGATTTTCTTGGGCAAATAGCGTCTTTTTGCTAGCGATGTCAGTGCTAGGCAAATGTACCTGTGCCTCTGCAGTGAATCGAACCCCCCCACCGGCCATCGGGTTAAAAAGCGAGTACGCTACCACTACACTGTCGATGGAACAACCCTATAGGAGCTATATAATATACGCCCGAAATCAAGAAAATAAAATAAACTTGTCTTCCGTGACAAAATAAAGCATCTAGTCTGAGATCTAGACATTCATACAGACAGACTTCTCTAGTTACCCTGATCATAGTTTTGATTACTTTGGGGGGTCTCCAATGTCTCCTTCTGTATGTTACATACATTTTCGGCTTATACCATAAGGAACAGGGTATACAAATCGTAAGTCGTGCAATTTTAAGTTTTGGTTTGCTTTTTGTGTTTTTGCATGACATGCATATTTTGAATGTACATACTTACATACATACATAAGTATGTACATTTATGTTTTCGTTGCTTTGTGTTTGCGCGCATGTAAATAAACAAAATCTCAGCCGAACTCACAAAAACCAAATACAGTAAGCTTACATTATATATGTATATATATATATATATATATACACAATGCCGCAAATTTTCAAAACACCTCTAATATTTTAATTGGTATAAGAATAATCATTGTGTTTAAATAGCAAAATGTGTATTTAAGCCATGATTGAATGCAGGCAGTTCTGTCGTACTAAATATATTTTTGCAAACACACGATTCGTTTATCGTTGAGTGCTTATGGACTTATATTCTTAACTAGCCCATTAAAATTTCTGTCTGTTCTGTTCAGTTGCATAGTGGGCTGTACATTTGTGCAAGTTTTTACAAAATCGATTCCCCATTTATAGTAAGCATTTCATTTTATGAAGCATGCAGAGACAGAGAGACAAGTATAATGCACCTAAACATTGCTTAACCTTATAATAATTACATCATGAGAAATTCTCATGCACACAATGTGTGTGCACTGTACGCACAAACTTGAAAGAGATTTGAGTACTTACTAGTCATCTCGTTTTAATACATTTTGAAATAAGGACTTGGCTTCCTACTTGTATACAAGCGTATCCAAGCTCCTGACGCACTCTTTTTTTTTCAGGCATCTTAACGGAACCAAAAGCGTCATATTTTTTTCTTCTCAATTTTCTATTAGAGCGCACAAAGTTATTGCAATTTATTTATAACAAGCGCATTCTCGCACTTTTTATTACTTTAGCAAAGAAATGTTTTTTTTTTTAGCACATTACTAACCGCATCAATCTGCCTTTTAAGATGCAAAGCAAAATTTACGAACATACTTTCTATCATGAACTCTATATACTTATGAGCTCACATGAAATAATTTAATTTAACACAACCGCCATTACATTAAATAAATTAAAATTCATTATTATTTTAAACCAAAAATAATCCGATCCTTGCTAATGGGAATTCACTGACGCACTGTTCGATTGATCGACACTTGACCGTAGCAGAGCGTGAAACGAGCCAACACCAACAACAAAGTTCTCTTGTGACAGTTATATTGCTGTTCTTTAATATTTTTTCTTTTTTAACTAATTTCTTATGCGCTCAGCAGAGAGTGTTAATTGATGCTGTCCTCTTTGCACCACTTGTAAGTTGGGCATTAACAATGTAAACTGAATGTGGGAGTGAGTGCATTGCAGCTACTGAGCGTAAATATTTGCACATACACTGCCATGCATTTAAAAAGTGTCAAAGCTGTTTAATTTGTATCTGAAAAATTAGTAATCCACAAATATGTGTCTGTATGCGAAAACTGCATTCTACACAATATACATGCATACATTAATATTTTTAATAAACAAATAATGTTTTTTTTTCACTAAAGTAAACTATTCATATGTTGTTCTAATTAGCTTTGTCACTATTCAAGTGCATGGGGGTGTATGAACATACGTTTGCACTCAATAGCCTCAATATATTCACTCCCACTTTCAGTTCTCATTATCCCTGCCAACATGCGAGTGATGAAAAAGGATAGCAGCCATTAACAATCTTTGCTGAGCGCATGAGAAAATAGCTTAAAAAGAAATAGAAAAAGAGCTAAAAACAGCAATATAACATGAGAGAAGTTTGTTGTTGGTGTTGCTTTAGGTCGGACAGTGACTCCGTGCAATCCCATTGGTAAGGATCGTACTATTTGTGCTGCGGTGCGTTTTCAATTTCTTTTAAATATTAAAAAAAAATATATGTATATATTTTTAGTTTAAACTATTAAATAAATTAGTGTCATGGCGGCTGTGTTAAATTAAATTATTGTATGTGGCTCCATATGCATTTATTGATTGAAAAATCGTGTGTTCGTAGATTTTGTCTTGCATCTTAGGAGGCGGATCAATTCGGTTCCGGCAAAGTGTTAGTAGCGTTTAAAAAAACATTTCCTAACTAAATTACTAAAAAGTACAAGGCTGCGTTTGTAATAAATCAAATTGCAAAATAAATATGGAGTTTTTCGTTTGATGCGTGTGAAAAAAGAGTTCGGCAGGAGCGTGGGTGCGTTTGTGCAAGACATGCAAGCAAGATGACAAGTTCTTGTTACGGCATGCAACAAAAAGAGATGACTACATAATGAATATTTGTTGAGCGAGTAGATGCTTTGTAAATGTGTTCGAACAGTGCACACATTTACACAAAGCTTCTCCATGATTAAACTTTTAAAAGATCAAGCAATGCTCCGATCCGCTGTCCATGTCTCTGAAAGCTTAACACAATCAGGTACTTGACGTCACTGATTTAATTGCATTTTAGCGCCATTATTTTAAATTTTACAAAGACTGCTGTTTATGCGTGCTCATGTATAATTTTATTATTATTATTTATTATTGTAGCTTAGAAATTAGTTCTAGGGAAAAAAGTATTTAAGCCAGAGCAACATTCAGGCCTTCAGGCTGTCATATACTATAATTATTTATTAGGCCTGTTGCGTTTCTCACTTTCAATTTTTGAATTAGACTAAACCTATTTAAAGAAAATTAAAGTGCATCTGTTTTACACATAATTTAAATTATTTTATTTTCGTACTATATAATTTTAGTGCAAGTGAGAATCGGAACAGACTGTCGTATCATCATCAAAATCATAATCCTAGAGGCCTAACATTTAACATAGTCAATATCTGCGCCCTTCTACCCCTGCCGAACTTCACGCCTTTTAGCCATGTTATTCAATATTTTGGCTTGACAAAGAGCTTTGCACCGTGTGTCAAAAATAATAATTTTAAAAATTCCGCCTATAAGTGCACAAAAGTGTACTAAATGGTATAATGTTAGTTTCAAACTTTTAGTAATACAAGCAGAGTTTGCCATATTCAAGTGAGGAGGAATAAATTTTGTTCATCAAAATGGATACAGAATATCCCACACCTGACTCTATCACATTTTTGAAATACCTAACTGATTCAGATTTTCACTACTACTATCTACTCATGCAGATACGAAAAATCCTCCCCTGTTAAGAGGTATCGAGTTTTTAAACAACTGTCGATTTCTCGGAGTTGAATGTGACTCAATAAAACATTTAAACGATGTTTTTGTTCTTTCAGCAATTTTTCCCAGTTTCAGAACAGAAGTTGTTCTGACCAAAATAAGCTTAGCATAGCTTTGGGATGCTATGACGTCATGCCCGTCTCTACCAACACTCAGATTTCAGAGACCATGCGAATGAGATAATTTGTTAAATTGAGTTGATATCTGCTCCCCTAAGTTCCTAAAAATCCTTACTAACTTTAATATCTGATATGTATTGCTAACGTATGGATTTACTTTTATGCTTTAGTGTTCTGAACTACACCATGGGCGACAACAAGTTAAATGTAAAGGACGATAACGATGTTATCGAAATTGTAGATGACGAGGATGATGATGCGGCCAAAATGTTGCAAAAACTTAAAAAAAAGTTGCCGTTTATCAATTCTGTGATGAAAACGGTTCGGCGCCAAATGACCAAAGATCAATATGGAAAGTTGGTGATGTTAAAAGGGTTAATGGAACGAGAGTAAGTACATAAACATTTTTTTATTTTCGAAGACATTGCAAAATGCGTTCAAAATATTGTCACTAGACGGGTTGTTTTCTGTATCCCTATGGTTAATAGTCTAATTTTTGGAATAATATGCTATCTTTGCAATATGGTTTGAAATTTTACTTTTACGACATAAATTTGAAAAATTGGTCTAGAAATTGATGATAAAGGTGACGCCGATAATTTTTATATATTTTAGCGTTCTCTCCATTAAGACACTTCACAAAATTAAGGCTGTACTGCGCAAAATTGAAGCTCAATTCGAAGTGGTAAGATTCAAATATTATTGAAATATTTGAAACCCCTTACACATATTTATATTTTTGTAGCAAGGCGTTGTAGACATCACCAAAGAGGAGGAGAAAGAGGAAATTAGCAGTGAACAAAGGAGCTCTGAATCGGACCGTGAAGAAACTCCAACTTATGTATCTGCTCATCGTCTAAATTCTGTTCGCCAAAGCGAACATGCACCAGGACTTTTGCCAGCAAAGAATATAAATATTCCAGATGACAAACAGCATACATCATCTCTAATGGAGGCACGCAAGAGGCTTGCTGCACTGGGTACAGATGCGACGTTTGCACAGCCTGAAACTCAAGCGCATGATACCAATTATTCGCGTAGACGCACGCCAGAGTTGTGCAATGAGCTAAAGGCCACATTCGAAAGGGAAATCTATGCTAGCAACTTTAATTTACATAATGAGCCTGCTGCATCATCAACAGTTAATAGATCGAGATCCACATCTCCAGTGCCGCCTGCGCCATCGATGAAAATTACTAGCCTACCCAGTGCTAGAGGTATATGGAACGGGGTTTCAGCGTTAGACTCGCATATAAGACAAAATTCCGATGAGACATCGGATTCTCACAATGCAGACAGTATTACTTATTTGGGGCGTAGACCGCCACAAGGTATAAATATACCTTCAGTGAATAGTAATACTTTGGGTTCGCAGAATCCATTTAATTTCACTTCGAACATTGCATTTCAAAACAACACACAAGATCCTTGGTTGAATCACCAAGCGCAATCATATGGTACCCTACACATAAATGATCCACGTAGGCTTAGGCAGCATAATAAGGCACCACCATTTAAAGAGTTCAATCCACGAGTTGGCTGTGGAGAAACGAACAACAATAGTATAGATTACAATGTGCCTAATAAAGGCAGCTGTCGTGAGCGTGGACAAGGTTCCAGAGAAGCATCGCGTTACAGTGCTTTGAGACGGAAATTTCAACCAAGAACTTATAGAGAACATAAGGAGGCCCAGGCTAGAGCTAAAGCTACAGCTGCAGCTGAAGCCAAGACAAGAGCTGAAGCGGTTGCCAGGGAAGCACAACATTATTCACTCTTGACCTCTTCGGAAATACAGCTGGACACGTCATATCGCGATATTACCTTGCAAACCAGTCCGAAAAAAATAAATTTTAAAATACCAAAAAAGACAGCTAGCACTAAAGATGAGAAAGCCTGCGATAAGAAAGATACAAATAGAGAGGATAGCGAAAAAAATAATAAACTTAAAGGTAACAACAAAATTAAAGCTGGAAAACCAAAGAAAATTCAAGAGCCCAAAAAGAACAAAGAATCGTCCCTAATAAAAAAACGTGGTAAAAACAACCAAAAAAAGAGTGAAGATCTGGCAAATGAAATGGATACTAATAAATGTGCAGAGAATATCGTGGAGATGGAAGCTAGTCAGCTAGACGACGATTGTGACAGATTTATTAAACATATGGGACTCCAGCCGCAAGTCGCAAACGCTCAAGAAACCTTAAAGGAAATCTATAAAAAACCACCCGTTTCAAAAGAATTGCTTACGTCAACACACATGGATGCATCATTATCCATCGCACAAACAAAGCAAGTTGTGAACGCTCCCAACTCTAGGGAAAATACGTTAAATTCCTTACCTGGTCTCGAATCGCCTCCATTGCAACGAATTTTGAAGCGACGCGCCTCCATGTCGCCATTAGCCAGCAAACCGTTGATAAACGAAAGTGATATTGTGTCCAATTATTACAGTCTTACGTACGAGGATCTGGAAGAACCGAATCGAAAAATTCAAAAAGTCGAGAAACGCTCAAAAACTTCTGCATTCAACAAGAGACTGCAACACTTGTATGAGGAAACTTCGGACAACTGCACTGTGTCTACTCAGAATATAATCGCAGGAAAGCGCTGTACACGTGTCCAGGACCTGACGCTAAACGAAGCGGAGCTAGCGCGAATTGCGTTCAAGCAAGCCGAAGATCAACAAGAACAACAGAGGGCTTTAAGTGGAAATCGCAAACGCGGCCGACCTGCAAAACCAAAAGAAGCGTCCTCGGAGATGCATGCAGCATGCGACAGTCTCTTGTCCGTGAATGGCAGAGAATGCAAACGCAATACAAGTCGCCGTGGACAACCCTGGAATGGTGCTTCAAGCAAAAAAAAACAGGTGGAACAGGATTCGAAAACAAAACATTGTCGCGTTAGGCTACCACGACTAGAAAATCCCATGCAAAAGTTTTCAGAACCAGCAAAAAAAAACACAAATAAGCAGTGGCATGCACTTTCCACAGCAGTGAGCCAATGTGTTGTTTGTGAAAAGTCTGTAAGAAGCGCATTATTACACTATATGCAGGTTCACGGTGAGTTCTATGGCTCTCGCTTTCCACCAGGGGTGCTCAGTGAGCTGCAGGCATCAAACATGAATTATCCACTTTATGGAATAGAGGAGAACTCCTTGCGATACTATCATACTTGCCCATTCTGCTTAAAAACTCTATGCACTACCGCTAATAGCTGGATAGAGCACTTTGTCCGCCATACGGGTGAGCTAAACTATGCATGTTCAAAATGCTTCTGTCCCAAGCAAACTATTGGACAGATTTATAAACATACTCTTCAGTGTGAGCCCAATGCCCAAGTAATTGAAAATAAATTTTATTCTCTAAAATTACCCTGCCGCGCTTACGTTTGCCACATATGCGAATTTGTCCAGCTCAATCAGGACAACGTCAAGCGGCACTATGTCAAACAGCATGGACTCACTGAAGATGCAGCAGATGGTTATTTGATAACCATAATACTTTACCATCATAAGAATGTGACAATAGTAGCTTCGAAGCGTGAGGCAGATTATCTAGAGAAGCAATACGAAGATGATGGCAAGAGGAAGTATAAAATGGTTTTTGAAGAAATCGATTTTAACCAACACAGTAGCTGCGATCAGTCAGCTATTAAAATTGAAGCGCTCGAAGAAATTTTGCCCCCAGAACCAATAAATAGTGGAGAACCACCGATAGTTGTTATAAACGCTGCCTGCTCGGTAGAAAATTCAAGCAAAGGAAGCGCTGACGCTCTACATGATTTTTCGTTTTTAAATAATTTGAAGGACTTCGAAAATCAGTTTGCTCAAGAGCATACGATCGAATTAAAATTATTCAACATAAAGACTGAGCCAGAGCCAGAACCACCAAGACTAACCGTACGTCGTTTTGCTGACAACTTGGAAGACGCCAACAACAATGACTCTGAATCCAATAATAATATTGAATACTTTGGCGATTTAAATACCAAGACTACGCTACGTGATCTTTTAACAGCCGTACCTCGTGAGCCTAACCACCAAGCCGTTGGTGAGCTTCTAAGCTCTAAATCTCCTACACATAAGGAAGGCAAGCTGGCTGACAGAGTTGTTAATTATACGACAGAGCTGGGTCTTGTCATTGATGAAGTATTTAGTCTAACGGATACCACTACAAAAATACCGGAAGGTAACCAATCGATCGCTACCAGCGCAGCCATTTCTCTACCACCCGACCAAGCAACCCAGCATTATGATGCGATTCCTCGAGTTCAACAGGCTGTGTCGCATCAAACAAACGAATTGGCGGATGTCATCTATACAATAAAAAGTGATACATTGCCCCATACAGTTGCTACTCCAGAGGTTGCTCTAGCTGATACCACCATCCTGACACTACCAGACAACCGCTTCCGCTGTATGCGCCAGCACATTGATATCCATCGCTTGAGCTTTGGTAATTCCGATTATCTACAGTGTGCCTATTGCTCTCACAAAGCCCACGATGTTGAATCTCATATCAAGCATGGACTAAGCGCACATAATCTACATTCTGACGCACCCAATGAGATGAAAAACTTAACCGAAAAAGCTGCATATAAAGAAAGCTCTAGCCTAGGAACTGACTCAATTGCAAAGCTATTTGATTTGAACAAGGTAGTTCGTAAGCTGATCTTGCCCACAGGGGTTGGCGGTAAGTTGAAAATATATATCGAAATATGATCCATTTGAGGTTTTGCTATGTTAACCATCTTTTGCATATTTTAGCTGACATGGTCTACGCGTGCCCCCAAAAGGACTGCAAAGCCAGCCTGAATGAGAACGACTTTGTAGCTCATGTCAACTTTCATTTGAAGCGTTGTGCCATGGACATGAAAATTCGCTGCAAATACTGTGAAACACCTGTGCTCTTTGAGCGACCCTTGCAGCTGCGTCTGCATCTAGAAAGATGCCATATACGACATAGCTACTTTTGTAGCTATTGTTTGGCAACCACGGTGGACAAATGCCAAATGGAACAACATTTAAGCACGGTGCATAATATCGAATTTTTGCGGGTGAAACGTCAAGTGGTTTATAAAGAGCTGCCCGAGGTTGACGGCTACTGGATGTGCCTGCATGCTCAGCCTACCAAAAAACAGATAGATACTTTTGTATACGATCTTTTAAATGAGTTGAACCAGCGCAGAAGTGGTATGAAACTTAAGTATCATCCTTCGGAGGTGCACTCTTTGCCGCGTCAGCCGTATTCCGACAAAAATGTAAACTGCGCCGAATGCCAGTACAGTACAAATGAAATAGCCAAAATGAAGGAACATTTACAAAAGCATCTGAATGTTAGTGTTAGTAATGCTTATGTAAGTGTGGAAGTGCAGCAGGATGCTGATCAACCCAGTGCAGATAATACTGAAACAAAAGATGCGCCGCCACATTTGCCTACAGGTGTGACAAACGGCGAAGTGAAACCGGGAACACACATCACTAAAATTCCCAGGTACGGATATGTACCCAAAGAAAAGCGATACATTTGTGGCGTAGAACCCTGCAGTGTGACCTTTTCAGAAGAGCGTGCGTTTCGCAAACATCTATGCACTCAACATTCGTATAGAGATGTCTTCTATTGCCGCCATTGTTCTAAAGCACTACGCGGCAATCTAACTCTGGAAAGCGTAATGTCTCACATGCTGTGGCACAAACAGCACATATACCAGTGTGGTTCCTGTCCCAGTTTCCAATGCGTACGCGGAATTGTGGAGCGCCATATTATTGACAAACATCAAGGACAGGATGTGGATGTAATTGTCCACCAGCGCATTGCAATGTATAGCCGCTCTGGGGTGACGCGTTGGCTAAAACCATGTAAGTTATAAATGGAACACTTATCATTTATTGTATATATATATATATATATTACCATTGTTTTTTGGTAGCTCGAACTGTTGACCAACAAGATGCATTTAGGTGCAATCTATGCCTGAAAGTGTTTACGACCCACAAACAAATTATGGAACATGTCAGCACCTTGCATGCACCGAAATGGCATTACAATTGTATACATTGTAACTTTGGTTCCAATGATTCACTAGATGTGTTATCACATATTATACGTCAACATCCCAATCAGCGCGTGCAGTTCTCCCAAGTTTTTCACCGCTTGAATAATAAGATTAACCAAAAGCTGGGCTACTATTGCAATAGTTGCTTTGCCGTGAGCTCTGAATATGCCCGCATTAAACTTCATTGTGCAGAGGAGCATCAGTGCGGCTACCAGTATAAGTGTGCCTACTGCTATTTTGCTCATTGTCATGAGCGTAGCATTATGCTGCACATGAAACAGGTCCATCCTGACCAGATTGGGCTAGCTGTTAAAAACTTTGAGTGTGTTGCCAGTGAGCTGTCGGATACTGATTCGTGGAAGGAATGTTTGGCTTTTATTAAGCATTCTCGTACGGTAATGGCTGCGCAAATTGCCGCAGCTGATGCAGCTACTGCAATGGCACCGAAGGCTGCACATGTTCCAAGTACTGCAACGTCTACCTGTGCTTCAGTTTCAAATACCAGGCCTGCTTCCGCTGTGAGGGCTGAAGTTCCAGAAGTTCTAATTATTTCCTCGGATGAGGAGGAGAACGAAAATCGACAAGTAAGTTGACTCAAATGCCCAAATTGATTTGATTTGATAATAATTGATTTTTATGCTTTCTAGAAACAGAAACCCATCGAATTCGGCTGTGCCCATTGTCCTGAGACCAGCCATAACGCTGAAGAGCTACGCTTGCAGCACTACCCAATGATGCATCCGGAGTCGCCTTTTTACTTTAATGTACAACCTCAGCTAAGATGCGCCAAATGCAACGTGGACAAGGGCGGTGCACTTGCTCTAATTGAGCATTTGAAAAATGCTCATAAGATAAAAGATCTTATTGCCTCCGATACACGTCGACCTGATGAGTGTGCCTATTGTGAACATAAATTCATACACTGGACGGAGCTGTTACAACACACTAATGCTGTTGGCCATTCTAACAGCGATTTAAAATATTTAACAGATGCCGAGCTAAATGCGCTGCTTAAACTTAATGAAGGCATTACCAATAACTATTTGCAATGCAACATATGCTCTGTTATATTTCCGACTGAGGTGGCCCTGCGCCGTCACCGTCACAATTCAGAGTACAAAAACGCGAAAAACTCATTAAGCTTTCGTAAGCTAACAGTTGAGCTGATTTCTCACTGCCCCTTCTGCATGTACGCATCAACGAATGTGATGGACACACTGCGCCATATGATGATACACTATACAAAGTTCGGCCAATGCCAACTTTGCCAAACCGTACAGGAGGGCGGATTACGCCAATATTTGCAGCATTGTTTCGATTACCATCGCATGGAAGTTTCCAGCTTTCGTAAAATGCATCCATACGAAGAGCTCAAGAAGTTCATGCTAAAAATGTTTTACCAGTTCCAAAATGGTCTGATCATCAGCATTGCAAGTTTGCGTCAAACGCGTTATTATAATGAGGCACCCATGCGCGAATTGTATGAGGACATCATGCATAGGTCACCATGAACTTAAGAGCTTCGTCTTCAACAGCAACAACAAATTCCCGGAATATTCAATATATTGAACACTCACTCATATACATCAAACTAAAAAATTTAAAACAGATTTTGTACACTAACCAAAAGGCATTTTATTTGATAGATTAAGCATTTTAAATGTGTCTTAAATCGGACATTTTTTGAATTAGAGATTTAAGGATTATTTTTAATAAGCTCATAATAACTATAACGGCCGCATATTGAACAAAGCAACTAAAGCGAGTATTAACAACTGCATTTCTAACTATAGTACCTATCCAAGACTATGGAATCCAAGCCTAATTCGTCGGCAACTCGCTCCCACGCCATTAATGCGATACAATCAATTGTATCTATTAATTTATCAATCAATCGCAAAAGCCAAGAATTGTCACAAGCGCCCAAGTTCTGTAAATATTTTTGGAATTGTCAACAAGCTCCCAAGCTCGGCACATTGCAACATCAGCTAAATACAAAGTCAATCCAAGCTGCACACTTTATCGCCACTTCCACCGAATACAACAACGAACGCCACACATTTGGCGTCGGCAACAGCAACCACTGAGAGCAATCATCAGCACCAGCAGCCCTAACAGCGCAAGCACCAATAACTGGTAAATAGATGCCCCTTTTAGCATAAACATAACTTGAGTTTACTGTACTAGTCTAATCGTACCAAATAAGTATTCACTGTACCTATTTAAAATTATTGTACACAACTCATCGTCAGCTAAGTTTGGAAAAGTATTTAGTTTTGAGTTACAAGTAATTTAATCACTATTGGACTAAATGCTGGCTAAATCTAAATTGGATAAATATGTTGCGCCTTCTCCAAATAAATGGCCAGATTTCTTGTACACTTTTTTCAATTTCAAGCCATCTTTTGACATTTCCGCTAATGGCTACACTTCCTGCACTGCTTATACGCTACATTCCGTCTCCTCTTCCGTTTTCCGAGCGTATTGCTAATGGCCAAATAGGACGCATTTTTTCTGATTTATTTGTACGACATGTCGCAAACATCATTTTACACAAAAATATGAAGAAAATATGTAAATGACAGATGTAGCTTTCGTATGGAGCATAATTTGAAAAACATTTGAATGGGCGGAGTAGCGTATGAGAATTAAAGCCAATAAGTTGGGATTTCTCTCTCTCGATTTGGTATTTTCAAAGTCTCTTTTAATGTATTTGGCAAGTAAAGCGCTTCTCTTGGAAAAGAAAATTTAATGCCTCCACGCACGTTCTGAAACAGACATTTGGAATACTCTATCGTATCCCGTCAGTCGCATGCCCATGGAATTTTATTTTATTCCAACATAGTGCAGTAAATAGAACAATTCTTAAGAGTATTATTAACTAATAATATTTTTCAGCTCAAATTCCCTAAGTCGAAAATCGAATTATGGTTTTTGTATTTTTTTTTAATAATAACTAAAAGTGTACACACTTTTATTTAACTTGAAATAAAAACATATTTTTTTTTGATTTTTGTAACTTTTAAACAACAATACAAACAAATTGAGCCTTCAGAGGCAATCCGAACTTTGCCCTTCATATTACCATACTGCGAATATCTGCGATATTTATGTGCTTGAAAATTTTTTTTATTATTCTCGAGTATCTGGCGTTCTACATTTAATTATGTAAGCTGCTGAAAACTTGGATTAGTTTTAGCTTTAATGAAACACATGAAAATATTTATGTCATAACATAACATATATATCTTATATCAAAAATATTAACAAAATATATATTTGTATATCATAGGTCTCAAATATAAATGGATTTGGTAGCGCAATCAAATAAAAAGTCGAATCATCCATAAAGAGTAGACTTTGACTAACATGGGAACAAATGGAAAAGAGGAATCTTAGCAGCTGCGCAAAAGCTTCTAACCAGTTCGGAAGATCTAGTCTGCCCGACAAGGCCGTGAAGATTCCCCTATTGCGCAATCAAAATATGTACTCAGTTTCAAGGGTTGTGTTTAGTAAGCGTTACCCAACGTTCTAAAGCGGCACATTCATAAACGAAGAGAAGCTTTTTTCTGTTGCCATGTCCTGTGTTTTCGGGGGATGCAGCAAACTACACCGCGATCCCCGTCGCTTTGTAGTCAAAATGGTTGACAAATTACAGATGACATCGTCTCCAATAATACCTACAAGCAGCTGGAGATAATAGACAAACTTCAAACTCATCCGAATATTGTTGAGCTGTTTTTACGTTGGAAAAGAAGCACTCTTTGTACCTGCTCATGGAATAACTAGACTGTGATGTCCATAAACTATTAAAATTTGAAAGGATGCAAAAAAAAACAAAACAAAATGGCATCTCATGTAATTCAAGAAATATCCGCTGGCCTTTGGTGCAAGAAGCTATCTACCTTCAGAGGATTTAACAACATCTGGCTATGATTACGCAGTGGTCTGTTGGTCACAGGGTGTTACCCTCTACTATATCTCATATTAACGAGAACCTTTGGTATGTAGACGGTTGGGGCGTGATTTCTTTCGACTAATAGTTCGAAGCCCACCTATTATGTTTAGTGAAGAAGAAGGCTGTACTAAGAATCTAGTACTACACTTGTTGGCCAAGAAGCCAAGACAATGTCTGAAGCCCGCACAAATCCTCAAACATCCGTTTCTGGCAATTAAATAAAAAAATACAATAGTCTTTGTTTGGAAATAAGAGATTTGGAGTTTCCAGTGAATTACTGTTGCGGGTGTCACAAACTGTTTTCTACAAGTACCAAGACAGATCGATTTCTACAAAGCTTCATTTATGCCTTGGAGCAAGAGAAACTCAGCAAAGATTATAATAGACACAGTCTACTACTTTGGGCCTGCTCCTTGCACGGAAACATGCTACACATTTGTGTTCATTATCTTGGCATCCAGAATGCGGAGGAAGGCAAAAAACAAGCATTCCTTGAGTGCGTTCAGCTGTTTTGGAATTGTCGAGCTTGGATTTTTTTTTTTTTTCTTTTTGCCCAACCTACTTTGTATATCATTAAGTGTGAGTGTATGTAGGCATCCATATTGCAGCCCAGACCATCAACTAGTCTGTCAGCTAGTATATAGGTACATGTATATGCTAAAAGCTCTTGACATACAGCTTGGGCTGTACTTATGTTAATTTATATTTAATAAGTTCATATAACTCACTAAAGTGGTCAATTAATCTTTGAATCAATTGCTATATCTTGGCAACGAGCAGACAACAGCTCAGTCCCCCCACTCTTAAAGTTATATTCAAGCTGCATTTTGATTAATGCCTTGAGCTGAGCTGAGTTCTTCATCCTGTCCAGCCAAATTGAATTAATCAATTTTCGCAAAACAAATACATTGACCTCAGTGCTACGACGGCTTCAGAAAAAAAAGGACAACTTCTTTCAAAATGCAAATTTTTTTTGGTCCCCCGAGAGCAGAAGTAAAGCAAACCAAAATTAATTTTGTGGTTTGGCTCTATTTGGTTAAAAATGTTGTTCGTTTTGTTTTACAATCTGACGCTGTTTAGTATTCCATTTGGGTTTGTTTGGTTTACGGGTGCTAAAAATGAGCAGCGCTTGCAAAGAAAAAAACAAAACAAAACAAAACTTGAGCCATAATCAAAATGGCGTAAAATCTCATTTTATTTCATTAAAATTTTTGTGGCTTTAAGCCTCTTGGAGCTGATTTATGGGCTAACAAACCGGAAAGGTGCCAAGTGGCAAAGCAATAAAATCATTTAGAGCAGCACACGAATGTGTAAACACACACAAAAGTTGCGCTGAGGTCGCTAATTACGAGGGCAGTTTGATAAGTCAGCCTACCAGCATAGAAACTGCTGCTGTAAAACTACAATCTAATATTTGGTCGTATTCTGGAAAAGAATAAATTTTTTCGTTTTTGTCTGTTGCCAATTTCACTATTGTCGATATCTTCTCATATTCCCATGGAAGAATCCTGAAACTGAACTACGAACTGCTACTCCTTCCAGCAATAGCTAGGAATTACAAATTTTAATTAACAAGTATTCTACACAGAAACTAAAGTTTAAAAAAATTAAGGTTACAAAAACTTGACAAGCCGTTGGATTAAATGCAAATTATATAAGAAATACATTTTGGTTAACGTAAAGAAATATTTTTATTTTAAACCGCATAGACAATAAAAGTGTTGCTTGATTATTATAATAATTTTTGCATTATAATTTTTTTTTAATTTATGGCTATGTATGCATTTATTTTTTATTGCTCCATATGCGAACAATATTGAGTGGGCGGAGGAGAACTTGGCGCATGCACAATATTTATTGTTAGCAACATGTTTAAACAAACAGCGCTGCAATAGCAACATGCTGCGATGCTTAGCAACATGTTTAGCAACATGCTTAGCAACAGGCTGCTGAGATACTCTGGTGAGTTTGCGTCGCAAAAGGCTGTTTTGTTGCACGATAAGCAGCCGGTTTTGAAAAAAAGATAAAATGGTGGCAAGAACTTGCGGCAGCACTCAGTGCTCAACGAAGTTTAGAAGCTTGCGGCAGACGACACGGCCGCATCTAAATAGGGAAGGAAATCAACCCAAAAGCTTTAAAATTCAATTATTTTTTGTGTAATTTTTTTTGAGTGTGACCGTCGAGCAGAATAGGCTCATAATAAGTGTGACCCTGTCCTAAAAATGCCAATTCTAGCGGCTCAACGGCGGAGTCTGGTGCTTCTTATGGGGGAGTATCACTTGTAGACTAGTCTCGCCAGAACCAACCACTTCAAACTGGTACCAACTGCTGCGACGCCACCGACAATCCGCTCGGTTAATCCTTTGCGATAGCGTTGATGAGCCGTCTGCAGAACTGTTTGTTGAAGGCTTTATTTTTTGCTGCTGTATCTGCGCCCTTTGGACACATTGCAAGGTGTCTTTTTTTAGGTTTCTATCAAACTTACTTTTCAGCTTTGATAAATCAAAGAACCCAAGCAACTCCACTCTTGAACAGATGTTTACACTACAGCAAATCTTGAAAGAGAGCCATTAATATCAAATTGGCATTAAATCGTACGCCTCATTGTCCCAGATTGGTATGCCGACTGACTTGGTGTGACTCTATGCGGCTACTGCAAAAGAATCTGCGAGGGTGGGTCTGTTAGCGAAGAATATGTCGCGACCAAAGAATCCGATTTTTCTCAAAAACTAGTTCAGGCAGCAGCGTCATTTCTCCATGTCAGACAGAGATCAAGCAGAGGATTACTCTTGACAATGATGTGGCCACGGATGATCAGATCTTTGCTGTGTTTGTTTAAATTAGCATGTTCCCTAGACGGTTTAAAACTACGGCGATTAGGGGTAAGGGAAGAGGTGTATCTATCACCCCTTCTGCTTTTCGGCTGACAGAAGGCAATACAAAGGTGTCAACTACAGCCACCTCGATAGTTGCCCGAACTCAATGAGCAGGCTTGGACTGCCGAAGGCTTGGTACCGAAGTTAAGAGCTCGGTTGGCCCCTCCCCACCAGGTCTTGACATAATGCTCGGTAGTGCATTCATTTCATCGGAATATGCAAATGTTGTCAGCAGCCTCATCATGTGCGGTGTCTTCATCATTTCAGAAACGTTCCTGACGTCATTCTCCACTTTGGCTGCAGTAGACAATTGAGAAGTTGACGACGCCTACAACCTACACGTTTTGATTTATGACGCTGGAGCATGGTTACTAATCCCGTCTGATGCAAATAATCTTGTAGCGTTTGATAGCAAAGTACTGCTTATGATCTCTGGAGCGTTACATAAGTAACCGATTGACTTTGATGCTAGGGAGCTTGCTAAAAAAAAAAACACCTATCGCCTCGTACATATAACCCTTTAAAATTGACGAAATCCGTAAACGTATAAAGGATATGTACCTGGAATGCCAGGAATGTGATTAAAGCGTTTAATCATTGTTGTTTCCCTTGGAGCGCACAGAAGTAGCATTAAGAGACACATTGGTGCCCATCAACGCTAACAACACCGATGTGTAGTAAATTTTTTAGTGCGAGTATAAAATGTGGTTCAACTGGATTAGCTCAATGGCTGCCAAAAGCCCGGACAGCATAGTTCAGTGATAAATTAAGCACGTCCTGACACTCCCAAGTCACCTGGGGGTTACTGACTGATGAGAATGCGCTATACGTGGAACTTATGTGCACATGTAATTGGCTCTAGTGCTCCAAACAGTGCATAGTCTGAATTATTGACCTGTGGACACTCTTGTGCTATATAGTATATGTTCAACATCTATCTGTATGTGTGCCAAATGCATCGACCAAATAATCAAGAAAACGCCTGTTTCGATAGGGGGTAGACAGGGGGACTGTCTTCGCCCATGGCTGATAGATACACTTACCACAAGTTTGTTCCTGGCAGACCAACCTTTGCCAACTACTCTTTTTAAAGCAGCTTCAAGTATTTTTTTTTTTTAATATGCAACCTTGTCCAAAAACTCAGCAGCATTGAATTCTTCGATGTCTTCAGACAGGCTGAAGAGCTTAAGTGTAAAGCCTTTGACTAAATCGTCTACTTACCTTAAACACAGGTCCGACGAGAGGGTGGTCTTTCAGGGGCCCGGTGTAGTTACTGTCGTACTGCCGTGATTCAAGCTAAAGGTGTAATAGAGGGGCCGGTACATTTCGCCCCCGGGCCCGGATTTTCTCTCTACGGCCCTGGGGCTATATGATATAGTCAACTGATTTTGATAAAATTTGTTACAGTGCTCGGGAACTCTAAAAAACGTTGTCTTTACAAAACACACAAATTATTCATTCATTTTGCTTTGGTCCGAGGTGCTCTGAAACACTCCTATGGGAGCAAAATAATGTAACCCCATTAAAATAGACTTGTCTCCCGTAGGATAATAAGGGATCTAATCTGAAAGTTTGGTTGCTCTAGCTCTTACCATCTCTGAGATCTAGGCGTTCATACAGACGGACATGGTCACCCTGATCATACTTCCGGTAACTTTGGGGAGTCTCCGACGTCTCCTTCTGTCTTTTACACACATTTTCGGTTTGCACAAACTTAATATGCTCTTTGTACCATAAGCGTACAGGCAGGGCCGTATAGAGAAAATCCGGGCCCGGTGGGGAAAGTACCGGCCCCTCTATTACACCTTTAGCTTGAATCATTGTGTTCTGTAAGTACTACAGTAATTACTCCGGGCCCCTGAGATAACTCCGTGCCCGGGAAGAATCCCCCCTTCCCCCTTATAATGTATATTATTTATATTATATGTATATTAGTTTATATTAGTTTTTTTATAAAAATAACATAACAAAAAAAAAATTCAAGCAATAAAAATATAATAATTAGGTATCCGTATATAAAATAAATTTTCGATCCATTAAGTACTAAGCGCTTCTTCTTCTCACATTACATTTCCACATCTTAAAACGTACATCAAAATAATCCCAACTGGGTAAAAGTATTATTCGGAATAAACAACTAATATGGATTTCCATGTACTTGAATGCTGTTCCGGATATTATGTAGTTATTAATGGAAATAAAAATAAAAAAAATGCATTTAACTATTTACCGATAAATACAAGTATGGCTGGCACCGTGATTGGTATTAAAATTAAAAATAACTTTTTCAAATGGAGCTACATTGTAAACGTTAAACATTTGGGTAAGTTCACTCGATGTATTGACATAAGTCCAGGTGCCTAGTAAGACCGTATTGTCGGTACTCAGGGAAATGCCCTGCAGCATATAAAAAAACATAAAATAAAAATAAAAACCTTATAAAACTCACGAACTACGAGCAATCTCAAGGATGGAACACATTCGGAACATGAACACAAACTTACCTGTACATCAAAGTTTTTGGGAGCACTTTCTATGTTCAAATTAGGTGTCCGCTCCTTAGCCACATGACTCAGTGAAATTCCATCCACAATAATAGTCTTGGCTAATCGTATTAGCACAGTTGCCTTGGAACCTTTAAAGCAAAAGCACGCACCAGGTTCCATACTTGATTGCAGCATATAAACTGGTGGATTCGCACAGAATTTCTGTCCCAGTAGCCATTGTATAAAAAATCCTCCACAATTGAGTGGCCCATTCACCTTTAGGATGCGAGCTCCTAGTTCTTCCGCAGCGTAGTTAATACGTTGATGATGTGGCGAAGCTAAAGGGTTTTCCTCTGGCTTCAGCTGGTCCTTACCGGAAAATTGCTCTGCTGCAATTTTTAATTGCTGTACTTCTTTAACATATGTGCCAAGTGCCTGCATTACCAATCCATTAACATAGGCTTTTAAATTCTCCAGCTCCCAGTCGGCTTTTCCGGTTTTGTGCTGACCACACATAAGCTAAGAGTAAGGTATCTAGTTAAAAATGATGTGTTTGTAAGTAAGCCTCATGAACCCACCTGCATATCATCCATATCCTGACGTACTCGTTTTAGCTCCCGTACATTTCTACCCGTTTCTTGCAAAACGTGATAAATAGGTCCCGCTAGAAGTATAGTGAGAATAGGAACGCATAAGTAGATTTTGCAGCGGTTGGAGCGAATCGGATCCATTTTAAAAATATAAATAATCTCCAATTTCTTAAAACTTAAGTTTACTGAGAAATATATAACAGTTGTGATTTTGAAGTTATTTTCAGCGCCTCTGAGTTTAAAAATTTGATAATTTTTGAAATTAATTTATTGCACTTGAACTAGTTCTGTGAGCTAATATAGCCTTTATTTAATCCATAAAATTTCTACAAGGAACATAGGGCTGAGAGGTGTTACATGTTGATTTCTTACCTACATCCCGGGACGCTAAAGTGTCAAAAGACCAACCGGATGAGTCGCTGACCATTGTGGGCTGCAGTTAGCTTCGAATGCTCTACCTTGACCTTGTCAGAATGGGAGGCCCTTCAGATATTGCTGCTTCGCACTACCATGGGTTTGGATACACGGCACACAGTCGAGCTGACCAGAAATTACACGCTTATGAAGAAGTCAAAATATGGAGCGTCAAAAGATTCAACGTTTTTTCGAGATGACAGCCTACAACTACCAGAAAGATGGGAAAATATATTTATAACCACTTTTTTACAATAAAGCCTCAAGCATTGGGAAAAAACGGCGGAAGCAAAGTTGTACAACTAATAAAATATTTGAATAAACCTTTTAAAAAATTTAGGAGCCTAAAGCTCTAGTTGGAATGTGTTTTCTTCTCCTAGTAGTTTTGTTGTCTTGTGTCTGCATCATCCCACCACCATCATATAGGTACATAGTAAATATAAAAATACATAAGCTATATGTACAAGCAATAAACACACATAAATGCAGCTTTAAAAAGTATTTAACATACAATAAATAAATAGCATACAAAATAAATATGTTTATAAGCATACATATAAAACATATATTTTATTTAAGGTCGTCTACTTAATTTTTTTTTGCACATTGTTACACTTGCTGTTGTTCCATTGCTCTAGTTTTCAATAAGAGTTAACCAAGCGAAACAACACACGTAATCTCAACCATCCAGGCAACCATACGAGAGAGGTCTACTTTGTGAAATAATGCTTTGAAGCGTGTCCCATTTGCACGCATGCCCCCGCACCCCACATCTTTCCAGATTGTGTATCATGCAACATGTTCATGATTTGTTGTACATTGTAGCACATTGTGCTGCTTGGAGACCTGGCCCTAAAAACAAAGCTTCAGCAAACGCTAAAAGTAGTAGCATAGTTTTTAGGATTAGCCTTGGCATTTGTTTTGTATATAGACAAGATCTCAGAAACTGTAGGAGCTATTAATACGCATATCTTAATTTTATGGTTAACAGCCGCACTATTAATATATGTATAGGTACAAATAAATAAGCTTGAATTAAAACTTACAAAAAATACTGCATATATAAAAACTAGATCAATCAATCAAGAGGTTCTACCCTAAAAACTGCATCAACTTTTCATTTTGTTGCTTATTGTTGCTATTAACGACTTATGTGAGTTCTGCAGACATCCTTGCCAGACTCACAATAGTTACATTCCTAAAGGATACAAATTTATATAGTCTTATTTAACAAATAACTCTACTCAACAATCATTATCCTGCACTCCTTATATACATATTATTATGGTAAACAAAGCCAAAGGCTGAAAAGGTAAGTTCTGTAAACTTTCTTAATCTCTATTAAATAAGGCACAATAAATATATAGATGATGCACGTTGAGACAAGTACAGCCAGTGAACCACCCTTGTCCGTTGCATTGGGCGCATCTTAGCTGCGGTTGTACATTGAAATAAAATGGTTGCTCCGAATGCATCATTGGGTAGTGCTGCAAGCGTAGCTCTTCAGCGTTATGGCTGGTCTCAGGACAATGGGCGCAGCCGAATTCGATGGCTTTCTAGAAAGCATAAAAATCAATTATTATCAAATCAAATCAATTTGGGCATTTGAGTCAACTTACTAGTCGATTTTCGTTATCCTTAGTATTTGAAACTGAAGCACAGGTAGACGATACATTACTTGGAACATCTGCAGCCTTCGGTATTTATCAGCTAGCCCAATCTGGTCAGGATGACAGAGAGCAACTGGTAGCCGCAGTGATTCTCCTATGAACAATGAAGTTTAATGCGGGCATATTCAGAGCTCGCGGCAAAGCAACTATTGCAATAGTAGCCCAGCTTTTGGTTAATCTTATTATTCAAGCGGTGAAAAACTTGGGAGAACTGCACGCGCTGATTGGGATGTTGACGTATAATATGTGATAGCACATCTAGTGAATCATTGGAACCAAAGTTACAATGTATACAAGTGTAATGCCATTTCGGTGCATGCAAGGTGCTGACATGTTCCATAATTTGTTTGTGGGTCGTAAACACTTTCAGGCATAGATTGCACCTAAATGCATCTTGTTGGTCAACAGTTCGAGCTACCAAAAAACAATGGTAATATATATATATATATATATATATACAATAAATGATAAGTGTTCCATTTATAACTTACATGGTTTTAGCCAAGGCGTCACCCCAGAGCATCCACATCCTGTCCTTGATGTTTGTCAATAATATGGCGCTCCGTACTTGGGAATTTTTGTGATGTGTGTTCCCGGTTTCACTTCGCCGTTTGTCACACCTGTAGGCAAATGTGGCGGCGCATCTTTTGTTGCAGTATTATCTGCACTGGGTTGATCAGCATCCTGCTGCCCTTCCACACTTACATAAGCATTACTAACACTAACATTCAGATGCATTTGTAAATGTTCCTTCATACTGGCTATTTCATTTGTACTGTACTGGCATTCGGCGCAGTTTACATTTTTGTCGGAATACGGCTGACGCGGCAAAGAGTGCACCTCCGAAGGATGATACATAAGTTTCATACCACTTCTGCGCGGATTCAACTCATTTAAAAGATCGTATACAAAAGTATCTGTTTTTTGGTAGGCTGAGCATGCAGGCGCATCCAGTAGCCGTCAACCTCGGGCAGCTCTTTATAAACCACTTGACGTTTCACCCGCAAAAATTCGATATTATGCACCGTGCTTAAATGTTGTTCCATTTGGCATTTGTCCACCGTGGTTGCCAAACAATAGCTACAAAAGTAGCTATGTCGTATATGGCATCTTTCTAGATCCAGACGCAGCTGCAAGGGTCGCTCAAAGAGCACAGGTGTTTCACAGTTTTTGCAGCGAATTTTCATGTCCATGGCACAACGCTTCAAATGAAAGTTGACATGAGCTACAAAGTCGTTCTCATTCAGGCTGGCTTTGCAGTCCTTTTGGGGGCACGCGTAGACCATGTCAGCTAAAATATGCAAAAGATGGTTAACATAGCAAAACCTCAAATGGATCATATTTCGATATATATTTTCAACTTACCACCAACCCCTGTGGGCAAGATCAGCTCACGAACTACCTTGTTCAAATCAAATAGCTTTGCAATTGAGTCAGTTCCTAGGCTAGAGTTTTCTTTATATGCAGCTTTTTCGGTTAACTTTTTCATCTCATTGGGTGCGTCAGAATGTAGATTATGTGCGCTTAGTCCATGCTTGATATGAGATTCAACATCGTGGGCTTTGTGAGAGCAATAGGCACACTGCAGATAATCGGAATTACCAAAGCTCAAGCGATGGATATCCATGTGCTGGCGCATACAGCGGAAGCGGTTGTCTGGTAGTGTCAGGATGGTGGTATCAGCTAGAGCAACCTCTGGAGTAGCAACTGTATGGGGCAATGTATCACTTTTTATTGTATAGATGACATCCGCCAATTCGTTTGTTTGATGCGACACAGCCTGTTGAACTCGAGGAATCGCATCATAATGCTGGGTTGCTTGGTCGGGTGGTAGAGAAATGGCTGCGCTGGTAGCGATCGATTGGTTACCTTCCAGTATTTTTGTAGTGGTATCCGTTAGACTAAATACTTCATCAATGACAAGACCCAGCTCTGTCGTATAATTAACAACTCTGTCAGCCTTCCTTATGTGGAGGAGATTTTAGAGCTACGAAGCTCACCTAGACCGGTCGCATTTAAATCAGCTTGTTGATAAGGCTCACGAGGTACGGCTGTTAAAAGAAAGGGAAGAAGAAGTAGTCAATATTATTATTGGAAACTGAGTTATTGTTACTGGCGTCTTCCAAATTGTCTACTAAGCGATCTTCAGAGAAAAGACTTACGGCTAGTTTTGGTTTATTTGCTTAGGTTTTATTATTTATGTTTAAGTTTTCTCCTAAAAATCCCATTTGGGATATTTTTTTTATATGAAGTTTTGTCATTCCGTGCGAAATATTTCGAACTGCGTGTAGGCCTTAAAGTTGAAAAATAAGTTTTGAAACAATGCATTATTTTTAATATTCTTATTAAATTATCTTATTTTTATCAGAAAAGTTAAATATATATATTACTTAACTTACAAAATTGAAAATCATGCGTTTAGCGTCCGACGATAGTCACCTCCGAGCCTTACTTTTCTCGATGTTTCTGTATCTTACGTATTAAAGTATCCTCTATTTTAATATTTATGTTATTGTTCCGTAGGTTAAAAGTTTTAGGTAGTATAAAGCCTGACTGAGGCCTCCTTACGGAGCAGGCAGCGTTTGTTTATTATAGGTTGAAGCTTTTGTTTCTTTAAAGTTTGCCGAAGCGCTTATATTATTTTTACAAGGTGTTCTGCATGGTAGGTTTTGTGGTACAGTTTCCTCTGGTAGGGTAAGTATAATTTTACAATCTAATTCTTTGTTTGTATTTATTGTTCAACTCGGAGTTTTCGCGAAGTCTGTTTTTGTTGCCGGCAAAAAGAAACACTCGGATAGGATTTTGACTCAGGGCTAACTGAATCATCTGCTTGAGTAGCTTCAGGGACGTATGCTTTCATTCGCTTTCATTCCTTTGCTCCCTGCTAACTTCATGTTTCTCCTCTGTGTGGTCTTTGGTGATGTCTACAACGCCTTGCTACAAAAATATAAATATGTGTAAGGTGGTTTCAAATATTTCAATAATTTAATTTGAATACTTACCACTTCGAATTGAGCTTCAATTTTGCGCAGTACAGCATCAATTTTGTGAAGTGTGTTAATGGAGAGAACGCTAAAAAATATAAAAATTATCAGTGTCACCTTTATCATCAATTTCTATACCAATTTTTCAAATTTATGTCGTAAAAGTAAAATTTCCAACCATATTGCAAAGGTAGCATATTATTCCAAAAATTAGACTATTAACCAATAGGGATACAGAAAACAACCCGTCTAATAACAATATTTTGAACGCATTTTGCAATGTCTTCGAAAATAAAAAAAATGTTATGTACTTACTCTCGTTCCATTAACCCTTTTAACATTTCCAACTTTCCATATTGATCCATGGTCATTCTCATCACAGAATTGATAAACGGCAACTTTTTTTTAAGTTTTTGCAACATTTTGGCCGCATCATCATCCTCATCATCCTCATCATCTACAATTTCGATAACATCGTTATCATCATTATCCTGACTCTGGTAGAAGTCCTTTACATTTAACTTGTTGTCGCCCATGGTGTAGTTCAGAACACTAAAGCATAAAAGTAAATACATACGTTAGCAATACATATCAGATATTAAAGTTAGTAAGGATTTTTAGGAACTTAGGGTAGCAGATATCAACTCAATTTAACAAATTATCTCATTCGCAGGGTCTCTGAAATCTGAGTGTTGGTAGAGACGGGCATGACGTCATAGCATCCCAAAGCTATGCTAAGCTTATTTTGGTCAGAACAACTTGCTGGAAGAACTAAAACACCGTTGAAATGTTTTATTGAGTCACATTCAACTCCGAGAAATCGACAGTTGTTTAAAAACTCGATACCTCTTAACAGGGGAGGATTTTTCGTATCTGCATGAGTAGATAGTAGTAGTGAAAATCTGAATCAATTAGGTATTTCAAAAATGTGATAGAGTCAGGTGTGGGATATTCTGTATCCATTTTGATGAACAAAATTTATTCCTCCTCACTTGAATATGACAAACTCTGCTTGTATTACTAAAAGTTTGAAACTAACATTATACCATTTAGTACACTTTTGTGCACTTTATCGGCGGAATTTTTAAAATTATTATTTTTGACACACGATGTAAAGCTCTTTGTCAAGCCAAAATATTGAATAACATGGCTAAAAGGCGTGAAGTTCGGCAGGGGTAGAAGGGCGCAGATATTGACTATGTTAAATGTTAGGCCTCTAGCTTTATGAATTTGATGATGATACGACAGTCTGTTCCGATTCTCACTTGCACTAAAATTATATAATATGAAAATAAAATAATTTAAATTATGTGTAAAACAGATGCACTTTAATTTTCTTTAAATAGGTTTAGTCTAATTCAAAAATTGAAAGTGAGAAACGCAACAGGCCTAATAAATAATTATAGTATATGACAGCCTGAAGGCCTGAATGTTGCTCTGGCTTTAAATACTTTTTTCCCTAGAACTAATTTCTAAGCTACAATAATAAATAATAATAATAAAATTATATATGAGCACGCATAAACAGCAGTCTTTGTAAAATTTAAAATAATGGCGCTAAAATGCAATTAAATCAGTGACGTCAAGTACCTGATTGTGTTAAGCTTTCAGAGACATGGACAGCGGATCTGAGCATTGCTTGATCTTTTAAAAGTTTAATCATGGAGAAGCTTTGTGTAAATGTGTGCACTGTTCGAACACATTTACAAAGCATCTACTCGCTCAACAAATATTCATTATGTAGTCATCTCTTTTTGTTGCATTCCGTAACAAGAACTTGTCATCTTGCTTGCATGTCTTGCACAAACGCACCCACGCTCCTGCCGAACTCTTTTTTCACACGCATCAAACGAAAAACTCCATATTTTTTTTTTTAAATTTTCAATTAAAGGGAAAATTATTTTTGCAATTTGATTTATTACAAATGCAGCCTTGTACTTTTTAGTAATTTAGTTGGGAAATGTTTTTTTAAACGCTACTAACACTTTGCCGGAACCGAATTGATCCGCCTCCTAAGATGCAAGGCAAAATCTACGAACACACGATTTTTCAATCAATAAATGCATATGGAGCCACATACAATAATTTAATTTAACACAGCCGCCATGACACTAATTTATTTAATAGTTTAAACTAAAAATATATACATATATTTTTTTTTAATATTCAAAAGAAATTGAAAACGCACCGCAGCACAAATAGTACGATCCTTACCAATGGGATTGCACGGAGTCACTGTCCGACCTAAAGCAACACCAACAACAAACTTCTCTCATGTTATATTGCTGTTTTTAGCTCTTTTTCTATTTCTTTTTAAGCTATTTTCTCATGCGCTCAGCAAAGATTGTTAATGGCTGCTGTCCTTTTTCAACACTCGTATGTTTGTTGGCAGGGATAATGAGAACTGAAAGTAGAAGTGAATATATTGAGGCTATTGAGTGCAAACGTATGTTCATACACCCCCATGCACTTGAATAGTGACAAAGCTAATTAGAACAACATATGAATAGTTTACTTTAGTGAAAAAAAAACATTATTTGTTTATTAAAAATATTAATATATGTATGTATATTGTGTAGAATGCAGTTTTCGTATACAGACACATATATGTTGATTACTAATGTTTCAGATACAAATTAAGCAGCTTTGACACTTTTTAAATGCATGGCAGTGTATGAGCAAATATTTACGCTCAGTAGATGCAATGCACTCACTCCCACATTCAGTTTACATTGTTAATGCCCAACTTACAAGTGGTGCAAAGAGGACAGCATGAATTAACACTCTCTGCTGAGCGCATAAGAAATTAGTTAAAAAAGAAAAAATATTAAAGAACAGTATAACAGAACAATATAACTGTCACAAGAGAACTTTGTTGTTGGTGTTGGCTCGTTTCACGCTCTGCTACGGTCAAGTGTCGATCAATCGAACAGTGCGTCAGTGAATTCCCATTAGCAAGGATCGGATTATTTTTGGTTTAAAATAATAATGAATTTTAATTTATTTAATGTAATGGCGGTTGTGTTAAATTAAATTATTTCATGTGAGCTCATAAGTATATAGAGTTCATGATAGAAAGTATGTTCGTAAATTTTGCTTTGCATCTTAAAAGGCAGATTGATGCGGTTAGTAATGTGCTAAAAAAAAAAACATTTCTTTACTAAAGTAAATAAAAAGTGCAAGAATGCGCTTGTTATAAATAAATTGCAATAACTTTGTGCGCTCTAATTGAAAATTGAGAAGAAAAAAATATGACGCTTTTGGTTCCGTTGGATGCCTTTGAAAAAGAGTGCGCCAGGAGCTTGGTACAAGCAGGCAGCTAAACTCTTATTTCGGAATGCATTAAAACGAGATGACTAGTAAGTACTTAAATCTCACACATTGTGTGCATGAGAATTTTTTATGATGCAACAATAAAATTAATTTAACATGGCCGCCATTACACTAACCTATTTAATAGTTAAAACTAAAAAAACTTTTTATTTACAGTGGACACACAAATTATTCGGACACCAACAATTTTCAACTTTAATGCGCTATAACTATGCACATAGGTAACATAACGGAACCAATTTTTTTGCATATTGAAGAATAACATTCCAGGTATATGTTTCAAAAATGAAATCTTTAAAAATCTTAATTATTATAGATAAAAACTTAACAAAACCAAAAAAAGCACTAATTTTGATTTGTCGATGAAAATTATAATCTACCAAATCAAACCCGGGTATTTTTTTTGTTTTTGTGTTTGGTGAATTCTAGCTTCTAGATTTTCATTAAGAAACAATTATGCAATTTGCATATAGCATTTCAAACATAGCATCGTATGTTCTGCATATTTTGGTCTACTACAGAAATGGAAATTTTTGAAGTTTTAAACACAGCTTCTATCACATTTCGCTAATCTTGAGTAGTTAAAATCGTTGGCAATGCTTTTTGTTTAAGGATTTTACGCAATGACTGCTCAGGAATGGTTATTATGTAATTGCAAGCAACTGAAATCTCTACTCCAGTCTCCGGACTAACATGCCCTTGATATCTGATTGTCAAAATTTAAAGGTAGCACCAAGTAACACCCAAGGAATCTTCAAAAACATGTACTACTATACAGCTGGAGAAGATTGACCATCAGGAGATCAATAGATTCGTGAAAAATATAAGGCATGGCTTGAAAGCCTTTATAAAACCCAAAGGCGGCCTTATTAAACATAAAAAGTCCAAAAAAACATTTTTTCTAACAAAATTCCTTAGTTGGTAAAGGGGTCTACGCAGTACGAAATATTTCGCACGGAATTGCAAAACTTCATATAAAACAAAAATCCCAAATGGGATATCTCAAATAAGAATTTAGCTGCCTGCTTGTACCAAGCTCCTGGCGCACTCTTTTTCAAAGGCATTCAACGGAACCAAAAGCGTCATATTTTTTTTTATACGAAGTTTTGTCATTCGGTGCGAAATATTTCGTACTGCGTATAGGCCTTAACAAGTAAAAGATGAAAAAAAAGTGACTTTTTTGGTTTTGTTAAGTTTTTAGCTATAACAATTAAGATTTTTAAGGATTTTATTTTTGAAACATATAGGTACCTGGAATGTTATTCTTCAATATGCAAAAAAATTGGTTCTGTTATGATACCTGTGTATATGCAAAGTTATAGCGCGTTAAAGTTGAAAATTTTTGGTTTCCGAATAATTTTGTGTCCACTGTATGTATGTATGTATATACATATCTAAGTATGTGCACACACAATTATCATATTATTAAACTGTTCCAGGAACTATTTTCATAGTAGTAGTATAATTACTTACAGAAATTTGTAATTTATTCACTTAATTTCAATTGTAGTCTTTTTATCGTATTATTTAACTTGTGACTTTATTATTATTTATGCAAGATGACAAAAAACAAAATCCAGTAGTCGCCTCTTTTGTCTTTCTCAATTTTTGGTAATAGAGTTGCCAGACTGAACTGAATATATGGGCCCGGCCCTAACGTTTTTGTTTAAAAAATATATAATAATATGCACAATACATTAATTATCCGCAGATTAATTATAATTACATACCGAAATTGTTATATAAATCACTTGGCTTAGTTTAGTGGAAAGCGCGTGCATGCATTCCAATGAGAAGACAAAAAACGTATCCAGTGATCGCCCGCTTTGTGCTTTGTTGCGTAAAGGCGTTGCCAGACTAAACCTATTGCTGGCTTGGCAACATTTTTGCACATACAAAATCAATACTTTTACGTTCTTGTAAGAAATTAGTCAATTAATTTTATTTATAAATACGCTTGATACAACATTTAAGTAAAAACTTTGATTAGAACTTGCGTTCGAATTGCTGCTTTATAGCTTCAAAGTTTTAGATATATCGATTACTTTGGCGAAGCGTCAGTGTATTAATCGACCTATCAATTATACCACGTGCATTAGTGTTTAATTAAAGCTGTGAAAAATACGTAATAAACGCAAAAAAATAGTTTTTTCATAAAAATCTAAGGTATGTAAAGTGTTATATGCTTTTATAAATGGAACTAATGCTATTATTTTAAATATTTACGCAGCTATGAACTCCGAAAAACTAAAGCAGATGCAGAGCTCTGTGCGCCTTGGTGGCAAGGGCTCCGTACGGCGCAAGCGCAAGTACGTGGCTCCCCCTAAGTTGAGCGCAACAGATCGGTGCGGTTGTGGAGCGAGCTTATACCCAGACAATGATGACTCAATGTCCAGCGATAGTGAAGACGTCTGCGTTAGGTCCTTGGGGCGCGGCAAACCGTGTGCTGCTTCAAAGAAGCAGACAAATGTGGTTCAAAAGCCAGAGCAGATAAGCCCAAATAAGGATGCTACAACCAACAAGCAGTCGACTAAGAAGCCAGGGAATACCAAGGCAAATTCTACATTGCCTCCAGTTGAGCATGCTGTAAAGGCCGAGCAGGGCAAGCGTTCGGTAGTTGCTAGTGCTGCATTAGCTGATGAATCGTTTACATTTGGAGACATGTCAGCACAGGAGATACAAAAGATCGTCAAACAGTCTGAGCATACTTTGCCTACGTACAAGGAAAAGGCAGAAACGGCTATACGATCCACTGCTGATACTAAGCCAGTCCAGATCAAGGCAGAAAAAAGTCAATCGACACAAACAAATATAAAGACCAAGCAGGGCAAAGGTTTTAAACAAAACCCAGTTAAGGAGCCTGAGGAGCGAGCTACATCTGTTTCTGAAGCTGCGACCACAACACAGCCTAGTTCTAAGAAGCACAACAAACCGGTGCAGCCGCTTAGGCTTGGAGGCTTATCGTCGCAGCAGGTAAATGAGTTCATCATGGATTCGTTGGCGCACGGCAAGCAAGCTGAGCAGACTTTGACTACTGATACTAAGCCAGCCCAGGTCGAGACAAACATTGAGTCAAAGACCAAGCAGGGCAATGGTTTAGAGCACAACAAACAGGTGCAGCCGCCTATGTTTGGAGGCTTATTGCCTGAGCCGATAAATAAGTTCCTCATGGATCAGATGAAGTTTTGCAAGCAAGCTGAGCAGACTTTGACTACTGATACTAAGCCAGCCCAGGTCGAGACAAACATTGAGTCAAACACCAAACAGGGCAATGGTTTAGAAAACAACCCAACCAGTCTAGTTGGTGGAAGTGCTGCTATTGCTCAAAAGTTAGAGGTCAATGGGTGGGCACAGGCTTTGCCTTATTCCCTTGATAAGATAGGAAATGCTATTCAATCCCCTACTGCTTCTATGCCGACCCAAATCCATTGCATTGATATTGAGTTAGAGATCAAGCCGGACAAAGGTTTTAATTGTAACCCAATTGAGAAGCCTGGTCTAGTTGGTGGTGGTGCTGCGTCTGCTGGTAAAACTGAGAGCACTTCCAAGGAGCACAAAAAACTGGTAGAGTCACTTATGTTAGGAGACTCATTGGCTCACCAGATAAATACAATAGTCGAGGACCAGATAAAGCTTGCCAAACAGACCGATCCGACTTTGACTACATGCGAGGTAAACGTAAACGTTTCTATTGTACCTGATACTAAGCCAGTACTGATCGAGGCAAAAAAAAGTCCAACGACACAAACAAAGTCAAATACCAAGCAGGACAAAGGTTTAAAAAACAAACCGATTGAGAAGCCTGAGGAGCGTCTAGTTGGTGTTGGTGCCTCTTCTGCTGGTAAAGCTGAGACCACAGCGCAGCTTAGTTCGAAGCAGCTAAGAAAACTAGTGCAGTCGATTGCGTTTGCAGACATATCGCCTCAGCTGATAAATACAATAGTCGAGGACCAGACTAAGCTTGGCAATCAGACAGAGCCGACTTTGGCTACTTGCAAGAAAGAAGTAAACGAGGCTTATGAATCCCCTACTGATACGAAACCAATTAATATTAATTTAAAGGCCAAGCAGAGCGAAGGTCTAAAATTTAACCTTACCAATGAAACGTTCTTAAATTATAATCAGCCAAAAGAACTTGCTGCTGCGTTTGGTGATGAAGCTGTGCTAACGGCAGCGCATAGTTCCAATGAGCAGCTGACTTTTTTAAAAATGGTGCGTCAGCAAATACACAAGATCGTCGAGCAACAGAGTAAGCTTATCAAACAGGAAGCTTTAGCTGCCATCAAAGAAGAGGAAGACAAGTCTATGCCGGCAATGAATGCTAGCAAGGCAATGTCGTCAATGGAAAATTTATTTATCGCTAACGGGCTTAGCTTCTCTGTGGAGATTAAACAAAAGGAATATTCGCTGTTGGAAAAAGTTATAGGATACCACAGCTTTGGTCAATGTTTTTTGGGCTTTATCAAAGAGCCTGAGGAGCCAAGCAATGTAGCTGGTGGTGGTGCGGAGATTGAGCAAAAACGGACAGGTCAGAGGAGCAAAACTCGACGAGCCAAGAAGCGCAATACTCGATAGGCAACAGTATGCGATCGGCTTAGGACCGAGCAGTTGTAGAATCTGAAGCTGGATAATCAAAGAGGCAAGGAGGACCTAAGGCTGAAAGGTCTATGACAATTTTAAAGCATAGTTTTAAAATTATAAACTATATACTCACACATATACACACTTGCACACACACACACACACACACACACAATGTTCAATAAATAAAAGAAACTCCTGCCTTGACTTGTACATGTTGTTGATTAATCGGACTTACAGATACCAAAACAAACTGTTTGCAAATCTTTTTCAATTTTGGCGAAAAACTGCGTCCACGGAAAAGCCATAACAATATTGAAATGGATCAACTATTTTGAGCTATGTAAATTGTTTTTCACTATGCTATTTTGTATGTAAATGATTGTGTAAATATGCGTGTCTATGTCTGGACAGTGCTTGGTCAATTTGGAATTCCTCACGAGAATTTTGTGAAGAGCTATGTATTGATTAGAAGCCCATTGTTATGGGTATTGGCCTGCTTGGGCATACTCCTAGTTCTTGATTGGAACTGCTTTAGTTGGCTACAGCAGCTGGTCAGAACCTCCAGAACACTCCCCCTAGATAGCCCCTGACTGTGTTTGTCAATTATTTAATTTAATAATATGTATATAAATGGAATATCAATAAGTTGGATCGAGAGAGATTTTGGGTACTGTTGTCCAGCAGATTTGTTGTTTTGTCGTAGCCAGATTGGTGAAAGTCTTCTCCTTACGAATGATCTAAATCCATCCATGCAAGATGATCAACGAGTGCTTAAGCCGGAACAATGTTACATGGAGAGCAACAGAAGCCCAGCCAAAGCTCTAGCTTGGTCATACTCAGGCTCACTGTAATAGCTGAATAAGAAGATACCAAATTGAAATGAACGTGTGAGATTTTTTTTTTCAATTTATTTCACGGTTTTAATTTAGACTATTTACATTGTTTGTGAATTCTAATATAGTAAATTTAGGAGTTCAGGATCTAATTACCTTTTCTACTTAATTATAATAGTACATGGCTTCAGGAAATTTACAATTATGGGATTATAATAAGGGGTGATTTTTTTGCTATTTGGGTTTTCAAGCTGTTTGTTCTGACAGCTCACGCGTGATTCATGACATATGCCAAAGTCAAAGATACTCAGTTAGCATCATGGAAAGACTTACGCCCGAACAACGTTGACAAATTACACTAGTTTACACGAAAAATGAACCTTCCTAAAAAAGGGTTTTTTAGGGTAATTTGGGGTAGAGAAACACGAAAATGGCAACCTTTTTTTTTTCTTAAGCACCGTTTTCGAGATATTTTGGAAAAACATGTTTTTGGGCACTTTTTTCAGTTATTCCTCAATATATCGTGAACAAAATTTTGTATCGACATAAAAGATGATTAGATCGAAAGGTATTGATGTGCTCTTTCCAGTGATATATAATATGAACAGATTAAGCAAAAACTACCTGGTTCCATAGCATCTACAATTCCTATCCGATTTCGAAGATCTTAGACTCTAAATTTTCGTAAAAGAATTCTCTTTCAGCAAAAAGCTTAACATAATTTTTAAAAATTTTTTTTCGTTTATAAAAATCATACCAAAAATGTATAATTTTGAAAAATGGTCAAAAATTATCCTTTTTTTCGACTTTGGTTGCCTGTAACTTCGATAATTTTTACTTAATCTGTACATATTATATTAGCACATCAAAACCTTTCGATTTAATCATCTTTTAAGTTGATACAAAATTTTGTTCACGGTATATTGAAGAATAACTGAAAAAAGTGCCCAATAACATGTTTTTCGAAAATATCTTGAAAACGGTGCTTAAGAAAAAAAAAAAAAAGGTTGCCATTTTCGTGTTTCTCGATCCCAAATTACCCTAAAAAACACTTTTTTAGGAAGGTTCACTCGGTGACCCTTAAATTTGTAAACTAGTGTTATTCAATTTTATTACCAAAAATCGTGCTCAGTAAAAACGCATCTAATCTGAAAATTTGGTTGCTCTAGTTCTTACCATCTCTGAGATCTAGGCGTTCATACAGAAAGACGGATATGGGTATATTGACTTCTCTAGTCACCCTGATCATACTTTAGGTAACTTTGGGGGATCTCCGACTTAATATACCCTTTGTACCTCACGGTACAGGGTATAAAAATTTAGTAAGCCGACCTAATTGCCATACTTTTCAACTTATTAATTTAGCGGCGCTGGGAACTTCTGTTCTGGTGGCATTTGCTCGAGCGGTTCTATTTTCATATCCTGTCTCAAACGTTTTTCCTGGCGTCCGGTAGCCCGCAATCCACCATCCGAAACCGAGGCTCTTTTTTGTGGTCGCTCGCGTTTTCCACCTAAACACAATTCTTCCATTTTTTTTGCGGCAATTAGAAAAGCTTCGTGGCGTTCTGTAACGTTTCTGGCGCTGGGTACTGAAATTTTAAGAATTCATTTTTAATTTAATTAAATTTAAAAATATTTTAAATAAATATTCATTAAAGGTATATTCATATTTTTACATTTTGGTGGCTCACGTCCCAAATAACTTGTCATTTCTGAATCAGATGATGCTTCAGCCAAAGTTGACAGTTCTGGCGTCATTGGGAACGAGTTTGAAGATTCTGGGTCAGACATTGTGGTCATTTCCGAATCAAATAATGCTTCAGCCAAAGTTGATAGTTCCTTCTTGATAGATGGCGCTGTCGTCACGGGGAATGAGTTTGAAGAATCTGGGTCAGACATTGTGGTCATTACTGAATCAGATGATGCTTCAGCCAAAGTTGACGGTTCCCTCTTGATAGATGGCGCTGGCGTCGCGGAGAATGAGTTTGAAGATTCTGGGTCAAACATTGTGGCGATGCAGCCGGTAGTAATCGTTTACTGAAAACAACAATATATTTTTATAAATATACCTCTGTTCATTTTCGAAATATATTCATAAAAAAATGTTTTGTTCTTCAAAATAAAAAAATCCGGCTTTAAAAAGATTGTTTTGTTGACACAGGTATTTGCTGCCTTAACTAAATTTGTGTTCTAATAATTCCTAATACTTTTCCAGGCGTTTCACTGAACTAGACGGATGAATCCATAGAGTATGCACCCTGGCTAGTTTTGTTCCAAGTCTGATAAATTTGGAGGCACGATTGAAAATAATCCTTGATCGAGTCTATGACGTTGTGTTTCATCTGATAAAATTAATAAATTTGTTGTCCATGGCTTCTGAACACGGACGGATATGGACATGGCTAAGGCGTTTTAGTATAAACAACTAATAGTCTGACATAATTCCTAACCTCCGTATTGGAGACTATTGCAAACTGGAAGTAATTTATCTATTTATACCCTGTACCGTATGGTACAAAGGGTATATTGTGTTTGTGCAAGCCGAAAATGTATGTAACGTACAGAAGGAGAAGTCGGAGACCCCCCAAAGTTACCTAAAGTATGATCAGAGTGACTAGAGAAGTCGATATACCCATGTCCGTCTGTCCGTATGAACGCCTAGATCTCAGAGATGGTAAGAGCTAGAGCAACCAAACTTTCAGATAAGATCCCTTATTAATCCATAGGAGACAAGTTTATTTTATTTTTTTGATATCGGGACTACATTATATAGCTCCCATAGGGGTGTTTCAGAGGACCTCGAAAAAAAAGCAAAAGTTTTAGATGGATAATTCGTTTGTTTATGAAGATATCATAACCAAATTTGGCAGTCGGAAGTTTTTTAGAAACCCCCAGCACTGTACCAAATTTTATCAAAATCGGTTGACTATATCATATAGCTCCCATAGGATCGATCGGTCGAAAATTTGTTTTTTGTACATAATTCGTTGTGTTTCGTTTGTTTGTGAAGATATTGTAACCAAATTCGGCATTAAGAAGTTTTTTAGAGTTCCCAAGCACTATACCAAATTTGATCAAAATCGGTTGACTATATCATATAGCTCCCATAGGATCGATCGGTCGAAAATTTGTTTTTTGTACAAAATTCGTTGTGTTTCGTTTGTTTGTGAAGATATTGTAACCACATTTGGCATTAAGAAGTTTTTTAGAGTTCCCAAGCACTGTAGCAAATTTGATCAAAATCGGTTGACTATATCATATAGCTCCCATAGGATCGATCGGTCGAAAATTTGTTTTTTGTACAAAATTCGTTGTGTTTCGTTTATTTGTGAAGATACCGTAACCACATTTGGCATTAAGAAGTTTTTTAGAGTTCCCAAGCACTGTACCAAATTTGATCAAAATCGGTTGACTATATCATATAGCTGCCATAGGGCCGATCCGATCGGGCAAAAAACATGTTGTGCACAAAATTCGTTGCGTTTCGTTTGTTTGCAATTTTTGCAATCAGATGTCTTTTGGAATTCTTAAGCAATATACCGGACTTAAATGCAGTGTGGTGGTATAGGGTATCCCAAAGTCGTCTGCGCCCGACTTTAACGTACGCCATCTTTTTATTATAAAAATAAATAATAATTATGTGCAAGAATAAAAACGAGCCGATCGACTTAAATATTTCTTTTTACATTATGCTCATATATAATATGTATGTATGTACATACCTATGTATGTGTGCACAAAAAAATGATTTTTTTTCGTATTAGCTATAATTACTTACAGAAGTTTGTAATTTATTCACCTAATTTCAATTGAGTTATTTTTATCGTATTATTTAACTTGTGACTTTATTATTATTTATGCTTACAATCGCAAATATGCATGCGGCGGCTACTCAACGAGATGATAAAAAAAAACCCAGTAGTCGCCTCTTTTGTCTTCCTCAATTTTTGGTAATAGAGTTGCCAGACTAAACTTCAATAAGCTAGCTAGGCATTGCCAAGCATGCGTTTTCCACTAGCGTTGTATCTTATTACTAAACTATATAATTTACTAAACTTCACTCGAATTCTTTTCTCTGTTTTTTTAACGTGTGATATTGGCCAAGTTCAGCGAAAAGTGCGTGCGTGCATTCAACGAGACAACGCGCTATCTTTGTCTTATTCTTTTTCCGTAAAGGCGTTGCCAGACTAAACTTATTGCTGGATTGGCAATATTCTTGCTAGACGAACTTTAAGTGCTCACTGCATACAAAAACAATACTTTAACACACTTGTTACAACTAAGCCAATTAATTTTATTTATAAAAACACTTTATATAGCATTTAATAAAATATCGTTGCCAACTTTATAGCTATAAAATTGTTTGTACCATACCATTACTTCAGCGAAGTGTCAGCGATATATCGACCAATCAATTATACCACGTGCATTAGTGTTTAATTAAAGCTGTGAAAAAATTGTATTTTATAAAACTCCAAGGTATGTAAAGTGATGTATGCTTTTGCAATCTGAACTAATGCAACTATCTTTAGCTATGAATCCCGAAAACCCGAATGGAATGGATGAAATGAAGAGCACTGAGCGTCTTGGTGGCAAGAGCTCCGAGCGTCCCAAGGACAAGTACGTGGGCACCTGCAAGTGTTCTCCTTTGAATATGTGCATTTGTAAAGCGCACTTGAACCCTCGCAAAGATGCGGCAGTGCACGAAGTCGCCATAGCTGATGATGAAGAGGAGCTATCGGATATGGCGATAGCTGAGTTCATGGGTTGGAAAATGAAAAATCAGACAGCGCCTAAGCAGGAGACGCAGGCAGCAGTTGCAGGAACTGCAACCGAGACTGGAGCTGAACTGGCCCGTAGGCATTTTAACGCAAAAAAAGCAAGGATGGTGGAACAATTCGCAAATTACCGAAAGCAGAATCCAGAGTGGTGGAAGAGGTTCGACAATTTTAAATAGTTGATCAGCCAGGCCAGAAGAGCGAGGAGATTGTAGGAGCAAGGAGTACCTAAGACTAAGTGCCCTAAAGGCCATGTCACAGTTTTCAAATTATAAAACTATATACTCGCACACCAACACACATTCCCATGTTGAATAAATAAAAGAAACTCCTGCTTTAACCTATGTAGCATATATGTTGTTAATTAATGGGATTTTTGTTGGAGCTAGGTTTTGGCAACGTGACTTTGCATCGATTGGAAGTATTTTCTGGTTTTATCTGAAAAGTGCGTCCACGACAAAGCCATAACAAAATTTAAAAAGGGATCAACTATTTTGGGCTATGTAAATTGTTTTTTCACTACGCTATTTTGTATATACATATGTAAATGATTGTGTATATATGTGTGTGTGTATGTGCATGTCGTCTGGACGGAACCTGTTCAATTTGGAATTCCTTGTATATTGTGAAGAGCTAGTTATTGATTAGAGACCAGTTGTAAAACCCAATTATTATGGGGGTCAGCCTGCTTGGGCATCAACAACATTGCTGAACTTCTTATAAACAGCTTAACAGGAACAGGGAGTGGGTGAGTAGATCAGCAGCAACAGCGTGTAGAGGATCCAGCATATTAGTTGGGCTTCTTTTCGAATGTTCTGTATATATGCGTAGCTGGCTGCATGTGCATCTAATCACGACCCCCTGCACGAGCAACAATTCCCACATAATGTATGTCGCTAGGACATCACTGGATTAAGATAAAGTAGGGCTAAGTTTCAAATGCGATTGACACTTTACATGGTTGCAGCAGCTGCTCCGAACCGCGTGGACCCTCTGCCTTGATGCACCGCTGACTATTTGGATTAAGTTAGTTTGTTTAGGAGTGTGAGATTTTTATTTTTTTGTCTATCCGATTTTTTGATTGAAAAACTGTCCTGAACAATTTCTTTTTTACTGACATAAATATAGCATAAATAAATAGATATATACCATTACACTTTGTGGCATGAGATCTTGTAGAGATTGTGGCGCCTCTTGTTGAAAGCTATCCTATGAGGCGCTATCTTTTATAAGAGTGTCATGCTACTGGCTTATGCCGATGACATTGACATCATGGTCACCAACGTACGAGTAGTAGTCTAGCAAGAGTCGAAAGCCTGCGGTAAACATGGACAAGACGAAGTACCTCCTATCTTTGTTACTTTGGGCTGAGTACTACTCAGAGGTCAAGTGTAGAGCCCTCCCACGACACTACACAAAAATAACACTGTACAGCAGATCCCTTATCATACTCTTGCTTCTTTATGGCGCTGAAGCATGGGCATTGTCAACATCCGATAAGGCATCATTATGGGATTTCGAGAGAAAAGTCCATTGAAGAATCTTTGTACCGACAAATGCGGATAGTGATTTCCGTATTCCAATGAACCACGAGCTGTATGAGCTTAACGACGACACTGATCTAGTCACGCGTAACAATTACAACGTTTGTGCTGGCTTGGCTACGTTAATCGCATGGACGAGACTGCTCCGGCTAAAAAGGTATGCGAGCGAAACTCACTGGAAGAAAGTCGAACACAGGTATGCCCGCCTCTGCGATCGGAAGATCAGGCAATGGAAGATCTTCGTAGCCGTGGGATCACTAATTGGAGCCGGTAGGCACCGTTGGCCAGGGATTGTATCGCATTAAGCGAGTTGCTGACGAATTAGGCTTGGATTCCATAGTCTTGGATAGGTACTATAGTTAGAAATGCAGTTGTTAATACTCGCTTTAGTTGCTTTGTTCAATATGCGGCCGTTATAGTTATTATGAGCTTATTAAAAATAATCCTCCAATTTCTAATTCAAAAAATGTCCGATTTAAGACACATTTAAAATGCTTAATCTATCAAAAAAATGTCCGGTGTTACAGAGTTGACGACTTAATTTAAGGTTTTCCTATTGGCTAATAGTGCCGCTTTTTTGGACATTTTAGAAATTGAACATGCCTTTTGGTTAGTGTACAAAATCTGTTTTAAATTTTTTAGTTTGATGTATATTATGAGTGTTCAATATATTGAGTATTCCGGGAATTTGTTGTTGCTGTTGAAGACGAAGCTCTTAAGTTCATGGTGACCTATGCATGATGTCCTCATACAATTCGCGCATGGGTGCCTCATTATAATAACGCGTTTGACGCAAACTTGCAATGCTGATGATCAGACCATTTTGGAACTGGTAAAACATTTTTAGCATGAACTTCTTGAGCTCTTCGTATGGATGCATTTTACGAAAGCTGGAAACTTCCATGCGATGGTAATCGCAGCAATGCTGTAAATATTCTTGTAATCCGCCCTCCTGTACGGTTTGGCAAAGTTGACATTGGCCGAACTTTTTATTGTGTATCATCATATGGCGCAGTGTGTCCATCACATTCGTTGATGCGTACATGCAGAAGGGGCAGTGAGAAATCAGCTCAACTGTTAGCTTACGAAAGCTTAATGAGTTTTTCGCGTTTTTGTACTCTGAATTGTGACGGTGACGGCGCAGGGCCACCTCAGTCGGAAATATAACAGAGCATATGTTGCATTGCAAATAGTTATTGGTAATGCCTTCATTAAGTTTAAGCAGCGCATTTAGCTCGGCATCTGTTAAATATTTTAAATCGCTGTTAGAATGGCCAACAGCATTAGTGTGTTGTAACAGCTCCGTCCAGTGTATGAATTTATGTTCACAATAGGCACACTCATCAGGTCGACGTGTATCGGAGGCAATAAGATCTTTTATCTTATGAGCATTTTTCAAATGCTCAATTAGAGCAAGTGCACCGCCCTTGTCCACGTTGCATTTGGCGCATCTTAGCTGAGGTTGTACATTAAAGTAAAAAGGCGACTCCGGATGCATCATTGGGTAGTGCTGCAAGCGTAGCTCTTCAGCGTTATGGCTGGTCTCAGGACAATGGGCACAGCCGAATTCGATGGGTTTCTAGAAAGCATAAAAATCAATTATTATCAAATCAAATCAATTTGGGCATTTGAGTCAACTTACTAGTCGATTTTCGTTCTCCTCCTCATCCGAGGAAATAATTAGAACTTCTGGAACTTCAGCCCTCACAGCGGAAGCAGGCCTGGTATTTGAAACTGAAGCACAGGTAGACGTTGCAGTACTTGGAACATGTGCAGCCTTCGGTGCCATTGCAGTAGCTGCATCAGCTGAAGCTTTTGTTTCTTTAAAGTTTGCCGAAGCGCTTATATTATTTTTACAAGGTTTTGTGCATGGTAGGTTTTGTGGTACAGTTTCCTCTGGTAGGGTAAGTATAATTTTACAATCTAATTCTTTGTTTGTATTTATTGTTCAACTCGGAGTTTTCGCGAAGTCTGTTTTTGTTGCCCGCAAAAAGAAACACTCGGATAGGATTTTGACTCAGGGCTAACTGAATCATCTGCTTGAGTAGCTTCAGGGACGTATTTTTTCAGTCGCTTTCATTCCTTTGTTCCCTGCTAACTTCATGTTTCTCCTCTGTGTGGTCTTTGGTGATGTCTACAACGCCTTGCTACAAAAATATAAATATGTGTAAGGTGGTTTCAAATATTTCAATAATTTAATTTGAATACTTACCACTTCGAATTGAGCTTCAATTTTGCGCAGTACAGCATCAATTTTGTGAAGTGTGTTAATGGAGAGAACGCTAAAAAATATAAAAATTATCAGTGTCACCTTTTCATCAATTTCTAGACCAATTTTTCAAATTTATGTCGTAAAAGTAAAATTTCAAACCATATTGCAAAGATAGCATATTATTCCAAAAATTAGACTAATGACAATATTTTGAACGCATTTTGCAATGTCTTCGAAAATAAAAAAATGTTTATGTACTTACTCTCGTTCGATTAATCCTTTTAACATTTCCAACTTTCCATATTGATCCATGGTCATTCTCATCACAGAATTGATAAACGGCAACTTTCTTTTAAGTTTTTGCAACATTTTGGCCGCATCATCATCCTCATCATCTACAATTTCGATAACATCGTTATCATCATTATCCTGACTCTGGTAGAAGTCCTTTACATTTAACTTGTTGTCGCCCATGGTGTAGTTCAGAACACTAAAGCATAAAAGTAAATACATACGTTAGCAATACATATCAGATATTAAAGTTAGTAAGGATTTTTAGGAACTTAGGGGAGCAGATATCAACTCAATTTAACAAATTATCTCATTCGCAGGGTCTCTGAAATCTGAGTGTTGGTAGAGACCTGCATGACGTCATAGCACCCCAAAGCTATGCTAAGCTTATTTTGGTCAGAACAACTTCTGTTCTGAAACAGGGAAAAATTGCTGGAAGAACAAAAACATCGTTTAAATGTTTTATTGAGTCACATTCAACTCCGAGAAATCGACAGTTGTTTAAAAACTCGATACCTCTTAACAGGGGAGGATTTTTCGTATCTGCATGAGTAGATAGTAGTAGTGAAAATCTGAATCAGTTAGGTATTTCAAAAATGTGATAGAGTCAGGTGTGGGATATTCTGTATCCATTTTGATGAACAAAATTTATTCCTCCTCACTTGAATATGACAAACTCTGCTTGTATTACTAAAAGTTTGAAACTAACATTATACCATTTAGTACACTTTTGTGCACTTTATCGGCGGAATTTTTAAAATTATTATTTTTGACACACGATGTAAAGCTCTTTGTCAAGCCAAAATATTGAATAACATGGCTAAAAGGCGTGAAGTTCGGCAGGGGTAGAAGGGCGCAGATATTGACTATGTTAAATGTTAGGCCTCTAGCTTTATGAATTTGATGATGATACGACAGTCTGTTCCGATTCTCACTTGCACTAAAATTATATAATATGAAAATAAAATAATTTAAATTATGTGTAAAACAGATGCACTTTAATTTTCTTTAAATAGGTTTAGTCTAATTCAAAAATTGAAAGTGAGAAACGCAACAGGCCTAATAAATAATTATAGTATATGACATCCTGAAGGCCTGAATGTTGCTCTGGCTTAAATACTTTTTTCCCTAGAACTAATTTCTAAGCTACAATAATAAATAATAATAATAAAATTATATATGAGCACGCATAAACAGCAGTCTTTGTAAAATTTAAAATAATGGCGCTAAAATGCAATTAAATCAGTGACGTCAAGTACCTGATTGTGTAAAGCTTTCAGAGACATGGACAGCGGATCGGAGCATTGCTTGATCTTTTAAAAGTTTAATCATGGAGAAGCTTTGTGTAAATGTGTGCACTGTTCGAACATATTTACAAAGCATCTACTCGCTCAACAAATATTCATTATGTAGTCATCTCTTTTTGTTGCATTCCGTAACAAGAACTTGTCATCTTGCTTGCATGTCTTGCACAAACGCACCCACGCTCCTGCCGAACTCTTTTTTCACACGCATCAAACGAAAAACTCCATATTTTTTTTTATTTTTTTTTTTAAATTTTCAATTAAAGGGAAAATTATTTTTGCAATTTGATTTATTACAAATGCAGCCTTGTACTTTTTAGTAATTTAGTAAGGAAATGTTTTTTTAAACGCTACTAACACTTTGCCGGAACCGATTTGATCTGCCTCCTAAGATGCAAGGCAAAATCTACGAACACACGATTTTTCAATCAATAAATGCATATGGAGCCACATACAATAATTTAATTTAACACAGCCGCCATGACACTAATTTATTTAATAGTTTAAACTAAAAATATATACATATATTTTTTTTTAATATTCAAAAGAAATTAAAAACGCACCGCAACACAAATAGTACGATCCTTACCAATGGGATTGCACGGAGTCACTCTCCGACCAAAAGCAACACCAACAACAAACTTCTCTCATGTTATATTGCTGTTTTTAACTCTTTTTCTATTTCTTTTTAAGCTATTTTCTCATGCGCTCAGCAAAGATTGTTAATGGCTGCTGTCCTTTTTCAACACTCGTATGTTGGCTGGGATAATGAGAACTGAAAGTAGGAGTGTATATATTGAGGCTATTGAGTGCAAACGTATGTTCATACACCCCCATGCACTTGAATAGTGACAAAGCTAATTAGAACAACATATGAATATGAATTTGAATAGTTTACTTTAGTGAAAAAAAACATTATTTGTTTATTAAAAATATTAATGTATGTATGTATATTGTGTAGAATGCAGTTTTCGCATACAGACACATATTTCTTGATTACTAATGTTTCAGATACAAATTAAGCAGCTTTGACACTTTTTAAATGCATGGCAGTGTATGAGCAAATATTTACGCTCAGTAGATGCAATGCACTCACTCCCACATTCAGTTTACATTGTTAATGCCCAACTTACAAGTGGTGCAAAGAGGACAGCATGAATTAACACTCTCTGCTGAGCGCATAAGAAATTAGTTAAAAAAGAAAAAATATTAAAGAACAGTATAACAGAACAATATAACTGTCACAAGAGAACTTTGTTGTTGGTGTTGGCTCGTTTCAAGCTCTGCTACGGTCAAGTATTGATCAATCGAACAGTGCGTCCGTGAATTCCCATTAGCAAGGATCGGATTATTTTTGGTTTAAAATAATAATGAATTTTAATTTAAACTAATGCGGTAATTAGTGTAATGGCGGTTGTGTTAAATTAAATTATTGCATGTGAGTTCATATGTCTTTATTGATAGAAAATTCGTGAGTTCGTAAATTTTGCTTTGCATTCGTAAAGTACTAAAAACTACAAGAATGCGCTTGTTATAAATAAATTGCAATAACTTTGTGCGCTCTAATTGAAAATTGAGAAGAAAAAAATATGACGCTTTTGGTTCCGTTGGATGCCTTTGAAAAAGAGTGCGCCAGGAGCTTGGTACAAGCAGGCAGCTAAACTCTTATTTCGGAATGCATTAAAACGAGATGACTAGTAAGTACTTAAATCTCACACATTGTGTGCATGAGAATTTTTTATGATGCAACAATAAAATTAATTTAACATGGCCGCCATTACACTAACCTATTTAATAGTTAAAACTAAAAAAACTTTTTATTTACAGTGGACACACAAATTATTCGGACACCAACAATTTTCAACTTTAATGCGCTATAACTATGCACATAGGTAACATAACGGAACCAATTTTTTTGCATATTGAAGAATAACATTCCAGGTACTTATTTGTTTCAAAAATAAAATCTTTAAAAATCTTAATTATTATAGATAGAAACTTAACAAAACCAAAAAAAGCACTAATTTTGATTTGTCGATGAAAATTATAATCTACCAAATCAAACCCGGGTATTTTTTTTTTTTTTTGGTGTTTGGTGAATTCTAGCTTCTAGATTTTCATTAACAAACAATTATGCAATTTTGTATATAGCATTTCAAACATAGCATCGTATGTTCTGCATATTTTGGTCTACTACAGAAATGGAAATTTTTGAAGTTTTAAACACAGCTTCTATCACATTTCGCTCATCTTGAGTAGTTAAAATCGTTGGCAATGCAGATTGTTTAAGGATTTTACGCAATTACTGCTCAGGAATGGTTATTATGTAATTGCAAGCAACTGAAATCTCTACTCCAGTCTCCGGACTAACATGCCCTTGATATCTGATTGTCAAAATTTAAAGGTAGCACCAAGTAACACCCAAGGAATCTTCAAAAACATGTACTACTATACAGCTGGAGAAGATTGACCATCAGGAGATCAATAGATTCGTGAAAAATATAAGGCATGGCTTGAAAGCCTTTATAAAACCCAAAGGCGGCCTTATTAAACATAAAAAGTCCAAAAAAACATTTTTTCTAACAAAATTCCTTAGTTGGTAAAGGGGTCTACGCAGTACGAAATATTTCGCACGGAATTGCAAAACTTCATATAAAACAAAAATCCCAAATGGCATATCTCAAATAAGAATTTAGCTGCCTGTACCAAGCTCCTGGCGCACTCTTTTTCAAAGGCATCCAACGGAACCAAAAGCGTCATATTTTTTTTTGATATGAAGTTTTGTCATTCCGTGCGAAATATTTCGTACTGCGTATAGGCCTTAACAAGTAAAAGATGAAAAAAAAGTGACTTTTTTGGTTTTGTTAAGTTTTTAGCTATAACAATTAAGATTTTTAAGGATTTTATTTTCGAAACATATACCTGGAATGTTATTCTTCAATATGCAAAAAATTGGTTTTGTTATATTACCTATGTGCATAGTTACAGCGCGTTAAAGTTGAAAATTTTTGGTTTCCGAATAATTTTGTGTCCACTGTATGTATGTATATACATATCTAAGAATGTGCACACACAATTATCATATTATTAAACTGTTCCATGAACTATTTTCATATTAGTTATAATTACTTACAGAAATTTGTAATTTATTCACTTAATTTCAATTGTGACTTTATTATTATTTATGCTTACAATAGCAAAAATGCATGCGGCGGCTCAACGAGATGATAAAAAACAAAATCCAGTAGTCGCCTCTTTTGTCTTTCTCAATTTTTGGTAATAGAGTTGCCAGACTGAACTGAATATATGGGCCCGGCCCTAACGTTTTTGTTTAAAAAATATATAATAATATGCACAATACATTAATTATCCGCAGATTAATTATAATTACATACCGAAATTGTTATATAAATCACTTGGCTTAGTTTAGTGGAAAGCGCGTGCATGCATTCCAATGAGAAGACAAAAAACGTATCCAGTGATCGCCCGCTTTGTGCTTTGTTGCGTAAAGGCGTTGCCAGACTAAACCTATTGCTGGCTTGGCAACATTTTTGCACATACAAAATCAATACTTTTACGTTCTTGTAAGAAATTAGTCAATTAATTTTATTTATAAATACGCTTGATACAACATTTAAGTAAAAACTTTGATTAGAACTTGCGTTCGAATTGCTGCTTTATAGCTTCAAAGTTTTAGATATATCGATTACTTTGGCGAAGCGTCAGTGTATTAATCGACCTATCAATTATACCACGTGCATTAGTGTTTAATTAAAGCTGTGAAAAATACGTAATAAACGCAAAAAAATAATTTTTTCATAAAAATCTAAGGTATGTAAAGTGTTATATGCTTTTATAAATGGAACTAATGCTATTATTTTAAATATTTACGCAGCTATGAACTCCGAAAAACTAAAGCAGATGCAGAGCTCTGTGCGCCTTGGTGGCAAGGGCTCCGTACGGCGCAAGCGCAAGTACGTGGCTCCCCCTAAGTTGAGCGCAACAGATCGGTGCGGTTGTGGAGCGAGCTTATACCCAGACAATGATGACTCAATGTCCAGCGATAGTGAAGACGTCTGCGTTAGGTCCTTGGGGCGCGGCAAACCGTGTGCTGCTTCAAAGAAGCAGACAAATGTGGTTCAAAAGCCAGAGCAGATAAGCCCAAATAAGGATGCTACAACCAACAAGCAGTCGACTAAGAAGCCAGGGAATACCAAGGCAAATTCTACATTGCCTCCAGTTGAGCATGCTGTAAAGGCCGAGCAGGGCAAGCGTTCGGTAGTTGCTAGTGCTGCATTAGCTGATGAATCGTTTACATTTGGAGACATGTCAGCACAGGAGATACAAAAGATCGTCAAACAGTCTGAGCATACTTTGCCTACGTACAAGGAAAAGGCAGAAACGGCTATACGATCCACTGCTGATACTAAGCCAGTCCAGATCAAGGCAGAAAAAAGTCAATCGACACAAACAAATATAAAGACCAAGCAGGGCAAAGGTTTTAAACAAAACCCAGTTAAGGAGCCTGAGGAGCGAGCTACATCTGTTTCTGAAGCTGCGACCACAACACAGCCTAGTTCTAAGAAGCACAACAAACCGGTGCAGCCGCTTAGGCTTGGAGGCTTATCGTCGCAGCAGGTAAATGAGTTCATCATGGATTCGTTGGCGCACGGCAAGCAAGCTGAGCAGACTTTGACTACTGATACTAAGCCAGCCCAGGTCGAGACAAACATTGAGTCAAAGACCAAGCAGGGCAATGGTTTAGAGCACAACAAACAGGTGCAGCCGCCTATGTTTGGAGGCTTATTGCCTGAGCCGATAAATAAGTTCCTCATGGATCAGATGAAGTTTTGCAAGCAAGCTGAGCAGACTTTGACTACTGATACTAAGCCAGCCCAGGTCGAGACAAACATTGAGTCAAACACCAAACAGGGCAATGGTTTAGAAAACAACCCAACCAGTCTAGTTGGTGGAAGTGCTGCTATTGCTCAAAAGTTAGAGGTCAATGGGTGGGCACAGGCTTTGCCTTATTCCCTTGATAAGATAGGAAATGCTATTCAATCCCCTACTGCTTCTATGCCGACCCAAATCCATTGCATTGATATTAAGTTAGAGATCAAGCCGGACAAAGGTTTTAATTGTAACCCAATTGAGAAGCCTGGTCTAGTTGGTGGTGGTGCTGCGTCTGCTGGTAAAACTGAGAGCACTTCCAAGGAGCACAAAAAACTGGTAGAGTCACTTATGTTAGGAGACTCATTGGCTCACCAGATAAATACAATAGTCGAGGACCAGATAAAGCTTGCCAAACAGACCGATCCGACTTTGACTACATGCGAGGTAAACGTAAACGTTTCTATTGTACCTGATACTAAGCCAGTACTGATCGAGGCAAAAAAAAGTCCAACGACACAAACAAAGTCAAATACCAAGCAGGACAAAGGTTTAAAAAACAAACCGATTGAGAAGCCTGAGGAGCGTCTAGTTGGTGTTGGTGCCTCTTCTGCTGGTAAAGCTGAGACCACAGCGCAGCTTAGTTCGAAGCAGCTAAGAAAACTAGTGCAGTCGATTGCGTTTGCAGACATATCGCCTCAGCTGATAAATACAATAGTCGAGGACCAGACTAAGCTTGGCAATCAGACAGAGCCGACTTTGGCTACTTGCAAGAAAGAAGTAAACGAGGCTTATGAATCCCCTACTGATACGAAACCAATTAATATTAATTTAAAGGCCAAGCAGAGCGAAGGTCTAAAATTTAACCTTACCAATGAAACGTTCTTAAATTATAATCAGCCAAAAGAACTTGCTGCTGCGTTTGGTGATGAAGCTGTGCTAACGGCAGCGCATAGTTCCAATGAGCAGCTGACTTTTTTAAAAATGGTGCGTCAGCAAATACACAAGATCGTCGAGCAACAGAGTAAGCTTATCAAACAGGAAGCTTTAGCTGCCATCAAAGAAGAGGAAGACAAGTCTATGCCGGCAATGAATGCTAGCAAGGCAATGTCGTCAATGGAAAATTTATTTATCGCTAACGGGCTTAGCTTCTCTGTGGAGATTAAACAAAAGGAATATTCGCTGTTGGAAAAAGTTATAGGATACCACAGCTTTGGTCAATGTTTTTTGGGCTTTATCAAAGAGCCTGAGGAGCCAAGCAATGTAGCTGGTGGTGGTGCGGAGATTGAGGAAAAACAGACAGGTCAGAGGAGCAAAACTCGACGAGCCAAGAAGCGCAATACTCGATAGGCAACAGTATGCGATCGGCTTAGGACCGAGCAGTTGTAGAATCTGAAGCTGGATAATCAAAGAGGCAAGGAGGACCTAAGGCTGAAAGGTCTATGACAATTTTAAAGCATAGTTTTAAAATTATAAACTATATACTCACACATATACACACTTGCACACACACACACACACACACAATGTTCAATAAATAAAAGAAACTCCTGCCTTGACTTGTACATGTTGTTGATTAATCGGACTTACAGATACCAAAACAAACTGTTTGCAAATCTTTTTCAATTTTGGCGAAAAACTGCGTCCACGGAAAAGCCATAACAATAATGAAATGGATCAACTATTTTGAGCTATGTAAATTGTTTTTCACTATGCTATTTTGTATGTAAATGATTGTGTAAATATGCGTGTCTATGTCTGGACAGTGCTTGGTCAATTTGGAATTCCTCACGAGAATTTTGTGAAGAGCTATGTATTGATTAGAAGCCCATTGTTATGGGTATTGGCCTGCTTGGGCATACTCCTAGTTCTTGATTGGAACTGCTTTAGTTGGCTACAGCAGCTGGTCAGAACCTCCAGAACACTCCCCCTAGATAGCCCCTGACTGTGTTTGTCAATTATTTAATTTAATAATATGTATATAAATGGAATATCAATTAGTTGGATCGAGAGAGACCTTGGGTACTGTTGTCCAGCAGATTTGTTGTTTTGTCGTAGCCAGACTGGTGAAAGTCTTCTTCTTACGAATGATCTAAATGCATCCATGCAAGATGATCAACGAGTGCTTAAGCCGGAACAATGTTACATGGAGAGCAACAGAAACCCAGCCAAAGCTTTAGCTTGGTCATACTCAGGCTCACTGTAATAGCTGAATAAGAAGATACCAAATTGAAATGAACGTGTGAGATTTTTTTTTTCAATTTATTTCACGGTTTTAATTTAGACTATTTACATTGTTTGTGAATTCTAATATAGTAAATTTAGGAGTTCAGGATCTAATTACCTTTTCTACTTAATTATAATAGTACATGGCTTCAGGAAATTTACAATTATGGGATTATAATAAGGGGAGATTTTTTTGCTATTTGGGTTTTCAAGCTGTTTGTTCTGACAGCTCACGCGTGATTCATGACATATGCCAAAGTCAAAGATACTCAGTTAGCATCATGGAAAGACTTACGCCCGAACAATTACACTAGTTTATACGAAAAATGAACCTTCCTAAAAAAGGGTTTTTTAGGGTAATTTGGGGTAGAGAAACACGAAAATGGCAACCTTTTTTTTTTTCTTAAGCACCGTTTTCGAGATATTTTGGAAAAACATGTTTTTGGGCACTTTTTTCAGTTATTCCTCAATATATCGTGAACAAAATTTTGTATCGACATAAAAGATGATTAGATCGAAAGGTATTGATGTGCTCTTTCCAGTGATATATAATATGAACAGATTAAGCAAAAACTACCTGGTTCCATAGCATCTACAATTCCTATCCGATTTCGAAGATCTTAGACTCTAAATTTTCGTAAAAGAATTCTCTTTCAGCAAAAAGCTTAACATAATTTTTAAAAATTTTTTTTCGTTTATAAAAATCATACCAAAAATGTATAATTTTTAAAAATTGTCAAAAATTATCCTTTTTTTCGACTTTGGTTGCCTGTAACTTCGATAATTTTTACTTAATCTGTACATATTATATTAGCACATCAAAACCTTTCGATTTAATCATATTTTAAGTTGATACAAAATTTTGTTCACGGTATATTGAAGAATAACTGAAAAAAGTGCCCAATAACATGTTTTTCGAAAATATCTTGAAAACGGTGCTTAAGAAAAAAAAAAAAAGGTTGCCATTTTCATGTTTCTCGATCCCAAATTACCCTAAAAAACACTTTTTTAGGAAGGTTCACTCGGTGACCCTTAAATTTGTAAACTAGTGTTATTCAATTTTATTACCAAAAATCGTGCTCAGTAAAAACGCATCTAATCTGAAAATTTGGTTGCTCTAGTTCTTACCATCTCTGAGATCTAGGCGTTCATACAGACAGACGGATATGGGTATATTGACTTCTCTAGTCACCCTGATCATACTTTAGGTAACTTTGGGGGATCTCCGACTTAATATACCCTTTGTACCTCACGGTACCTAATTGCCATACTTTTCAACTTATTAATTTAGCGGCGCTGGGAACTTCTGTTCTGGTGGCAGTTGCTCGAGCGGTTCTATTTTCATATCCTGTCTCAAACGTTTTTCCTGGCGTCCGGTAGCCCGCAATCCACCATCCGAAACCGAGGCTCTTTTTTGTGGTCGCTCGCTTTTTCCACCTAAACACAATTCTTCCATTTTTTTTGCGGCAATTAGAAAAGCTTCGTGGCGTTCAGTAACGTTTCTGGCGCTGGGTACTGAAATTTTAAGAATTCATTTTTAATTTAATTAAATTTAAAAATATTTTAAATAAATATTCATTAAAAGTATATTCATATTTTTACATTTTGGTGGCTCACGTCCCAAATAACTTGTCATTTCTGAATCAGATGATGCTTCAGCCAAAGTTGACAGTTCTGGCGTCATTGGGAACGAGTTTGAAGATTCTGAGTCAGACACTGTGGTCCATTCTGTATCAGATGATGATTCAGCCAAAGTTGACAGTTCTGGCGTCACTGGAAACAAGTTTGAAGATTCTGGTTCAGATATTGTGGTCATTTCTGAATCGAATGATGCTTCAGCCAAACTTGACGGTTCCTTCTTGATAGATGGCACTGCCTTCACGGGGAATGAGTTTGAAGATTCTGAGTCAGACATTGTGGTCCATTCTGTATCAGATGATGCTTCAGCCAAAGTTGACAGTTCTGGCGTCACTGGGAACAAGTTTGAAGATTCTGGTTTAGACATTGTCGTCATCACTGAATCAGATGATGCTTCAGCCAAAGTTGATGGCTCCCTCTTGATAGATGGCGCTGGCGTCACGGGAAATGAGTTTGAAGATTCTGAGTCAGACATTGTGGTCCATTCTGTATCAGATGATGCTTCAGTCAAAGTTGACAGTTCTGGCGTCACTGGGAACAAGTTTGAAGATTCTGGTTCAGATATTGTGGTCATTTCTGAATCGAATGATGCTTCAGCCAAAGTTGACGGTTCCTTCTTGATAGATGGCGCTGCCTTCACGGGGAATGAGTTCGAAGAATCTGGGTCAGATATTGTGGTCATTACTGAATCAGATGATGCTTCAGCCAAAGTTGACGTTCCTTCTTGATAGATGGCGCTGGCGTCACGGGGAATGAGTTTGAAGATTCTGAGTCAGACATTGTGGTCCATTCTGTATCAGATGATGCTTCAGCCAAAGTTGACAGTTCTGGCGTCACTGGGAACGAGTTTGAAGATTCTGGGTCAGACATTGTGGTCATTACTGAATCAGATGATGCTTTAGCTAAAGTTGACGGTTCCCTCTTGATAGATGGCGCTGGCGTCGCGGAGAATGAGTTTGAAGATTCTGGGTCAAACATTGTGGCGATGCAGCCGGTAGTAATCGTTTACTGAAAACAACAATATATTTTTATAAATATACCTCTGTTCATTTTCGAAATATATTCATAAAAAAATGTTTAACAAAATTGTTCTTCAAAATAAAAATATCCGGCTGTAAAAAGATTGTCCTGTTGACACAGGTATTTGCTGCCTTAACTAAATTTGTGTTTTAATAATTCCTAATACTTTTCCAGGCGCTTCACTGTACTAGACGGATGAATCCATAGAGTATGCACCCTTACTAGTTTTTATCCAAGTCTCATAAATTTGGAGGCACGATTGAAAATAATCCTTGATCGAGTCTATGACGTTGTGTTTCATCTGATAAAATTAATAAATTTGTTGTCCATGGCTTCTGAACACGGACGGATATGGACATGGCTAAGGCGTTTTAGTATAAACAACTAATAGTCTGACATAATTCCTAACCTCCGTATTGGAGACTATTGCAAACTGGAAGTAATTTATCTATTTATACCCTGTACCGTATGGTACAAAGGGTATATTGTGTTTGTGCAAGCCGAAAATGTATGTAACGTACAGAAGGAGAAGTCGGAGACCCCCCAAAGTTACCTAAAGTATGATCAGAGTGACTAGAGAAGTCGATATACCCATGTCCGTCTGTCCGTATGAACGCCTAGATCTCAGAGATGGTAAGAGCTAGAGCAACCAAACTTTCAGATAAGATCCCTTATTAATCCATAGGAGACAAGTTTATTTTATTTTTTTGATATCGGGACTACATTATATAGCTCCCATAGGGGTGTTTCAGAGGACCTCGAAAAAAAAGCAAAAGTTTTAGATGGATAATTCGTTTGTTTATGAAGATATCATAACCAAATTTGGCAATCGGAAGTTTTTTAGAAACCCCCAGCACTGTACCAAATTTTATCAAAATCGGTTGACTATATCATATAGGTCCCATGGGATCGATCGGTCGAAAATTTGTTTTTTGTACATAATTCGTTGTGTATCGTTTGTTTGTGAAGATATTGTAGCCAAATTCGGCATTAAGAAGTTTTTTAGAGTTCCCAAGCACTATACCAAATTTGATCAAAATCGGTTGACTATATCATATAGCTCCCATAGGATCGATCGGTCGAAAATTTGTTTTTTGTACATAATTCGTTGTGTTTCGTTTGTTTGTGAAGATATTGTAACCAAATTCGGCATTAAGAAGTTTTTTAGAGTTCCCAAGCACTATACCAAATTTGATCAAAATCGGTTGACTATATCATATAGCTCTCATAGAACCAATCGGTCAAAAAATCGTGTTTTGTACAAAATTCGTTGTGTTTCGTTTATTTGTGAAGATACCGTAACCACATTTGGCACTAAGAAGTTTTTTAGAGTTCCCAAGCACTGTACCAAATTTGATCAAAATCGGATGACTATATCATATAGCTCCCATAGTATCGATCGGTCGAAAATTTGTTTTTTGTACATAATTCGTTGTGTTTCGTTTGTTTGTGAAGATATTGTAACCAAATTCGGCATTAAGAAGTTTTTTAGAGTTCCCAAGCACTATACCAAATTTGATCAAAATCGGTTGACTGTATCATATAGCTCCCATAGGACCAATCGGTCAAAAAATCGTGTTTTGTACAAAATTCGTTGTGTTTCGTTTATTTGTGAATATACCGTAACCACATTTGGCACTAAGAAGTTTTTTAGAGTTCCCAAGCACTGTACCAAATTTGATCAAAATCGGTTGACTATATCATATAGCTGTCATAGGGCCGATCCGATCGGGCAAAAAACCTGTTGTGCACAAAATTCGTTGCGTTTCGTTTGGTTGCAATTTTTGCAATCAGATGTCTTTTGGAATTCTTAAGCAATATACCGGACTTAAATGCAGTGTGGTAATATAGGGTATCCCAAAGTCGTCTGCGCCCGACTTTAACGTACGCCATCTTTTTATTATAAAAATATATAATAATTATGTGCAAGAATAAAAACGAGCCGATCGACTTAAAAATTTATTTTTACATTATTCTCATATATAATATGTATGTATGTACATATCTATGTATGTGTGCACAAAAAAATGATTTTTTTTCGTATTAGTTATAATTACTTACAGAAGTTTGTAATTTATTCACTTAATTTCAATTGAGTTCTTTTTATCGTATTATTTAACTTGTGACTTTATTATTATTTATGCTTACAATCGCAATTATGCATGCGGCGGCTACTCAACGAGATGATAAAAAAAACCCAGTAGTGTCTTCCTCAATTTTTGGTAATAGAGTTGCCAGACTAAACTTCAATAAGCTAGCTAGGCATTGCCAAGCATGCGTTTTCCACTAGCGTTGTATCTTATTACTAAACTATATAATTTACTAAACTTCACTCGAATTCTTTTCTCTGTTTTTTTAACGTGTGATATTGGCCAAGTTCAGCGAAAAGTGCGTGCGTGCATTCAACGAGACAACGCGCTATCTTTGTCTTATTCTTTTTCCGTAAAGGCGTTGCCAGACTAAACTTATTGCTGGATTGGCAATATTCTTGCTAGACGAACTTTAAGTGCTCACTGCATACAAAAACAATACTTTTACACACTTGTAACAACTAAGCCAATTAATTTTATTTATAAAAACACTTTATATAGCATTTAATAAAATATCGTTGCCAACTTTATAGCTATAAAATTGTTTGTACCATACATCGATTACTTCAGCGAAGTGTCAGCGATATATCGACCTATCAATTATACCACGTGCATAAGTGTTTAATTAAAGCTGTGAAAAAATTGTATTTTATAAAACTCCAAGGTATGTAAAGTGATGTATGCTTTTGCAATCTGAACTAATGCAACTATCTTTAGCTATGAATCCCGAAAACCCGAATGGAATGGATGAAATTGAGAGCACTGAGCGTCTTGGTGGCAAGAGCTCCGAGCGTCCCAAGGACAAGTACGTGGGCACCTGCAAGTGTTCTCCTTTGAATATGTGCATTTGTAAAGCGCACTTGAACCCTCGCAAAGATGCGGCAGTGCACGAAGTCGCCTTAGCTGATGATGAAGAGGAGCTATCGGATATGGCGATAGCTGAGTTCATGGGTTGGAAAATGAAAAATCAGACAGCGCCTAAGCAGGAGACGCAGGCAGCAGTTGCAGGAACTGCAACCGAGACTGGAGCTGAACTGGCCCGTAGGCATTTTAACGCAAAAAAAGCAAGGATGGTGGAACAATTCGCAAATTACCGAAAGCAGAATCCAGAGTGGTGGAAGAGGTTCGACAATTTTAAATAGTTGATCAGCCAGGCCAGAAGAGCGAGGAGATTGTAGGAGCAAGGAGTACCTAAGACTAAGTGCCCTAAAGGCCATGTCACAGTTTTCAAATTATAAAACTATATACTCGCACACCAACACACATTCCCATGTTGAATAAATAAAAGAAACTCCTGCTTTAACCTATGTAGCATATATGTTGTTAATTAATGGGATTTTTGTTGGAGCTAGGTTTTGGCAACGTGACTTTGCATCGATTGGAAGTATTTTCTGGTTTTATCTGAAAAGTGCGTCCACGACAAAGCCATAACAAAATTTAAAAAGGGATCAACTATTTTGGGCTATGTAAATTGTTTTTTCACTACGCTATTTTGTATATATGTAAATGATTGTGTATATATGTGTGTGTCTATGTGCATGTCGTCTGGACGGAACCTGTTCAATTTGGAATTCCTTGTATATTGTGAAGAGCTAGTTATTGATTAGAGACCAGTTGTAAAACCCAATTATTATGGGGGTCAGCCTGCTTGGGCATCAACAACATTGCTGAACTTCTTATAAACAGCTTAACAGGAACAGGGAGTGGGTGAGTAGATCAGCAGCAACAGCGTGTAGAGGATCCAGCATATTAGTTGGGCTTCTTTTCGAATGTTCTGTATATATGCGTAGCTGGCTGCATGTGCATCTAATCACGACCCCCTGCACGAGCAACAATTTCCACATAATGTATATCGCTAGGACATCGCTGGATTAAGATAAAGTAGGGCTAAGTTTCAAATGCGATTTTCACTTTACATGGTTGCAGCAGCTGCTCCGAACCGCGTGGACCCTCTGCCTTGATGCACCGCTGACTATTTGGATTAAGTTAGTTTGTTTAGGAGTGTGAGATTTTTGTTTTTTTGTCTATCCGATTTTTTTTATTGAAAACCTGTCCTGAACAATTTCTTTTTTACTGACATAAATATAGCATAAATAAATAGATATATACCATTACACTTTGTGGCATGAGATCTTGTAGAGATTGTGGCGCCTCTTGTTGAAAGCTATCCTATGAGGCGCTATCTTTTATAAGAGTGTCATGCTACTGGCTTATGCCGATGACATTGACATCATGGTCACCAACGTACGAGTAGTAGTCTAGCAAGAGTCGAAAGCCTGCGGTAAACATGGACAAGACGAAGTACCTCCTATCTTTGTTACTTTGGGCTGAGTACTACTCAGAGTTCAAGTGTAGAGCCCTCCCACGACACTACACAAAAATAACACTGTACAGATCCCTTATTATATACTTGCTTCTTTATGGCGCTGAAGCATGGGCATTGTCAACATCCGATAAGGCATCATTATGGGATTTCGAGAGAAAAGTCCATTGAAGAATCTTTGTACCGACAAATGCGGATAGTGATTTCCGTATTCCAATGAACCACGAGCTCTATGAGCTTAACGACGACACTGATCTAGTCACGCGTAACAATTACAACGTTTGTGCTGGCTTGGCTACGTTAATCGCATGGACGAGACTGCTCCGGCTAAAAAGGTATGCGAGCGAAACTCACTGGAAGAAAGTCGAACACAGGTACGCCAGCCTCTGCGATCGGAAGATCAGGCAATGGAAGATCTTCGTAGCCGTGGGATCACTAATTGGAGCCGGTAGGCACCGTTGGCCAGGGATTGTATCGCATTAAGCGAGTTGCTGACGAATTAGGCTTGGATTCCATAGTCTTGGATAGGTACTATAGTTAGAAATGCAGTTGTTAATACTCGCTTTAGTTGCTTTGTTCAATATGCGGCCGTTATAGTTATTATGAGCTTATTAAAAATAATCCTCCAATTTCTAATTCAAAAAATTTCCGATTTAAGACACATTTAAAATGCTTAATCTATCAAAAAAATGTCCGGTGTTACAGAGTTGACGACTTAATTTAAGGTTTTCCTATTGGCTAATAGTGCCGCTTTTTTGGACATTTTAGAAATTGACCATGCCTTTTGGTTAGTGTACAAAATCTGTTTTAAATTTTTTAGTTTGATGTATATTATGAGTGTTCAATATATTGAGTATTCCGGGAATTTGTTGTTGCTGTTGAAGACGAAGCTCTTAAGTTCATGGTGACCTATGCATGATGTCCTCATACAATTCGCGCATGGGTGCCTCATTATAATAACGCGTTTGACGCAAACTTGCAATGCTGATGATCAGACCATTTTGGAACTGGTAAAACATTTTTAGCATGAACTTCTTGAGCTCTTCGTATGGATGCATTTTACGAAAGCTGGAAACTTCCATGCGATGATATTCACAGCAATGCTGTAAATATTCTTGTAATCCGCCCTCCTGTACGGTTTGGCAAAGTTGACATTGGCCGAACTTTTTATTGTGTATCATCATATGGCGCAGTGTGTCCATCACATTCGTTGATGCGTACATGCAGAAGGGGCAGTGAGAAATCTGCTCAACTGTTAGCTTACGAAAGCTAAATAAGTTTTTCGCGTTTTTGTGCTCTGAATTGTGACGGTGACGGCGCAGGGCCACCTCAGTCGGAAATATAACAGAGCATATGTTGCATTGCAAATAGTTATTGGTAATGCCTTCATTAAGTTTAAGCAGCGCATTTAGCTCGGCATCTGTTAAATATTTTAAATCGCTGTTAGAATGGCCAACAGCATTAGTGTGTTGTAACAGCTCCGTCCAGTGTATGAATTTATGTTCACAATAGGCACACTCATCAGGTCGACGTGTATCGGAGGCAATAAGATCTTTTATCTTATGAGCATTTTTCAAATGCTCAATTAGAGCAAGTGCACCGCCCTTGTCCACGTTGCATTTGGCGCATCTTAGCTGAGGTTGTACATTAAAGTAAAAAGGCGACTCCGGATGCATCATTGGGTAGTGCTGCAAGCGTAGCTCTTCAGCGTTATGGCTGGTCTCAGGACAATGGGCACAGCCGAATTCGATGGGTTTCTAGAAAGCATAAAAATCAATTATTATCAAATCAAATCAATTTGGGCATTTGAGTCAACTTACTAGTCGATTTTCGTTCTCCTCCTCATCCGAGGAAATAATTAGAACTTCTGGAACTTCAGCCCTCACAGCGGAAGCTGGCCTAGTATTTGAAACTGAAGCACAGGTAGACGTTGCAGTACTTGGAACATGTGCAGCCTTCGGTGCCATTGCAGTAGCTGCATCAGCTGCGGCAATTTGCGCAGCCATTACCGTACGAGAATGCTTAATAAATGCCAAACATTCCTTCCACGAATCAGTATCCGACAGCTCACTGGCAACACACTCAAAGTTTTTAACAGCTAGCCCAATCTGGTCAGGATGGACCTGTTTCATGTGTAGCATAATGCTACGCTCATGACAATGAGCAAAATAGCAGTAGGCACACTTATACTGGTAGCCAGCCGCACTGATGCTCCTCTGCACAATGAAGTTTAATGCGGGCATATTCAGAGCTCACGGCAAAGCAACTATTGCAATAGTAGCCCAGCTTTTGGTTAATCTTATTATTCAAGCGGTGAAAAACTTGGGAGAACTGCACGCGCTGATTGGGATGTTGACGTATAATATGTGATAACACATCTAGTGAATCATTGGAACCAAAGTTACAATGTATACAAGTGTAATGCTATTTCGGTGCATGCAAGGTGCTGACATGTTCCATAATTTGTTTGTGGGTCGTAAACACTTTCAGGCATAGATTGCACCTAAATGCATCTTGTTGGTCAACAGTTCGAGCTACCAAAAAACAATGGTAATATATATATATATATATACAATAAATTATAAGTGTTCCATTTATAACTTACATGGTTTTAGCCAACGCGTCACCCCAGAGCGGCTATACATTGCAATGCGCTGGTGGACAATTACATCCACATCCTGTCCTTGATGTTTGTCAATAATATGGCGCTCCACAATTCCGCGTACGCATTGGAAACTGGGACAGGAACCACACTGGTATATGTGCTGTTTGTGCCACAGCATGTGAGACATTACGCTTTCCAGAGTTAGATTGCCGCGTAGTGCTTTAGAACAATGGCGGCAATAGAAGACATCTCTATACGAATGTTGAGTGCATAGATGTTTGCGAAACGCACGCTCTTCTGAAAAGGTCACACTGCAGGGTTCTACGCCACAAATGTATCGCTTTTCTTTGGGTACATATCCGTACCTGGGAATTTTAGTGATGTGTGTTCCCGGTTTCACTTCGCCGTTTGTCACACCTGTAGGCAAATGTGGCGGCGCATCTTTTGTTGCAGTATTATCTGCACTGGGTTGATCAGCATCCTGCTGCACTTCCACACTTACATAAGCATTACTAACACTAACATTCAGATGCTTTTGTAAATGTTCCTTCATTTTGGCTATTTCATTTGTACTGTACTGGCATTCGGCGCAGTTTACATTTTTGTCGGAATACGGCTGACGCGGCAAAGAGTGCACCTCCGAAGGATGATACTTAAGTTTCATACCACTTCTGCGCTGGTTCAACTCATTTAAAAGATCGTATACAAAAGTATCTATCTGTTTTTTGGTAGGCTGAGCATGCAGGCACATCCAGTAGCCGTCAACCTCGGGCAGCTCTTTATAAACCACTTGACGTTTCACCCGCAAAAATTCGATATTATGCACCGTGCTTAAATGTTGTTCCATTTGGCATTTGTCCACCGTGGTTGCCAAACAATAGCTACAAAAGTAGCTATGTCGTATATAGCATCTTTCTAGATGCAGACGCAGCTGCAAGGGTCGCTCAAAGAGCACAGGTGTTTCACAGTATTTGCAGCGAATTTTCATGTCCATGGCACAACGCTTCAAATGAAAGTTGACATGAGCTACAAAGTCGGACTCATTCAGGCTGGCTTTGCAGTCCTTTTGGGGGCACGCGTAGACCATGTCAACTAAAATATGCAAAAGATTTTAAGTTAACATAGCAAACCTCAAATGGATCATATTTCGATATATATTTTCAACTTACCGCCAACCCCTGTGGGCAAGATCAGCTTACGAACTACCTTGTTCAAATCAAATAGCTTTGCAATTGAGTCAGTTCCTAGGCCAGAGTTTTCTTTATATGCAGCTTTTTCGGTTAAGTTTTTCATCTCATTGGGTGCGTCAGAATGTAGATTATGTGCGCTTAGTCCATGCTTGATATGAGATTCAACATCGTGGGCTTTGTGAGAGCAATAGGCACACTGTAGATAATCGGAATTACCAAAGCTCAAGCGATGGATATCAATGTGCTGGCGCATACAGCGGAAGCGGTTGTCTGGTAGTGTCAGGATGGTGGTATCAGCTAGAGCAACCTCTGGAGTAGCAACTGTATGGGGCAATGTATCACTTTTTATTGTATAGATGACATCCGCCAATTCGTTTGTTTGATGCGACACAGCCTGTTGAACTCGAGAAATCGCATCATAATGCTGGGTTGCTTGGTCGGGTTGTAGAGAAATGGCTGCGCTGGTAGCGATCGATTGGTTACCTTCCGGTATTTTTGTAGTGGTATCCGTTAGACTAAATACTTCATCAATGACAAGACCCAGCTCTGTCGTATAATTAACAACTCTGTCAGCGAGCTCGCCTTCCTTATGTGTAGGAGATTTAGAGCTTAGAAGCTCACCAACGGCTTGGTGGTTAGGCTCACGAGGTACGGCTGTTAAAAGATCACGTAGCGTAGTCTTGGTATTTAAATCGCCAAAGTATTCAATATTATTATTGGATTCAGAGTCATTGTTGTTGGCGTCTTCCAAGTTGTCAGCAAAACGACGTACGGTTAGTCTTGGTGGTTCTGGTTCTGGTTCTGGTTCTGGTTCTGGTTCTGGTTCTGGTTCTGGTTCTGGTTCTGGCTCTGGCTCTGGCTCAGTCTTTATGTTGAATAATTTTAATTCGATCGTATGCTCTTGAGCAAACTGATTTTCGAAGTCCTTCAAATTATTTAAAAACGAAAAATCATGTAGAGCGTCAGCGCTTCCTTTGCTTGAATTTTCTACCGAGCAGGCAGCGTTTATAACAACTATCGGTGGTTCTCCACTATTTATTGGTTCTGGGGGCAAAATTTCTTCGAGCGCTTCAATTTTAATAGCTGACTGATCGCAGCTACTGTGTTGGTTAAAATCGATTTCTTCAAAAACCACTTTATACTTCCTCTTGCCATCATCTTCGTATTGCTTCTCTAGATAATCTGCCTCACGCTTCGAAGCTACTATTGTCACATTCTTATGATGGTAAAGTATTATGGTTATCAAATAACCATCTGCTGCATCTTCAGTGAGTCCATGCTGTTTGACATAGTGCCGCTTGACGTTGTCCTGATTGAGCTGGACAAATTCGCATATGTGGCAAACGTAGGCGCGGCAGGGTAATTTTAGAGAATAAAAATTATTTTCAATTACTTGGGCATTGGGCTCACACTGAAGAGTATGTTTATAAATCTGTCCAATAGTTTGCTTGGGACAGAAGCATTTTGAACATGCATAGTTTAGCTCACCCGTATGGCGGACAAAGTGCTCTATCCAGCTATTAGCGGTAGTGCATAGAGTTTTTAAGCAGAATGGGCAAGTATGATAGTATCGCAAGGAGTTCTCCTCTATTCCATAAAGTGGATAATTCATGTTTGATGCCTGCAGCTCACTGAGCACCCCTGGTGGAAAGCGAGAGCCATAGAACTCGCCGTGAACCTGCATATAGTGTAATAATGCGCTTCTTACAGACTTTTCACAAACAACACATTGGCTCACTGCTGTGGAAAGTGCATGCCACTGCTTATTTGTGTTTTTTTTTGCTGGTTCTGAAAACTTTTGCATGGGATTTTCTAGTCGTGGTAGCCTAACGCGACAATGTTTTGTTTTCGAATCCTGTTCCACCTGTTTTTTTTTGCTTGAAGCACCATTCCAGGGTTGTCCACGGCGACTTGTATTGCGTTTGCATTCTCGACTTTTTGAATTTTTCGATTCGGTTCTTCCAGATCCTCGTACGTAAGACTGTAATAATTGGACACAATATCACTTTCGTTTATCAACGGTTTGCTGGCTAATGGCGACATGGAGGCGCGTCGCTTCAAAATTCGTTGCAATGGAGGCGATTCGAGACCAGGTAAAGAATTTAACGTATTTTCCCTAGAGTTGGGAGCGTTCACAATTTGCTCTGCTTGTGCGATGGATAATGATGCATTCATGTGTGTTGACGTAAGCAATTCTTTTGAAACGGGTGGTTTTTTATAGATATCCTTTAAGGTTTGCGGCTCGGGCTGGAGTCCCATATTTTTAATAAATCTGTCACAATCGTCGTCTAGCTGACTAGCTTCCATCTCCACGATATTCTCTGCACATTTATTAGTATCCATTTCATTTGCCAGATCTTCACTCTTTTTTTGGTTGTTTTTACCACGTTTTTTTATTAGGGACGATTCTTTGTTCTTTTTGGGCTCTTGAATTTTCTTTGGTTTTCCAGCTTTAATTTTGTTGTTACCTTTAAGTTTATTATTTTTTTCGCTATCCTCTCTATTTGTATCTTTCTTATCGCAGGCTTTCTCATCTTTAGTGCTAGCTGTCTTTTTTGGTATTTTAAAATTTATTTTTTTCGGACTGGTTTGCAAGGTAATATCGCGATATGACGTGTCCAGCTGTATTTCCGAAGAGGTCAAGAGTGAATAATGTTGTGCTTCCCTGGCAACCGCTTCAGCTCTTGTCTTGGCTTCAGCTGCAGCTGTAGCTTTAGCTCTAGCCTGGGCCTCCTTATGTTCTCTATAAGTTCTTGGTTGAAATTTCCGTCTCAAAGCACTGTAACGCGATGCTTCTCTGGAACCTTGTCCACGCTCACGACAGCTGCCTTTATTAGGCACATTGTAATCTATACTATTGTTGTTCGTTTCTCCACAGCCAACTCGTGGATTGAACTCTTTAAATGGTGGTGCCTTATTATGCTGCCTAAGCCTACGTGGATCATTTATGTGTAGGGTACCATATGATTGCGCTTGGTGATTCAACCAAGGATCTTGTGTGTTGTTTTGAAATGCAATGTTCGAAGTGAAATTAAATGGATTCTGCGAACCCAAAGTATTACTATTCACTGAAGGTATATTTATACCTTGTGGCGGTCTACGCCCCAAATAAGTAATACTGTCTGCATTGTGAGAATCCGATGTCTCATCGGAATTTTGTCTTATATGCGAGTCTAACGATGAAACCCCGTTCCATATACCTCTAGCACTGGGTAGGCTAGTAATTTTCATCGATGGCGCAGGCGGCACTGGAGATGTGGATCTCGATCTATTAACTGTTGATGATGCAGCAGGCTCATTATGTAAATTAAAGTTGCTAGCATAGATTTCCCTTTCGAATGTGGCCTTTAGCTCATTGCACAACTCTGGCGTGCGTCTACGCGAATAATTGGTATCATGCGCTTGAGTTTCAGGCTGTGCAAACGTCGCATCTGTACCCAGTGCAGCAAGCCTCTTGCGTGCCTCCATTAGAGATGATGTATGCTGTTTGTCATCTGGAATATTTATATTCTTTGCTGTCAAAAGTCCTGGTGCATGTTCGCTTTGGCGAACAGAATTCAGACGATGAGCAGATATATAAGTTGGATTTTCTTCACGGTCCGATTCAGAGCTCCTTTGTTCACTGCTAATTTCCTCTTTCTCCTCCTCTTTGGTGATGTGGTGAGGTGGTTTCAAATATTTCAATAATATTTGAATCTTACCACTTCGAATTGAGCTTTAATTTTGCGCAGTACAGCCTTAATTTTGTGAAGTGTCTTAATGGAGAGAGCGCTAAAATATATAAAAATTATCGGCGTCACCTTTATCATCAATTTCTAGACCAATTTTTCAAATTTATGTCGTAAAAGTAAAATTTCAAACCATATTGCAAAGATAGCATATTATTCCAAAAATTAGACTATTAACTCCCTATTGGTTACAGAAAACAACCCGTCTAATGACAATATTTTGAACGCATTTTGCAATGTCTTCGAAAATAAAAAAATGTTTATGTACTTACTCTCGTTCTATTAACCCTTTTAACATTTCCAACTTTCCATATTGATCCATGGTCATTCTCATCACAGAATTGATAAACGGCAACTTTTTTTTAAGTTTTTGCAACATTTTGGCCGCATCATCATCCTCATCATCCTCATCATCCTCATCATCTACAATTTCGATAACATCGTTATCGTCCTTTACATTTAACTTGTTGTCGCCCATGGTGTAGTTCAGACCACTAAAGCATAAAAGTAAATACATACGTTAGCAATACATATCAGATATTAAAGTTAGTAAGGATTTTTAGGAACTTAGGGGAGCAGATATCAACTCAATTTAACAAATTATCTCATTCGCAGGGTCTCTGAAATCTGAGTGTTGGTAGAGACGCGCATGACGTCATAGCATCCCAAAGCTATGCTAAGCTTATTTTGGTCAGAACAACTTCTGTTTTGAAACAGGGAAAAATTGCTGGAAGAACAAAAACATCGTTGAAATGTTTTATTGAGTCACATTCAACTCCGAGAAATCGACAGTTGTTTAAAAACTCGATACCTCTTAACAGGGGAGGATTTTTCGTATCTGCATGAGTAGATAGTAGTAGTGAAAATCTGAATCAGTTAGGTATTTCAAAAATGTGATAGAGTCAGGTGTGGGATATTCTGTATCCATTTTGATGAACAAAATTTATTCCTCCACACTTGAATATGACAAACTCTGCTTGTATTACTAAAAGTTTGAAACTAACATTATACCATTTAGTACACTTTTGTGCACTTTATCGGCGGAATTTTTAAAATTATTATTTTTGACACACGGTGCAAAGCTCTTTGTCAAGCCAAAATATTGAATAACATGGCTAAAAGGCGTGAAGTTCGGCAGGGGTAGAAGGGCGCAGATATTGACTATGTTAAATGTTAGGCCTCTAGGTTTATGATTTTGATGATGATACGACAGTCTGTTCCGATTCTCACTTGCACTAAAATTATATAATATGAAAATAAAATAATTTAAATTATGTGTAAAACAGATGCACTTTAATTTTCTTTAAATAGGTTTACTCTAATTCAAAAATTGAAAGTGAGAAACGGAACAGGCCTAATAAATAATTATAGTATATGACAGCCTGAAGGCCTGAATGTTGCTCTGGCTTTAAATACTTTTTTTCCTAGAACTAATTTCTACAATAATAAATAATAATAATAAAATTATATATGAGCACGCATAAACAGCAGTCTTTGTAAAATTTAAAATAATGGCGCTAAAATGCAATTAAATCAGTGACGTCAAGTACCTGATTGTGTTAAGCTTTCAGAGACATGGACAGCGGATCGGAGCATTGCTTGATCTTTTAAAAGTTTAATCATGGAGAAGCTTTGTGTAAATGTGTGCACTGTTCGAACATATTTACAAAGCATCTACTCGCTCAACAAATATTCATTATGTAGTCATCTCTTTTTGTTGCATTCCGTAACAAGAACTTGTCATCTTGCTTGCATGTCTTGCACAAACGCACCCACGCTCCTGCCGAACTCTTTTTTCACACGCATCAAACGAAAAACTCCATATTTTTTTTTATTTTTTTTTTTAAATTTTCAATTAAAGGGAAAATTATTTTTGCAATTTGATTTATTACAAATGCAGCCTTGTACTTTTTAGTAATTTAGTAAGGAAATGTTTTTTTAAACGCTACTAACACTTTGCCGGAACCGATTTGATCTGCCTCCTAAGATGCAAGGCAAAATCTACGAACACACGATTTTTCAATCAATAAATGCATATGGAGCCACATACAATAATTTAATTTAACACAGCCGCCATGACACTAATTTATTTAATAGTTTAAACTAAAAATATATACATATATTTTTTTTTAATATTCAAAAGAAATTAAAAACGCACCGCAACACAAATAGTACGATCCTTACCAATGGGATTGCACGGAGTCACTCTCCGACCAAAAGCAACACCAACAACAAACTTCTCTCATGTTATATTGCTGTTTTTAACTCTTTTTCTATTTCTTTTTAAGCTATTTTCTCATGCGCTCAGCAAAGATTGTTAATGGCTGCTGTCCTTTTTCAACACTCGTATGTTGGCTGGGATAATGAGAACTGAAAGTAGGAGTGTATATATTGAGGCTATTGAGTGCAAACGTATGTTCATACACCCCCATGCACTTGAATAGTGACAAAGCTAATTAGAACAACATATGAATATGAATTTGAATAGTTTACTTTAGTGAAAAAAAACATTATTTGTTTATTAAAAATATTAATGTATGTATGTATATTGTGTAGAATGCAGTTTTCGCATACAGACACATATTTCTTGATTACTAATGTTTCAGATACAAATTAAGCAGCTTTGACACTTTTTAAATGCATGGCAGTGTATGAGCAAATATTTACGCTCAGTAGATGCAATGCACTCACTCCCACATTCAGTTTACATTGTTAATGCCCAACTTACAAGTGGTGCAAAGAGGACAGCATCAATTAACACTCTCTGCTGAGCGCATAAGAAATTAGTTAAAAAAGAAAAAATATTAAAGAACAGTATAACAGAACAATATAACTGTCACAAGAGAACTTTGTTGTTGGTGTTGGCTCGTTTCACGCTCTGCTTCGGTCAAGTATTGATCAATCGAACAGTGCGTCCGTGAATTCCCATAAGCAAGGATCGGATTATGTTTGGTTTAAAATAATAATGAATTTTAATTTAAACTAATGCGGTAATTAGTGTAATGGCGGTTGTGTTAAATTAAATTATTGCATGTGAGTTCATATGTCTTTATTGATAGAAAATTCGTGAGTTCGTAAATTTTGCTTTGCATTCGTAAAGTACTAAAAACTACAAGAATGCGCTTGTTATAAATAAATTGCAATAACTTTGTGCGCTCTAATTGAAAATTGAGAAGAAAAAAATATGACGCTTTTGGTTCCGTTGGATGCCTTTGAAAAAGAGTGCGCCAGGAGCTTGGTACAAGCAGGCAGCTAAACTCATATTTCGGAATGCACTAAAACGAGATGACTAGTAAGTACTTAAATCTCACACATTGTGTGCATGAGAATTTTTTATGATGCAACAATAAAATTAATTTAACATGGCCGCCATTACACTAACCTATTTAATAGTTTAAACTAAAAAAACTTTTTACTTACAGTGGACACACAAATTATTCGGACACCAACAATTTTCAACTTTAATGCGCTATAACTATGCACATAGGTAACATAACGGAACCAATTTTTTTGCATATTGAAGAATAACATTCCAGGTATTTGTTTCAAAAATAAAATCTTTAAAAATCTTAATTATTATAGATAGAAACTTAACAAAACCAACAAAGCACTAATTTTGATTTGTCGATGAAAATTATAATCTACCAAATCAAACCCGGGTATTTTTTTTTTTTTTTGGTGTTTGGTGAATTCTAGCTTCTAGATTTTCATTAACAAACAATTATGCAATTTGCATATAGCATTTCAAACATAGCATCGTATGTTCTGCATATTTTGGTCTACTACAGAAATGGAAATTTTTGAAGTTTTAAACACAGCTTCTATCACATTTCGCTCGTCTTGAGTAGTTAAAATCGTTGGCAATGCAGATTGTTTAAGGATTTTACGCAATTACTGCTCAGGAATGGTTATTATGTAATTGCAAGCAACTGAAATCTCTACTCCAGTCTCCGGACTAACATGCCCTTGATATCTGATTGTCAAAATTTAAAGGTAGCACCAAGTAACACCCAAGGAATCTTCAAAAACATGTACTACTATACAGCTGGAGAAGATTGACCATCAGGAGATCAATAGATTCGTGAAAAATATAAGGCATGGCTTGAAAGCCTTTATAAAACCCAAAGGCGGCCTTATTAAACATAAAAAGTCCAAAAAAACATTTTTTCTAACAAAATTCCTTAGTTGGTAAAGGGGTCTACGCAGTACGAAATATTTCGCACGGAATTGCAAAACTTCATATAAAACAAAAATCCCAAATGGGATATCTCAAATAAGAATTTAGCTGCCTGCTTGTACCAAGCTCCTGGCGCACTCTTTTTCAAAGGCATTCAACGGAACCAAAAGCGTCATATTTTTTTTTATACGAAGTTTTGTCATTCGGTGCGAAATATTTCGTACTGCGTATAGGCCTTAACAAGTAAAAGATGAAAAAAAAGTGACTTTTTTGGTTTTGTTAAGTTTTTAGCTATAACAATTAAGATTTTTAAGGATTTTATTTTTGAAACATATAGGTACCTGGAATGTTATTCTTCAATATGCAAAAAAATTGGTTCTGTTATGATACCTGTGTATATGCAAAGTTATAGCGCGTTAAAGTTGAAAATTTTTGGTTTCCGAATAATTTTGTGTCCACTGTATGTATGTATGTATATACATATCTAAGTATGTGCACACACAATTATCATATTATTAAACTGTTCCAGGAACTATTTTCATAGTAGTAGTATAATTACTTACAGAAATTTGTAATTTATTCACTTAATTTCAATTGTAGTCTTTTTATCGTATTATTTAACTTGTGACTTTATTATTATTTATGCAAGATGACAAAAAACAAAATCCAGTAGTCGCCTCTTTTGTCTTTCTCAATTTTTGGTAATAGAGTTGCCAGACTGTACTGAATATATGGGCCCGGCCCTAACTTTTTTGTTTAAAAAATATATAATAATATGCACAATACATTAATTATCCGCAGATTAATTATAATTACATACCGAAATTGTTATATAAATCACTTGGCTTAGTTCAGTGGAAAGCGCGTGCATGCATTCCAATGAGAAGACAAAAAACGTATCCAGTGATCGCCCGCTTTGTGCTTTGTTGCGTAAAGGCGTTGCCAGACTAAACCTATTGCTGGCTTGGCAACATTTTTGCACATAAAAAATCAATACTTTTACGTTCTTGTAAGAAATTAGTCAATTAATTTTATTTATAAATACACTTGATACAACATTTAAGTAAAAACTTTGATTAGAACTTGCGTTCTGATTGCTGCTTTATAGCTTCAAAGTTTTAGATATATCGATAACTTTGGCGAAGCGTCAGTGTATTAATCGACCTATCAACTATACCACGTGCATTAGTGTTTAATTAAAGCTGTGAAAAATACGTAATAAACGCAAAAAAATAGTTTTTTCATAAAAATCTAAGGTATGTAAAGTGTTATATGCTTTTATAAATGGAACTAATGCTATTATTTTAAATATTTACGCAGCTATGAACTCCGAAAAACTAAAGCAGATGCAGAGCTCTGTGCGCCTTGGTGGCAAGGGCTCCGTACGGCGCAAGCGCAAGTACGTGGCTCCCCCTAAGTTGAGCGCAACAGATCGGTGCGGTTGTGGAGCGAGCTTATACCCAGACAATGATGACTCAATGTCCAGCGATAGTGAAGACGTCTGCGTTAGGTCCTTGGGGCGCGGCAAACCGTGTGCTGCTTCAAAGAAGCAGACAAATGTGGTTCAAAAGCCAGAGCAGATAAGTCCAAATAAGGATGCTACAACCAACAAGCAGTCGACTAAGAAGCCAGGGAATACCAAGGCAAATTCTCCATTGCCTCCAGTTGAGCATGCTGTAAAGGCCGAGCAGGGCAAGCGTTCGGTAGTTGCTAGTGCTGCATTAGCTGATGAATCGTTTACATTTGGAGACATGTCAGCACAGGAGATACAAAAGATCGTCAAACAGTCTGAGCATACTTTGCCTACGTACAAGGAAAAGGCAGAAACGGCTATACGATCCACTGCTGATACTAAGCCAGTCCAGATCAAGGCAGAAAAAAGTCAATCGACACAAACAAATATAAAGACCAAGCAGGGCAAAGGTTTTAAACAAAACCCAGTTAAGGAGCCTGAGGAGCGAGCTACATCTGTTTCTGAAGCTGCGACCACAACACAGCCTAGTTCTAAGAAGCACAACAAACCGGTGCAGCCGCTCAGGCTTGGAGGCTTATCGTCGCAGCAGGTAAATGAGTTCATCATGGATTCGTTGGCGCACGGCAAGCAAGCTGAGCAGACTTTGACTACTGATACTAAGCCAGCCCAGGTCGAGACAAACATTGAGTCAAAGACCAAGCAGGGCAATGGTTTAGAGCACAACAAACAGGTGCAGCCGCCTATGTTTGGACGCTTATCGCCTGAGCAGATAAACAAGTTCATCATGGATCAGATGAAGTTTTGCATGCAAGCTGAGCAGACTTTGACTACTGATACTAAGCCAGCCCAGGTCGAGACAAACATTGAGTCAAACACTGAGAGCACTTCCAAGGAGCACAAAAAACTGGTAGAGTCGCTTATGTTAGGAGACTCATTGGCTCACCAGATAAATACAATAGTCGAGGACCAGATAAAGCTTGCCAAACAGACCGATCCGACTTTGACTACATGCGAGGTAAACGTAAACGTTTCTATTGTACCTGATACTAAGCCAGTACTGATCGAGGCAAAAAAAAGTCCAACGACACAAACAAAGTCAAATACCAAGCAGGACAAAGGTTTAAAAAACAAAGCGATTGAGAAGCCTGAGGAGCGTCTAGTTGGTGTTGGTGCCTCTTCTGCTGGTAAAGCTGAGACCACAGCGCAGCTTAGTTCCAAGCAGCTAAGAAAACTAGTGCAGTCGCTTGCGTTTGCAGACACATCGCCTCAGCTGATAAATACAATAGTCGAGGACCAGACTAAGCTTGGCAAACAGACAGAGCCGACTTTGGCTACTTGCAAGAAAGAAGTAAACGAGGCTTATGAATCCCCTACTGATACGAAACCAATTAATATTAATTTAAAGACCAAGCAGAGCGAAGGTCTAAAATTTAACCTTACCAATGAAACGTTCTTAAATTATAATCAGCCAAAAGAACTTGCTGCTGCGTTTGGTGATGAAGCTGTGCTAACGGCAGCGCATAGTTCCAATGAGCAGATGACTTTTTTAAAAATGGTGCGTCAGCAAATACACAAGATCGTCGAGCAACAGAGTAAGCTTATCAAACAGGAAGCTTTAGCTGCCATCAAAGAAGAGGAAGACAAGTCTATGCCGGCAATGAATGCTAGCAAGGCAATGTCGTCAATGGAAAATTTATTTATCGCTAACGGGCTTAGCTTCTCTGTGGAGATTAAACAAAAGGAATATTCGCTGTTGGAAAAAGTTATAGGATACCACAGCTTTGGTCAATGTTTTTTGGGCTTTATCAAAGAGCCTGAGGAGCCAAGCAATGTAGCTGGTGGTGGTGCGGAGATTGAGGAAAAACAGACAGGTCAGAGGAGCAAAACTCGACGAGCCAAGAAGCGCAATACTCGATAGGCAACAGTATGCGATCGGCTTAGGACCGAGCAGTTGTAGAATCTGAAGCTGGATAATCAAAGAGGCAAGGAGGACCTAAGGCTGAAAGGTCTATGACAATTTTAAAGCATAGTTTTAAAATTATAAACTATATACTCACACATATACACACTTGCACACACACACACACACACACAATGTTCAATAAATAAAAGAAACTCCTGCCTTGACTTGTACATGTTGTTGATTAATCGGACTTACAGATACCAAAACAAACTGTTTGCAAATCTTTTTCAATTTTGGCGAAAAACTGCGTCCACGGAAAAGCCATAACAATAATGAAATGGATCAACTATTTTGAGCTATGTAAATTGTTTTTCACTATGCTATTTTGTATGTAAATGATTGTGTAAATATGCGTGTCTATGTCTGGACAGTGCTTGGTCAATTTGGAATTCCTCACGAGAATTTTGTGAAGAGCTATGTATTGATTAGAAGCCCATTGTTATGGGTATTGGCCTGCTTGGGCATACTCCTAGTTCTTGATTGGAACTGCTTTAGTTGGCTACAGCAGCTGGTCAGAACCTCCAGAACACTCCCCCTAGATAGCCCCTGACTGTGTTTGTCAATTATTTAATTTAATAATATGTATATAAATGGAATATCAATTAGTTGGATCGAGAGAGACCTTGGGTACTGTTGTCCAGCAGATTTGTTGTTTTGTCGTAGCCAGACTGGTGAAAGTCTTCTTCTTACGAATGATCTAAATGCATCCATGCAAGATGATCAACGAGTGCTTAAGCCGGAACAATGTTACATGGAGAGCAACAGAAACCCAGCCAAAGCTTTAGCTTGGTCATACTCAGGCTCACTGTAATAGCTGAATAAGAAGATACCAAATTGAAATGAACGTGTGAGATTTTTTTTTTCAATTTATTTCACGGTTTTAATTTAGACTATTTACATTGTTTGTGAATTCTAATATAGTAAATTTAGGAGTTCAGGATCTAATTACCTTTTCTACTTAATTATAATAGTACATGGCTTCAGGAAATTTACAATTATGGGATTATAATAAGGGGAGATTTTTTTGCTATTTGGGTTTTCAAGCTGTTTGTTCTGACAGCTCACGCGTGATTCATGACATATGCCAAAGTCAAAGATACTCAGTTAGCATCATGGAAAGACTTACGCCCGAACAATTACACTAGTTTATACGAAAAATGAACCTTCCTAAAAAAGGGTTTTTTAGGGTAATTTGGGGTAGAGAAACACGAAAATGGCAACCTTTTTTTTTTTCTTAAGCACCGTTTTCGAGATATTTTGGAAAAACATGTTTTTGGGCACTTTTTTCAGTTATTCCTCAATATATCGTGAACAAAATTTTGTATCGACATAAAAGATGATTAGATCGAAAGGTATTGATGTGCTCTTTCCAGTGATATATAATATGAACAGATTAAGCAAAAACTACCTGGTTCCATAGCATCTACAATTCCTATCCGATTTCGAAGATCTTAGACTCTAAATTTTCGTAAAAGAATTCTCTTTCAGCAAAAAGCTTAACATAATTTTTAAAAATTTTTTTTCGTTTATAAAAATCATACCAAAAAGGTATAATTTTTAAAAATTGTCAAAAATTATCCTTTTTTTCGACTTTGGTTGCCTGTAACTTCGATAATTTTTACTTAATCTGTACATATTATATTATCACTGGAAAGAGCACATCAATACCTTTCGATTTAATCATCTTTTATGTTGATACAAAATTTTGTTCACGGTATATTGAAGAATAACTGAAAAAAGTGCCCAATAACATGTTTTTCGAACATATCTTGAAAACGGTGCTTAAGAAAAAAAAAAGGTTGCCATTTTCGTGTTTCTCGATCCCAAATTACCCTAAAAAACACTTTTTTAGGAAGGTTCACTCGGTGACCCTTAAATTTGTAAACTAGTGTTATTCAATTTTATTACCAAAAATCGTGCTCAGTAAAAACGCATCTAATCTGAAAATTTGGTTGCTCTAGTTCTTACCATCTCTGAGATCTAGGCGTTCATACAGACAGACGGATATGGGTATATTGACTTCTCTAGTCACCCTGATCATACTTTAGGTAACTTTGGGGGATCTCCGACTTAATATACCCTTTGTACCTCACGGTACAGGGTATAAAAATTTAGTAAGCCGACCTAATTGCCATACTTTTCAACTTATTAATTTAGCGGCGCTGGGAACTTCTGTTCTGGTGAAAGTTGCTCGAGCGGTTCTATTTTCATATCCTGTCTCAAACGTTTTTCCTGGCGTCCGGTAGCCCGCAATCCACCATCCGAAACCGAGGCTCTTTTTTGTGGTCGCTCGCGTTTTCCACCTAAACACAATTCTTCCATTTTTTTTGCGGCAATTAGAAAAGCTTCGTGGCGTTCTGTAACGTTTCTGGCGCTGGGTACTGAAATTTTAAGAATTCATTTTTAATTTAATTAAATTTAAAAATATTTTAAATAAATATTCATTAAAAGTATATTCATATTTTTACATTTTGGTGGCTCACGTCCCAAATAACTTGTCATTTCTGAATCAGATGATGCTTCAGCCAAAGTTGACAGTTCTGGCGTCATTGGGAACGAGTTTGAAGATTCTGGGTCAGACATTGTGGTCATTTCTGAATCAAATAATGCTTCAGCCAAAGTTGATAGTTCCTTCTTGATAGATGGCGCTGCCTTCACGGGGAATGAGTTTGAAGAATCTGGGTCAGACATTGTGGTCATTACTGAATCAGATGATGCTTCAGCCAAAGTTGACGGTTCCCTCTTGATAGATAGCGCTGTCGTCACGGGGAATGAGTTTGAAGATTCTGAGTCAGACACTGTGGTCCATTCTGTATCAGATGATGCTTCAGCCAAAGTTGACAGTTCTGGCGTCACTGGAAACAAGTTTGAAGATTCTGGGTCAGACATTGTGGTCAATTCTGTATCAGATGATGCTTCAGCCAAAGTTGATGGTTCCCTCTTGATAGATGGCGCTGGCGTTACGGGGAATGAGTTTGAAGATTCTGAGTCAGACACTGTGGTCCATTCTGTATCAGATGATGCTTCAGCCAAAGTTGACAGTTCTGGCGTCACTGGAAACAAGTTTGAAGATTCTGGTTCAGACATTGTGGTCATCACTGAATCAGATGATGCTTCAGCCAAAGTTGATAGTTCCTTCTTGATAGATGGCGCTGCCTTCACGGGGAATGAGTTTGAAGAATCTGGGTCAGACATTGTGGTCATTACTGAATCAGATGATGCTTCAGCCAAAGTTGACGGTTCCCTCTTGATAGATAGCGCTGGCGTCACGGGGAATGAGTTTGAAGATTCTGAGTCAGACACTGTGGTCCATTCTGTATCAGATGATGCTTCAGCCAAAGTTGACAGTTCTGGCGTCACTGGAAACAAGTTTGAAGATTCTGGGTCAGACATTGTGGTCAATTCTGTATCAGATGATGCTTCAGCCAAAGTTGATGGTTCCCTCTTGATAGATGGCGCTGGCGTTACGGGGAATGAGTTTGAAGATTCTGAGTCAGACACTGTGGTCCATTCTGTATCAGATGATGCTTCAGCCAAAGTTGACAGTTCTGGCGTCACTGGAAACAAGTTTGAAGATTCTGGTTCAGATATTGTGGTCATTTCTGAATCGAATGATGCTTCAGCCAAAGTTGACGGTTCCTTCTTGATAGATGGCGCTGCCTTCACGGGGAATGAGTTTGAAGATTCTGAGTCAGACACTGTGGTCCATTCTACATCAGATGATGCTTCAGCCAAAGTTGACAGTTCTGGCGTCACTGGAAACAAGTTTGAAGATTCTGGTTCAGATATTGTGGTCATTTCTGAATCGAATGATGCTTCAGCCAAAGTTGACGGTTCCTTCACTGGGAACGAGTTTGAAGATTCTGGGTCAGACATTGTGGTCATTACTGAATCAGATGATGCTTTAGCTAAAGTTGACGGTTCCCTCTTGATAGATGGCGCTGGCGTCGCGGAGAATGAGTTTGAAGATTCTGGGTCAAACATTGTGGCGATGCAGCCGGTAGTAATCGTTTACTGAAAACAACAATATATTTTTATAAATATACCTCTGTTCATTATACCCTGTACCGTATGGTACAAAGGGTATATTGTGTTTGTGCAAGCCGAAAATGTATGTAACGTACAGAAGGAGAAGTCGGAGACCCCCCAAAGTTACCTAAAGTATGATCAGAGTGACTAGCGAAGTCGATATACCCATGTCCGTCTGTCCGTATGAACGCCTAGATCTCAGAGATGGTAAGAGCTAGAGTAACCAAACTTTCAGATAAGATCCCTTATTAATCCATAGGAGACAAGTTTATTTTATTTTTTTGATATCGGGACTACATTATATAGCTCCCATAGGGGTGTTTCAGAGGACCTCGAAAAAAAGCAAAAGTTTTAGATTGATAATTCGTTTGCTTATGAAGATATCATAACCAAATTTGGCAATCAGAAGTTTCTTAGAAACCCCCAGCACTGTACCAAATTTTATCAAAATCGGTTGACTATATCATATAGCTCCCATAGGACCGACCAATCGGTCAAAAAATCGTGTTTTGTACAAAATTCGTTGTGTTTCGTTTATTTGTGAACATACCGTAACCACATTTGGCACTAATAAGTTTTTTAGAGTTCCCAAGCACTGTACCAAATTTGATCAAAATCGGTTGACTATATCATATAGCTCCCATAGGATCGATCGGTCGAAAATTTGTTTTTTGTACATAATTCGTTGTGTTTCGTTTGTTTGTGAAGATATTGTAACCAAATTCGGCATTAAGAAGTTTTTTAGAGTTCCCAAGCACTATACCAAATTTGATCAAAATCGGTTGACTAAATCATAAAGCTCCCATAGGACCAATCGGTCAAAAAATCGTGTTTTGTACAAAATTCGTTGTGTTTCGTTTATTTGTGAACATACCGTAACCACATTTGGCATTAAGAAGTTTTTTAGAGTTCCCAAGCACTATACCAAATTTTATCAAAATCGGTTGACTATATCATATAGCTCCCATAGGATCGATCGGTCGAAAATTTGTTTTTTGTACATAATTCGTTGTGTTTCGTTTGTTTGTGAAGATATTGTAACCAAATTCGGCATTAAGAAGTTTTTTAGAGTTCCCAAGCACTATACCAAATTTGATCAAAATCGGTTGACTATATCATATAGCCAATCGGTCAAAAAATCGTGTTTTGTACAAAATTCGTTGTGTTTCGTTTGTTTGTGAAGATACCGTAACCACATTTGGCATTAAGAAGTTTTTTAGAGTTCCCAAGCACTATACCAAATTTGATCAAAATCGGTTGACTATATCATATAGCTCCCATAGGATCGATCGGTCGAAAATTTGTTTTTTGTACATAATTCGTTGTGTTTCGTTTGTTTGTGAAGATATTGTAACCAAATTCGGCATTAAGAAGTTTTTTAGAGTTCCCAAGCACTATACCAAATTTGATCAAAATCGGTTGACTATATCATATAGCCAATCGGTCAAAAAATCGTGTTTTGTACAAAATTCGTTGTGTTTCGTTTGTTTGTGAAGATACCGTAACCACATTTGGCATTAAGAAGTTTTTTAGAGTTCCCAAGCACTGAACCAAATTTGATCAAAATCGGTTGACTATATCATATAGCTCCCATAGGATCGATCGGTCGAAAATTTGTTTTTTGTACATAATTCGTTGTGTTTCGTTTGTTTGTGAAGATATTGTAACCAAATTCGGCACTAAGAAGTTTTTTAGAGTTCCCAAGCACTGTACCAAATTTGATCAAAATCGGTTGACTATATCATATAGCTGTCATAGGGCCGATCCGATCGGGCAAAAAACCTGTTGTGCACAAAATTCGTTGCGTTTCGTTTGTTTGCAATTTTTGCAATCAGATGTCTTTTGGAATTCTTAAGCAATATACCGGACTTAAATGCAGTGTGGTGGTATAGGGTATCCCAAAGTCGTCTGCGCCCGACTTTAACGTACGCCATCTTTTTATTATAAAAATAAATAATAATTATGTGCAAGAATAAAAACGAGCCGATCGACTTAAATATTTCTTTTTACATTATGCTCATATATAATATGTATGTATGTACATACCTATGTATGTGTGCACAAAAAAATGATTTTTTTTCGTATTAGCTATAATTACTTACAGAAGTTTGTAATTTATTCACCTAATTTCAATTGAGTTATTTTTATCGTATTATTTAACTTGTGACTTTATCATTATTTATGCTTACAATCGCAAATATGCATGCGGCGGCTACTCAACGAGATGATAAAAAAAACCCAGTAGTGTCTTCCTCAATTTTTGGTAATAGAGTTGCCAGACTAAACTTCAATAAGCTAGCTAGGCATTGCCAAGCATGCGTTTTCCACTAGCGTTGTATCTTATTACTAAACTATATAATTTACTAAACTTCACTCGAATTCTTTTCTCTGTTTTTTTAACGTGTGATATTGGCCAAGTTCAGCGAAAAGTGCGTGCGTGCATTCAACGAGACAACGCGCTATCTTTGTCTTATTCTTTTTCCGTAAAGGCGTTGCCAGACTAAACTTATTGCTGGATTGGCAATATTCTTGCTAGACGAACTTTAAGTGCTCACTGCATACAAAAACAATACTTTAACACACTTGTAACAACTAAGCCAATTAATTTTATTTATAAAAACACTTTATATAGCATTTAATAAAATATCGTTGCCAACTTTATAGCTATAAAATTGTTTGTACCATATATCGATTACTTCAGCGAAGTGTCAGCGATATATCGACCTATCAATTATACCACGTGCATTAGTGTTTAATTAAAGCTGTGAAAAAATTGTATTTTATAAAACTCCAAGGTATGTAAAGTGATGTATGCTTTTGCAATCTGAACTAATGCAACTATCTTTAGCTATGAATCCCGAAAACCCGAATGGAATGGATGAAATTGAGAGCACTGAGCGTCTTGGTGGCAAGACCTACGAGCGTCCCAAGGACAAGTACGTGGGCACCTGCAAGTGTTCTCCTTTGAATATGTGCATTTGTAAAGCGCACTTGAACCCTCGCAAAGATGCGGCAGTGCACGAAGTCGCCTTAGCTGATGATGAAGAGGAGCTATCGGATATGGCGATAGCTGAGTTCATGGGTTGGAAAATGAAAAATCAGACAGCGCCTAAGCAGGAGACGCAGGCAGCAGTTGCAGGAACTGCAACCGAGACTGGAGCTGAACTGGCCCGTAGGCATTTTAACGCAAAAAAAGCAAGGATGGTGGAACAATTCACAAATTACCGAAAGCAGAATCCAGAGTGGTGGAAGAGGTTCGACAATTTTAAATAGTTGATCAGCCAGGCCAGAAGAGCGAGGAGATTGTAGGAGCAAGGAGTACCTAAGACTAAGTGCCCTAAAGGCCATGTCACAGTTTTCAAATTATAAAACTATATACTCGCACACCAACACACATTCCCATGTTGAATAAATAAAAGAAACTCCTGCTTTAACCTATGTAGCATATATGTTGTTAATTAATGGGATTTTTGTTGGAGCGAGGTTTTGGCAACGTGACTTTGCATCGATTGGAAGTATTTTCTGGTTTTATCTGAAAAGTGCGTCCACGACAAAGCCATAACAAAATTTAAAAAGGGATCAACTATTTTGGGCTATGTAAATTGTTTTTTCACTACGCTATTTTGTATATATGTAAATGATTGTGTACATATGTGTGTGTCTATGTGTATGTCGTCTGGACGGAACCTGTTCAATTTGGAATTCCTTGTATATTGTGAAGAGCTAGTTATTGATTAGAGACCAGTTGTAAAACCCAATTATTATGGGGGTCAGCCTGCTTGGGCATCAACAACATTGCTGAACTTCTTATAAACAGCTTAACAGGAACAGGGAGTGGGTGAGTAGATCAGCAGCAACAGCGTGTAGAGGATCCAGCATATTAGTTGGGCTTCTTTTCGAATGTTCTGTATATATGCGTAGCTGGCTGCATGTGCATCTAATCACGACCCCCTGCACGAGCAACAATTCCCACATAATGTATATCGCTAGGACATCGCTGGATTAAGATAAAGTAGGGCTAAGTTTCAAATGCGATTTGCACTTTACATGGTTGCAGCAGCTGCTCCGAACCGCGTGGACCCTCTGCCTTGATGCACCGCTGACTATTTGGATTAAGTTAGTTTGTTTAGGAGTGTGAGATTTTTGTTTTTTTGTCTATCCGATTTTTTTTATTGAAAACCTGTCCTGAACAATTTCTTTTTTACTGACATAAATATAGCATAAATAAATAGATATATACCATTACACTTTGTGGCATGAGATCTTGTAGAGATTGTGGCGCCTCTTGTTGAAAGCTATCCTATGAGGCGCTATCTTTTATAAGAGTGTCATGCTACTGGCTTATGCCGATGACATTGACATCATGGTCACCAACGTACGAGTAGTAGTCTAGCAAGAGTCGAAAGCCTGCGGTAAACATGGACAAGACGAAGTACCTCCTATCTTTGTTACTTTGGGCTGAGTACTACTCAGAGGTCAAGTGTAGAGCCCTCCCACGACACTACACAAAAATAACACTGTACAGATCCCTTATTATACACTTGCTTCTTTATGGCGCTGAAGCATGGGCATTGTCAACATCCGATAAGGCATCATTATGGGATTTCGAGAGAAAAGTCCATTGAAGAATCTTTGTACCGACAAATGCGGATAGTGATTTCCGTATTCCAATGAACCACGAGCTGTATGAGCTTAACGACGACACTGATCTAGTCACGCGTAACAATTACAACGTTTGTGCTGGCTTGGCTACGTTAATCGCATGGACGAGACTGCTCCGGCTAAAAAGGTATGCGAGCGAAACTCACTGGAAGAAAGTCGAACACAGGTACGCCCGCCTCTGCGATGGGAAGATCAGGCAATGGAAGATCTTCGTAGCCGTGGGGTCACTAATTGGAGCCGGTAGACACTGTTGGCTAGGGATTGTATCGCATTAATGGCGTGGGAGCGAGTTGCCGACGAATTAGGCTTGGATTCCATAGTCTTGGATAGGTACGCTTTAGTTGCTTTGTTCAATATGCGGCCGTTATAGTTATTATGAGCTTATTAAAAATAATCCTTAAATCTCTAATTCAAAAAATGTCCGATTTAAGACACATTTAAAATGCTTAATCTATCAAATAAAATGTCCGGTTTAAGGGTGTTACAGAGTTGACGACTTAATTTAAGGTTTTCCTATTGGCTAATAGTGCCGCTTTTTTGGACATTTTAGAAATTGAACATGCCTTTTGGTTAGTGTACAAAATCTGTTTTAAATTTTTTAGTTTGATGTATATAATGAGTGTTCAATATATTGAGTATTCCGTTGAAGACGAAGCTCTTAAGTTCATGGTGACCTATGCATGATGTCCTCATACAATTCGCGCATGGGTGCCTCATTATAATAACGCGTTTGACGCAAACTTGCAATGCTGATGATCAGACCATTTTGGAACTGGTAAAGCATTTTTAGCATGAACTTCTTGAGCTCTTCGTATGGATGCATTTTACGAAAGCTGGAAACTTCCATGCGATGATATTCACAGCAATGCTGTAAATATTCTTGTAATCCGCCCTCCTGTACGGTTTGGCAAAGTTGACATTGGCCGAACTTTTTATTGTGTATCATCATATGGCGCAGTGTGTCCATCACATTCGTTGATGCGTACATGCAGAAGGGGCAGTGAGAAATCTGCTCAACTGTTAGCTTACGAAAGCTAAATAAGTTTTTCGCGTTTTTGTGCTCTGAATTGTGACGGTGACGGCGCAGGGCCACCTCAGTCGGAAATATAACAGAGCATATGTTGCATTGCAAATAGTTATTGGTAATGCCTTCATTAAGTTTAAGCAGCGCATTTAGCTCGGCATCTGTTAAATATTTTAAATCGCTGTTAGAATGGCCAACAGCATTAGTGTGTTGTAACAGCTCCGTCCAGTGTATGAATTTATGTTCACAATAGGCACACTCATCAGGTCGACGTGTATCGGAGGCAATAAGATCTTTTATCTTATGAGCGTTTTTGAAATGATCAACTAGAGCAAGTGCACCGCCCTTGTCCACGTTGCATTTGGCGCATCTTAGCTGAGGTTGTTCATTAAAGTAAAAAGGCGACTCCGGATGCATCATTGGGTAGTAGCTCTTCAGCGTTATGGCTGGTCTCAGGACAATGGGCACCGAATTCGATGGGTTTCTAGAAAGCATAAAAATCAATTATTATCAAATCAAATCAATTTGGGCATTTGAGTCAACTTACTAGTCGATTTTCGTTCTCCTCCTCAGCGGAAGCAGGCCTAAAATTTGAAACTGAAGCACAGGTAGACGTTGCAGTACTTGGAACATGTGCAGCCTTCGGTGCCATTGCAGTAGCTGCATCAGCTGCGGCAATTTGCGCAGCCATTACCGTACGAGAATGCTTAATAAAAGCCAAACATTCCTTCCACGAATCAGTATCCGACAGCTCACTGGCAACACACTCAAAGTGTTTCACAGCTAGCCCAATCTGGTCAGGATGGACTTGTTTCATGTGAAGCATGATGCTACGCTCATGACAATGAGCAAAATAGCAGTAGGCACACTTATACTGGTAGCCGCACTGATGCTCCTCTGCACAATGAAGTTTAATGCGGGCATATTCAGAGCTCACGGCAAAGCAACTATTGCAATAGTAGCCCAGCTTTTGGTTAATCTTATTATTCAAGCGGTGAAAAACTTGGGAGAACTGCACGCGCTGATTGGGATGTTGACGTATAATATGTGATAACACATCTAGTGAATCATTGGAACCAAGGTTACAATGTATACAAGTGTAATGCTATTTCGGTGCATGCAAGGTGCTGACATGTTCCATAATTTGTTTGTGGGTCGTAAACACTTTCAGGCATAGATTGCACCTAAATGCATCTTGTTGGTCAACAGTTCGAGCTACCAAAAAACAATGGTAATATATATATATATATATACAATAAATTATAAGTGTTCCATTTATAACTTACATGGTTTTAGCCAACGCGTCACCCCAGAGCGGCTATACATTGCAATGCGCTGGTGGACAATTACATCCACATCCTGTCCTTGATGTTTGTCAATAATATGGCGCTCCACAATTCCGCGTACGCATTGGAAACTGGGACAGGAACCACACTGGTATATGTGCTGTTTGTGCCACAGCATGTGAGACATTACGCTTTCCAGAGTTAGATTGCCGCGTAGTGCTTTAGAACAATGGCGGCAATAGAAGACATCTCTATACGAATGTTGAGTGCATAGATGTTTGCGAAACGCACGCTCTTCTGAAAAGGTCACACTGCAGGGTTCTACGCCACAAATGTATCGCTTTTCTTTGGGTACATATCCGTACCTGGGAATTTTAGTGATGTGTGTTCCCGGTTTCACTTCGCCGTTTGTCACACCTGTAGGCAAATGTGGCGGCGCATCTTTTGTTGCAGTATTATCTGCACTGGGTTGATCAGCATCCTGCTGCACTTCCACACTTACATAAGCATTACTAACACTAACATTCAGATGCTTTTGTAAATGTTCCTTCATTTTGGCTATTTCATTTGTACTGTACTGGCATTCGGCGCAGTTTACATTTTTGTCGGAATACGGCTGACGCGGCAAAGAGTGCACCTCCGAAGGATGATACATAAGTTTCATACCACTTCTGTGCTGGTTCAACTCATTTAAAAGATCGTATACAAAAGTATCTATCTGTTTTTTGGTAGGCTGAGCATGCAGGCACATCCAGTAGCCGTCAACCTCGGGCAGCTCTTTATAAACCACTTGATGTTTCACCCGCAAAAATTCGATATTATGCACCGTGCTTAAATGTTGTTCCATTTGGCATTTGTCCACCGTGGTTGCCAAACAATAGCTACAAAAGTAGCTATGTCGTATATGGCATCTTTCTAGATGCAGACGCAGCTGCAAGGGTCGCTCAAAGAGCACAGGTGTTTCACAGTATTTGCAGCGAATTTTCATGTCCATGGCACAACGCTTCAAATGAAAGTTGACATGAGCTACAAAGTCGGACTCATTCAGGCTGGCTTTGCAGTCCTTTTGGGGGCACGCGTAGACCATGTCAGCTAAAATATGCAAAAGATGGTTAACATAGCAAAACCTCAAATGGATCATATTTCGATATATATTTTCAACTTACCGCCAACCCCTGTGGGCAAGATCAGCTTACGAACTACCTTGTTCAAATCAAATAGCTTTGCAATTGAGTCAGTTCCTAGGCCAGAGTTTTCTTTATATGCAGCTTTTTCGGTTAACTTTTTCATCTCATTGGGTGCGTCAGAATGTAGATTATGTGCGCTTAGTCCATGCTTGATATGAGATTCAACATCGTGGGCTTTGTGAGAGCAATAGGCACACTGTAGATAATCGGAATTACCAAAGCTCAAGCGATGGATATCCATGTGCTGGCGCATACAGCGGAAGCGGTTGTCTGGTAGTGTCAGGATGGTGGTATCAGCTAGAGCAACCTATGGAGTAGCAACTGTATGGCGCAATGTATCACTTTTTATTGTATAGATGACATCCGCCAATTCGTTTGTTTGATGCGACACAGCCTGTTGAACTCGAGGAATCGCATCATAATGCTGGGTTGCTTGGTCGGGTGGTAGAGAAATGGCTGCGCTGGTAGCGATCGATTGGTTACCTTCCGGTATTTTTGTAGTGGTATCCGTTAGACTAAATACTTCATCAATGACAAGACCCAGCTCTGTCGTATAATTAACAACTCTGTCAGCCAGCTCGCCTTCCTTATGTGTAGGAGATTTAGAGCTTAGAAGCTCACCAACGGCTTTTTGGTTAGGCTCACGAGGTACGGCTGTTAAAAGATCACGTAGCGTAGTGTTGGTATTTAAATCGCCAAAGTATTCAATATTATTATTGGATTCAGAGTCATTGTTGTTGGCGTCTTCCAAGCTGTCAGCAAAACGACGTTCGGTTAGTCTTGGTGGTTCTGGCTCTGGCTCTGTCTTTATGTTCTCCAAATTATTTAAAAACGAAAAATCATGTAGAGCGTCAGCGCTTCCTTTGCTTGAATTATTAAAAGTTTCCGAGTACTCCGAGACCTCTCTATCTTCTACCGAGCAGGCAGCGTTTATAACAACTATCGGTGGTTCTCCACTATTTATTGGTTCTGGGGGCAAAATTTCTTCGAGCGCTTCAATTTTAATAGCTGACTGATCGCAGCTACTGTGTTGGTTAAAATCGATTTCTTCAAAAACCATTTTATACTTCCTCTTGCCATCATCTTCGTATTGCTTCTCTAGATAATCTGCCTCACGCTTCGAAGCTACTATTGTCACATTCTTATGATGGTAAAGTATTATGGTTATCAAATAACCATCTGCTGCATCTTCAGTGAGTCCATGCTGTTTGACATAGTGCCGCTTGACGTTGTCCTGATTGAGCTGGACAAATTCGCATATGTGGCAAACGTAGGCGCGGCAGGGTAATTTTAGAGAATAAAAATTATTTTCAATTACTTGGGCATTGGGCTCACACTGAAGAGTATGTTTATAAATCTGTCCAATAGTTTGCTTGGGACAGAAGCATTTTGAACATGCATAGTTTAGCTCACCCGTATGGCGGACAAAGTGCTCTATCCAGCTATTAGCGGTAGTGCATAGAGTTTTTAAGCAGAATGGACAAGTGTGATAGTATCGCAAGGAGTTCTCCTCTATTCCATAAAGTGGATAATTCATGTTTGATGCCTGCAGCTCACTGAGCACCCCTGGTGGAAAGCGAGAGCCATAGAACTCGCCGTGAACCTGCATATAGTGTAATAATGCGCTTCTTACAGACTTTTCACAAACAACACATTGGCTCACTGCTGTGGAAAGTGCATGCCACTGCTTATTTGTGTTTTTTTTTGCTGGTTCTGAAAACTTTTGCATGGGATTTTCTAGTCGTGGTAGCCTAACGCGACAATGTTTTGTTTTCGAATCCTGTTCCACCTGTTTTTTTTTTGCTTGAAGCACCATTCCAGGGTTGTCCACGGCGACTTGTATTGCGTTTGCATTCTCTGCCATTCACGGACAAGAGACTGTCGCATGCTGCATGCATCTCCGAGGACGCTTCTTTTGGTTTTGCAGGTCGGCCGCGTTTGCGATTTCCACTTAAAGCCCTCTGTTGTTCAATTGACTGAAGTTGATCTTCGGCTTGCTTCAACGCAATTCGCGATAGCTCTGCTTCGTTTAGCGTCAGGTCCTGGACACGTGTACAACGCTTTCCTCCGATTATATTCTGAGTAGACACAGTGCAGTTGTCCGAAGTTTCCTCATACAAGTGTTGCAGTCTCTTGTTGAATGCAGAAGTTTTTGAGCGTTTCTCGACTTTTTGAATTTTTCGATTCGGTTCTTCCAGATCCTCGTACGTAATAATGTAATAATTGGACACAATATCACTTTCGTTTATCAACGGTTTGCTGGCTAATGGCGGCATGGAGGCGCGTCGCTTCAAAATTCGTTGCAATGGAGGCGATTCGAGACCAGGTAAAGAATTTAACGTATTTTCCCTGGAGTTGGGAGCGTTCACAATTTGCTCTGCTTGTGCGATGGATAATGATGCATCCATGTGTGTTGACGTAAGCAATTCTTTTGAAACGGGTGGTTTTTTATAGATTTCCTTTAAGGTTTCTTGAGCGTTTGCGACTTGCGGCTGGAGTCCCATATGTTTAATAAATCTGTCACAATGGTCGTCTAGCTGACTAGCTTCCATCTCCACGATATTCTCTGCACATTTATTAGTATCCATTTCATTTGCCAGATCTTCACTCTTTTTTTGGTTGTTTTTACCACGTTTTTTTATTAGGGACGATTCTTTGTTCTTTTTGGGCTCTTGAATTTTCTTTGGTTTTCCAGCTTTAATTTTGTTGTTACCTTTAAGTTTATTATTTTTTTCGCTATCCTCTCTATTTGTATCTTTCTTATCGCAGTCTTTCTCATCTTTAGTGCTAGCTGTCTTTTTTGGTATTTTAAAATTTATTTTTTTCGGACTGGTTTGCAAGGTAATATCGCGATATGACGTGTCCAGCTGTATTTCCGAAGAGGTCAAGAGTGAATAAAGTTGTGCTTCCCTGGCAACCGCTTCAGCTCTTGTCTTGGCTTCAGCTGCAGCTGTAGCTTTAGCTCTAGCCTGGGCCTCCTTATGTGCTCTATAAGTTCTTGGTTGAAATTTCCGTCTCAAAGCACTGTAACGCGATGCTTCTCTGGAACCTTGTCCACGCTCACGACAGCTGCCTTTATTAGGCACATTGTAACGTATATTGTTGTTGTTCGTTTCTCCACAGCCAACTCGTGGATTGAACTCTTTAAATGGTGGTGCCTTATTATGCTGCCTAAGCCTACGTGGATCATTTATGTGTAGGGTACCATATGATTGCGCTTGGTGATTCAACCAAGGATCTTGTGTGTTGTTTTGAAATGCAATGTTCGAAGTGAAATTAAATGGATTCTGCGAACCCAAAGTATTACTATTCACTGAAGGTATATTTATACCTTGTGGCGGTCTACGCCCCAAATAAGTAATACTGTCTGCATTGTGAGAATCCGATGTCTCATCGGAATTTTGTCTTATATGCGAGTCTAACGCTGAAACCCCGTTCCATATACCTCTAGCACTGGGTAGGCTAGTAATTTTCATCGATGGCGCAGGCGGCACTGGAGATGTGGATCTCGATCTATTAACTGTTGATGATGCAGCAGGCTCATTATGTAAATTAAAGTTGCTAGCATAGATTTCCCTTTCGAATGTGGCCTTTAGCTCATTGCACAACTCTGGCGTGCGTCTACGCGAATAATTGGTATCATGCGCTTGAGTTTCAGGCTGTGCAAACGTCGCATCTGTACCCAGTGCAGCAAGCCTCTTGCGTGCCTCCATTAGAGATGATGTATGCTGTTTCTTGTTGGTTGAAGTTTTTGATTCATCTGGAAGTTTTATATTCTTTGCTGGCAAAAGTCCTGGTGCATGTTCGCTTTGGCGAACAGAATTCAGACGATGAGCAGATATATAAGTTAGAGTTTCTTCACGGTCCGATTCAGAGCTCCTTTGTTCACTGCTAATTTCCTCTTTCTCCTCCTCTTTGGTGATGTCTACAACGCCTTGCTACAAAAATATAAATATGTGTAAGGTGGTTTCAAATATTTCAATAATATTTGAATCTTACCACTTCGAATTGAGCTTCAATTTTGCGCAGTACAGCCTTAATTTTGTGAAGTGTCTTAATGGAGAGAGCGCTAAAATATATAAAAATTATCGGCGTCACCTTTATCATCAATTTCTAGACCAATTTTTCAAATTTATGTCGTAAAAGTAAAATTTCAAACCATATTGCAAAGATAGCATATTATTCCAAAAATTAGACTATTAACCAATAGGGATACAGAAAACAACCCGTCTAATGACAATATTTTGAACGCATTTTGCAATGTCTTCGAAAATAAAAAAATGTTTATGTACTTACTCTCGTTCCATTAACCCTTTTAACATCACCAACTTTCCATATTGATCTTTGGTCATTTGGCGCCGAACCGTTTTCATCACAGAATTTATAAATGGCAATTTTTTTTTAAGTTTTTGCAACATTTTGGCCGCATCGTCATCCTCATCATCTACAATTTCGATAACATCGTTATCGTCCTTTACATTTAACTTGTTGTCGCTCATGGTGTAGTTCAGAACACTAAAGCATAAAAGTAAATACATACGTTAGCAATACATATCAGATATTAAAGTTAGTAAGGATTTTTAGGAACTTAGGGGAGCAGATATCAACTCAATTTAACAAATTATCTCATTCGCATGGTCTCTGAAATCTGAGTGTTGGTAGAGACGGGCATGACGTCATAGCATCCCAAAGCTATACTAAGCTTATTTTGGTCAGAACAACTTCTGTTCTGAAACAGGGAAAAATTGCTGGAAGAACAAAAACATCGTTGAAATGTTTTATTGAGTCACATTCAACTCCGAGAAATCGACAGTTGTTTAAAAACTCGATACCTCTTAACAGGGGAGGATTTTTCGTATCTGCATGAGTAGATAGTAGTAGTGAAAATCTGAATCAGTTAGGTATTTCAAAAATGTGATAGAGTCAGGTGTGGGATATTCTGTATCCATTTTGATGAACAAAATTTATTCCTCCTCACTTGAATATGACAAACTCTGCTTGTATTACTAAAAGTTTGAAACTAACATTATACCATTTAGTACACTTTTGTGCACTTTATCGGCGGAATTTTTAAAATTATTATTTTTGACACACGATGTAAAGCTCTTTGTCAAGCCAAAATATTGAATAACATGGCTAAAAGGCGTGAAGTTCGGCAGGGGTAGAAGGGCGCAGATATTGACTATGTTAAATGTTAGGCCTCTAGCTTTATGAATTTGATGATGATACGACAGTCTGTTCCGATTCTCACTTGCACTAAAATTATATAATATGAAAATAAAATAATTTAAATTATGTGTAAAACAGATGCACTTTAATTTTCTTTAAATAGGTTTAGTCTAATTCAAAAATTGAAAGTGAGAAACGCAACAGGCCTAATAAATAATTATAGTATATGACAGCCTGAAGGCCTGAATGTTGCTCTGGCTTTAAATACTTTTTTCCCTAGAACTAATTTCTAAGCTACAATAATAAATAATAATAATAAAATTATATATGAGCACGCATAAACAGCAGTCTTTGTAAAATTTAAAATAATGGCGCTAAAATGCAATTAAATCAGTGACGTCAAGTACCTGATTGTGTTAAGCTTTCAGAGACATGGACAGCGGATCGGAGCATTGCTTGATCTTTTAAAAGTTTAATCATGGAGAAGCTTTGTGTAAATGTGTGCACTGTTCGAACATATTTACAAAGCATCTACTCGCTCAACAAATATTCATTATGTAGTCATCTCTTTTTGTTGCATTCCGTAACAAGAACTTGTCATCTTGCTTGCATGTCTTGCACAAACGCACCCACGCTCCTGCCGAACTCTTTTTTCACACGCATCAAACGAAAAACTCCATATTTTTTTTTATTTTTTTTTTTAAATTTTCAATTAAAGGGAAAATTATTTTTGCAATTTGATTTATTACAAATGCAGCCTTGTACTTTTTAGTAATTTAGTAAGGAAATGTTTTTTTAAACGCTACTAACACTTTGCCGGAACCGATTTGATCTGCCTCCTAAGATGCAAGGCAAAATCTACGAACACACGATTTTTCAATCAATAAATGCATATGGAGCCACATACAATAATTTAATTTAACACAGCCGCCATGACACTAATTTATTTAATAGTTTAAACTAAAAATATATACATATATTTTTTTTTAATATTCAAAAGAAATTAAAAACGCACCGCAACACAAATAGTACGATCCTTACCAATGGGATTGCACGGAGTCACTGTCCGACCAAAAGCAACACCAACAACAAACTTCTCTCATGTTATATTGCTGTTTTTAGCTCTTTTTCTATTTCTTTTTAAGCTATTTTCTCATGCGCTCAGCAAAGATTGTTAATGGCTGCTGTCCTTTTTCAACACTCGTATGTTGGCTGGGATAATGAGAACTGAAAGTAGGAGTGTATATATTGAGGCTATTGAGTGCAAACGTATGTTCATACACCCCCATGCACTTGAATAGTGACAAAGCTAATTAGAACAACATATGAATATGAATTTGAATAGTTTACTTTAGTGAAAAAAAACATTATTTGTTTATTAAAAATATTAATGTATGTATGTATATTGTGTAGAATGCAGTTTTCGCATACAGACACATATTTGTGGATTACTAATTTTTCAGATACAAATTAAACAGCTTTGACACTTTTTAAATGCATGGCAGTGTATGAGCAAACATTTACGCTAAGTAGAGGCAATGCACTCACTCCCACATTCAGTTTACATTGTTAATGCCCAACTTACAAGTGGTGCAAAGAGGACAGCATGAATTAACACTCTCTGCTGAGCGCATAAGAAATTAGTTAAAAAAGAAAAAATATTAAAGAACAGTATAACAGAACAATATAACTGTCACAAGAGAACTTTGTTGTTGGTGTTGGCTCGTTTCACGCTCTGCTACGGTCAAGTGTCGATCAATCGAACAGTGCGTCAGTGAATTCCCATTAGCAAGGATCGGATTATTTTTGGTTTAAAATAATAATGAATTTTAATTTAAACTAATGCGGTAATTAGTGTAATGGCGGTTGTGTTAAATTAAATTATTGCATGTGAGTTCATATGTCTTTATTGATAGAAAATTCGTGAGTTCGTAAATTTTGCTTTGCATTCGTAAAGTACTAAAAACTACAAGAATGCGCTTGTTATAAATAAATTGCAATAACTTTGTGCGCTCTAATTGAAAATTGAGAAGAAAAAAATATGACGCTTTTGGTTCCGTTAAGATGCCTTTGAAAAAGAGTGCGCCAGGAGCTTGGTACAAGCAGGCAGCTAAATTCTTATTTCGGAATGCATTAAAACGAGATGACTAGTAAGTACTTAAATCTCACACATTGTGTGCATGAGAATTTTTTATGATGCAACAATAAAATTAATTTAACATGGCCGCCATTACACTAACCTATTTAATAGTTTAAACTAAAAAAACTTTTTACTTACAGTGGACACACAAATTATTCGGACACCAACAATTTTCAACTTTAACGCGCTGTAACTATGCACATAGGTAACATAACGGAACCAATTTTTTTGCATATTGAAGAATAACATTCCAGGTATTTGTTTCAAAAATAAAATCTTTAAAAATCTTAATTATTATAGATAGAAACTTAACAAAACCAACAAAGCACTAATTTTGATTTGTCGATGAAAATTATAATCTACCAAATCAAACCCGGGTATTTTTTTTTTTTTTTGGTGTTTGGTGAATTCTAGCTTCTAGATTTTCATTAACAAACAATTATGCAATTTGCATATAGCATTTCAAACATAGCATCGTATGTTCTGCATATTTTGGTCTACTACAGAAATGGAAATTTTTGAAGTTTTAAACACAGCTTCTATCACATTTCGCTCGTCTTGAGTAGTTAAAATCGTTGGCAATGCAGATTGTTTAAGGATTTTACGCAATTACTGCTCAGGAATGGTTATTATGTAATTGCAAGCAACTGAAATCTCTACTCCAGTCTCCGGACTAACATGCCCTTGATATCTGATTGTCAAAATTTAAAGGTAGCACCAAGTAACACCCAAGGAATCTTCAAAAACATGTACTACTATACAGCTGGAGAAGATTGACCATCAGGAGATCAATAGATTCGTGAAAAATATAAGGCATGGCTTGAAAGCCTTTATAAAACCCAAAGGCGGCCTTATTAAACATAAAAAGTCCAAAAAAACATTTTTTCTAACAAAATTCCTTAGTTGGTAAAGGGGTCTACGCAGTACGAAATATTTCGCACGGAATTGCAAAACTTCATATAAAACAAAAATCCCAAATGGCATATCTCAAATAAGAATTTAGCTGCCTGTACCAAGCTCCTGGCGCACTCTTTTTCAAAGGCATCCAACGGAACCAAAAGCGTCATATTTTTTTTTATAAGAAGTTTTGTCATTCCGTGCGAAATATTTCGTACTGCGTATAGGCCTTAACAAGTAAAAGATGAAAAAAAAGGGACTTTTTTGGTTTTGTTAAGTTTTTAGCTATAACAATTAAGATTTTTAAGGATTTTATTTTTGAAACATATACCTGGAATGTTATTCTTCAATATGCAAAAAAATTGGTTTTGTTATGTTACCTATGTGCATAGTTATAGCGCGTTAAAGTTGAAAATTTTTGGTTTCCGAATAATTTTGTGTCCACTGTATGTATGTATGTATATACATATCTAAGTATGTGCACACACAATTATCATATTATTAAACTGTTCCAGGAACTATTTTCATAGTAGTTATAATTACTTACAGAAATTTGTAATTTACTCACTTAATTTCAATTGTAGTCTTTTTATCGTATTATTTAACTTGTGACTTTATTATTATTTATGCAAGATGACAAAAAACAAAATCCAGTAGTCGCCTCTTTTGTCTTTCTCAATTTTTGGTAATAGAGTTGCCAGACTGAACTGAATATATGGGCCCGGCCCTAACGTTTTTGTTTAAAAAATATATAATAATATGCACAATACATTAATTATCCGCAGACTAATTATAATTACATACCGAAATTGTTATATAAATCACTTGGCTTAGTTCAGTGGAAAGCGCGTGCATGCATTCCAATGAGAAGACAAAAAACGTATCCAGTGATCGCCCGCTTTGTGCTTTGTTGCGTAAAGGCGTTGCCAGACTAAACCTATTGCTGGCTTGGCAACATTTTTGCACATAAAAAATCAATACTTTTACGTTCTTGTAAGAAATTAGTCAATTAATTTTATTTATAAATAAGTACACTTGATACAACATTTAAGTAAAAACTTTGATTAGAACTTGCGTTCTAATTGCTGCTTTATAGCTTCAAAGTTTTAGATATATCGATTACTTTAGCGAAGCGTCAGTGTATTAATCGACCTATCAATTATACCACGTGCATTAGTGTTTAATTAAAGCTGTGAAAAATACGTAATAAACGCAAAAAAATAGTTTTTTCATAAAAATCTAAGGTATGTAAAGTGTTATATGCTTTTATAAATGGAACTACTGCTATTATTTTAAATATTTACGCAGCTATGAACTCCGAAAAACTAAAGCAGATGCAGAGCTCTGTGCGCCTTGGTGGCAAGGGCTCCGTACGGCGCAAGCGCAAGTACGTGGCTCCCCCTAAGTTGAGCGCAACAGATCGGTGCGGTTGTGGAGCGAGCTTATACCCAGACAATGATGACTCAATGTCCAGCGATAGTGAAGACGTCTGCGTTAGGTCCTTGGGGCGCGGCAAACCGTGTGCTGCTTCAAAGAAGCAGACAAATGTGGTTCAAAAGCCAGAGCAGATAAGCCCAAATAAGGATGCTACAACCAACAAGCAGTCGACTAAGAAGCCAGGGAATACCAAGGCAAATTCTCCATTGCCTCCAGTTGAGCATGCTGTAAAGGCCGAGCAGGGCAAGCGTTCGGAAGTTGCTAGTGCTGCATTAGCTGATGAATCGTTTACATTTGGAGACATGTCAGCACAGGAGATACAAAAGATCGTCAAACAGTCTGAGCATACTTTGCCTACGTACAAGGAAAAGGCAGAAACGGCTATACGATCCACTGCTGATACTAAGCCAGTCCAGATCAAGGCAGAAAAAAGTCAATCGACACAAACAAATATAAAGACCAAGCAGGGCAAAGGTTTTAAACAAAACCCAGTTAAGGAGCCTGAGGAGCGAGCTACATCTGTTTCTGAAGCTGCGACCACAGCACAGCCTAGTTCTAAGAAGCACAACAAATCGGTGCAGCCGCTTAGGCTTGGAGGCTTATCGTCGCAGCAGGTAAATGAGTTCATCATGGATTCGTTGGCGCACGGCAAGCAAGCTGAGCAGACTTTGACTACTGATACTAAGCCAGCCCAGGTCGAGACAAACATTGAGTCAAAGACCAAGCAGGGCAATGGTTTAGAGCACAACAAACAGGTGCAGCCGCCTATGTTTGGACGCTTATCGCCGGAGCAGATAAACAAGTTCATCATGGATCAGATGAAGTTTTGCATGCAAGCTGAGCAGACTTTGACTACTGATACTAAGCCAGCCCAGGTCGAGACAAACATTGAGTCAAACACCAAACAGGGCAATGGTTTAGAAAACAACCCAACCAGTCTAGTTGGTGGAAGTGCTGCTATTGCTCAAAAGTTAGAGGTCAATTGGTGGGCACAGGCTTTGCCTTATTCCCTTGATAAGATAGGAAATGCTATTCAATCCCCTACTGCTTCTATGCCGACCCAAATCCATTGCATTGATATTGAGTTAGAGATCAAGCCGGACAAAGGTTTTAATTGTAACCCAATTGAGAAGCCTGGTCTAGTTGGTGGTGATGCTGCGTCTGCTGGTAAAACAGAGAGCACTTCCAAGGAGCACAAAAAACTGGTAGAGTCGCTTAGGTTAGGAGACTCATTGGCTCACCAGATAAATACAATAGTCGAGGACCAGATAAAGCTTGCCAAACAGACCGATCCGACTTTGACTACATGCGAGGTAAACGTAAACGTTTCTATTGTACCTGATACTAAGCCAGTACTGATCGAGGCAAAAAAAAGTCCAACGACACAAACAAAGTCAAATACCAAGCAGGACAAAGGTTTAAAAAACAAACCGATTGAGAAGCCTGAGGAGCGTCTAGTTGGTGTTGGTGCCTCTTCTGCTGGTAAAGCTGAGACCACAGCGCAGCTTAGTTCGAAGCAGCTAAGAAAACTAGTGCAGTCGATTGCGTTTGCAGACATATCGCCTCAGCTGATAAATACAATAGTCGAGGACCAGACTAAGCTTGGCAAACAGACAGAGCCGACTTTGGCTACTTGCAAGAAAGAAGTAAACGAGGCTTATGAATCCCCTACTGATACGAAACCAATTAATATTAATTTAAAGACCAAGCAGAGCGAAGGTCTAAAATTTAACCTTACCAATGAAACGTTCTTAAATTATAATCAGCCAAAAGAACTTGCTGCTGCGTTTGGTGATGAAGCTGTGCTAACGGCAGCGCATAGTTCCAATGAGCAGCTGACTTTTTTAAAAATGGTGCGTCAGCAAATACACAAGATCGTCGAGCAACAGAGTAAGCTTATCAAACAGGAAGCTTTAGCTGCCATCAAAGAAGAGGAAGACAAGTCTATGCCGGCAATGAATGCTAGCAAGGCAATGTCGTCAATGGAAAATTTATTTATCGCTAACGGGCTTAGCTTCTCTGTGGAGATTAAACAAAAGGAATATTCGCTGTTGGAAAAAGTTATAGGATACCACAGCTTTGGTCAATGTTTTTTGGGCTTTATCAAAGAGCCTGAGGAGCCAAGCAATGTAGCTGGTGGTGGTGCGGAGATTGAGCAAAAACGGACAGGTCAGAGGAGCAAAACTCGACGAGCCAAGAAGCGCAATACTCGATAGGCAACAGTATGCGATCGGTTTAGGACCGAGCAGTTGTAGAATCTGAAGCTGGATAATCAAAGAGGCAAGGAGGACCTAAGGCTGAAAGGTCTATGACAATTTTAAAGCATAGTTTTAAAATTATAAACTATATACTCACACATATACACACTTGCACACACACACACACACACAAACACACACACACAATGTTCAATAAATAAAAGAAACTCCTGCCTTGACTTGTACATGTTGTTGATTAATCGGACTTACAGATACCAAAACAAACTGTTTGCAAATCTTTTCCAATTTTGGCGAAAAACTGCATCCACGGAAAAGCCATAACAAAAATGAAATGGATCAACTATTTTGAGCTATGTAAATTGTTTTTCACTATGCTATTTTGTATGTAAATGATTGTGTAAATATGCGTGTCTATGTCTGGACAGTGCTTGGTCAATTTGGAATTCCTCACGAGAATTTTGTGAAGAGCTATGCATTGATTAGAAGCCCATTGTTATGGGTATTGGCCTGCTTGGGCATACTCCTAGTTCCTGATTGGAACAGCTTTAGTTGGCTACAGCAGCTGGTCAGAACCTCCAGAACACTCCCCCTAGATAGCCCCTGACTGTGTTTGTCAATTATTTAATTTAATAATATGTATATAAATGGAATATCAATAAGTTGGATCGAGAGAGATTTTGGGTACTGTTGTCCAGCAGATTTGTTGTTTTGTCGTAGCCAGATTGGTGAAAGTCTTCTCCTTACGAATGATCTAAATCCATCCATGCAAGATGATCAACGAGTGCTTAAGCCGGAACAATGTTACATGGAGAGCAACAGAAGCCCAGCCAAAGCTCTAGCTTGGTCATACTCAGGCTCACTGTAATAGCTGAATAAGAAGATACCAAATTGAAATGAACGTGTGAGATTTTTTTTCTCAATTTATTTCACGGTCTTAATTTAGACTATTTACATTGTTTGTGAATTGTAATATAGTAAATTTAGGAGTTCAGGATCTAATTACCTTTTCTACTTAATTATAATAGTACATGGCTTCAGGAAATTTACAATTATGGGATTATAATAAGGGGTGATTTTTTTGCTATTTGGGTTTTCAAGCTGTTTGTTCTGACAGCTCACGCGTGATTCATGACATATGCCAAAGTCAAAGATACTCAGCATCATGGAAAGACTTACGCCCGAACAATTACACTAGTTTATACGAAAAATGAACCTTCCTAAAAAAGGGTTTTTTAGGGTAATTTGGGGTAGAGAAACACGAAAATGGCAACCTTTTTTTTTTTCTTAAGCACCGTTTTCGAGATATTTTGGAAAAACATGTTTTTGGGCACTTTTTTCAGTTATTCCTCAATATATCGTGAACAAAATTTTGTATCGACATAAAAGATGATTAGATCGAAAGGTATTGATGTGCTCTTTCCAGTGATATATAATATGAACAGATTAAGCAAAAACTACCTGGTTCCATAGCATCTACAATTCCTATCCGATTTCGAAGATCTTAGACTCTAAATTTTCGTAAAAGAATTCTCTTTCAGCAAAAAGGTTAACATAATTTTTAAAAATTTTTTTTCGTTTATAAATATCATACCAAAAATGTATAATTTTGAAAAATGCTCAAAAATTATCCTTTTTTTCGACTTTGGTTGCCTGTAACTTCGATAATTTTTACTTAATCTGTACATATTATATTAGCACATCAAAACCTATCGATTTAATCATCTTTTAAGTTGATACAAAATTTTGTTCACGGTATATTGAAGAATAACTGAAAAAAGTGCCCAATAACATGTTTTTCGAAAATATCTTGAAAACGGTGCTTAAGAAAAAAAAAAGGTTGCCATTTTCGTGTTTCTCGATCCCAAATTACCCTAAAAAACACTTTTTTAGGAAGGTTCACTCGGTGAACCTTAAATTTGTAAACTAGTGTTATTCAATTTTATTACCAAAAATCGTGCTCAGTAAAAACGCATCTAATCTGAAAATTTGGTTGCTCTAGTTCTTACCATCTCTGAGATCTAGGCGTTCATACAGACAGACGGATATGGGTATATTGACTTCTCTAGTCACCCTGATCATACTTTAGGTAACTTTGGGGGATCTCCGACTTAATATACCCTTTGTACCTCACGGTACCTAATTGCCATACTTTTCAACTTATTAATTTAGCGGCGCTGGGAACTTCTGTTCTGGTGGCAGTTGCTCGAGCGGTTCTATTTTCATATCCTGTCTCAAACGTTTTTCCTGGCGTCCGGTAGCCCGCAATCCACCATCCGAAACCGAGGCTCTTTTTTGTGGTCGCTCGCTTTTTCCACCTAAACACAATTCTTCCATTTTTTTTGCGGCAATTAGAAAAGCTTCGTGGCGTTCAGTAACGTTTCTGGCGCTGGGTACTGAAATTTTAAGAATTCATTTTTAATTTAATTAAATTTAAAAATATTTTAAATAAATATTCATTAAAAGTATATTCATATTTTTACATTTTGGTGGCTCACGTCCCAAATAACTTGTCATTTCTGAATCAGATGATGCATCAGCCAAAGTTGACAGTTCTGGCGTCATTGGGAACGAGTTTGAAGATTCTGGGTCAGACATTGTGGTCATTTCTGAATCAAATAATGCATCAGCCAAAGTTGATAGTTCCTTCTTGATAGATAGCGCTGGCGTCACGGGGAATGAGTTTGAAGAATCTGGGTCAGACATTGTGGTCATTACTGAATCAGATGATGCTTCAGCCAAAGTTGACGGTTCCCTCTTGATAGATAGCGCTGTCGTCACGGGGAATGAGTTTGAAGATTCTGGGTCAGACATTGTGGTCAATTCTATATCAGATGATGCTTCAGCCAAAGTTGATGGTTCCCTCTTGATAGATGGCGCTGGCGTTACGGGGAATGAGTTTGAAGATTCTGAGTCAGACACTGTGGTCCATTCTGTATCAGATGATGCTTCAGCCAAAGTTGACAGTTCTGGCGTCACTGGAAACAAGTTTGAAGATTCTGGTTCAGACATTGTGGTCATTACTGAATCAGATGATGCTTCAGCCAAAGTTGATAGTTCCTTCTTGATAGATGGCGCTGCCTTCACGGGGAATGAGTTTGAAGAATCTGGGTCAGACATTGTGGTCATTACTGAATCAGATGATGCTTCAGCCAAAGTTGACGGTTCCCTCTTGATAGATAGCGCTGGCGTCAAGGGGAATGAGTTTGAAGATTCTGAGTCAGACACTGTGGTCCATTCTGTATCAGATGATGCTTCAGCCAAAGTTGACAGTTCTGGCGTCACTGGAAACAAGTTTGAAGATTCTGGGTCAGACATTGTGGTCAATTCTGTATCAGATGATGCTTCAGCCAAAGTTGATGGTTCCCTCTTGATAGATGGCGCTGGCGTTACGGGGAATGAGTTTGAAGATTCTGAGTCAGACACTGTGGTCCATTCTGTATCAGATGATGCTTCAGCCAAAGTTGACAGTTCTGGCGTCACTGGAAACAAGTTTGAAGATTCTGGTTCAGATATTGTGGTCATTTCTGAATCGAATGATGCTTCAGCCAAAGTTGACAGTTCTGGCGTCACTGGGAACAAGTTTGAAGATTCTGGTTTAGACATTGTCGTCATCACTGAATCAGATGATGCTTCAGCCAAAGTTGATGGCTCCTTCTTGATAGATGGCGCTGGCGTCACGGGAAATGAGTTTGAAGATTCTGAGTCATACATTGTGGTCCATTCTGTATCAGATGATGCTTCAGCCAAAGTTGACAGTTCTGGCGTCACTGGGAACGAGTTTGAAGATTCTGGGTCAGACATTGTGGTCATTACTGAATCAGATGATGCTTTAGCTAAAGTTGACGGTTCCCTCTTGATAGATGGCGCTGGCGTCGCGGAGAATGAGTTTGAAGATTCTGGGTCAGACATTGTGGCGATGCAGCCGGTAGTAATCGTTTACTGAAAACAACAATATATTTTTATAAATATACCTCTGTTCATTTTCGAAATGTATTCATAAAAAAATGTTTAACAAAATTGTTCTTCAAAATAAAAAAATCCGGCTTTAAAAAGATTGTTCTGCTGACACAGGTATTTGCTGCCTTAACTAAATTTATGTTCTAATAATTCCTAATACTTTTCCAGGCGTTTCACTGTACTAGACGGATGAATCCATAGAGTATGCACCCTGGCTAGTTTTGTTCCAAGTCTCATAAATTTGGAGGCACGATTGAAAATAATCCTTGATCGTTTCTATGACGTTGTGTTTCATCTGATAAAATTAATAAATTCGTTGTCCATGGCTTATGAACACGGAAGGATATGGACATGGCTAAGGCGTTTTAGTATAAACACTAACCTGGAAGTAATTTATCTATTTATACCCTGTACCGTATGGTAGAAAGGGTATATTGTGTTTGTGCAAGCCGAAAATGTATGTAACGTACAGAAGGAGAAGTCGGAGATCCCCCAAAGTTACCTAAAGTATGATCAGAGTGACTAGAGTAGTCGATATACCCATGTCCGTCTGTCCGTATGAACGCCTAGATCTCAGAGATGGTAAGAGCTAGAGCAACCAAACTTTCAGATAAGATCCCTTATTAATCCATAGGAGACAAGTTTATTTTATTTTTTTGATATCGGGACTACATTATATAGCTCCCATAGGGGTGTTTCAGAGGACCTCGAAAAAAAGCAAAAGTTTTAGATGGATAATTCGTTTGTTTATGAAGATATCATAACCAAATATGGCAATCGGAAGTTTTTTAGAAACCCCCAGCACTGTACCAAATTTTATCAAAATCGGTTGACTATATCATATAGGTCCCATAGGATCGATCGGTCGAAAAAAACGCTTTTTGTACAAAATTGGTTGTGTTTCGTTTGTTTGTGAAGATATTGTAACCAAATTCGGCATTAAGAAGTTTTTTAGAGTTCCCAAGCACTATACCAAATTTTATCAAAATCGGTTGACTATATCATATAGCTCCCATAGGATCGATCGGTCGAAAATTTGTTTTTTGTACAAAATTCGTTGTGTTTCGTTTGTTTGTGATGATATTGTAACCAAATTTGGCATTTATAAGTTTTTTAGAGTTCCCAAGCACTGTAGCAAATTTGATCAAAATCGGTTGACTATATCATATAGCTGCCATAGAACCAATCGGTCAAAAAATCGTGTTTTGTACAAAATTCGTTGTGTTTCGTTTATTTGTGAAGATACCGCAACCACATTTGGCACTAAGAAGTTTTTTAGAGTTCCCAAGCACTGTACCAAATTTGATCAAAATCGGTTGACTATATCATATAGCTCCCATAGGACCAATCGGTCAAAAAATCGTGTTTTGTACATAATTCGTTGTGTTTCGTTTGTTTGTGCAGATATTGTAACCAAATTCGGCTTTAAGAAGTTTTTTAGAGTTCCCAAGCACTATACCAAAATTGATCAAAATCGGTTGACTATATCATATAGCTCCCATAGGACCAATCGGTCAAAAAATCGTGTTTTGTACAAAATTCGTTGTGTTTCGTTTGTTTGTGAAGATATCGTAACCAAATTTGGCATTCGGGAGTTTTTTATGGATCTTCAACACTGTAGCAAATTTTTACCAAATCGGTTGACTATATCATATAGCTCCCATAGGACCAATCGGTCAAAAAAACGTTTTTGTTACAAAATTCGTTGTGTTTCGTTTATTTGTTAAGATATTGTAACCAAATGTGACATTCCGAAGTTTTTTAGAGTTCTTAAACATTGTAGCAAATTTGATCAAAATCGGTTGACTATATCATATAGCTCCCATAGGACCAATCGGTCAAAAAAAACGTTTTTTGTACAAAATTCGTTGTGTTTCGTTTGTTTGTGATGATATTGTAACCAAATTTGGTGTTTGTCAGTTTTTTAGGGATACCCAGCACTGTACCAAATTTGATCCAAATCGATTGACTATATTATATAGCTCCCATAGGACAGATCGGACGAAAAAACGTATTTTGAACAAAATTCTTTTTGTTTAGTTTGTTTATGAAGATATCGTAACCAAAGTCGGCAATTGGAAGTTTTTTAGAGTGCCTAAGCACAGTACCAAATTTGATCAAAATCGGTTGACTATATAATATAGCTCCCATAGGACCGATCGGTCAAAAACAAGTTTTTTGAAGAAAATTCGTTGTGTTTCGTTTGTTTATAAAAATATTGTAACTGAATTTGGCAAAGAAATTGTTTTTGGTGTTCGTAAGTAATATATCGGACTTGATTGCAATGTGGTGGTACAGGGTATCCCAAAGTCGTCCGCGCCCGACTTTAACGTACGCCATCTTTTTATTATAAAAATATATAATAATTATGTGCAAGAATAAAAACGAGCCGATCGACTTAAATATTTCTTTTTACATTATGCTCATATATAATATGTATGTATGTACATATCTATGTATGTGTGCACAAAAAAATGATTTTTTTTCGTATTAGTTATAATTACTTACAGAAGTTTGTAATTTATTCACCTAATTTCAATTGAGTTATTTTTATCGTATTATTTAACTTGTGACTTTATCATTATTTATGCTTACAATCGCAAATATGCATGCGGCGGCTACTCAACGAGATGATAAAAAAAACCCAGTAGTGTCTTCCTCAATTTTTGGTAATAGAGTTGCCAGACTAAACTTCAATAAGCTAGCTAGGCATTGCCAAGCATGCGTTTTCCACTAGCGTTGTATCTTATTACTAAACTATATAATTTACTAAACTTCACTCGAATTCTTTTCTCTGTTTTTTTAACGTGTGATATTGGCCAAGTTCAGCGAAAAGTGCGTGCGTGCATTCAACGAGACAACGCGCTATCTTTGTCTTATTCTTTTTCCGTAAAGGCGTTGCCAGACTAAACTTATTGCTGGATTGGCAATATTCTTGCTAGACGAACTTTAAGTGCTCACTGCATACAAAAACAATACTTTAACACACTTGTAACAACTAAGCCAATTAATTTTATTTATAAAAACACTTTATATAGCATTTAATAAAATATCGTTGCCAACTTTATAGCTATAAAATTGTTTGTACCATACATCGATTACTTCAGCGAAGTGTCAGCGATATATCGACCTATCAATTATACCACATGCATTAGTGTTTAATTAAAGCTGTGAAAAAATTGTATTTTATAAAACTCCTAGGTATGTAAAGTGATGTATGCTTTTGCAATCTGAACTAATGCAACTATCTTTAGCTATGAATCCCGAAAACCCGAATGGAATGGATGAAATTGAGAGCACTGAGCGTCTTGGTGGCAAGAGCTCCGAGCGTCCCAAGGACAAGTACGTGGGCACCTGCAAGTGTTCTCCTTTGAATATGTGCATTTGTAAAGCGCACTTGAACCCTCGCAAAGATGCGGCAGTGCACGAAGTCGCCATAGCTGATGATGAAGAGGAGCTATCGGATATGGCGATAGCTGAGTTCATGGGTTGGAAAATGAAAAATCAGACAGCGCCTAAGCAGGAGACGCAGGCAGCAGTTGCAGGAACTGCAACCGAGACTGGAGCTGAACTGGCCCGTAGGCATTTTAACGCAAAAAAAGCAAGGATGGTGGAACAATTCGCAAATTACCGAAAGCAGAATCCAGAGTGGTGGAAGAGGTTCGACAATTTTAAATAGTTGATCAGCCAGGCCAGAAGAGCGAGGAGATGTAGGAGCAAGGAGTACCTAAGACTAAGTGCCCTAAAGGCCATGTCACAGTTTTCAAATTATAAAACTATATACTCGCACACCAACACACATTCCCATGTTGAATAAATAAAAGAAACTCCTGCTTTAACCTATGTAGCATATATGTTGTTAATTAATGGGATTTTTGTTGGAGCTAGGTTTTGGCAACGTGACTTTGCATCGATTGGAAATATTTTCTGGTTTTATCTGAAAAGTGCGTCCACGACAAAGCCATAACAAAATTTAAAAAGGGATCAACTATTTTGGGCTATGTAAATTGTTTTTTCACTACGCTATTTTGTATATACATATGTAAATGATTGTGTATATATGTGTGTGTCTATGTGCATGTCGTCTGGACGGAACCTGTTCAATTTGGAATTCCTTGTATATTGTGAAGAGCTAGTTATTGATTAGAGACCAGTTGTAAAACCCAATTATTATGGGGGTCAGCCTGCTTGGGCATCAACAACATTGCTGAACTTCTTATAAACAGCTTAACAGGAACAGGGAGTGGGTGAGTAGATCAGCAGCAACAGCGTGTAGAGGATCCAGCATATTAGTTGGGCTTCTTTTCGAATGTTCTGTATATATGCGTAGCTGGCTGCATGTGCATCTAATCACGACCCCCTGCACGAGCAACAATTTCCACATAATGTATATCGCTAGGACATCGCTGGATTAAGATAAAGTAGGGCTAAGTTTCAAATGCGATTTTCACTTTACATGGTTGCAGCAGCTGCTCCGAACCGCGTGGACCCACTGCCTTGATGCACCCCTGACTATTTGAATTAATTTAGTTTGTTTAGGAGTGAAAGCCTGTCCTGAACAATTTCTTTTTTACTGACATAAATATAGCATAAATAGATATATACCATTCCACTTTGTTGCATGAAATCTTGTAGAGATTGTAGCGCCTCTTGTTGAAAGCTATCCTATGAGGCGCTATCTTTTATAAGAGTGTCATGTTACTGGCTTATGCCGATGACATTGACATCATGGTCACCAACGTATGAGTAGTAAGCGGAGCTTTTTCTAGCAAGAGTCGAAACATGGACTGCGGTAAACATGGACAAGACGAAGTACCTCCTATCTTTGTTACTTTGGGCTGAGTACTACTCAGAGTTCAAGTGTAGAGCCCTCCCACGACACTACACAAAAATAACACTGTACAGATCCCTTATCATACCCTTGCTTCTTTATGGCGCTGAAGCATGGGCATTGTCAACATCCGATAAGGCATCATTATGGGATTTCGAGAGAAAAGTCCATTGACGAATCTTTGTACCGGCAAATGCGGATAGTGATTTCCGTATTCCAATGAACCACGAGCTGTATGAGCTTAACGACGACACTGATCTAGTCACGCGTAACAATTACAACGTTTGTGCTGGCTTGGCTACGTTAATCGCATGGAGGAGACTGCTCCGGCTAAAAGGGTATGCGAGCGAAACTCACTGGAAGAAAGTCGAACACAGGTACGCCCGCCTCTGCGATGGGAAGATCAGGCAATGGAGGATCTTCGTAGCCGTGGGATCACTAATTGGAGCCGGAAGCCACCGCTGGCGAGGAATAATTTCCGCGGCCAATACCGATAACCGCTTGTAATGGCCAAATAGACAGATATATAGAGATTGTAGAGTTTGTTTCTGCTTGCTTCCGCTAGCGCTGCCTCAGTTGACACTGTGGATCCCTCAGATGAGGTTGCTGCTGTTGTTGTGGTTGCTTTAGGTAACCTGAGGGTGGGTTATCACAATGTCTTCTCTTTAAGCTGCTGATGGAAATCAAACCATATAGGTTCCGCAGCCTCTGGATCATTCGCTGAATTGTGCTGTGCAGCGATGAACCAAAAATAAATCATATTTTAGCCTTTTCTCAAGACTGCACTTATCATTTATAAAGGCTGAATTATTTATTCGTTTGTTTGTTTTTTATTTTTAGCAATCATGGCGATAATTCATGTTTTTTTTAGTGCTTCTAAAAGTTTAGCTTTTGTAAACAAAAAACAGCTGATTTATTATCGAAATTGCCGCCACAAAATGTCGATAAATTTCAAATTTCGTTACTAGGGACACACTGTTCGCTCTGGAAGCAAAATAAGTTGCGCGTTTTTATTGTTTGCATAGGGGCGTTAAGTTTATTTAAGATATCCAATCTAGTAAGAAGGTATTCTTCTCAACTGGTTAGTCTACACGATGTCCGGCTATAGCCGAGTTACGGTTGCAAATTTTACATAATTATTCATTTCTTCATTCAGTGCACTTGCCGGAGTTACTGGAACATAGAACTCTGGCGGATTGTAGTCATTCAAATTTAGTTCGGCTGTAACTGCGTTCTGGTTACATAATTATAGGGCATTCCTTCCGTTTGGGGGAGTTACTCGCTCCGCTGTGCCACATAGTTTTAGATTCTCGAAATTCCTTCCTTCCCTTGCAGCAAATTTTTAAATGGAGCAAACGCTTTAAAGAGTGTATTTTGACCAGATGCTGCAAGACCAGAGCTGGGCAGCCCATAGCCCAAACGGGCACTTTTTGTTCGTGCATTTGGGTTTTTGTATGGCAGACCGCTCTCTTTTGCCCAGGTCTGTGCAAGACAGTGATGAGCAGTCTCTCAATTTACATAACTCGCGAGGATAGAGCACCAAAATCTGGTGCAGCGCAGTTGGCTCCAAGTGTGTGAAATCTCTCTCTCGTTTTTGCTTGATTGCGGTTCTTGCTCTCTCGTGCGCTTTTGCTTACTGCGCTGCTTACTCACACCACTGCTGTAAGACCTTTAGATTAATCAGCAGCAGCGCGTCTCAACTTTTCCAGCATTTTTGTACATTAAATACTTACTATTTATGTAAATGACTCATAAGCCAAGATTCAGTGCTCGATCAGCATTTTTGGAATTCACGTCAAACAAATTATTCTTTGACCAGTGTGCAGTGTAAATTCAAATTTCAATAAAGCCGACCACAGCAGCCATGTGGCATCATTTGTGGTGAAGAGCCTTATCCATTCAATGCAACGTATAGATTCAAATCTTATCAAAATCAAACTTTATGGCTCACACTTAAATTCATCATACGCCACGTGGTCAGGAGCAAGAACAACGCCCCAGAGAAGCCAGCATTTAATGATTTTACTTTGGGGACTTCCAGTAAGCGGGGTATTGTCTTAACATTTTATTGCTTGTAAGGCACATAACAAAAAAAAAAAGAGCCATAAAACAAATCCCAAAATGATTTTGACCATAAATTCAACTTACACAGAGCCGGGAGCAAGGTATTAGTAAGTGATTTGCAGTAATCAAAGTGTATTCAAAAGACATAAAGATTTGCTTGGATTACGCTAGAAAGTATAACTAAGCAAATCTATCTACGAATAGATAAAGGATTATGATGATGTCAACCTTTTATATAAACACATTTTATATAATATACTATGTATATATGTTGAAAGTTATTTTCCCAGCTGCATTGTTGTGCCTCTTGAGTTTTTCACGCGGAAATGATTGTAACATGAGACACGTTGGGCGCCATGTGCGGTCCCTAATCCTACTCCACTTGAAAATGTTTATTGTCAACGCTCTTTGACGGAAATGAGCTGCCTGGCTGCGTTCATATAATGTGAGCAGCCATTAGGCTGAGCCGTGTCTTAGCTACCAGGGCTGCAAATAAAAGCCAACAACAAAGATTTGCCATGCTCCAGAGTCTCCTGATGCTCGTTTGTTTAATTCAATTCACGTCAAATGTCAAAATTATTGCATACTTTTCGGGGCTCATTAAATAAATTTAAATTTTAGGCAAAACTTTGCTTAAGGGTGACATTTCTCGAGTAGTGCAATTATTTGGCACGTGACTCAAAATGAGTTGTATACTGTACTCGAACTAAAGATTTCAAGGCAGGCGCTTTACTCTCTCTCTAAAAATACTTGAATTAAAAGGCAAAAAGTATACAAAAATTCACCGACTTTTTTCAAGAAAATCTTTTTATACTTTTTTTTTAAATAAACCATTGTTCTAATTTTTCATAAATACACGGAAACTAGTCACTAGAAGTGAATTCGGCATGACATGTATCAAGAAAAAGTGAATTGTTTTTGTAGGGATATCCGTACTTTTGTACTGTACTTGTATAGCTTCGAAAACCGACTGCATATGCAAACATATACATAAAGAAACACGACTGCAATAAATAACACAGTCACGCCTGCATTGAAATCCCACTAAACACTAGCTTCGTCGTTTTGACGAGCACCAACTGGTATACGCTGCGTGGATTGAAAATAAGCGTTTACATGAGACTTAAGCACGTCAAAAACTTAAGCTATAAAAAATTTGAAGAATGAGAGTGCATAAGCAAAAGAAAAAATGAAAAAATAATGAGTAATGTTCGTCGATTCGACTAACTTCAGGGTTAAAGTCGCATTATTAGATTAGACACTCTATCTATTTGTGGCATTCTTAAGCGATTTATTTCAAATTTATAGTTTCTAGATTACACTAGTTTACACGAAAAATGATCCTTCCTAAAACAGCGTTTTTTAGGGTAATTTGGGGTCGAGAAACACGAAAATGTACACCCTTTTTTTTCTTAAGCACCATTTTCGAGATATTTTCGAAAAACATGTTTTTGGGCACGTTTTTCAGTTATTCCTCAATATCTCGTGAACGAAATTTTGGTTCCATAACATCTACAATTCTTACCCGATTTTAAAGATCTTGGACTCGAAATGTTCGTAAAAGAAGGCTCTTTCAGCTTAAAGCTTCAAATAAATATGGCCTAGAATCACAATTTTTGGTAAGCTGATTCATGTGGCTCTAATGAACAAATCCATATCCAAAATCGATAAAAATTTACGGAATTTATTGGTATAAATATCGAATTTCACAAAAAAACAAAAATGCCAATTGGAAAGTCCTTAGAAGGAATATGCAGGAATAAATTTTTCTTTTGAGAAAATAGGTAAATGGGTATTACACTGTCGGGCACCGCCTCGACTGTATTACATTTTTATACCCTGTACCGTATGGTACAAAGGGTATATTGTGTTTGTGCAAGCCGAAAATGTATGTAACGTACAGAAGGAGAAGTCGGAGACCCCCCAAAGTTACCTAAAGTATGATCAGAGTGACTAGAGAAGTCGATATGCCCATGTCCGTCTGTCCGTCTGTCCGTATGAACGCCTAGATCTCAGAGATGGTAAGAGCTAGAGCAACCAAACTTTCAGATAAGATCCCTTATTAATCCATAGGAGACAAGTTTATTTTATTTTTTTGATATCGGGACTACATTATATAGCTCCCATAGGGGTGTTTCAGAGGACCTCGAAAAAAAGCAAAAGTCTTAGATGGATAATTCGTTTGCTTATGAAGATATCATAACCAAATTTGGCAATCGGAAGTTTTTTAGAAACCCCCAGCACTGTACCAAATTTGATCAAAATCGGTTGACTATATCATATAGCTCCCATAGGATCGATCGGTCGAAAAAAAATTCGTCTGTTTTTGGTTGTTTATGAAGGTATCATAATCTTATTTGGCAATCAAATGTCTTTTGGTGTTCTTAAGCAATTTACCGGATTTGATTGCAAGCAGTGGTACAGGGTATCCCAAAGTCGTCCGCGCCCGACTTTAACGTACGCCATCTTTTTGTTTTGCAGTTTAGCTATGGCATATTGAACTATAGTAGTTCTTAAGGGTATATTAAATTAATTCCTGCTTTCTCATATTTATTTAAGAAGCATTTATTCCATATTTGCATAGGCAAAAACAATATTCAATTTATGTATTATGTTAATTTGTGAGCATTTACTGTGACATATGTTTTGAGAAACTCAACAAGGAATAACATTTAAGGAGTAAAATAAATAGCTCAAAAATCAAGTGTGTGAAAAGAAAAATAAAACTGCTTGAGCTGTGTGTTGGGCAACGCTTAATGCAAATAGATTTAGGGTGGCATCAAATTCTACAATACTCGCATAAATTTGCTGCATTTTATTTTTTTTTACAAGATTTGCATAAATTTTGCATTCGTTTTTTTTTTTGCTCTAAGTATATCTTCAGCCCCTTTGTTGATGTTTTATTTAATTTTTGGCGCAAATCATCACTATGCTAAATATCTTTGTTGGGTTGCCTTTTTTGAAAAAATAATTTTTTAAAGTTCTTTTTTTTATTTTTATGCACTGCTTTGTTTTACGCGCTCTTAATAGAGTTTCTGATGCCACCAAACTGCTGAGCCACAAATGCTGCCATATTTAAATTCGTTCTAACTTAAACGTTTTACTATTTGCATTTAATTTGGCATGAATTTGCATTGTGAAGGATGTACCCTTTTAATAGGGCAAACAATTTAATGAAAAACTTTCCCTTTTATCAACTTTAATTTGATTTATTTGGCAAAATAAAACGAAAAACTTTTACAACAGTCAAGCTTATTTATTTGCATTGTTTTGCTATTGTTTTTGTAAGTCTGATAACTTGGCAATTATTTATAAATGAGATAAAATGACAAGCATTAAAGTTTGGCTACAAACGAGTCGCATAACCTTGGCACAAAATTATGTCAGCAGTGTGTCTGCCAGTGTGTGCACACTAGAGAGCTGCGCAAGCACTGCACAAATGTCTTGTAAGCCATCAGCTGTTATTTCAAGCACTTCATGTCTTTGTCTGGAACAAAACAAAACAAATACTTTAGTGTCAAAAGTGCTTGGTTAAAAACAAGCAATATAACATCAAAACAAAAGTGAAACAGAACAAACCTGAAGTAGAACAAAATGGAAGTAGAACCAAACTGAACTAGAACCAAACTGAAATAGAACCAAACTGAAGTAGAACATTTCAAGCATAGTAGAACGTTTTTGTTGCAATGATTTTGGTGGTGGTTTTGATCTGCTTGTGTCTGTGTGTGGCTTAATATTATGTCTGCTGCGCAAAACATCAAAACATTCTAGTGCACTCGCTATGCTTGCCGAAAATTTGCTTCACTCAAGCATTTTGTGTGATGTTCTAATGTTTTGAAATATTCAAGCACCAAAGCAAAGGCAGTTCAAGCACTGAAGGTTTTGTTTTGAAGCAAACAGAACATCAAAACATTTTGTTCTGCTGTCAGCTCTGCAGTGAAATACTGTGCTTAAAAGTACTGTGCAGTAGTGAAGTGCGACGTTTAGAACATTTTGTGCAGCTCTCTGTTGTATATGCCTGAAGAAAAGTTTTTGAAAAGTGCTTAAGGAGTTATATAAACTTGGACGTTTCTGTTTTGCAATTACTTAAGATTATTTGAAAAAAACAAAAATTCAAAAAAATTTGACTACTAAAGGGTCATCAATCTTGAGGTTTTTTTTTGTCAATAAGGTTTTTTTGATAAACCAAACGTGAGTACTGTCAAATTGCCATGTGTTTTTTATTCAGTTTTCATTGCCATTTCATCATGGAAAAACTTACACCCGAACAATATTTACAAATCGTACAATTGTATATTAGAGAGCTGCGCAAGCACTGCACAAATGTCTTGTAAGCCATCAGCTGTTATTTCAAGCACTTCATGTCTTTGGCTTGAACAAAACAAAACTAATACTTCAGTGTCAAAAGTGCTTGGTTAACAACAAGCAATAGAACATCAACACAAAAGTGAAACAGAAAAAACCTGAAGTAGCACAAAATGGAAGTAGAACCAAACTGAAGTAGAACATTTCAAGCATAGTAGAACGTTTTTGTTGTTGCAATGATTTTGGTGGTGGTTTTGATCTGCTTGTGTCTGTGTGTGGCTTAATATTATGTCTGCTGCGCAAAAAATCAAAACATTCTAGTGCACTCGCTATGCTTGCCGAAAATTTGCTTCACTCAAGCATTTTGTGTGATGTTCTAATGTTTTGAAATATTCAAGCACTGTCAAGCATTGAAGCAAAGGCAGTTTAAGCACTGAAGGTTTTGTTTTGAAGCAAACAGAACATCAAAACATTTTGTTCTGCTGTCAGCTCTGCAGTGAATTACAGTAGTGCGACGTTTAGAACATTTGGTGCAGCTCTCTAGTACACACTTACATGAGTATGGTGCAAATAGAGCAGCACTTGACGCTTTTTGTCGACTGAGTGCTCAGCTGCTAAATGCTCTCATGAAGTGCATTAAATTGCAAAAAAATGGTGAAATAATTTTTTTTATTTTTATCATTTTATAAATTAATTAATAAACAGATTGCCTAATGAGTCTGCATGTGTTTAATTATATAAATTATTGTGCACAAGAGAGCTGCTTTAAAATGCTTAACCTCAACATTTCCGAGCCAAATACCACAAACTCTTGCAGTTTCGTAATTAGAATTTCGAGAATTAAACCGCATTCAGAGCGAGTGCCTTTTGCAATTTTCTGTGTGGAAGCCAACTGCAACTGAAATGATGTATATAATGCTCTGGATTCCGGCAGCTGGAATGTGGCAGTTTTCGGAAGTAACCAAAATGCCAAGACGTTAGCATGAGTAAAGCCGGCCAAGTCTCTCTTATGCACGCTTAATGTAATTGCGTATACGCACCATTGGCCCCTTTATTCAAGTCCATTAAATTATACGCAAATATGCAAAGAATCTGCACGATGTTAGAAATTATATGCACGAAGTGCTTACCGAGGCGTCAGTGGGAGTGACATGCTCAGTATGGCTTTAATTGAGACAAGGTAACTTAAATCAAGTCTATGTTCTTGACAGAGGTCTGCGGTTTTCGGGAATGTATGGTCACGGATTCCGCATACGATGACTTAATAAATGAAACAAAATGCGTTGCAGTCAAGATAGTGAGTGCCCCAACCATGATCAGATATTAAGCTGCAAAAGCGTATATGCCGAAATCTTGGGGTTCATACAGATACATAGCTCAATGGTTAATACTAGATCTGGCTAAAAATAAGCTGACGTGAGTCTGATTTAATGTACTTCAACAAGAATGATATTTTTTTTAATATTTTTTGAGGTTAGATTCTGCTGTAAAGACATCACAACGCACAGTGGGAGAAATGGCTGAGTTAGCGGCGATTTATTAATAAGTTCTGAAAAGGTGTTGCTATTTTTGTACGGATAATTTTATTTTGTAGATAAAAATGCCACAAATATGAATTAATATAAAAATATTTTTTTTTGTTTTATCTTAAAATATTTTTTTTTTTTTTTAAGATTCTATATAACACTGCTCTACTCAATATCTAACCGGATTCTCCCGAATCTAACACATTTTTTCACCAATTTTAATCAAATTTATTCTTTAAAAATGTTTTAAAAATGCATAAACACGTCTTTACAAAATATGGTATGAATCGGATCACTATATAATTTAAAAATAGACCTGAAATCTATTTTGTCCGCGTAGAAATGTATTTATTACTTTTGAAAAAAAGTTTCTTTTTCACGAAGAATAAATTTATTTTTTAAATCCATATTATTTTACAAATAAAAAGTTTTTGGCCTATCGGCTATATAAGTAATCGAATATAAAACGATATTGGCGCCAATTTTTATTATACAATTTTAATAAATCGGTGCCATTTCTTCCACTGTGCAACGGAGATATTTATAACATATATTTTTTTATTATATGAAACGCTGCACTTAACTTTCTCTTTTGGCTTAAAACCACGTATTTAAAAAATTGCTAAATTAAAAGTCACAAAAAACGAAAATAAATTTGACTTAGAAACTGCACTAAAAATGTTATGCGTTAATTTTTTTCAGTGTGGACATTTCTCTTATTTACAGAAAATTTTCTTTATGCCTAAATTTAAGAAAAAAAATGGCGTACGTTAAAGTCGGGCGCGGACGACTTTGGGATACCCTGTACCACTGGTTGCAATAAAATCCGGTAAATTGCTTAAGAACACCAAAAGACATTTGATTGCCAAATTAGATTATGATACCTTCATAAACAACCAAAAACAGACGAATTTTTAATCAAAAACTTTTTTTCGACCGATCGGTCCTATGGGAGCTATATGATATAGTCAACCGATTTTGATAAAATTTGGTACAGTGTTGAAAATCTCTAAAAAACTTCTGAATGCCAAATTTGGTTACAATATCTTTACAAATAAACGAAACACAACGAATTTTGTACAAAACACGATTTTTTGACCGATTGGTCCTATGGGAGCTATATGATATAGTCAACCGATTTTGATCAAATTTGGTACAGTGCTTGGGAACTCTGAACAACTTCTTAATGCCAAATTTGGTTACAATATCTTTACAAATAAACGAAACACAACGAATTTTGTACAAAACACGATTTTTTGACCGATTGGTCCTATGGGAGCTATATGATATAGTCAACCGATTTTGATCAAATTTGGTACAGTGCTTGGGAACTCTTAAAAACTTATAAATGCCAAATTTGGTTACAATATCTTCACAAACAAACGAAACACAACGAATTTTGTACATAAAACAAATTTTCGACCGATTGGTCCTATGGGAGCTATATGATATAGTCAACCGATTTTGATAAAATTTGGTACAGTGCTGGGGGTTTCTAAAAAACTTCCGATTGCCAAATTTGGTTATGATATCTTCATAAGCAAACGAATTATCCATCTAAAACTTTTGCTTTTTTTCGAGGTCCTCTGAAACACCCCTATGGGAGCTATATAATGTAGTCCCGATATCAAAAAAATAAAATAAACTTGTCTCCTATGGATTAATAAGGGATCTTATCTGAAAGTTTGGTTGCTCTAGCTCTTACCATCTCTGAGATCTAGGCGTTCATACGGACAGACGGACAGACGGTCAGACGGACAGACGGACAGACGGACAGACGGACATGGGTATATCGACTTCTCTAGTCACTCTGACAGACGGACAGACGGTCAGACGGACAGACGGACAGACGGACAGACGGACAGACGGACATGGGTATATCGACTTCTCTAGTCACTCTGATCATACTTTAGGTAACTTTGGGGGGTCTCCGACTTCTCCTTCTGTACGTTACATACATTTTCGGCTTGCACAAACACAATATACCCTTTGTACCATACGGTACAGGGTATAAAAAGTTTTGAATTTATGCCAAAAATTTGTCAGCATTTCCTAGTGTGGACTTGGGGTTGCTTTTGAATTGCTTGCAATAATTTGGGTATTCACGCTTGCTATTAAGCTGAGGACTTTTGCAACAACAATATGTACAGGGTTGAGTTTCAACTCAACTCAACTTTTTCTCAACTAATTTTTTAGCTGTTGAGTTGTTGAGCAAGTGTTGCAAAATTCGCTATTTCCATTATTTGGGATTTTTTTGTCACTTTATCTTGTAAAAGGCAACGCTTTAATTTTAATAATAAAAAATAAAAATTTTGCATTTTATGTACTAAATTAAGTGCACTAGTTATTATTTATTTCAGCTCCTTAACTCTACAACAAGCGTGAATACCCTAATTGTGGCAAATATATTATTCTTGTTAGGAATAATAGCACAGCTTTAGCTGTTCGGTTAATGGTTTATTAAGAACTAAACTGATATACATAATATACAACTGCAGATGGCAATTGGCAATATCTTTACAGCAGAGTGAGAGAGTAATTAACAGCGGTTGCTCTCAACTCTGTTGTGTTACATTCTAACATTATGCTTATGCAGATCATATGTGGCTTACATTTTATATAATTTCAACAATTCTCAAATAATATTAACCTTTTTGGACAAAGCTTGGAATCGTAGCCATTTATTATGGAAGTTTTGGGCTTGCTAACTGAGTTTTTGCGCAACGCATCAACTCAACAGCAAGCGTGAATACCCCAAATACTTAAGCCATTTGCACACAATAAAAACGACTTTCCGTTAAAGTTAAACTTATCAACACTAAAAGAAAACATTTTTTGTAGAAGTACTTGTTTATTTTTATTAAAAAAACAAAGTTTTCTCACTCTAGAAGACGCCATTTGTATTTTGATAAAATTAATTACATCAAAAAGGTCGGCAAAAAAATGGTTTTTGTGTCAAGACTTTTTTAGTACACTGTACATAGTATAGTATGTATAAGCAGTTTTTCTTTAACACACACACACACACACACACACACGCTCCTACCCCAGGTGGCAAGTTGCGCAAGACAAAAGTTCATCATGTGGCAATTACTTACATATTTACAATATCTTTTTATACAGTTTTTATTGCTATTATTGCTTTTACTGCCTTTGTTTGTTTTTGTACTTACTTCGATTTATCCTGGAGCAGGAGCAATGCTGCATCGACTTCGGGACGTAGTATAGATTGCCATAAGAGTCGATGTCCCTGTTGCTTTTTATTACTATCAAGGGAATCATTTAAAAAAGTACCAGGCATGCATATAAAATTAATCCTCGTGTATAATGTTGTGCTAATTCGATTCAATTTCCTTTAATGCTTTAAGCAGCCATAAAAACAAAAAAAAAACAAAAGTAAATATTTTCATGTAAATGTAAACTGTACTCAGTGCCGGATTAATGCATTTAGGCGCCCCACGGCAAAGCTCTTCTGGCGCCCAAAAGAAAGAAAACATTTCTGTTTTGTTATATGTATACCCTGTACCTATAGGTACAAAGGGTATACTAGATTTGTGCAATGTGTGTAACGGACAGAAGGAGGCGTGGCAGACACCAAGTCCTTTATACCAAAATGCTTATTATAACCTCGGGTATCGATTGAGCCATGTCCGTCAGTATGAACGCCTAGATCTCGGAGACTAAAAGAGCTAGAGACACGAAACTTTATTCCCCCGTTCCCCCGCAGTAGATTTCGAGGTTTTTAGCCACACCGTTTAATATTTTCATCTGAAATTTAACAGAGCAATGCGTTGTGATTACATGCATCTGTGTGTAAAAAATGAACAAAATCGGACAAATACAGCAAAAGTTATAGTCAAAAATATACAACTTTCACCACCCTTGCCTATAAACTGCGTCAATATTTGACTCTACGTAATTATGGTCACAAGTGACCTAGAATCACAATTTTTGGTAAGCTGATTCATGTGGCTCTAATGAACAAATCCACATCCATTTTATCGATGCGGTCGCCCCACCCCCGCAATCGATTTACCGTGTTTGATGAAACTTATCCCATATACTTTAAATAACTTCTTTGACGTAACATTCGAGTTTCATCAAAATCGGTAAAAATTTAGGGAACTTATAGGTATAAATATAGAATTTCACCAAAAAAAAATTAATTCCAATTGGAAAGTTATTAGAAGGAATATGCAGTCAACATTTTTTCGATACAAAAGGTACAGGGTATTCCAATGTCGGGCACCGCCTTGACTATACCACATTTTTATACCCTGTACCGTATGGTACAAAGGGTATATTGTGTTTGTGCAAGCCGAGTTTTCGATGGATAATTCGTTTGCTTATGAAGATATCAAAAGGCAATCGGAAGTTTTTTAGAAACCCCCAGCACTGTACCAAATTTTATCAAAATCGGTTGACTATATCATATAGGTCCCATAGGATCGATCGGTCGAAAATTTGTTTTTTGCACAAAATTCGTTGTGTTTCGTTTGTTTGTGAAGATATTGTAACCAAATTTGGCATTTATAAGTTTTTTAGAGTTCCCAAGCACTATAACAAATTTTATCAAAATCGGTTGACTATATCATATAGGTCCCATAGGATCGATCGGTCGAAAATTTGTTTTTTGCACAAAATTCTTTGTGTTTCGTTTGTTTGTGAAGATATTGTAACCAAATTTGGCATTTATAAGTTTTTTAGAGTTCCCAAGCACTGTAGCAAATTTGATCAAAATCGGTTGACTATATCATATAGCTTCCATAGGACCAATCGGTCAAAAAAACGCTTTTTGTACAAAATTTGTTGTGTTTCTTTTGTTTGTGAAGATATTGTAACCAAATTTGGCATTCAGAAGTTTTTTGGAGATCTTCAACACTGTACCAAATTTTATCAAAATCGGTTGACTATATCTCATAGCTCCCATAGGGCCGATCGGTCGAAAAAAAGTTTTTGATTAAAAATTCGTCTGTTTTTGGTTGTTTATGAAGGTATCATAATCTAATTTGGCAATCAAATGTCTTTTGGTGTTCTTAAGCAATTTACCGGATTTGATTGCAAGCAGTGGTTCAGGGTATCCCAAAGTCGTCACGCGCGACTTTAACGTACGCCATCTTTTGTTGTTGCTTTTTTTAAGTAAATACAATTTTAATTCGCTCTTTCTCTTTCAGAAAGTAAACTACTCACGTTAATTCACATAAAATGCATGTAGAAGCGTGTATGGGCATCATTTGCCATTCACCATTTGCGAATTGCCATTCACCCAGAGAGCTCAATATATTTTGTTGCTTTGCACTTGATTGAAAATCTATTTCTACTTGAGCAGCAATGCCAATTAGCACCTTCCAAATATCTGCAAAGTAATTTTGGAATTTATCTATAGAATATATATATACATAAATACGTAAGTTAAGTACTTAGTAAGCACCATATGGGTATATATGGGTCATCATTATTTGGCATTAATGGAACATATATAACAAAATTGCAAGCACATATAAGTATATATATACACGCTGTATATAAATATGGGTTTTTGTACTCAACTGTGTTTATAAGTATAAAAGTGTTCTATATTTATATAATGTAAGCAGACACTTTTATTTTACAGCTTAAATTTTCAGTTGTTATTTATTTATTCAGAAAGTTGAAAACATGAACGACTTACATACATATATACATATGTATGTAAAAATTAAATAAGTTGTTTTTATGGCTGGATCCATTAGTATTAAGAGGATTGAGAGAAGCCGCAAATAAGTCAGTAAAAGAAATACTTGTGTATGCTAAACATATGTAAGTGTACATTAGGGTGGCCTCCGCTAGTATGGCAAATTTTTAAACCGACGATTTTAATAACGCCACCCCCTAAAAAGTTTAATTTTTACCTGCATATAGCGCCTGTAAAATTTAAAAACGATCCGAATGTATTTGATGGGTCCGGCAATAGGTCAAAGGTCATAACTTGCACTTTTTCCGTTTTTGACTGTATTGTTCTACATAAACTTTAAAAACTTATTTCCAATCAAACAAATTATGGTTCAAAAAGTCTCATATCTACCAAAACATAATTTTAAAAAAATATAGAGTCGGCCAAAATAAATTTGGTAAGCTCTAAAATTGATTAAATTGACTAATTACACCAGTTTGCAAATAAAAAAAAATGTTCGTATCCTTAACATTTTTGAATCGTTTCTGTAGTAAAATGACATGCTAAAACCGAAAATGCAGTCAAAATTTTTTTTCATGAAATGGGCTTCGAGATATTTTGAAAAAACCATTTTTCGAAATTAAAAAAAAAAAAAAAAAGTGCCTTTACTTAACAGTAAATATCTCTGGTTATACTAAAGTGATTTCGATAATTTTTTTTCTCGACTGTAGATAATTGTATTACCTATTGAATTTATTTGGAACATGTTTTTGTCAAACTTACGGTTTGTTCGCTATTTATGCATTCATATGAAACTTTTTTATGACCTTTGACCTATTGCCGCGCCCATCAAATACATTCGGATCGTTTTTAAATTTTACAGGCGCTATATGCAGGTAAAGAGGAAACTTTTAAGGGGGTTAGGTTATTAAAATCGTGAGATGTTGCAAAAATGGCCACCCTAGTGTACATTAGGGTGGCCTCCGCTAGTATGGCAAAATTTTAAACTGACGACTTTAATAACGGATTCGCCTAAAAATAGGGCCTGTAAAATTTAAAGACGATCCAAAAGTATTTGATGGGCGCGAAAATAGGTCAAAGGTCATAATTTGCACTTTTTCCGTTTTTGACTATATTGTTCTACATAAAGGCCTATACGCAGCACGAAATATTTTCCATTTGGGATATCCCATTTGGGATATTTTTTTTATATGAAGTTTTGCGATTCCTCGCGAAATATTTCGTGCTGCGTATAGGCCTTAAACTTTAATAACTTATTTCCAATCAAACAAATTATGGTTCAAAAAGTCTCATATCTATCTAAACATAATTTAAAAAAAAAAATATAGAGTTGACCTTTCGTAAGCTCTAAAATTGATTAAATTGATTAATTACACTACAAAAATTTGGTATCCTCAAAATGTTTTAGCCGTTTCCGTAGAAAACTGACATGCTAAAGCCGAAAATACAGTCAACATTTTTTTTCAGTTTTCGTAAAAAAAAATTCATCGAAAAATTACTATTTTCGAATACGGGCCTGTAGAGCGAGCGGCGGCGATATTATTTTTCATACACAAATGAGTAGTTTCAAACTGGCATTTGTTGGAAAATATACGAATAAAATGCGATTAACAAACAAACCAACAGATGGCCCACCCTGTATTAAAGAGTTAAACACACATTGCCTGAGCTTATACATTTTTTATTTTTTTATACCTGCATTTACTTACATCGACAGGTCTCTTAAACATTTTTATTGTAATGCTCAAACAGAAATATGAACGTATTTACATAAATATGAGTAAGTACATGCAAAAAAGTAAGTCAACACAATAAAGTAAGTACATACAAAAATTACGAGCATATACTGAAGCATATAAAGCGAGCTTATGCTGGTACGAATGGAATGAATGTTTTTATAACTCTTTACTTTTAAATTTTAGTTACGGCTCCCAATGTATATAATAAGTACTATTTTTTTGGCAAGGATTCTTCTAAGGATTTTAAACCAAAGGTATAAATGAAACTATTGGAAAAAGCTCGATTTATATCAAGATTACTTTTTTCTTTTTAAGAAGAACAAAATATTCCAAGTTATCGAAAACGAAAAAACCAAAGCTAACATTTTTATTCGGATTGATTTTTGCGTCCTACGGAAAACGAATTTTTTTGTAGACATTTCCCTTTTTATTTTCGATAAATTCGTATATTTCCCTTAACTTTCCGATAAATTGTAATGTTGTATTGGCGCGGAATACTTATTTTTTGATACAAAACAGCTGACAGGATTGTTGCAGCTCTGCACCTTTTTATTACTATATGTTGTTTAGATATAATTTTTATTAAAATATTGCTAGTTCTTTATTTTTCTTTATATTAAATAAAATAACACAAAAATATTACTTAAGCAACAATGTTTATTGAACTAAGCTATTTGTTTTACAAGGGAAATTTTGGTTGCGTAACGCGGGAACCCTGTCTCACCAATCGGTCATGTGTTCGTGCATGATACGTGCACATACTCAAAAACAAAAAAAAATTCATTTTGGGTTATGCATGCTATTTTTTGGGTTGAGTCAGAGAAGTTGGCATAAATATAATCTAAGAATATCAAAAATATTGAAAAAATTATTTCAATATAAAATTTGGACTTTTTTTTTTCTCTTGCAACAAAACATTCGGTTTCAAACCACAGGAAAAATTCGGTTTGATGAAATTGGCAGCACCAAACATTCGGTATCAAAACGTATGCAAATAAAATATTCCTATTCCTTTTACGTAGCGCCTCCGATAATATTTTTATACCCTGTACCGTATGGTACAAAGGGTATGTTAAGTTTGTGCAAGCCGAAAATGTATGTAACATACAGAAGGAAACGTCGGAGACGCCCCAAAGGTACCTAAAGTATGATCAGGGTGACTAGAGAAGTCGATATACCCATGTTCGTCTGTCCGTCTGTCTGTCTGTCCATATGGACGCCTAGATCTCAGAGATGGTAAGAGCTAGAGCAATCAAATTTTCAGATTAGATGTCAGTGGAGACAAGTTTATTTTATTTTTTTGATATCGGGGTAATATTATATAGCTCCCATGGGGATGTTTCAGAGGACCTCGAAAACAACCAAAAGTTTTAGATGGATCGTAACCAAATTGAGCATTCGCGAGTTTTTTTGTAGTTTCCAAGCACTGTACCGAATTTGATCGAAATCGGTTGACTATATCATATAGCACCCATAGGGCCGATCGGTCAAAAAAACGTTTTTGAACAAAATTCGTTGTGTTTCGTTTGTTTAAGAAATTATCGTTACCAAATTTGACACTCGGAAGTTTTTTAGACTACCCAAGCCCCGTACCAAATTTGATCAAAATGGGTTAACTATATCATATGACTCCCATTGAGCCGATTGGTCAAAAAAACGTTTTTTGCACAAAATTCGTTGTGTTTCGTTTGTTTATGAAGATATCGTAACCAAATTTGGTATTTGTCAGTTTTTTAGTGTCACCCAAATTTGATCAAAATCGGTTGACTATATAATATAGCTCCCATATTGCCGATCGGTTGAAAAAACGTGTTTTGCACAAAATTCATTGTGTTTCGTTTGTTTATGAGAATATCGTAATCAAATTTTGCAATCAGATGTCTTTTGGAGTTCTTAAGCAATATTACCGGACTTAAATGCAATGTGGTGGTACAGGGTATCCCAAAGTCGTCCGCGTCCGGACTTTTATATTCGTTGTTAGACATTACCTTATTATTTGATTTGTTGCCAGCAATTAATTTAAGTCCTGAAATCCAATTTCTCGACCGCAATTAATTACGTAAAATACATTTTCGTTGCTGTCATGCACAAAATTTTCTGATGCAACACAAAGTCCACATATATCAAAATAAACAGAATACTTTTGTGTGCACCTGTACATTGCCGTTGAGATTCCTTTTGGCTGCACTGCATCCATTTGCAATTTCATTCACAATAGCAATAACAGCAGAAAAGCAAACAGCTGTCATAACAATATAAACCAATTCATTATCATCAATTATGAGTAAAGGCGCATGGTTGACATTACGTATACGTAGCCCAAACTGCATTCAATTACTTACGATGCATTGCAACGTGCAACTTTTGTTTTTTTTCCATTCCCCAAACTGCACTCGCTACGAAACTCTTTTGGGAAATGTTTGTGCAACTTTTAAATGCATTTTGTTGTAAACTTCAGCACGATATTTGCTCATTCACTTTCGAATGTAATATTTCCCTTTGCCGTTTATCGTTTACCGCTCTGGGATTTTCTTTTCAAGTTTTGTGGTTTTTTTGCAGCAGGCAACAGCTACTTCAATCACTTCCAATCCCATCATAACAAGCTTAGCGCAAAAATCAAAACTCTAAGCGGATTTGGAAGCAACTTAGCAGACGTCAGTTTATCCTTGCCGTAGAAACACGTTTTGGTACGTAAAGCATTTACATATATTTTATTCAATCAAAAAACACATTCTTTAGGAATTGTCAAGCAGAGCAAGGTACCTCGAGTGCATATGAACATAGTTTGCGTTATATATTAAGTTAGTACTTATATATCTACCTATGAGATTTTGAGTAAATTTATTGTATATATATATGTTCCTTTAACTCCTATTTGGAGCAGAGGGCGTCAAATCCAATCATAGTCCTTGTACGGTAGCCAAATGTCGTCAACGAAAGGTTTGATGGGATGACTGATGGGATGGGAGACAGACAACTCCACACGGAAATTTTCTTATAGGATCTATGTATATTATTTTTATTTACGAATTTTTTATATATATTCGTGTCTACATAGACTTAATTCAAAGAATTTCAGAAGCTTCGTGTTTATGCGCATCTTTTGGTTAGTATTGGAGTGCCTTACTCTTATGGTTTCCAAGTTCCTTCCTGAGGCATATACTTAGACCTACTAAGTACATACTTTTGCTGAAAAAGTAATTGGTATCGTGCGAACTATTTCTATATACATATTATATTATAAGACGCCCCAAAGTCAATGCCAATATGCTTAGAAGGACTTAATGGCAGGTTATTTCAAATTTGGCCAAGAAAAAGGCGAAGTTTGGGAATTCTTTATGGCATGATGAAAAGACATACAAACTTCCTGTTTTGATTGTTAAATGCGATTTTTATTGTAAAATAATTGCACATTTTTATCTCGACGAAATTTAAAATGGCGGCTCTGGTCTGCCTCTGCACGTTCCCGAATTTCAGCTCTACAGCCTCTTGTAGTGAATCCTCCTCACAATGTTTGCCATATCCATGGCTTCGCTCCTTTAGCATATAAAACAGATATTTTATGTCATACATAAAAATTTCCCGAACTTTTCATAATAATCATATAGACTACATATACATACACATAAAATTTAAAATAAATAAATCCTTAATTATATGATTGTAATTGTTGACTTGGTATCAAAAACTCAAAGTAAATAACTAATTTAAAATACCCCTAGGGATAAGAGCACATCTCAATAAAATGCAGCCTTTTATGGAGGGCAAAAGAAGGCGTAGCCACATTGGTACAAAATTTCCCAAATTTCCCCGAAACAGTTTTCAACGCTTGCTTCGCAGAAAGTTAAAAGGACCATTTATTTTTAATTGTATGCTTTAAAATCGCACAAATACTTTGGAATCGCACGAAATGTCGAAACTTCATCCAAAAAAAAAAAATTCCCTTTTTTGGAATTTTTTTTTTTATATGAAGTTTTGACATTTCGTGCCAAAATTTTTGCGTGGTGCATATGGGCCTTTAGCAAAGAGCAGAGTATTCTCGAGTCGAGCTGTTCGAACCACTTGTTTTGTTATAGAGTGTAGATCCCACACAGTACCTACCCGTTTCCTTGAAGCTTTAATCTGCGCAACCTTTTTGTTTTATTGTATCAAAAGCATTAAAATACATAACTGAATAACTTCTTTGACTTAACTTTCGATTTTCATCCAAATCGGTAAAAATTTACGGAAATATAAATATCGTACTGCAACAAAAGTACATATTTATTTCAATTGGAAAGTTCTTAGCAGGCATCTGCAGGAATTAATTTTATTAAAAAAAAGCAGAGGGTATCACACTGTCGGGCGCCTTATCGACTGTAACTTTAAGTTGTTCAACCCATGCACCCTTCACTGTACTTATTGCTGTCCAATGGAATAAACATTTGGAACGTAAGTAAACAAAAAGTCAATCAACACATGGTTGCAATTTCAGATGGAGTGAATAAAATGGATAAAAAATATAAGGTTGCGTTTCTGTCTGTCAGTTAGTCTCTCAATTTTCTCATGACTTCATGACTGAACTTAGCTCGACATGAAGCGCATTTCGCTTGAATTTTTATTATTGTTTATGCGCTGCAGTTTGTGTACCGAGATATATTAAGTTAGAGTAAAAAAATGGCGCACGTTAAAGTCGGGCGCGGACGACTTTGGGATACCCTGTACCACTGCTTGCAATAAAATCCGGTAAATTGCTTACGAACACCAAAATACATTTGATTGTCAAATTAGATTATGATACCTTCATAAACAACCAAAAACAGACGAATTTTTAATCAAAAACTTTTTTTCGACCGATCGGCCCTATGGGAGCTATATGATATAGTCAACCGATTTTGATAAAATTTGTTACAGTGCTTGGGTACTCTAAAAAACTTTCGAATGCCGAATTTGGTTACGATATCTTCGAAAACAAACGAATTATCCATCTAAAACTTTTTGTTTTTTTTCGAGGTCCTGTGAAACACCCCTATAGGAGCTATATAATATAAACCCGATATCAAAAAAACAAGATAAACTTGTCTCTCCTGAGATCTAGGCGTTCATACAGACAGTCGGACAGACGGACAGAAATACAGACGGACGTGGGTATATCGACTTCTCTAGTCACCTTGATCATACTTTAGGTAACTTTGGGGTGTCTCCGACGTTTCCTTCTGTATGTTACATACATTTTCGGCTTGCACAAACACAATATACCCTTTATACCATACGGTAGAGGGGGGTATAAAAATGTTCCATTCAGCAGCCCAAAAGCAAATAAGTAAGACCCCAGAAACCTTTATAGCAAAAAGATCAGGGCGATTGTAATTTCCGTTTGTCTGATTACACTAGTTTACAAATTTAAGTGTCATCGAGTGAACCTTTATAAAAAATTGTTTTTTAGGGTAATTTTGGTTCGAGAAACACGAAAATGACATTCAATTTTTTTTCCTAAGCACCGTTTTCGAGATTTTTTCGAAAAACATGTTTTTGGGCACTTTTTTCAGTTATTCGTCAATATCTCGTGAACAAAATTTTGTATTTTTTTGAACTGAAGATGTTATGGAAACATGTACGGAATTTCCAATCTACACTCAATCACACTTTGGTATGAAAACGAAATGTTTCACTCAAAGTTTTTCGTTTGCGTTTAATTACGACTTCGCGAATTTGTATGCAGTAGTCATGATTTTTCGTTCAAAGTTCCATAACATCTACAGTTCCTATCCGATTTTAAAGATCTTAGACTGTCGATACAAAATTTTGTTCACGAGATATTGACGAATAGCTGAAAAAATGGACAAAAACATGTTTTTCGAAAAATCTCGAAAACAGTGCTTAAGATAAAAAAATTAAGATCTTATGCTCGAAATGTTCGTAAAAGAATTCTCTTTCAGAGTACAGCTTAACATATTTTTTGAAAAATTTTTCTCGTTAATAAAAAGCAAAGCGACAATTTTTAATTTTGAAAAATAGTCAAAAATTACACTTTTTTTCGACTTTGATTTTGTAACTTCAATATTTTTTACTTAATCTGTACATATCGTATATCACAGTAAAGAGCGCATCAATGCCTATCGATCTGATTGTCTTTCATGTCGTTACAATTTTGTTCACGAGATATTGACGAATAATTGAAAAAAGTGCCCAAAAACATGTTTTTCGAAAAAATCTCGAAAACGCTGCTTAAGCAAAAAAAAATTAATGTCAATTTCGTGTTTCTCAACCCAAAATTACCCTAAAAAACAATTTTTTACGAAGGTTCATTTTTCGTGTAATCTAGTGTTATCTGGAGTTATCTGGAGAGATCCAGACGACAATCAAACTGGATTGGCACGACTGGTTTACGACAGTCCAAGCAGCTCCTCGGTTCCTATGATCTGAATAGGTTCAAGAAAATCTCCCATCTGGGCAAGAATTCCCTTAGGATACTTACTGGGTTACTTACGGGACACTGCAGACTAAGGAAACACCTGAGCATGATGGGCATCGTAGATTCTAACACTTGTAGGTTCTGTGAAATAAGGGAGGAATCCTCCCAACACTTACTAACGGAGTGTGACGCTCTCGCCAGAAGAAGGGCATCCCTCTCCGGCGACTACAGAATATCGATGCGCGACGTAACTGGACTAGAACCAACCCAGATAATTAAATTTATCTCCATAATTGGACTGGCCAAGGAGCTCTAGAGCTAGTAGGGAGCACAATAGATTCTTAGGGTCGCAGTGCAGTTTTTCCCCTGACAATTATTATTATTATTAGTGTTATCTGTTTTTATTGCCTTGTTCTTCTAAGACGGAGAGATCTAGTAGCATCAAATGTTGCCACAAGAAGCGTGTAAAGGTCGATAATCTGAAACCCGGGGTTGGCCAAGTGATCCATTTGATCCAAAATAAATTATTATTTACTAAAAGTTTTTTTTTTCATACGTAAATGTTTCCAAAACAAACGTCTCCTAACAACTCAAATTTTGGCTGAAATCTGATATCTGCAAAAATTATGAAAAGTGCAGGGTATTTTATAGTCGGAATGTTCGGACTGTCCACTTGTTGTTATGTCTTTATTTCGTGTTTTTTTTTTTTATATCTTTTTGCTTAGTTGAGCTCTTTTTATAGCTTCAAGTGGCTGAATAAATAAAGTTTTCCCATGATGTTAGCTTCTTTTTGTAGTATATTATAGTTTTTTAACAGCTGACGGAAATTGTTGCACTGTTCCTGATGTTTATCTGCTTTTAGCGTCAAAATGAAAGTTTATCTAGTTGTCCATCATCTGGAAAAGAGACGTTCTTGAATGACTGACATTAAAAAAATGCAACACTTTTTTTTTTATTGCTGTAGTTATTTTTGTTGTTGAAAATTGAGAAAGAGTTCAAAACCAGCTACATTTATGGCTGAATTTGCATTTGGATTATCTGACAACAGATACCTTATATATATAGCTTATACATACCATGAGGATACCATATGAATGTATGTTACCAAATTTTCACTTCTATTATGCTAATTTGCGAATTCAATCCTTGGGCGCGTTTTTCACAAAACAAAACTAACTTTATCGCTAGTCTTCGTTTTAAATTTCGTTTCTACTTGAGTATTACACTAAACACCTCTGTAAGTCTAAAAAATAAATATTAATACCAGTACAATCCAAACGAACATAAATTGCAGAGATTTTTACTTCCAGTGCTTATAATTCACAAACGGTTCATGTAATTTGCAAGTATACATATTTGCTGGTGGATTTCTTTATTACATCAAGATTTATTTAACTATAATTTTTTTTCTTATGAATTCTTTTTAATTTTCACCTTAAAATCGTGTAAGAATTTTAATTATGATGTAATTAATTGCGTAAGGTGCTTAAAGCATTCTTAAACTGTGGTCTTAAGTTTGTTGGTCACAACTTTTTTTTATTGCCACTCGAAAAATTGTGAATTGTGTGTATTAACAAGATTTTTGTTAGAGGTTTGTATTTTTAGAATATACGGCCGTGCTCTGGAAAACAAATCCAAATATTTTATTTGGTTTCGTTTTGAAATCATATGTTTGGTTTGGAAGCACCAAAACGAATTTTTTATGTGATTTGAATTCGACTATTTTGTTGCCAGTGAAATCAAATCGAATTTTCAAAATGTGTTTAAAATATGTTTTGATTCTATTTATAGCAATTTCGAGTTAGTTATTTACTGATAATTATTTTTATTTTTGGGAGCACGCAAAAACGAAAAAATTTGTTCGTTTTCGTTTTTGGTTTTCCGGAGCACGGCTGATAGTCGACAGCTGCTCTTTACCTGAGCTGAAACTTGATGGATTTCATGATAGTAAAATTCTGGACTGATCCGGCCGCAACTATCTTTGCCGTCATATAAGGAATCATCCATAAACTACGTGACGCTGATTTTCGTGAAAATAGACCCCCCCTTCCCCCTTGTGACACAGTGACGGAATATTTTTGAAGATTTTCCATATGATCGTGACGCTTCGCCAGACCCCCGCCCCCCACCCCCTGGAGCGTCACGTAGTTTATGGATGATCCCTAAGGCTTAGTTGCGTATACGTAATGTGCATGCGTATACGTAATAAATACAACTTTATTTAGAAGTCTCATAGTTTTTAATTACACTGTTAAAATTTTGATTTTTTTTAGAAAAAATAAAAGCAGTATTATTATTATACCCCTGACGGGCGCTGGCAGTTTGAAGGCATTATATTAGGGTCTTACGTGTAAGTAAAAGGTAAAGGTGTCTCTGCCTAAAAATTTTAAACTTGTCGGCATTACCAAAAACTTTAAGTACCTTGGGCAAAGTAACCATATAGTTGGATGCGCATTAGGGTGGCCATTTTTGCAACATCTCACGATTTTAATAATACCACAGACTAAAAAGTTTCCTTTTTCCCTGCATATAGCGCCTGTAAAATTTAAAGATCCGAAAGTATTTGATGGTCGCGAAAATAGGTCAAAAATGACGAAAAATTGCATATGAATGCATAAATAGCGAGCAAACCGTAAGTTTGACAAAAATATGTTCCAAACATAACCGATGGGTAATTCAAGTATCTACAGTCAAGAAAAAAAACTATCGAAATCAGTTCAGTACAACCAGATATATTTGCTATTAAGTAGAGGCACTTTTTTTTTATATTTTCGAAAAACGGTTTTTTCGCAATATCTCGAAACCCGTTTTGTAAAAAATTTTTTTGACTGCATTTTCGGTCTTAAGGCCTATACGCAGTTCGAAGTATTTCGCACGGAATGACAAAACTTCATATAAAAAAAAAAATCCCATTTGAGATAACCCATTTGGGATTTTTTTTTTATATAAAGTTTTGTCATTTCGTGCGAAATATTTCGAGCTGCGTATAGGCCTTTAGCATGTAATTTTCTACGGGCACGACTAAAACATATTGAAGATACCAAAATTTTTTAAAATTTGAAAAATAGTGTTATTAATCCATATAATCAATTTTAGAGCTTACCAAATTTATTCAGGCCGACTGTATATTTTTTTAAAATTATGTTTAGATAGATATGAGACTTTTTGAACCATAATTTGTTTGATTGGAAATAAGTTTTAAAGTTTAAGGCCTATACGCAGCACGAAATATTTCGCGAGGAATCGCAAAACTTCATATAAAAAAAAATATCCCAAATGGGATATCCCAAATGGAAAATATTTCGTGCTGCGTATAGGCCTTTATGTAGAACAATATAGTCAAAAACGGAAAAAGTGAAAATTATGACCTTTGATATTTTCGCGCCCATCAAATACTTTCAGATCGTCTTTAAATTTTACAGGCGCTATATGCAGCTAAAAAGAAAACTTTTTAGGTAGTGGAATTATTATTATTAATCTTCGGTGTAAAAATTTACAGTTCCAGCGGCGGCGTACTTTGACTGTAATTACAAATTGTTTCCGTTTGAGTACCGGGAATGGGGCATACCTTCAAACTGTCGAACTGGTGCAAAAGCTCGTGAAGGGAGCAGCACTCAGGCGAACTTAGTTTCAATTTTGAAATACTGGGAAAAACCACAAAGCGACCGCACGTGTAGACCTACGCACAAACAACTAACTTTTATTTTTATTGAAACATTTAAATTTTTTGTGGCTTGACGATTATATATTTAATATAATACCAAAGCTCAGTATAAGGACAATATGCGTTTGCAAATATTACTATTTATTTTGCTGTTTGACAACTTTTGTGTTTTTTTTTTCTTTGGTGCACGGATATCCTCAAGGATATCCTGAAGGCTTTTGCGGCTTTGAACCTTTTGGAATTAGTGCCAGGTCGGTGAGCAAGGATTACAGAGTAAACTTCTGTCTTCGTATAGACAACAACCTTAAGCCAAAGCATCCAGCCGTTGTCCACTGTCAACCAATTGAGCAGAAATTCTAAGGAAATCCAAATGAAATACAATATATAAATAAGTTGTCAATGTTATCGAATATAGAGCTGGCATATTCGTTTTGCTATAAATAACGAATGAGTGGTTTCAGTTCAGCCTTCAATCATTCAATCATCCAATAATGTCACGTATGCGACACATATGCCAAGTGAGCATATGATTTTGTCTGTTGCGTCTGTTCTAGATGCTCTGCCGTAAGGTACGACCATTTAAAGTCTCTGATTTGATGGAATTATAACTACAAAAAACCAATGGCTTGTTTGAAGTCAAACAGCGGCACAGATCAAGAAATTCTTAGCAGGCGCTGAACGCCAGCAACAGCTGAAAGCTCCGCCTTGCGAACTGGAGAAGCATTCATCAGACTGAGTACTATGCGGGCAAGCGACAAATTTGATTAACACCTGGACACGGAAGGAACAGCATCTACTCGAAAGTCAATAGCACTCAGTAGCAACCCGCGGCATAGCTGGTAACTAGTAAGCGGATGAGTGTGTAGTGAATCAGAGATTCCAGCGGCATGCGATATGACAGACATACATAAACCCCGTTTGGGATATCCTGAAATGATTTTTTTTAACCAGAACCCGAGTGGGACGACAGCTGAGCATTTATACCCCAAGACAAACATCTTAACTTCAACACTTCCCTTGGAACAGGATAAGACTTCAAATGCGGCACTCCAAAACAAAATACGCCAAATAGTCAACAGGATGCATGCACCTGGCGCTTTATGTCTTAGATGCGGAAGAGATAGAGAAAGCTCTTGAACGTATTCAACAACTACTTTAAATCTTCGAAAATCTGAACTGCTTGCTAAACTTGTCACTGGGCGGTCTGGATTCCTAGTTAAGAAAGGACAGCTAATGGACTATCTGCAATCAAACATATACATGAACTTTTTATTCTAAAAAGAGTGCAGGGTAAGCGCCACTTAGTCCAATTTTTTGCTCTCTCAGAATTTCATCTCTTATAATCGGTTTGGTGCTGTGGCATCTGCCACGAATCAAATATGAAAAGCCATAGAAGCTTCTAGCAAAAGTAGAACAAACAACAGCAGAATAAACAGACTAAAGGAAACTCAAAAATTCCCAAATAGTAAGGCGTTAATGCAACAGGAGGTTGCGTATCCGGGAGGAGTACGAAGTAATCTCCGATTCGAATTCGCGTTCGCACGTGTGTATTTATCTACGTGGGAATGCTGCCCAGGGCAAATGAAAGAATTTCTTTGAAAAATCAACAATCCCACGTGTTCCCTTATCCTGCGCACAGGCAGTAGTCTAAAATGGAGAGAGTAAATTAAATTTTAAAATGAAAATGCCAGCCGCCCGACCGCCATCCCTTAGCTCACTCCTCCTGTGCAACATAACTATGCCCTGTGGCCTATGCGCGCACCATGGACAGTCTCCTCTATCGTCCAATAAATGTCGGATAAATATCTTTTATTGTCTATCAACAACAAATTAAATTTAAGTTCAGCAGAATATCAACAATGTTTTCCGGCAAAAGCAAAAAATCGATATTTCAACGAGGTCAAGAGCTCGGAAGTCTCAATTTGTAGAATATTGTAAAAAAAAAGCTAATTGCCAACAAAGTTAAAACAACATTTGGGTCCGGGGTTATTAGTAGCTTGATATAAAACCATACTAAACAGTTTAAGCTGCTTACTATAATAATATTATAAAAGTATTAGTTTTCATCTTCCGTAGACTATTTTATTTCTAAGCTATCTACAAAATGGTTCTAAAGTAAGTTTCTATTAAATATTGTGGATAAATCGGAAGGTGTTTTCAAATGACCGCAGTTACTAGTAAGACAACAAAAAATGTGATAGGGTCGAGTTGGTGCCAGATAGTGGGATGCCCTTTCCTACGGCGGAACGGAGCAAGATATCGAAATAGTTCAACAAGCTTGATCTGGAGTTTAATCGCACCCATCTTTTGGAAAAGTTTTGTATCTATTGCTCACGGGGGTTCAAAACATAGGTGTTAGGTTAGGTTAGGTTGATTAGGCTGCTCAAACAATAATTGAGATCACCCAAATACCATGAGGTCCATTGTGTTGCCTAATTGTGGAAAGGAAGAAAGAAGTATGGGAAACGGTGAGAAGGGATACAAAATTCTATTCACGAGATATTGACGAATAACTGAAAAAAGTGCCCAAAAACATGTTTTTCGAAAAAATCTCAAAACGGTGCTTAGAAAAAAAAAAATGAATGTTATTTTCGTGTTTCTTTACCCAAAATTACCCTGAAAAACACTTTTTTACGAAGGTTCAATTTTCGTGTAAACTAGTTTTAATTTTTTTTAGGCAGGTTCATATGGTTCATATCTTGCATACAAAAATATTCATATCTTGCATAAATGGTTCATGTCTTGCATACAATAATTTCCCTTGTAACAAGTAAGCAGTTGGTACAACGAGGAAGGGAAATAATGAAGATATCGACAAGAAAAAATGTGCTCCCACGCAAAAACGAACAACATTTTTTCGTTTTCTGCAGCAAAGCCGTATATTCGGTTTTTAGGTGGAATACTTTAAGGGTAGAGATGCTCAAATTTGGATACAGCATACATCTGTATCCACTGTGTACTCCATTGGCAGACAGACGCCGGATTGACTGATTAAATGAGGGACTTGCAGCACAAAATTTGAAGACTGACTCCAGCACTTAAGTGGCCCATTGGCTTATCTAATTAGAATAACTTTACTAAGACTTTTTGCTACGTGCTCCGCTACTCCTTTCCAGAGTTCTTGTCACATGCAGTTGACTTTTTGACATCAACAAAGCAGTGAGAAAAAGTTTCCTATGCCAATCACTTCCAGTCGCGGTTGAGAATATGTAGAAAGATATATTTGCTGATTACATAAATTCAATTTTTAACACACTTTGAAAGAATTGCGATATCAAAATTCAATACACAATATACTTATAGATTAAGTTGCTTTTAAAATATATATGAGACCCTATTATTTATAAAAACAGTTTTACAGGCTATCTGTTCGTCCGTTCGTATGAACGCCTAGATCTCAGAAATGACAAGAGCCACCAAGCTTCCGAGTTGGATCACTTATTATTTTGATATCGGCGTTTTATTATACATATAGCTCCCATAGGGGTGTTTCAGAGCAGCTCGAAAAAGAAACAAAGTTTTAGATGAATAATTCGGTTGTCTCGTTAACCAAATATGGCGTTCGGTAGTTTTTTATTCCAAAGTACAAATTTATCAACATCGGTTGACTATATCAAATAGCCCCCATATGATCGATATGTCGAAAAAAAATTTTTTGGTGCAAAATTCGTTGTATTCATTTTTGACTGTTCTCAAATCCAAATTTTTTACTGTCGATATCTGCTCAGATTTCCCTTATGCTCTGTTAGCACATCTTTACACCGTTCGATTGAAATTGATCACGACTAAGCTATTCTTAATACAAGGGAAATTTTTTTATGCCAGATATAAAATGTTTATGCAAGACATGAACCATGTGAAAAGCGAATTTGGTGTCTTGAAATCATGATTTAAACGAAATAGGGATACTTGGTTCTCAATACTGAAAATATTATTTTGCTTATTTTGCAGATTGCTAACGTGACCTATGGATGTAATCGACCAAGGTAAGTACATTTTATATTTTTGTAAAAAAAGGGTTAAGAGATCGGATTTATCAGCAAACTTTTGTGACTCTGCATTTTATGTGCTCGTTGAGGTTTATCGTGTGTATTCAAAACAGCTCCCAAATACTACACGCCTATTTCCATTAATGTCTACGAAGTATAGGTGCTCCTATGAAGAACCTGCATATATGTCGAAATTTATTCGATTATTCGATTATCAATTAATTGTTTCAAAGCAATTTAATTTGTATCTGGTTCATCAAAGGAAAAATTTTGATTATTAGCTTTAAAAAGAGGAAATCCTAGTCCAAAAAAAGGTTTGTGTACTCTGCAAAAAGTGCAGTGTTGTTAAACTGTGCAGCATTAAAGCCAAGTCAAGAAAATTTTTATTAAAAGCCGATCCCTGGGTCACATATGTATCTTAGAAACAGGAATAATAATTGCAAGATTTAAGATATTTCAGCGTTGGCTTAAGACTAATTAAAGGTGGTAAGCGGAGAGTTTTAATATGTCTCAAAAAAAGCTGGTCAAACGAAAGTGCGCGATTGTTCGAGTGGAATAAATAATTTAAAAATAAATGGATAAGATACCGCCATTCGGATTCGGCTATAAACTGTAGCTCCCTGTTCTTTTCGAACAGTTATTAATAGAGATTCCCATGCTCCACCTAGAGGCGACTGACAAAATAGTCAGTCAGGGAAATTATTATAGTTCCCCTCAGTCAAATAAATAATAGTTCAAAGTATTTGTCCCCTTGCGAACACAAAGTCTATTACATATTTACTTTCAATCTAAATCGCAATTGAATCGTATATTTTCATTTTTTAGTGTGCCCAGAGCCATAGAGTAAAGCACTCCAGGCATTACTGTTCGTGTTAGTGTGGCCAGGGCCCTTTGTGCGTCAAATAGTCAAAAAATAGTCAGTCAGGGAAATTATTATAGCTCCCCTCAGTCAAATAAACAATAATTCAAAGGATTTGTCCCTTTGCGAACACAAAGTCTATTACATATTTACTTTCAATCTAAATCGCAATCGAATCGTATATTTTCATTTTTTAGTATGCCCAGAGCCATAGATTAAAACACTTCAGGCATTACTGTTCGTGTTAGTGTGGCCAGGTTCCTTTGACGCAATTATCAGTTGGTAATTATTCGAGCGGAGCTCAAAGATAGTGGACAGAGGGCAGAGCAAAACGTTTGCATTTTTTTTGTAATTACAAATTCTTGCAAATTCAGTTTGCATATGCCTTTTAGGTATAAGTCTTTTGTGGTCATAAGCTTTTTCAAATGGAATTTGCTTTTGTGATATGAGAGAGAGATATGAGAAGATGAAAAAAAAGTTATATTTCTGTAAACACAAAAAATAATTTTCTAATGAATTGAAACTGAAATGAAATGAAATTGCGAAAACGTCAAAATCAAAATTTTTAATTTTAATTCAGTACGCACGACTATAAGAGCGCGAATATCATCAGGGTTGGCCCTGTTTTTCAATTTTTAAAGGGTGTTTCTTTTGAAATACTTTAAATTTTTTAAATTAAATAACACTAATAATTTTTGTTAAAAATAATTTCTTTTAAGGTTATTTTACAAACCACACATTTTTGGGAAACACTATTTTGGATTTTCGGCATTATGGGTAAACACTTTTTCAAATAAAACAACATAAATTTCAAATGCTCTTGAACTCTAAATGGTGTGATTTAAAATGGCGAAGACATTTTTTACTAAGCCAAAAATTATCAATTGGTCGTGCTCCGAAACGAAAAACGAAAACGAATAAATTATGTTCGTTTTCGTTTTTGACTGCTCTCAAATCCAGATTTTTTACTGTCGATATCTACTCATATTTCCTTACGCTCTGTTAGCACAGCTTCACACCGTTCGATTGAAATTGATCACGACTAAGCTATTCTTAAGACAAGGGAAATTTTTTTATGCCTGATATAAAATATTTATGCAAGACATGAACCATGTGAAAAATTCGTTTTGAGTTGTAAATATTTTTTTTGTTGATTCAGAAAAAAAATAATTATTAGCAAATATCTGTCCATCGCTAGCGTAGTGGTAGCGTATTCGCTTTGTAACCCGTTGGTCGGTGGCATCGCTAGCAAAAAGATGCTATTTCCCCAAGAAAATCTTTATTAATTCAAGACACCGCCGTGCGGATTCGGCTATAAGCTGTAGGTCCCTGTTCTCTTCGAACAGTTATTAATAGAGATCCCCATGCACCATCTAGGGGCGACTGATAAAGAAATCAAGTCAGGGAAAATTATTATTTTATCCATTCATTGAGGTAGTTCTCTAGTAATAGTCGCCAAAAACAAAAGACACTCTGTAGTAACAACCAGCTTTGAGTGTAAGCTCTCAAAAAACTGTACTTCCTCTATTTAATTTTTTTTTGGAACATTTACCAACACTAGCATTCTGAGACGGCTCTTAAATTTTTTACAAAAATATTGTTTTTATACCTATAGAATTAAATTTATCATTGAAAAATAATGATGTATTTTAATTTTTATTGGAAACAATTTCTTTTGCATGCCGTACAGGACAATGCTGGAGCCAAACAACTAACTATAATCTAATTCAAGTTAAACATATGTAAACATAGCATAAAAGTCTAAACTAAGCATCACTGTTAAACACTTAAACATTAACACTAAACTAAAACATAAATGTTAGTCAACTTCACCAATGTAAACGAACATAATTTGTACAGAATTTTCTCTTAAGACATCACAAACTCATGTTAACATAGAATACATAGAATGTTAGCAACATAAGCTTACAAAAGCTCAATGCAAGCCGGCATTATGCTCTCTTTCAATTGCACTTACAAACAAACTGAGCATATATGTATGTAAAAAATTAGTTTGGAATCAAAAATGTCAGTTTTGCCCGAACTCCAATCCTTCGGCGAAAGCAAGGAACACACACTTGGTTTGTGGTCTTTTCCAGCGTCCGGATTGCTAGTTATAAGAGTTTTATAACGTCACAAAAAAACCTTCAACTTGGCATAGTTATTCAATTTTTGTTTTTAGAAAAATGGGAGTAGGTGCCACCTCGATTTGCCCAACTTTGCATCTCAGCCGAGGTAAATTTCTAGCTTTTCAAACAAGTTCAAATTCAACTTAATCTTCTTTCTGTTTGGATGTTAATTGGAAAAATTGCCTGCTGCAAACACAAATTGGCTTTTATTTCATTTAAGTCCCAATTACAAGAGTTTTTAATAAATACCAGCATTGACTTTTGTAAATTGGGTTTCCAGATTAAACCAAACAAATCCGAGTGTGTGGTATGGATAGCTGTGCATGCCAACAATCTATATCTATCATTAAATTGAATTATTAAGGATATGTTCATAACTTTATCAACTTCATCTTTGCAATTTGTTAGCTTAAGGAAATTGGAATATGCAGTGTGTTGTGTCTGGGTGTCCGGGTGTTTAAGTGGGTGAGCTTGAGATTCAGTTTGGGATTGAGGAGTATGTAAGCATCAACTGGTAAACGATAGAGCCATTTCCATTTGGAAATGCATATTTTAAGCAACATCAATCGCTATGTAAATACTTTTTCTGTAATGCATTAGTCCAGTGGGACACAAGGCCGGGATTTCGTAACCAGATTCTCTGCTTCGTGGTAAATGGAAGGCATAGCGGACGAAGCTTTCAACTGAACTGGTCTGTGATGCGTCTGCATTTGTCTTACTTAACCAGAAGCAGATGCATTAAAATTAAATGAAAATATTGAAAGCCTTTTCTGTGGTCGCCCGGCAGCACTACGTGATTCCACTTTTTCTCATTTCCAAAAAAATACATGTTTTAAAGAAGTTTTATAATAAAGTAACGCTTTTGAAAATAAATTAATATTTATTAATTAAAAAAAATTACATATAAGTTATTTAACGAGTAGTACAAAAGACCTTACAAGGACTTACTCATTTCAGTTGAGTTTTTTAACACACTCCAAGTACCTAGTTAAAAGATGGCGTACGTTAAAGTAGGGCGCCAACGACCTTGAGATACCCTGCAGCATCACCAGCACAAGCGCTTTTAATAATACTTAATTGGGCAAAAGTGCACTGCTTGTCGCAGTCAAGTGCCAAGGTTAGGCAGAAATACATAATTTTGTTGCGTTAGTTGTTGTGAAGAACTTCTGGACGTCGAAAAATTTAGTTGAATTAAAATTTTATATACCTATTAATTTTTTTGTTTAATGAATTTAAAAAAATTAAATTTAAATAAATTTTTAAAAACTATCTGCTTACATAGCAGGTTTAACATATGAAAAAATTTAGAATTTCTTACATTTCCAATATTTAATTTTGTTTAATCAGCCTGCTCTGGTTACAAACCTTTTATAACTTAGAATTACCTTCTACTTTATAATTAAATAAATAAATAAAAAAATAAATTAATAAATAATTTTGTTTAATTTTTTTGTGTTGAATGTAACCTAATAAATTTTTATCGAGTCGAAGGCCCCAGTAGCTAGTGCTCGTTCAATTAATATTAATTTTAGTATTAAATACTAGATTTAATTTGTTAAAATAAATAAATAAAATAAAATGAATAAAATAAATTTTAATTAAAATTACATCATTTATTGCAAATAATAAAAAAATCCTTTGTTGAGTCATGCTAATTTTTTAAAATTTACCTACAAAATAAAATAAATTTTTTGCAGCATATAAACAAAAAATATGTATTCACTTAAATATTTAAAAAAATTATTGTAATTTTTATTTTTTTTAACATTGTTGCACCAAATTTTCACTTTTTAGCTTAGTCACAAGCTATAGAATATTTTTGATCCAATTTTTTATTTTAATACAAGTTGTCAATAGGGCACTTTTAAAAAATTTTTATTTTATACAATTAAAAAAAAAAATAAATTTTTGTATCATAATTTTTTTAATATTGTTGCCATAATCGATTTGTTTCATTTTCACACTATGTAAGATGAGATAAAAATATGGTTTTAAAAAAAAGACATATTTACTAAAACAAAAATAAAAAAATTTCATATGAAAATATTTATTTTTTTTTTTTTAAGAAAATGCGTTGATTAAAAAAAAAGTAAAATATATAATAATAATTTTAATACCGTCACATCGATTTGGTGCAACAATGGTAAAAAAAATGAAAGAAAAATTTGTTGTTTTTTTCTATATATAAAATTTTTTTTTTTCCATGATTTTTTTTTTAAGTTCTATGAAATATATGTGCTTTTTTTAAGAAATGTGTTGGTTAAAAAAATAAATTTTTGTCTAATTTTTATTTTATTTCAAAAATTTTTTTTTAACTTTACTTGCACCAATAGCATCTTTTTTTTACATTTTTTTATTTGTACCAAGAGCAATATTTACAACTAAGATTAAAAAAATTTGTTAAAAAATATTCCGTAGCGTAGTCTCAATAAAATAAAAAGTGAAAACCCCTGTTTAAAAATTGAAATTTTGGAAAATCAAATATTTTTGAGCTATGAATCGATCTCCATTATTTATTTTTAATAATAAAAAACGTTACCTTATCCAGCTAGCCCCTTTTGAAAAAATACAATATTTCAATTTTCCTAGAGATATGGATATAGTACTCTGCGTTTGCTTAAATTTCGCTCTATATGTTGAACACAACTAGCCCGTCCAAGAATCCTTCCGACTTTAACAGGAAAAGGTCAAGCCATTAGTTCAGCTAATGCCCATAGTAGAGTGGTCGATGTAGCCTATCCAGCGGAAGTAAATCCAAATTTCAAAATGTGAAAATCCGCGAATTTTTACTTTGCATTCGATTATCAAAAAATCACTGCGTCTATCGATATGTTTTTTATTATGATATTATTTATATTTAAAAAGCATTTTATTAAAAAAAAATATTGATTTATCATTTTGTGAATGCTGCTTTAAATCTACTTTGGGATGGGCTAGAATTATTTACGTTACATTATTTGCATATAAACAGAAAATTCTTAATAAAAGAATTTTAACTTCAAATTTTAAATCGAAATATTAAATAATAAAAATAAAATTTTGTATTAAAATCAAACTTTAATAAAAGTTTCGCCCTTTAATCGTATCATTTGTTTGCATGGAAAACGCGCTGAAAGAATTTATTTATTACGTACCGATATCGATGATTATAATAATAATGCGAATTGTGCCATCTCTAATAAGTAATCAAATTACTAAGTGGCTTATTCCACGGGAAGAGCAGTTGGTTATGACGCATTTTGATTTGCGGAGATGTAAGCCATTGTCTTTGCAGTTCTCAGTTTCAGCCATATCCTGTCATTAGCCTTTCTCATCCTGCCACTAAACATTGATAGCTTGTGAAATTTTCTCATTGTAAATGTTTAGATTTGACCCTTATTAGCGCAGATACAAGTGTATCATAATTGACAAGGATATCAGTGGCCTCTGTGTCGGCACATGATTTACTGCCCCCACATTAAATCCATCCATCTTAATCATTTCCAATTCCAATTCCTAGGTTCACTCAAAACAATAACAAAAAAAAAAAAAGGCCCAACCTGTAGATGCATGGGGTAGCATTTTAAAATTTCCTGACTTGGATGTCAAAAATCTGACACTTGCCACTGATTGCCGTTGTTGTGGGTATCTGTGGATTGGATGGGGCATTAGGTTGCGCTATCCTTGCCATGAATTTATTTGTGCTCAGCAAATAATTTCGTGGCATGCTCATCAATCAATATTAAATATATAGCTATTGTTGTTGTAATGCTAGATGGCGTTGCCACAGCATCGCATTGATTTATTTTGTGTATCATTGTATCTGTTGTGGGGTGTGTTTATCTTGAAGTTTTATTTCACCTGTTTCCAAAGATAAAGACACTTGAATTGTTTCTTTATTGCAACTTTTAGCAAGCACCTGTCCACCTGCCCGCCTGCTCTTCCAGACTGCCACGCACGTGTTAAGCTTTCACGGGTTTCTCACTATACTCTGTAGTGGGGTACATGGGCTTATGGAAATTGTTTTAGCCATTGTTCTCCGCCCTGGGAGCAGTTTTTCGACTCAGTTACCCGATCACCATGGAGTTTTGTGGAATACTCTCAAACTTGTATACCCTGTACAGGCAGAAGGAGGCCTGTCAGACAATGAGTCCGCTTTAGCAACATGCTAATCATAGTCTCGGATAGCTATTAAGCAGATGCGGATCCAGGATTTGGTCTTGGGAGGTTTTCACTTCGAAGTGTATATCAGCGCTTGCAAAAAACTATCAATCCATTTTTCCAACTTTGGGGAGTCCGGACCCTAAAGTTCACACTCCACCCACCCAGCGGATCCGCCATTACTATTAAGCTATGTCCGCTATGACCTATCTTTCGGAGATCACAGCAGCTAGCGCTCGTCAGATCAAGTTTGTTGCATTAATTCGATATCTTGACCGTTCTCCCGTCATCAAAAAGGTAATCATGCACCAGACTACCAAACTTTATCTCATAGAGAGTTGAAACTCAATATAACCATCTCACTCAAATCTTTCAAGATTGAAAATACGCTCTAAAAATAAGCAAAACTACAGTGTATATCATAGTCGGCTTGTTCTGGCTGTAACCGACTTATTTGGTTTCTTACTGCTATTGTTTGATTACACACAGTCAGTGCTTCAAGTGCACACATCAAGAGGGCAATAACAACACCAATATACATTACAACAACAACAACAACAATACGACCAAGTGAATAGCTTTAAGTTAAAAGTCCTTAAAGCACTGGGGAACTGTGTTGTGTTGGAGCCAACTAAATTGGTGAAATATGTTGTGGCACTGCATGCAGGACACATAAATCGTTTGATATTTGGTTTGCCAAGCTAATGACAAAGAAAAACCAACACCTGGCTGCATAATGGCCAACTTCCTTACACGTTTCCTTACACTTTCTTAAGTGTATTGTTTATGGCCAAAAGAGGCGCAAGTTTTGTTGATTTATTTTTACAACATGTCGCATACGTAATTTTACACAAAAATATGTACAAAAAATGTAAATGTGCAAACGTGGAATATAATTTGATAAACATTTGAATGCGCTAATGGGGCGTATGCTTAATAAAGCCATTTTATGACTTCTATAAATGCATAGAGTAAATGGCTGACATTAATAAAAAAATAATAAGCATTTATGTGCGGCATAAACGTGGCTGCTAGTAACCTTTGTTGACGTTTCTGCTTTCGCATTAGTTAGCCAATTAGCAACCAAGTTAAGTTTCAATAAAAATGCTTTACAGACTTAATTTATTTATTTAGTGACTGTTAGAAAAGGCGCATCCAGAGAAAGCTGCCGCCAGCTTAACAACAAATAAAAAGCTTAAAAGTAACTTGAAAGGAATTCAAAAAAGTTCGAGCATTGGCAGCCAATAGACTGTTGGCCAAAAACAAAACATTGAAAAACTCGACTTCAAGGTTTTTGGTGGAAAAGATTTTGTAGCTTCTAGCTTAAGTCAATAAACTAAAACGCGCAGAAAAGTGGCCGAATTATTTAAGCTATTTGCTAGTCGAAGCTTGAGAATCTAAAACAAGTCAAAGGCTACAGCAAATATGTGCTAAGTAAATAAGTCAACAAGTTAATAAGTCAACGTAAATAGATTAAAGTAAGTTACAAAAAAAAGTAACTAAAGTTCGAAAAAAATCATAGCATACTTTTTAGGGCAGCCAATAGATATGCTCAACTATTACAAAGATAATTTAAAGTCTGCCTCATAATAAATGATGGATTTTTCAGCATTAATATAAGGAACGATAGTTTGCAGCACAACATGGCGTATGCGTGTTTTTTTGCCTGCTAGTGAACCATTAACCACAGCTTTGCACTTACTTACCAAATTAAATATTCATTTTTATCTTGGCACAAGAAATCCAGAAAAAAAATAAAATCAAAGTCACAGTCTCCACATCCTCTGCTTTGCCTAAGAACAGAAAACATTTGTGATAATTATTTTGCTGTGTCTTTGGAGTTAGAGTTGGACAGACAGACTGACAGGAAAATCCGACAGCTCTAAGTGCATTCAGCTGTTTTCGAAATTGCTGAGCTAGACAGTTTAGTTTGTGCTCACCCACATCTGGATATGCATAACTTAATGCTGATGATTAAAAGCAGATGTCGGGATTGTAGCGCAGTTCCATCAACAGCTTGATCCTATGCATTACTAAATTGCTTTAATTGTTGTGACTAGCTATTGCCAACTGCGTTAATAAATTGGAATTTTTATTTCTGCGGAGACTTGAATTTAAATTTTGATTCATACAATAAGGCCACACCAAGCTGTAAACATAAATAAAAGTTGCTACGATGGAGCTGGCTTTTCTCATATCTAACAGTGTTAAATTTTCATAAAGGCAAAATCCAACTTTCCCAATTTTCGCAAAATTTTTTAAAATTGTAGAGAGATAAATTTTATTGGCTAACAAAAATAGCTTAGCTATGGAAAAATGTTGGCAGTTGCCAACTGACAGCAACAAGTTCTGCAATAAATTCTGCGACCTTGCCCTTGGCAACATGTTGCCGTGTTGCTGTGGTGAGTTTGCGTGGTAAAAGTATGTTGCAACAACAGCAACAACTTGCGGTAGCTTTCAGAGCTCATCCAAAGCTACAAGGAAGCGACTCACAACATGGAAGCAGCAAAGAAAGAAATCAACTCACAAAAAAAAAACACCCTTTAAAACGCTATTGTGTTTTGTGATTTGCATTTTTAAAAGTTTCCAGTGTTTTGTATTAAGTGTGCCCATTGAGCATAACAGCTTTACAATTAGTGTGACCGTATGCCTTTGCGCCGCGGTTGAACCCACCACAAATGCTAAATGACAAGGTAAAGCTCCAGATAAGGTGACGATCACTTGTAAACATTTGACAGCATCATTACCTAATTGAAGAAAGCTGGCTGCTAGGTAAACCTGCTGTTTATAGCTGTTGACTGTGACGTCACCAACAACTTGCAGTATATTCTTAGGCCATGTTACAGTTTTACTCCAAAGCAAAAAACTTTACTTTTGTCGCGAACTTTCAGTCTAAGTTACTCAGTCTCTACAAATATTCTCAGTAATTCTCTCTCGCTATTGCATGATTTATTGACTTATATCGAAAATTAATTAACGCAATCGTTAGCTGTTGTGTATTACACATTTTAAATAAAATGCGACAGCCAGCTTCAAGTGCTAATTTCTTATTGCTTTCTTTATTCATTTCTTTAATTCCTCCACTTCCTTTTACTTATTGCTAACGTATGTATATATAAAGAGAGTTGCCAGATATCAATTAGTACTTAAATATAATTAGTATTAAAATACCAGTAGATATCTAACATTAACCATCTAAACTTCAATAAATCTTTTGACCTTGGAAACGTTGAAAACTATTGAATTAAGGCACTTTCTCGTAGAAATCATCATCATTATCTTTGTTTTATTCTCAGCTCTCGAAACTTGCCAAAATCCTAAGCCAACTGATAAAGGCATTCCCCAGAACGCCTCAGTTCTAGGAAATCATTCTAAACTGAACAGATTTCCCGATTGCCTAGAATTTAAAGCTATTCGACTGTATCAGGTTTTATGAGCAGGCCCACAAGTAGAAGAGGACTACAGTAGTAGTAGTAGGTTTTATGAGTAGTTCATATACAGTCTTGTTGGGGAAAACGCATGTAGTCTTATGGACTTTACTAAGATCATATGCCAGCATTCGCAATCTGAAAAAAGATTTTTACATATTATCATCGAAATTCTTACACGATGAATGAAAAAGTTTAAGAAACCTTTTTAAGCTTGCGTAGTGTGTTCAAGAGCAACCAACTATTGCCTCCTATTTCTAAATGAGCCTTACTTCTGAATTAGAAGAGTTGGAGCAAAAATACGCCTGATTCGTGTTCACTGGCATTCAGAAATTGATACATTGCACTGTGGGCCCAGATTGTCATATTTTGGCCAAAACTCTGGCATTTCCATAATAATTTTTTTAGAGTGATGAAATTTTACACACGTGTTCGTAAAGGATTGAATTATTTTTCTGGGAAATTTGAGCCTCCGCAGAATTTTTTTAAGATATAGATAATCTAGAACAAAATAGGAAAAAATTTAAAAAAAAACCAAAAAAATTTTTTACTTAATTAAAAAAAAAAACTGTTAATTGGAATTGGAGCATATTTCATGCAGTGGTAGATATGAGCTCCACATACATTAAAAAAATAACCTTTACCCAAAATATTGAATGGCTTTGGAGTTATAGCCCCAAACAGTATCAGCTTTCTAAGCCAATTACAAACAGACGACACAACCAATCAATCTGGTTTTTAAAAGTTATAATTTTTTTTGGCATGCTCTTTTAATTTCCGAAAAAAAAAATCCATTTCCTGGGGGTCATTTTTTAAAATTCAAATTTTAGATACAAAATTCAATTTCCGAACATCAGGAGGAATTACATTTTGTTGTTAAACATGTATTTATAAAAATTTTTTCGATTTAATATCGAGTGGTAGTCGGATATGATTAAAAAAAAGCAAAAAACCAACAAAATCTTGACAGCTGCTCGAAGGACTTGAAAAGCAACAAACACTATAACAACAAAGACATTCTCAGCATCCTAAGCACAGCTGCAAAGCTATCTTCATACCAAACTTTTGCTTTGTTGTCGTCTTGGCATTTGTAAGACACTACCACGTCACGATTCCCGGCATGTGGCATGTTGCAAGTTGCGCATTGAGTGCCAAAAAATGAGACAAACTGTGGAGGTTCTAAGCTCCGAAAAACTTAACAATGGTCCACAGCAGTGGCGGATCCACGGGGTATGGGGGGTTTCGGGTTGGAAAAATAAGCTGACAGTTTGTTGCCAGCTCTGATTTATATACACTTCAAAGTGAAGAACCCGCCCCCAAGACCAAATCCTTGATCCGCACCTGGTCCAATATATATACAACTATTACTTACACTTAAGTATTGAGCATGTGTCTGTGTATTTTATGTTACATAATGTGCAGCTGTCAACAATTTGGCTTACAAAGCAATTGCCAGAAGCTCACTTGGGTAGCTTGACGTCATCTTAAATCTTTCTTTACTATAAGTAGTATCCACCACATAAAGTCCTTAGCTGGAGTTGCCCCATTAATAAACCTTGAACCAAATTAATTATCGCCTTTGATAATCGTGAAAGTGCGACACTCAGCTGTTTTGAAAAACTCGATAATACTTAAACATTGTTAAAACCAACAAAAAGTTCTACAGCAGCTCCAAGAGCTACATAGAATCGTCTCGGGAGGCACCACGCCGTGCTTGGGGACTCGTCATACATTTTCACTTGGATGCTTCAGCTGCTGGCGATGACATTTGTGCTACATGTAAACGAGACCACGAAACTTTCTGTGCACCGCCAACTATTTGAACTTTGACTAATGGTTCAAGGTCTACTGCCAGTCCCTGTCCCCAAAGCTCAGACTCAAACCCCCCAACTAATCACAGACTGTTCTGTTTCATTCGAAAAGTGTGCCTTAAATAAACCAGTGTTGGTTAGATGAACTTGGCTAACAAAGTTTGGTCTCAATTAAACCCTTCAATGTAATGTCATTTTGGCATTCCAGTGTTGCCAGCATCTCAAAACTGAAGCTTCAATCAAAATTGAATGAATAATGTCGACAAGCAGCTAAGTTATCCCGTAGACTGAGTAGAAGTGAGTTCCACTTACCAAAGCCACAACACTTCCTGAATCCAATGATAGTAAATATGTTCAAGATGAGGCAACTCCTCAAATAGCTACAGATGGATGGTAGTGCCGAACAGCAAGCATGCTCAAAATAGTTTGGAAGTCTTTGAAAATTCAAACTTGTACGTATATGGATTTTGCGCAAGTGTCAAGAATTAATTTGGCATGTCCTGGCTGTTACTTAGTCAGCTTCCCTCGAAACCATCAGAGGTAACTAAAAGTGTTTTGGTCTTAAGCTGCCTGGGATTATGTGATGTAATCCTTGGTTAATCCGTCATGACATCATTTTCAACAAAAAAATTTACTCACCATACATTCTAACTTTGCTCCTAATCAGTGGCGGATCCACGGGGGGTTTTCGGGTCGGGACACTCCCAAAACTTGAAAAAATGCGTTGACAGTTTTTTGCGACCTCGGATATATATACACTTTGAAGTGAAAAAACTCTCCTATGACCAAATCCTGGATCCGCTCCTGCTCCAAACTCCTCCTAGATGGAAGCTTGACAGCTCGACCAGGACGAAACAGGCTGGAACATAGTTAAAGTCCAATCTTCAAATAAACTAAAAATGAAACACAATCTTTTGAAGCAGTCTAACTGGCGTCTCATTAGCATGCAGTGGCGTACCCACGGGGGGTTCTCGCGTCCGGACCCCTCCGCCCCAAAAGTTGGAAAAATGGCTTGAAAGTCTTTTGCGTGCTCTGATGTATATACACTTCAAAGTTAGGAAGGCCACTTCCGTGGCGAGCTCAGGATCTGCTTCTCTAAAAGGAGAAGCGGGAAGTCGCTTTATCTTTTGCGTTCGCACATCGTCTGCATTTTATTTCTTACCCGTCTATGGCTCGGGGATAGCGTTTCGCGATGGGAATGTTGTCGCAGGATATGGTATAAACATTTCCATACAATACTTGGAGCTGTCTTGTTACATATAGCAGCTTGGAGTAATAGATTGATGTGAAATACTTGAATTGGTATAAACAGCAATAGTTAGCATGCTGACAGGCATAACTAAGCCTGGGATATAATTTGTTGGAGCTTCTATTGACAGCAGACTACTTCAGTTGAGCATTAATCAGGCCACATCGAAAGTTTCTATCCTAGGCTGACTGCTGATTGATGGCAGTTGGTCAAATCCTGCATCAAATTTGCTTAAATACGTAACTTTTGCTTGGAGCTGTCAAAAGTGCAACATCTTTTGGCTTTAAGTGTTTAATGATTGTACCACAATGAACTTTGTGCCAGAGGACAGGGCCCCGGACATGTGAAGGCTGTCATTATTGACAGTTGGGTGGATTGGGTGACTACTTCTGCTCTTTGATTATTAATTTCACTTCAATAATGTTCGTTGACCATAGTAAAATATACGTATACTTTCAGACAAGGGGATTTGTTGGGGGCAGCAAAGTAGTCGAGGCTGTCATTAAACTAAAGAGACATCCCCATGGTGCTTTGAACCAAAGCAGATGTTAATTGTCACCATTGCGGCTGCAAATGACTGCAAGACGTCACAATAGCAAGAAGGATGCCAGTTTGTCCAAAGCTGCACAGTGGTACTGTTTATATTGTGACAGTGAGTAAAATAAGTTTTTCGAAGATTATCGTTCACAGTGGAACAATTGATTTTAGCTAGAGGAACTTAAACAAAAAAATTCCAATTTATGCCCAATTTAGTGAAGTAAGTACATAAACCTCAAAATTATTTCCATGAAAGGAATTTTGTATTCAAAATTTTTATGAATCCAAGATGAAACCTTAAGATAATAAATTTATTTGTTATAACTTTAACTATTTTCGATTAATTTGGTGGTGGGAAAAAGCAGGATTGGCAACAACTGGCATTCGATTCAGGACTCCTGGCACAAACTTGATGCACATCTTCAGTAATAATTTTTGGACGAATGTTAGGCCAAGGACAGGAACTGAGTCACTGAAAGTTTCAATAAATCGAATCTCTTTGTACATTTTTTTTGTAAATTTTTGTATATCGGTGAAAATAAGTGAAACGGACAATGTTTCCCACGACCTTATCCGATTTTGATGATTTTTACAGATTTGGTAGAGCTACTAGCCAATAGTAACCACGTTAAATTTTATTGCAAAATTCAGATTATTTATCGAGTTATCGAGTTCCATGAAAGATAAAATATTAAATTAAAAAAAATGTTTATGTTTAAGATTTTTATACCCTATACCGTATGGTACAAAGGGTATATTGTGTTTGTGCAAGCCGAAAATGTATGTAACGTACAGAAGGAGAAGTCGGAGACCCCCCAAAGTTACCTAAAGTATGATCAGAGTGACTAGAGAGGTCGATATACCCATGTCCGTCTGTCCGTCTGTCCGTATGAACGCCTAGATCTCAGAGATGGTAAGATCTAGAGCAACCAAACTTTCAGATAAGATCCCTTATTAATCCATAGGAGACAAGTTTATTTTATTTTTTTGATATCGGGACTACATTATATAGCTCCCATAGGGGTGTTTCAGAGGACCTCGAAAAAAACCAAAAGTTTTAGATGGATAATTCGTTTGTTTATGAAGATATCGTAACCAAATTTGGCACACAATAGTTTTTTAGAGTTCCTAAGCACTGTACCAAATTTTATCAAAATCGGTTGACTATATCATATAGCTCCCATAGGACCAATCGGTCAAAAAAACGTTTTTTCTACAAAATTCATTGTGTTTCGTTTGTTTGTGAAGATATCGTAACCAAATTTGGCATTCGGGAGTTTTTTATGGATCTTCAACACTGTACCAAATTTTATCAAAATCGGTTCACTATATCATATAGCTCCCATAGGACCAATCGGTCAAAAAAACGTTTTTTCTACAAAATTCGTTGTGTTTCGTTTGTTTGTGAAGATATTGTAACCAAATTTGGCATTCGGGAGTTTTTTATGGATCTTCAACACTGTAGTAAATTTTTACCAAATCGGTTGACTATATCATATAGCCCCCATAGGACCAATCGGTCAAAAAAACGTTTTTTTTACAAAATTCGTTGTGTTTCGTTTATTTGTTAAGATATTGTAACCAAATTTGACATTCCGAAGTTTTTTAGAGTTCTTAAACACTGTACAAAATTTTATCAAAATCGGTTGACTATATCATATAGCTCCCATAGGACCAATCGGTCAAAAAAAACGTTTTTTGTACAAAATTCGTTGTGTTTCGTTTGTTTGTGATGATATTGTAACCAAATTTGGTGTTTGTCAGTTTTTTAGGGATACCCAGCACTGTACCAAATTTGATCCAAATCGATTGACTATATTATATAGCTCCCATAGGACAGATCGGTCGAAAAAACGTATTTTGAACAAAATTCTTTTTGTTTAGTTTGTTTATGAAGATATCGTAACCAAATTCGGCAATTGGAAGTTTTTTAGAGTGCCTAAGCACAGTACCAAATTTGATCAAAATCGGTTGACTATATAATATAGCTCCCATAGGACCGATCGGTCAAAAACAAGTTTTTTGAAGAAAATTCGTTGTGTTTCGTTTGTTTATAAAAATATTGTAACTGAATTTGGCAAAGAAATTGTTTTTGGTGTTCGTAAGTAATATATCGGACTTGATTGCAATGTGGTGGTACAGGGTATCCCAAAGTCGTCCGCGCCCGACTTTAACGTACGCCATCTTTTTTAAATAATTTTTTATCATTTTTAGTTTTTAATTTTAAAATTCAAAAGTGATTTTACGTTCGTAAAATAATTCTCTTTGAGTTTAAAGCTTAACATAATTTTTACAAATTTTTTTTCGTTAATTTAATTTAATAATAATTTAATAATTAATTAATAATTTTGTCTTTCATGTCGATACAAAATTTTGCTCACGAGATATTAAGGAATAACTGAAAAAAGTGCCCAAAAACATGTTTTTCGAAAATATCTCGAAAACGGTGCTTAAGAAAAAAAAAGGTCGCCATATTCGTGTTTCTCGACCCCAAATTACCCTAAAAAACACTTTTTTAGGAAGGTCACTCGATGACCTTTAAATTTGTAAACTAGTGTTATTTTGCGTTAATTTTTTTTAAGTCCATTTAAAACAATTCATACCATCTCTCCTCTTTTCACATTCTTTAAACGAAAAACAAAAAAAACCTTTAATTTATTAAAAAAAAAAACCCAATTAGCATGATTTTAATTTATTTATATTTATGCACTTTGACTTTCTTGTCATTTCTCCAAGCCACGAACCACTGTGCGCCGTCCTGCCGTCCATTGTTCTGACTCTCCATTCATTTGGCATTTGTTGATTAAGATCTCAGCATGCTCTTAGATTAAATTTATCTTCCCACCTCTCGATGTGTGCATTATCTTTGGTACTTTGGTTGTTATCTTTAAATTTGTTGCAAACCTTAGTTCTTTAGCTGCCTCTGTTCTTCTTAAATGTTGCATGCCACAAGACCTGTGGATTTTGGAAAATTGTTACTCGTGAATTTCTATAAAGTCAACAAAATTATCAAAATTCCTTGTGAAACTAGAGTCTTTTCCAAAATTTAGTTGCGCCCCAAGCAACGTTGTCTTCCAACTAAAAACCACCAACAATTTGGCTCAGATGTTTTCTTAACAATTTATTGCACAAGTTACCTTTTTGATTTTGACCTAACATATATCCTGCGGCAGTTTAAAACATTTGCCACATTAAAATGCCTTGAGATAAAGCAGGTGGTTGGTGTAACTTACGAGGGCTGTTCCAGAATTAGTCGACATACAAGTGAGAGCTAAAACCAAAAAAAAAATTCAGATTTTTATATTTTTATTTCTCAAAGTAGTTTCCTTTTAGCTCAATACGTTTAATAGCTGCAATATCCTTTTTATAATAAGCACCGTGAAGCTCCTCAAAAAAAGCATTAACCTTCATTGTTGCCAAATCTTTTACCACGGAGCCAAAAGGTGACGTGGCAGACCTTAAGAGTGCCTAACAACAGCTTGGAAAGCGACCTAGATCTCAAAGACCGCAGATGTCGATATCCGCTTTCCCGTCTATCCCATCAATTGAGTATGCTCTTAATCCTCAAAGTATGATTTCCAAAGTTATAATTACTTTTTTAAAAGTGGGTACAGGGTATTGGTTGATCGGACATGGCCTATTTTAATGTTACATAACCTACAAACACCAAAGTGTGACCTTACGAATTCACAAATCCTACATGTTGCAATGGAACAGGGTTAATCCAGAAAAAAATTCCGATTGCTAAAGATATCCAAATTTCATTCACTGTGTGATATCCTGGGGTCCTCCCACTTTGTCTCTTGATGCACAGAAACTTGCCTTAATATGTTTATAATCGAACGCGGTTCCATTGTGACGTCACAGGCAGAGAGAGAGAGAGAGAGTGGAAACCTTTAAAATTTCTTTATTTGTCATTCACCTAAGAGATTCACTCTTTATTCAATATATAACGTATGCGTCGCGTTGCACCAATAAATAAAATAAACTTTAAACTTTTTCAACTCCAGAGTAAAAATGAGCAAATGAGATATTAAGTGAGCAAGTGCAGTACAGTATATTATTATGATATAGGAAAAGCTTGCAAGAAATCTGGAGACTTCTATGCCTAAAAGTTAGCAGCATTCCAAAGTTCTTTACTGACTTGTTTCTCAAAGCAATTCATTCATTGAGCATGAGTGAACATTTTAAGAACTGACTGTGTGCAACTGACTGTAGCCATAAGAAAGCCATAAAAGTTTAACACGTGTCTCGGAGCTACTGGGCGCGCAGGTGTTCCAGGGGAAACAACTCACACAACAAAAGATACAATGATAAAGAAGTAAAGCAATCCGACGCTGTGGCAACGCCATCAAAAATAGCTATATATTTAATATTGATTGATGAGCATGACATGAAATTATTTGCTGGGCACAAATAAAATCATGACCTCGATACCGCACCGCCCCCACTGCAATACCCTTTGATGCCATCAATCCACAATTCCCAGAGCAACAGCAATCAGCGGCCAGCGTCAGATTTCTTCTAACACCCAAGTCAGAAAGCTTCAAGATTTTCCCACAGGTTAGCAACAGGATTTTCCATTCTCTAGCTAAGCTTGGAAAGCAAAGTGACTAAGATAGATGAATTTAAAGTTGGAGCGGAGAGACGATTACTTATTGGTTGAGGCTCGTTTCAAAATCTCTGCGCTTATGATAAATTAGTCTTGGTAAAGATACGTAACTCTAATTCTCAAAAGGGCGAAAGCGCCAAGGTACAATAGCTAACATCGCTTAAGGATAATGTCTCCGCCAAACGAGTTGAGAGAAGTTAAATGTGAATTATTTGAAGTGGTTCCCAACATTACCACCTTTTCCATATGGGTACATTAAGTATTATAAGAGTATTCAAGAAAAGCATACTTCGTGAAATGGGCTACGTCAAAGTTTTATTTTTGTTTAGGCTCACATGAGACTACATAACAAATACGGTGGCTCTGGCTTGTTTATCAATGAACAAAATTTGAAATATTTTTGCAGTTATTAAGGGAGTGTGCCTAAAATTGAATAGATGTGCCAGCCGGAAGTTCTTAATAGATTAAGATAAACCTCAATACAAAAGCGGCACAAGCAACGCATCTCTTTAAAAAATTTGGTGCTGCTACTTACATATATGGCCACAGGGAGGTAGGTGACGGACATGGTTCGGCTAAATCGTCTTTTGAGCTCTTGATAAGCATTTCCATATAAAAAGAAACTTTCCTCAGCAACGTCTCTCACTATAAATATACTCAAAAAAACAAAAACGATCCTAATTTAAGTTAAAATTTCTAAAATTTATCAAGAAATTTTATTTATTTGGTGTAATGTCAACCAACTCCGTCTCAATAAGATCATGACATTTTATCATTTCGATCCGCATTTAGCTATTTACTCTATAGTTTCCTGGACTCCTCTATCTTAGAAAGCATACTGAGAATTTCTAACCTTGGTGTTCTGTTTGATCATAAGCTTAAATTTGATATTCATAATTGCAACATTACACTGTGGGCTCAGATTTTCATATTTTGGCCAAAACCCTGTCATTTCCATAAAATTTTTTTAGAGTGATAAAATTTTACACACGTGTTCTTAGAAGATTGAACTATTTTTCAGGGAAATTTGAGCCTCCGCAGATTTTTTTAAGATATAAATAATCTAGACCAAAATTGGAAAAAATTAAAAAAAAACAAAAAAAATTTTAACTTAATTAAAAAAAAAAAGTGTTAATTGGAATTGGAGCATATTTCATGCAGTGGTAGATATGAGCTCCACATACATTGAAAAAATAGCCTATACCCAAAATATTGAATGGTTTTGGAGTTATAGCCCCAAACAGTTTCAGCTTTCCAAGCCAATTACAAAAAGATGACATCACCAATTAATCTGGTTTTTAAAAGTTATAATTTTTTTGGCGTGCTCTTGTAATTTTCGAAAAAAAAAATTTTAAAAATCCATGTTTAAATTTTTACGTTTTTTCGTCAAAATTGATAATTTTTACATTTGCATCTTTGTAAGTATGCTATAAAATTTTCAAATTGTAAATTACTTTTACATTTTAGTAAAATTTTTTGGGCAGCTAAAAAATTCCAAAATTAGTAAAATTTCCTGGCGGTCAATTTTTAAAATTCAACTTTTAGATTCAAAATTCAAATTCCGAAAATCGGGAGGAATTACATTTTGTTGTAAAACATGTGCAGAAATTTATAAAAATTTTTTCGATCAAATATCGAGTGGAATTCGGAGGTACCCTTAAAGCAAAGTAGCCAAATGATAAAAAAAAGCAACAAAATCTTTTTAACTTCTCGAATATATTTAAGACCGAAAAGTTTTTCACCTCGGTTTTATTTTTTTTCTGAAGTAATAATTATAAATAATAAAGTGAATAAAGATTTCGTAGCTATATGCATCAAGCTAAATGCAGGTTTTTTTTTCTATAAATTATCGCGAAAGGTAAAAAAATCAACATCAACATTGATGGCTAATTACTTAAAAACCACTAATTATAATTTAATAATTTTTTCTGCACAGGATACCTTAATATGTGTAAAATCATATTGAAATATAATTTTGTCCAAATTTTGACTTTCATCTGGAGGAGTTTTGGCCAAAATCTATTGTGCATTATAAATAAAGCTTAAGAGGTTCTCGCGATTATTAAGCGTTGGTCTAAGGGGTTTATGGAACCAAACTTCTCTATATTAATAAATAAATAAATACATTTTCCTTAAAACAGGAATAAAAGTAATAAGTGACTAGTTCAAGTAATATTTATAAGCAAACTTATAGTACTTCAGTCGTCTTTTGAACTTAGAAGTTCACAACTATTTTTATTGGTGATGGTGAATTCTCTTGGGCGGCTTAAAAGATTCTCATCATCGAGTTCCAACAAACAACATTTTTGGTCATTATTAATAATAATATTACGCCATTTTTGACAGTACGCCATCTTGGTTTTCTATTATCTTTTTTTAAAATTATAATAAAAAATATTTTTCATTTTTTAACATTGTTCTGACTACGCCAATAACTTTTTAGCTTACCCTCGTAAATACATATAAGACATGTTTCTGTTTTTTTTGGGAATATGGGTTTATATAGCCTTTATTCATAGCCTTATTTTTTGCAGTGTTGGCAAAGAGAATAATTGCATGATTAAAAGTAAGTCAGTATGTCCTTCAGTCAGTTTAAGAGTCCTAAGCGCTGGCACGCTCAAGCATCATTGTCGACCAAGATCCTAAAAATTTGCATTCCTGAATTTCCAAATAAGTTCAAGTAGTTTCCACATTCCATAGATAATAGTAATTTCAGTGGTATCTGCATGACTGCGCTCCCATTTTGTGGGTCCCATTGAGACACGCTCGATTGTATCAGCATCATCTCCAGACGTATCATAATACGCCTGGGTCCTCCTCTCTGTCTCTATGTGTATTTAAATACTCAAGGTGACAATACTCTTTGTCATGCTTATGCTAATGTGGTACAGTATACTAAAACAGTCTTCATACACTTGACTAAAAAAAAGGCTTTGAAAATATTCTTTAAAAGCTTGTGTCAGGAGCAACTTAAAAGAAAAATATTTGTTTTTTTTTTTGGAAAAAACAAAAACTAACACAACTTTGGAATTTATAGTTCCATTTTTTAGGAATTGGGGAGAATGATTCGGTATTAGATACAATTGAAGAATTTAATGTTTTATGGACCCATGTTTTGGATAGAATTAAAATTAATATTGTTATAGCATTTTTTCAAATCTTTTTCAGGATTTTCAAGATTTTCTAGTTTTATGCATTTATATTTAATTTATGAAAATAAAGAAATACTTTGGAAAAATAAATATTTTGATGTCTTTTTTGGGTTAAGTAGTATTATTTAAGGCATTTGTTGGAATTTAGCAACTGTTGCTATGACGTGTGGTGGCCAAGTTAGATTTCTGTCAAAGTGAATTCCCCCAGTAAACAGATGTTTTTAAAAGTTCGTAGATTTGAAAAAATGAAGCATTTAATTTCTTCAGAAAAAAGAATGAATTTTTTTTATGAATTTTTTCGGTAGACTTTCATATATCCCCCAGTGCACAGTGGGCCCAGATTGTCATATTTTGGGCAAAACTACAAGAATGTTGAAATTTTATACACGAGTTTTTCAATGATTTTTTTTGAAAAGTTTGAGCCTCCTCAGATTCAAAATCTGAACAATCTGTAATTATTTTGTAAATTAAAAAGTACAGGTACAAAGACATTTTTGATACACTGTAGCTCGCTGATAAAAGCAGGGCCAGCAATTTAGTCAGGCAGCAATTTAAGAAGACAGTGCTCTTAACAGTCCCACCGACATAATCCTCAGAGTCTACGAATTGGAGCTGCAATTCCAAACTGCTCTACATGCAAATGATGGAAAGCAATTACCCAAGACGACGACAACTGTGACGCCGACGAGGACAATTTTGATGGCCTTCAACATAGCTCCACTGAACCACGCTTCCGCTGGCATTAGTAACAAATCCTGTCACGGGTTTGTCTTTTAGGGCGGGGGCAATCCATTCTTTATTTAACTATGGCCATTTGTTTTCATCAGCTGACATTTTTGTGCGGCTTTAGGAGTGGGCCTCAAATACGAGCTCACCTTGCTTTATTGCTAGAAAATGCCCATCCCTATCACAAAAAATTACTCAAAGCTCTTGGCCAAATATCGGCACTTGGCTGTTATTGTCCGCATTTGTGAAGAGTGGGTTTCAATGAGTATTAATCAGCTAGATGGTATGGTCAGGATTTTCAGCACGTGGCTCGTAATGGAACTTATTTATATCCATTTTATGCAGTGCCTTGAGCAGAGTCCTGCTGCCAGGAGTATTTTTAGAGCTCTGCTCTTGGTCAAACTTCTGCCTTATAAAATGCTTAACTTTTAACTATTGTTTATATTAACGCAAAGTGAATCCAAACATACGCTTTTTAATTTCAAAGTTGATCGAAATTAAACTCACAACAGTTTTGCGTTTTCAAATGTTTTCAGAATCGCGAGAATAAAGACTTTAATCAAAATCACATTAATATTCACGACTTGCAGCTGGCTTATTGGATATGTACGCCAATAACTATGCCAATCACCATCACAGAAACCCACACACCCCTTCACCTATATACCAGGCACAATATCCACGAATGGATAAAGCAATCTTGAGCTGGTCACAGCGAAAAACAAGCAAGTTTTCGAGATGAAGCATTGAGCCACTGCATATGCGGGTCCAAAGGAAGTGGCTAGCCTCTGATGGCACAAACGTCAAGCTCGTTGATGATGACGATGATATGTCTGACCAATTTTGCTAAGGAGTGCATGAGAATGTGCGACAATTGGATTTCCTGCTATAAAATGCTGATGAGGCAGCGACCCAACAGTTCGTCGGGGTTCTATGGTCCAAAATGGCCATCACGACATCCATAAACAACTCTGCAGGTAAGCATACTAGTTCAAAATTGGTTTCCAACCACGCTGATAATATAACTATGTGTATAATAACTAGTATTATGAACTAGTGCATTTAACACGCAGTAGCAACCAGAATGGTCGCATACTTATTTGACGTAGGTACGTTATAACAATCTTCTGCAACTTTCGAATTGGTAGTGAACTAGTTCAGTTGCGCATGGAATGCTACCAGTTGATTTGTGACCGGTCCGTCGCACTTTTAATTATTCTATTATTCATACTAAATGTATTCATTATTATAATATCTTTAAAATTTATGTACATTAGTATGTTAGATATTGTAATTAAAAGGCTAAAAACTATATTTTTTCTGTAGCCAAATGTTTATGCGGGAGCTTTTGAATTTGAGGAATCCGCTTTTGACATTTATTTTATTCAAATTTAAATTTGGGATCGTATTATGAGAAAGTCAAATACTCGTCGATTTCCGCAAAAAATGCTCAAAAGCGCTCTCTGGCGGCACTCAACAAAAAGAATATCAACAATGGATTCCTCGTACCCAAAAACCACAGCCAATACCCATTTTGTTAGAAAAATAATGGCGTTTTTTTTCTTTCAAATGCAATATGTAACTAGATTTTAAAATATTTTGGAAATTACCTATTTTGAAAAAGTGGGCTACTCAAAATTCATTCAAGACCTATAGTTTCTTCGCCAAAGTTTTTCGGAATGACCCACACAACGAAAATCGCAATGAGCCCTTGTAGGTCTTTTCGGCCGCCTACAATTTGATCCACCCTAATATACATGCGTTACATTTTGTGCAGTATTTAATTATTATTATCACCTTCGAAAAAATAAGGAACAATAAATTCGTACAGTAGCTTATTACTAAAGAAAGGACAAAAGTACATAAAAGGAGTTAATACCTCAAAAATTTTTTAAATTATACACAAAAAAAATGTATTTATATTTTTAAGGTACAGCATATAAACATCAAAATTCATAGTTTTTAGAGTAAAAAGCTTAAAATTCCTTCAATTGGATAGTGTAATGAACAATTACTGCCTCCAAAATATTTTGTATACCATTTTTATTTTTAATATCTATTTGTATATATTGAGTTTAGTTTTTCTAATTTTTATTAATTAGTTTTTGGTTAATTTGCTTAGTTAAGTCACTCTTCGATCATTGGCCTCACTGTTATTCGCTAGTTATATGTAACATATAACTTAGCTAAGACACAAACCAAGGTAACGAAGCTTTTTACCTATGAATAAGTCAACCCTATGACACTGTCATATTTGACAATTATTTGCTATTACAGCTATAGCTGTAATTAGTCTTCGTACTATCTTTGCACTTCCTGTAAAGTTCTTTTGCATTGACCAGCGAACTGATCGGATGTGCCGCCCCGCAATTAACTTTGTGCATATATAGATATAATACTTATATATGCTTAGTCCGCGAGTTCAGCTTATTAAAATCGGTCTTTATCTTTGCCATCGCCGTTAATTTGGCCAAAAGATTATTAATTAATGATGCTGAACCACTGAAGCATTGTTGGAGCGAATATATTTTTTTGGAGTGAGTTCTTGCAAGTTCTTTTAATTTTATATAAATTACATATAACCTAATTTAGGTGAAGACTCCTCAATATATTGACCATCTTTAATAAACTCAAGGCCTAGTTTGAGTATCATTGCATATCGCATGTTTGTTTGCATTTATTTTAAAAGGGTAAAAATTGCTTTAATAAAGCGTGGCAAATTAATTAATTTCCCTATTTCAATACCCAGCACTATACACATATGGCTCTGCACAATACAAGACATAGGCAATAAGAACAGTGGAGGCGGCAGAATTGGCAAAAGCAGAGCAACATACATTTAATACCAACACCTGCAATTAAAAGATTTCAGCGCCTCTGATAAGCGAGCGCAGCGCAGCGCATGCGCAGCGGCTCAGCTGAGCTTTGTTCCGCAGTCGAAAACCGCGTGCGCGACGGAATGTTCTTGTTAATTGGGAGCTACGCACGTCAAACCATCTGAGCATTGTTATTATTGCCAAAATGTGCCTATTTGTGCTTAAAAGTGTCCGGATCATATGCATCCAGCCCCTATGTGTCGGGAAAAATTATGCGAAGTTGTGCATATACCGATGGTGATATTTGTACCTTTGCCCTCGGGATTACATAATGGCCGTCCCTTCAACATCGTGGCCGCAAAAAGCAAAAGCACCAAAAACATAATCAAATAACATATATACATATATAAAGTGCATTGGCTTTGTGTATTAAGTAACGTGAGGCATTTGATCATTTGTTTTGTTTTATTACATCTTCCTTTAATTATTACTTTTAATTACTTAATTAATTCAAAGTGCAAATTCTCATTCAATCAAAAATTTGAATACGTTTTCTTCATCAGGCATTAGCATGTTTTAAGCCAAATCAATTGGCCAATGTATTAATTTAATTGCCTTTTCTGCTAAAGCTTTTATATTTATGTCTTTTTTTTATGCCTTTTCAAAAGTCAATCATTACGCATAACCACATAACATAACAACTTAAACTTTAAACAGCATCACGTCGATCATCGCATACTCTACGAAGGCCTTCGGAGGATCTGCAGATGGGTGAGTGAAGTAAATGGTCATGCTTAAATTTATGTGATTGACATTATATTAAAGTAAACCAATTTATACTCATATCAAAATGTGTGAAGTGAATTTGTTAAATTTTTTTTTTTACCACACCTTTTGATATGGTCGTACATATCCTCCTATACACTAACCCTTGATTCTGTTTTGAGCAAGTTCTCTTCTTGATCGTATATCAATTAAATTCATTTCATATGTTCTTAATCAGCTGCTTTATAATTTTGGTTTTGAACAACCATATTCTTAGGGCCTGCTGCCAAACTATATTAACTTAAATGCTTCAAATTATGATATATTCACAACTATATTTTGCTTTATATTAAAAGATAAACTTATTATGCGTTTTTGATTAGTATCATTATTTTATTATATTATATTATGTTTATATAAATATTATTTTTTTTATTTATCATGTTATGCTTATTATGTAACAGCCCTCTACATATCTTTTATTATGATATGGTACGTTTTTGATTCTTTTTTTTTTAAAAAATTACGTTATGCTTTGAATTATTTTAGACAACATTTAATTATGGATTTGTAAATAAATATCTTTCTCCCTGAAAGTAATGTAGTCTTGGAATGAAGTGATTGAAAATATTGGGATTTTCCGTAAAAAACATTTCGCGTGGAAAATCATGGTAGGGTGGGTATAGAGCGAGAGCTGTGGTACCATCTGCATAGCTCCCTGAAGTTTATTGGTAATATTAGTTATTTCTTTTCTTTACTTTTCCATTAGGAGTTAAATTGTGGTCTTCCTTTCCCTTTACTTGGCATTAGGGATTTTATTTTTATTTGTGCATAGTTTGAATGTCCGTCAGAAGGAGTCAAAGAACCCCCCCGCAGGCTGCTTGCTAGTCGTAACTAGAAAATCCCGCAAGACGACTTCCTGGACAGCTGCATCATTATTTTTTTTGGATGCAGGATTAAAACCATTACACCATACTATTACAATAGTAAACACTATAGTCCTTATAGCTTTTTTATATTTGGTAAGGCTGGCTTTATCTTTGATTCAAATATCCTCTCATACTATAGATTGCCTATTTCTCTTCCCTACGAACATTTGACATAAAAATATGAGTAAAACTTACCCATTATTTTTTCTTAATACAGCAGCATTTTCATCGTTCTAGATTTTTGAGATTACCCAAGTTGCTAATATACTCGAAGAGAGCACTTGAGGAGACACAATCAGGCACTGAGAGCGTTTAGCAAAGGCTTGCTCTGCTTAACGAATTTATTTGACGACTATGCCTTTTTGCACCAGTGCGCAACCACTTGTATTCTAAGTAGTTACAACTTTTACTAGAATGACAGAAAACCCATCACACTCCCATGCAATTTGGCTTTAGCGAAAGTGTCGAGCATTAAATTTGCCTGCATCTTGTTGTTTGTTATTGAACTTCCAAGAATTTGGTCGCCTCTCTGACTAAACGATTGGAACTGCCGCAGGGATATGCTGGAAGTGCTTCACTGTTTGGTTTTTTGGGCATATGTGTGAGATTAACTGAGACTAATTGTGTGTGTGTGTGTAATCGCTCATTATCTCTCGTCTAACTAGTAGCACGTATCTTTTGCTCTTAGTCAATTCTTGATAGCTGCTTGGCACCTTGATGAGAATAGAAAGGAGCAAGACAAAAAAAAAATAAGCTTAAGTTAAGTTAGTTCTTAGCCCAAATAATACGAATCAATTGATCCCTGTGAAGTTTTAGTTTGCATATACTAAAATGAAAATATTTTAACAAGAAACAGCTTATATTGGGTGAACTCCTCGAAAGTCAAACTCACTTTTTCGAAGGAATTTATTTGAAAATTGTGAGTGATATATTTTTCAAGCTATTTTTTACAAAATTAAAAGCCTTCTCAAGTTAAATTTTTATAATGCAGTCTAAAAAGATTTAAGCGGGCAACACTACGTTGTATAAAGGCTAAAAAGATTTGATATGGCAACACTACGATTGCCAGTTTCAAGAGTATAAAGAAAATCCTCGTAAGAAGAAATACCAGTTCCTTCATTGTTGCTGTTTTTAAGAATCATAAAGATACTGTCTAGATATGCATTAGATAGGTTTTTATTATCATAATTTCAAAAGAAAGTTATAAGCAGAAAACCTAAGATAAATCCTATGAAAAGAATCATCGTATAGATATCTTTTACATTCTTTGTGCCAAGGCAACGAGCATGGAGTCTACGGACTCAGACCGCGACTATAAGAAACTTTGGGCAGATAAGGAAATAGCGAACAAGATACAGAGACGCGCCACTGCCAAATCTCGAATAGATTCAGAATTCTATTGTGGCACTGAGTTTAACGTCCAAGCCAAAAGAAGGACTTTCGCTTGTCAGTGGTCAGACAATTTTGATAGTCATCTATTACCAGGTTAGAGCTCCCAAATTTAATGAAAGTTTATTTCTGAAACTACATTAGTTAAGAAGCTGTAAGGCCAAAGGGGCACAATAGATATTTAGGATCACAGTGCAATATTTCCCATTAATGTCCATTAAGTCTCTCGCTTCTTTGACATCATGCATGAAGTCAGTAAATAATTGTCGCTCGTCTCTGGAGGAGATGGCAGAACAGTTTTCTATTCACCTCTGGCAAGACAAGGAACTACCAGCATCCTCCTTCAGGACAAGGAGCATCTGGGTACTCCTATGGCCAGCTGCAAACTAAGCATAAAAACCCATTTCGCTCACACTGCAAACCAAACGTGGAATCGAAAATCCAACACGTGCAGGATCTCATGGCAAACTTGGCCGATGTACTGCAGGAAAAGAACCAAAGAACTTTGCTGTCTAAACAGAGCACAATGCTCGAAAGTAATCCGAGCAAGCACCGGACACTGGCTGGTGGGAACTCATGCATTAAGACTTAACGCTCCTTACCATGACTTCTGCAGAAGTTGTGGCGATGAGGAAGAGCTGGAGACGGTGGAGCACCTCTTTTGTCACTGCCCGGGACTGTGTAGAACAAGATCCCGCTTCCTCAAGTCACACTTCCTAAATGACTTATCCCAGCTCTATTCAGCCCACCGGATGGCTGTGAATTAGAGCATCTAGAGGACCTCTCTAGTGGAGGAAAGTCCAACATTGCGGTATCACAAGAGGCGTATTTTTCTGCCCTAAGTGAATTGGGAAGTCACGTCCTAACTGCCGCCTTAACCTACCTAATACTTCTCTTCTATTCGATTCAGTGCGGAATCAGATATGATCTCAAAACTGATTTTTTTTTATCAGTCATGAAGCTGTACCTCAGTTTGTCACTGTTTTAAAAAAATCCATGTCCCTGAATTGGGGCCTGAAACTTAGCCATACTCTTTAGCTATGACCTCAGTGGTGATTTGTCAGGACTGAAAATTAGATTAATTAGATCACAAATTTGTAGGGAATTTGTTGCTAATTTGCTTCAAAAATGGGAGATCTAAAATTAAATGCATAAATAAAAAAAAATTATTGTAATTGTTATTGCATTTATTTAGTTGATATTGTTGTTTTGAATCAAAATTAGAATACCTGAAGAATTTCAAACAATACTAACTCTCAGTTGTAAGCTTGAATTAATAATTAAATCGAAATTTTTTCAAATTTTATTATTTGCTAGAATCCTTCAATGTTCTTGTCCTTAATTTAATTTTTCCTTTTACCAAGTCTTGAAAAATTCGCTTATCTTTCATGACAAAACTCAGCTCTGATTAATTCAGTACAGCGGCACTAAACTGAAGGAGTTTTTCATGCGGAGCATAAATTAAGGCGTCATTAAAGTTGTCAAATTCATTCATTTCAAGTGTAAAGGGAAGATGTTAAAGGAATTAATGTCATAATTTGGATGTCACATGTCAAAGTCAGTAGAGCAACAATTTCATATAATTGGCGCACTCAAGAAAAGAAAAATAAATAACTTGTGTTGATTTCTATACAAGCTTATCAGGAGCAGTCGCAGCAACATCATTAAAAATGCCAACTTGAAAATGAAATTAAATTTGTGCATGCACGTATACTTAATGTTCCTTGACAGCTACCTGTTATCTGCTTCAGCATTAGAGTTACCCTCATGCGTTACCTTTACAAGTGCAAACTTGTTATCCCTCTGATTTATGACGTCAGCTGTGCATATTTTTGGTTTCCTGCTCAGATTTGTGAGCCAGCAGCCTATGTAACATTTTTTTTAATTAAAATTTTCAGTTAAAGCAATTATGTGCACGGTATAGTTCCAATATCAATTGCTAGCCTGAGTTCCTGCCAGCCAGTTGTTGCCATTTTGTAGCACGTGCCAAATATAACCCGCCATTTTGTTTTGGCTGCTGTGTGTTTGTGTATGTGTATTTAAAAGATTAAGATTAAGCATACGCCTCGAGGGACAGCTGCTACTTGTTATAAATAAACTGGTAGTTGAGAAATGTTTGAAATATTAAGTAATTAAATTATATAAATAGTTTGAGTTTTTTGCCGTAAAAGTTTGGCTATGGAAAAAAGGCTTTCTACGTGGCTCAAATATTTTTGTGCGACCCTGAAGCTGCTTCTGTCGTACATTTCATCAAAATGGCAGCAAATTCTTTTTTTTTTTTGGTCTATTTTCCAATTCGGCAAACTGCACCACAAGCCACGAATGTGACTATCGTTGGTTTTGCTGGGAATTGTTGCATCCGTTGCCATTTCCTGGCAAATATTTGTTTATGACGGCGATTTATTTGCTGTGCGCCACGTTACAGTTTCTATGTAAAACTGCTGCAGAGGATTGCGAAGAAAAAAACAGATGTGATACATTTCTTTCTGCAGAGTTTAGCGATGATTTGTATCATAGCATATAGACTTTTTAAAGTAAGCAATAAATCTTATGAGAATAGTTAGATTGATGGACACGGTTTAGTTTTTGACAGCTTTAAAATGCTGTTTGAACTAACTAAAAAATTAGTTTTAATTTGGTTTTTTACTTTTAATATTGAATTTCATTTTTTGTTTCAATTCGCATTAGATTTATGCTCTACTCCGTCCGTTGCTTAGAAAAATGCATTCCTGGAAATTGACAGCCTTCTACAATGAGTCCAGTTGTGGCATGAAGCAATTTTCTCGGCTTTGGGCACTGAGCCTGGCACTCTAAATTCAATTTACTGTTTGCAAACATAACCTATACACAGACACAGCCCTATATGTATCTAATGGGTAACTGTGAGTTTATTTGTTGACTCAAATTGAAGGCTTTATGTCCTGCTCGGATCGACCATTTTGTAGTTGCATATTGCACTTTTTTATTATGCTTTTTTTTTTTACTTTTATTGCTTGTTTATTGTACCCTCTGTACTAATGGGATATACGAACTACAATATACCCTACCTTTGCATTTTTATACCCTGTACCTATAGGTACAAAGGGTATACTAGATTTGTGCAATGTATGTAACGGACAGAAGGAGGCGTGGCAGACCCCAAGTCCTTTATACCAAAATGCTTATCATAACCTCGGGTAGCGATTGAGATATGTCCGTCCGTCCGTCCGTCCGTATGAACGCCTAGATCTCAGAGACTATAAGAGCTAGAGACACGAAGCTTTACCAGCTGGTGCGCATATTTCCTAAGCAGATGAAGTTTGTTGAATCATGTCAATATCTTCCCCCGTTCCCCCGCAGTACAGTTTCGCGGTTTTTAGCCACACCGTTTAGTATTTTCACCTGAAATTTAACAGAGCTATGCGTTGTAGTTACATGCATCTATGTGTAAAAAATGAACAAAATCGGACAAATACAACAGAAGTTATAGTCAAAAATGTGCAAATTTCACCTCCCCTTGCCAATAAACTGCGTCAATATTTCACTCTACGCAATTATGGCTACAAGTCACCTAGAATCACAATTTTTGGTAAGCTCATTCATGTGGCTCTAATGAACAAATCCACATCCAAATTTTATCGATGCGGTCCCCCCACCCCCCGCAATCCATTTACCGTGTTTTCTCCCACACCCCTCAACATACCAACTTGAAACTTACCCCGTATACTTTAAATAAGTTCTTTGTTGTAACATTCGAGTTTCATCAAAATGGGTAAAAATTTAGGGAACTTATAGGTATAAATATCGATTTTCACAAAAAAAAAATAAATTCCAATTGGAAAGTTCTTAGATGGAATATGAGGGACAATTTTTTTGACACAAAAGGTACAGGGTATTCCACTGTCGGGCACCGCCTCGACTGTACCACATTTTTTTCTATGCGTATATGTTGAAGTTCTAGTTTGCCTGTAAGCTTCACTTAAACTATAATTTTTTTTTAAATCGAAAAAGTTTCCCAACTATTTAAAGCTTTATAAATATATCGCTTATAAAGAGCTAAAAAAAAAATCTTTTATATGATATATGTATGGGCCACTCTCTGTCAAACCAGCCACCCCCTTCTCGCACTTCAATTTTTGAAATAAATCAACGTTTTTGGGCTTAATTTCAAAATTATAAAATGGCGAACCTAAGAATGGTTTTTTAGGTTTTCGGCAGCCATCTTGTAATTTTTTTGTAATTTTGAAATACTAATCCCAGATTCGTGATTAGCGACCCCGAAAACCCATATTTGCATACCCAACTCGAACTTTAAACACAAAAATGAAAATCACATCTTAGGTCCGTCATTTTAAAATTTTGAAAAACTAATAAATCAGCTACTACAAAAGTTTCTGAATAGCATATAAAAGGGGCTGCAATAATATTTTTCTGAGAAGAAGATTGAAAAAAAAAGTTTTTTTAGCCCAAAAACGTTGATTTAGCTTAAAAATTAAAGTGTCAGGAGAGGGTGTCTGGTTTGACAGAGAATAACCCATATATTTATATATAATTTTTTTATACTTTTTTTTTACTCTTTACACACGAAGGTCAAAAAATTATCTTTACTAATTCGATTTTGAAGCCCTTTGAAATAAAGATAGAATATCATTATCTATCATTCTCAATCATTATCAATCGCTGTACCAGAAAACTAGGGTGCGATATTTCCTAAAATAAAAATAACTTTTATATTTGAGTTGGGAAATGCAAAATTTTTTCATAATCAAAGTTCCTGCCGGGTCCCGAACGATTTTTCGGATTCTTTGGATCCTGAATAATAAGCCGCTGGGAGCTACTATTGATTATGAAGGATGGCTAAAGGATTGAGGATCTTATCTGTTGAAACATGTAATAAAGTTCAAGCAAGTGTAATAACAATCCTCTAAATGAATATTTCAAACGATTCTCTGAGCTTATAAAAGATTCTTTTCTCTTCTTTTCTCTTAGTCATCTTGATCATGCGGCGTCTCCTTCACTATGTGACATACATTTACGACTTGCACAAGATTAATATAACCTTTTATTAGGGTGAGGGAATGTGTTGGGGCTCAAACAAGCCTTTCTTCAAAACCCGTATAGAACGTTGCACTTTGGTTTTTCTGATATTTTATAAGGATATATGTCTACTTATCTTTTAATTTATTATGAGTTAGATCAAATAAAAGTTGAAATAGTGTAAATATTTTTATTACCTCACGTAATAATATTTAAATTGAAAAGTGAATAAAATCCAAACCCAAAATCCTCTACAGCAGAAAACAGCACGCAATATTTAAGTACTCTTTATTTTAAAGCTGCATCAAGTTTCTCTCTTATTCCGTTCTCATCCCTCTCACATAGGGAGATTCAAGATTTTGAAGTTACAACGACGACTAGTCCTAGACTAGGATATTCAGAATGTCCCAACTGTTGCCCACTTGTTATTGTTATTGTTACTTTACCAAAGTAAACTTTTCTCAACTGTTCCATGCTCTTTGTAATCATTGACGCTCAGCAATCTTATGACGTTCCTGCTGAACCACTTTTTTGCTTCTACGTCATTGAGCCACCAAGAGCTAATTTATTTAAATTGAATACTTTAAAACAAAAAGTTAAAGCCATCGAAAAAAAAAAACAACCAAATGGTCCAATAAACCATTTAAATTGAATTTGTAATGTGCTCTACCAGATGAACTTGGCTAGAAGACAAGACTTCCCCACACGCATTCCCTGAGCAAATTAACAACCAAGATGGAGTCCAGTGGACCGACCAGTGATGCCTTAGGCATGGCCCTTGTCACCCTAGAAGATGCATACAAACGGCGACCAAGTGTCCGTTTGTCAACATTTAGTTGGAAACTCAAGTTTGCCGCTGGGAAACAAAGTAACCTTTGGTGGGTCGCGCAGTTCAGCGACTTGCTCTGAAAAACCTTGCGGTCATGTGCAGTCACGGCACATCTTTGGTGGGTCAAGGAACTCACTTGAGTGACATACAAAGTTAATTGCTTCAAAAGCCAATGGAGATATTATTTATTCAAAGTCTATCTGTCAGTAATCGCTTTAGAGGTGGCTAAATAAAGTGACATGAATGGCTTTTTTGAAAGTTGGTTTAAGTCCCAAGTTCACTTGTTTTTATCGTTTTAAATATTGCATAATTACTTAAATCTAGAGAATATGTAAGCTATACATTAATTTATTTATCAGCTACTTTGTTAACTTTCACGGAATTTTATGGAATCCCCTTTAAGTTTTTTGCGAAAATCTTAGAAGTCATTTGTAACAAGTACAAAATCGGAATCGTTAAATCGATTTCGAAATTCAGAAAAAAATGCCTATTTTTATTATTCTTCAACAAAAAAAAAAACGCGTTTTAATAATGAAATAAGATTTTTTAAATTTTTATTACCTAGGAATGTTTTTTTTTTTTTATAAATTTTTATAATAAAGGGTCATCAATCTTGAGTTTTTTTTTTTAATTAAAAAAAAACACAAAAATTTAAAGTGAATCGGAAAATCTTTATTATTAATAGAAAGAACCGTTCTTGCCATTCACTTTCTAAAAATAATTCCTTTCAAATGTTGGCCGCAACTGCGCCGTAGCTCGTCCATGCGGAGCTTCCAATTTTCGATGACGCGTTCGAGCATAATCGGCGGCATCTCGCGAATAACGCGGGTAGGTAATGCTGGCCTCTAATGCTTCAGTCGTAGCTGGATTATCCACAAACACTTAAGACTTCACGTAGCCCCAAAGGAAAAAGTCTAATGATGTGATATCACACGATCTTGGTGGCCAATTCACCGGTTCGGAGCGTGAAATTAATTGTTCACCGAATTGGTTCCTCAATATGTTCATTGTTTCACGGACTGTGTGGCAAGTAGCGCCGTCATGTTGAAACCAAATGTCGTCGAGATCTCGGGCTTCAATTTCAGGTAGCCAATAATTCGTTATCATGGTGCGATAACGGTCGCCATTGGCGGTTACGGTCTAACCAGCGTCATTTTTGAAGAAAAATGGACCGATGATTCCAACGGCCCATAAACTACGCGTTGGACGAGGTCTATTCGATCGAGTGTCATCTTATAATGAATATTGGGTCTCAAATTTGTTAATGGTATTGCGAATAGTGGTCTCAGTAGGCCCAAGCGCGCGAAAAACATTCTTTACAGAACGCGATTTGTAAACGTTGTTCGGGTGTAAGTTTGTCCATGATGAAATGGCAATAAAAACTGAATAAAAAACACATGGCAACTGGACAGTACTCCCGCGTGGTTTATCAAAAAAACCTTATTGAAAAAAAACCTCAAGATTGATGACCCTTTATAATAAAAAGCACCAATTCATTGGAAAACATATTAAACACTAAATTTAAAATAAAAAATGTACTCAATAAATTATTTTCAGATACACAAAATTTAAAAATACACAAAAGAAGGTAAGTTTATATAAATATATTTTTTGTTTTGTTTTGGTGCCGAAAATCAATAAGCATACTTAAATCGGGTTTTTCACGGTAGATACGTTCCAGAAACTACCGTGTAAAAAAAGACATGAAGTCAATTCTTAAGCTGCTATGAAAATAAATTAGAACAGGGACTCTGCTAACTACATTTTTAAAAGGTTAAATCCTTAAATTTTTAGGTTCGGTTCCGTGCGAAATATTTCGTGCTGCGTATAGGCCTTTAGCTAAATAAAAATATTTTTCCTTAATATTTCAATCAAATTGCTTTTTTTGATCGTGCTTAATCGATTGAACTTATGTAAAAAATGTTTTCTCTAGACCGTGTAAAAAAAAGTCGTGTAAAAAAAGAATTGGGAGTATTTTTATAAGAGCTAAACAAGTGGGAAAAAATTGAACTAGTTCCAAGAAAAATTTTTTTTTTTAAGTTGTGGTAGTAACAAAAATGGTACACAGATGGATCCAAAACGCTTCACGGTGTAGGAGCAGGAATAGTGGGCCCCAGAGCACACAAATCAATCACTCCAAGTACCGACACTACAATTTTCCATGCGGAGCTATACGCTATAATGGAAACAGTGGAAATACTATCAAAAAGAGGACTCAAGAGAGTTAAGATCAAAATACTCTCAGGCAGTCAATCAGTCCTCAAAGCGCTAAAAAGCTACACTTTCACTTCAAAAGTCCTAATAGAGTGCAATAACGCACTCAATCAACTGGCCACCCACAACCAAGTCTCTTTGATTTGGGTGCCCGGACATGAAAGACACGAAGGTAATGAAGAGGCGGACCTTTACGCTAAAGAGGGGGCGGAAAAGCTATTCATAGGCCCAACTCCCTTCTTTGGCTTCAACAAAAATAACATAAAACAAGAGACCAAAAAATGGACTCAACAAAAAACATCAGAATACTGGAACGGCATCAACGGCCTTAATCATTCCAAAAAATTCTGGAAATTCAACGCCAAAAGAGCAAACAGCAATCTCACTCTAAACAGGAAAAGTCTAAAGACACTCTCGGGAGCACTTACAGGCCACTTCGCCTGCAAAAAACACCTACACAGAATAGGTATATCCGATTCGAATACTTGCAGATTCTGCTGTGATGAGGAAGAGTCCATGGAACACCTGATCACAAACTGTGAGGCACTATGCCCCAGGAGACAAAAATTTTTAGGTGCATACATACTAGAAGATGAAGACCTTCAAAAGCTCCCCCCTAAAGAGCTGGTTCGCTTCCTCGACATACTAAATGTCTAAAGATAAAGGGGTGCACAATAGACCAAACTGGTCGCAGTGCATATAGGCCTTTGCCTAGCCCCACTATTACATTACCTTACAACAAGAGATCTGAAAGATCAAATCGTTTGAAAAGTGGAATACCCTGCAGCTGCTTTTATTTTTTTTTTTGTGCTTAGGACAATTTATTATCTGGACTAGAGGAAATAGAATAAATTTTAAAACATCTTAATACTAACAGGATTGGCTGAGATGCAATGAGCTAAGCGTATATAACATTCAGTGCTTTCTTTGGTAATCTAGGATATTTGATTAAGATCTAGTATATGTTATCTCTTTATTATTTATCTGTGCGATTATCTTATAAATTTATCGCTAAAAACTTCTCATGGAAATTCAGTTGATATACTTTGCACTGCGTTATTTTAAGGTCCTTGAGGATTTGAAAGTTGCTGCTGTACCAGGGCTCACTAAGTTTCATTGGTATCTTAGAGGAATGCGATATTTGAGATACTTGTTTTAACCCAAAGTTGCAGAATTGCTTTATAGAGGTGAATTTTATTTTCTAAGCGGACTTGAGACCGTGGGGTTTGTATAGGGTGGGCCATCTGTTGGTTTGTTTGTTAATTGAATTTTATTCGTATATTTTCCAACAAAATTGGGAAAATGTTTATACCAAATGCAAGTTTGAAACTACTCATTTATGTATGAAAAATAATAGCGACAAAATGGCCGCCGCAGCTGGTTCTATATGCCCGTATGCGAACATCGTTATTTTCGATAAATTTTTTTTTTCGACGAAAACTCATTTGGCGGTTTTCCCACCCATTGAACGAATAAGCGGCGCTGATAATGCTTCGTGGGCTTCAATTGCTGCGTCATTCAAATCTTCTAAGCTTGTAAATGCAGATCCGCATGCTAAATGGTCCTAGCAAGGTGTTATTCTTGCGAGGGATGGCCCGTCGATATTCTCGGCAACTTGTCGACACTGGCCTCAACATTTTCGTAGTATGCCTGTACAACTTTTATGCTTTCTTCGGTTGTAGTTCCGATTTATGAGTGTTTAACAACCAAAACAACAGATGGCCCACCCTATAAGTTATCTGATCCTCTAATCCAGGTGCACGCTAACATATTTTACCTCTTCTTCTTCCGGTATCGATAAATGATTTTCTATGTCTCAATGTAAAGATTATTTTGACTGTTAACAAGAACTCTCTCTTTGCTTAGCCATGCTCCAATGGTTCTAAGCTGCTTTTGCAAATACCAGGATGCGTAATCAGCACTTTATAAGTAAAAAATATTGCTATGGTAGACAATTTTTTGAATGTTACCAAGTTCCAAATTGTTTATTTTGTCATATCCAGGTGCGGATCTAGAAATTGGTCTTTGGGGGGTTCTTCACTTCGAAGTGTATACATATATATCAGAGCATGCAAAAGATTTTCAACGCATTTTTCCAATTTCTGGGAGGGGTCCGGAACCGGAAACCCCCGTGAATGCGCCACTGGTCATATTAATTTAATTTTGTCCAGGATTAATTCAACGCTTTGGTTTACTATCGACGCTACTTTCTTAATGGCTAGAAAAACAATCCCGACTGAATTCGTTTCTACTTAAATTTTATAGTTGATTGATTCAATTAAATGCTCGAACTTTATTTTAGTTTCTGGCACTTCAGTTCCTATCTTGGCATTCAACAGGACATACTTTTAAAAGCCAAGAGTCGCTGATGGTTGCCATTACCTCGTAAAATGCCAAAGATGTGCGAACAATCAATTATCTAACGAGAATGGCTTGCATTATGGCTGCTCTAGGGAATGGAAATGGAAAGGCCATCGAGATAGGAGCGCCGGAGCTAAATAACTAAGCGGCATCAGAGATGCCCTATGTCCTTGCCACACCACAAAATAATGAAAAATTTGTAACAAGTTTATGAGCTAACTCATTTGCACTTTGCCTTATATCAGAATAGAGAAATGGAAGCTGGGAACTGGGTTGGTTGAAGTAAGCGTTGTCTTCATCATCATTGATGACAAACTCATCAATTTACAAAGTGTTGCAATGGGGATGCCTACTTTGGAGTGGTCTTCTTTGGCGCATCCAACTGCCCTTACGTGAGACCCATGTCAGCTTTCGATAATAATCATTGGGATTGGACAGAGTTTCAGTCTATAATAAATGGCTGACATTATTTACAGGACATGGCTCTAGCTTCATGGAGGCGTTGAATCAATCGTTCAAATTTGTTGCTTCGAATGTGATTTTAATACTTTTGATTTAAAGGATATCTGTAGTAATTATAATGCCTTGTTAGCATAGGGTTAAGGGTAAAGGCAGAAACCGGCGTGGCATATCCCAAATTGTTTTTTTTTTTTTTTATATGAAGTTTTGTCATTCCGTGCGAATCACGTTCAGTTGTGATGCCTGCAATCTTAGTCATCTCAGATCTTAATATTCGTTTAGAATCACTCTCTGGATATTAACGACGGTTTCTGGAGCGACAACCTCTTTGAGACGATCGGAACATTCAGCGTCACTTAGTTCTAGTATGCCCACAATGGAACTCTTAAACAAATTGCTGCTGCAGAGCCCCTAAAGCCCCATTTTGCAAGTCTTTCTTTTATTTCGTACATTATTTTTTTTTTAATGGCTGCCAAGCACCCATTCTATGAGACAACTGGCTTAGACTTTCACAGCACTCACGTAAAGTAGTCACTAACTTATCATTGTGCCCTCGTAACTATGCATGCTATGGAATATATTATAGTCAATTATCAGCCCACTCGTTTTTGATTGCATCTGCATTTACGTGTTGCCAGATAGTCTGATAAAGAACCAATTACCATATCGTAAAAGGAAAATCACCCACCCGTGATGGTGTAAGCCATGGTTACCAACAACGATATGATTTACAGCAAAAACAAAAGAGATGCATTTATTCAATGTCAGGCAATCAAGTGCGTCTGCTTTGCAGATGGCTGACAATTATATAGACTTAGCCATTGGATGTAAAAAATATAAGACTACAAAATGAATGCAACAGGAAAAAAAAACATTCAGGGTATAAGAAAAACAACCTTGGTTGACGCAAATAGCTAACAAACAGCGATATGCTTCAATGAGTTGGCTGCAATGCGTAACCTTGTTTATCCAACCACTTGACGCTATTAAGATGGTTGCAAAGCAACGGATAGATAGTTACCATGCAGAAAATTATAAAGAGCTAAAACAAACACAAAATAGAGGTATAAAATAAAATTCAAGGGAAATATGCGCTATGTCGATCTGACTTTTAAGTTAAGCATTGAGAAAATAGAGAAATAAACATGCAGACAGGAACGCAACCTTGTATTTATGTTTTTCATTCATTTGATGAATGCCGTCTGAAAATACCACCGAGTATTGATTGAATTTTTCAGACGAATTTAGATTGTTAAGTTTTTAGTACATCATTAGAACACTGGCGTGTACTGTACCCTTTTATACGAAAAATATATATTCTTGCATACTCAATTATAAAGTTGCTTTCCCACAGAATGTATGAGGTTTCTCTCACCCAGTAAGGAAGGGCACATTGTTAAATTTGTTTAAAAATGTTTTGAAAACCGTATCATGCAACTTTTTACTTTATTTAAAAACAAAATTTGGAATTTTTTACTCTCTTGGGCTGCCACGAATGGATACGAATAGGGGATGTGTCAACCTTATGACGAGCAGTGTATGTATCCCTCGTTTAACCAAAAGTCAATTGCAATTGAAAGCATTCAGGGGGAAAAAAAAGAAAAACAAGCAGAAGCAAAATAAAAAGCCCATTGAAATTTATTGAAAATTTTTATCATTCAACTTTAATCTCATTCAAAGAATAAAATCCTCTTGAGCAAGTTGCCACACTGAGCCACTCGAGCATTACACACACTTAAAGCGGCAATGTGAACTCTTCTTTTAAAGCAACTTTCAGATTGGCCACCCACTGCGCACCATTGCCTTGCTCCTGATCCATGACCAAGGTCAACGCATTTTCGTTGTGACTGTTTCCGTTTTCCGTTTCCGCATCGCTGCATTGTCAGTGTGAAATATTTGCTGGCCCCCCGCCCCCCATCCCACCAAACGCATAAAAATTTCAATATAAAACAAACAACTTGGCCAGCAAGAGGCGGCTGCCACGCCCCTAAATGTGCAAAGGCGTGAAAAAGGCGTTGGTTGAAAGGAATAAGCCGTTGAGCTTGGGAAATGAAAGTGAATGCCCGAGCCCATAAACTAAGTGCTTAGGAAAATGGAAAACGTCAGCACGAAAACGAAGGAAAACGTCGAAAAACCATAAAAATGTAACAGACCATACAAAGTTATTTATGTGAGTTTTGTGTAATTTGTATGACAAATTCCCATGCCAAGGCAGGACAAGAGCTCACTATTGTATATATAGTATTACGCTAGGAAATCCAAAGCTGGTCGAGATTCAGCTCGATTTAATACAAATTTAATAATGAATGACGGGTTGATACGCTTGTCAATCGCAGACGGTGCGATGCAGTTGCAGTAGTGGTTATCGCCAAGGAGCTGCATGATGTCCGCCTCGTCATTCACTGATTAGGAGAGAACGGGCTGACACTGGCTACACAAAAACAAGGAGGCAGTTCTCAAGAGGTCAAGACTGCCACAGGCTGTGTGGGCAGCACATGTACATGCTCCAAGCAGGCAATGCGATACCTTGGAGTGATACTAAATCACAGGCTGACTTTTAAGCACCACCTGCAGTACGCTGGTGATAAAGCGGCAAAAGCCATTAACGCGTTAACTGGCATCATGGCAAATATTGGCCGACCGCGAGATAGGAGTAGATGTCTATCCGTCTGTATGCATCGGCTGTATGTGCCCCAGCAATGGCGGTCACTGCCTACGGCCGTGGGTTGCAAGTCGGCATACCGAGGAAGCGCCCATCGATTGCAGAAGAAGCAGCTCTGGCAGCCGAATCGAGAAGTACCGAACCACAGCCGAGCCGTCGAGAGGTGACTCTGGCGATATGGCAAGATAGCTGGAGAGCTTCTCCCAACGGCACATGAACAAGAGGACTGGAAGCATGGACAAAATAACTTTTATCCAACACAACTACTTACGGAAGATGTCTGCTTTAAAGCCTATTTGCATAAGTTTAAGCATGGGACGGATCCGTTTTTCACACACTGTGCACGGACCCCACCAGAGCAGCCTAATATCCCCAGAGGATGCGTCCCCAGATGGCGGATAGGGGGATGCCTCTCAGATATGGGTGGTAGGAGGGAAATCAAATACCTCCCGCAGACCACATAGGCCGGAGATGAGAACTTTGTTATCAAACAAAGGTAATGGCGAGGTCGAGAAGGCGGCGGAAAAACCAACAACTTTAGGGTCAGCGGTGTCAAAGATCTCCTCAATGCATCTGTTTTCACCACAGTCAGGTGCGGTTCGTTCATTAACGTGAACTACAACAGCACGCCAAGCTTTAAGGTTTAAAACTAAGGGTGGGTCCTTCTGAAGAGGGTTAGGCGCTAGGCCGACAACTTGGCACTGTAAAAAAAAGAATGTCACGGAAGTTATAGAAGAGCACTGAGATGTTGGAGCCCGAGATCGCGACGAATGGAGGCGAAAACTACAACAGGCATAGACCAGACTAGGGTTGTCTCGCCAATGATGATGATGATGATGATGATGTGCACGGACCATAGATGACGTTGAAAATGTAATTTTTGTCTGTCCAAGTTGCTCTGCTGAACGGAAAGAGCTAAGCTTAGAAATTGGGAGACCGTTAATAGCCTATTACTTGATGGACATCCTACTTAGTTAGCAGCGGAGCTCCAGCGCAACAATAGATGGGAATCTAGCTGTGGTGTTCGTGCCTGGATATTTTGTGGTAGGTTTGGTGGGTGAGGACACACATCCCACACTTATCGTCTCTTAAAGCACACCTAACCCTATAATAACATCCATATCAAGGTTAAAACTACATTGGTACCAATATAAATTGAGCTAAAGATCGAGCCGGGCAAGCGTTCCGCAGATGGAGGTGCTTCGTATGGAGCTGATAAAACTATGCAGCGTAGGTACAAGAAGCACAGCAAATAGGTGCAGGGGAGATGTTTAAGCACGTGTTGCGCAACGGCAGATACATAAGATCGTCATGGATCCAACTAAGCTTGCAATTCGAATCCCGCACGCTACTAAGGCCCAAGCCACAAAGCTCCAATCAGTTTAAACCCGAGCAAACCTGCTGACGCAGCTAAGCTAAAAATGGAGCTGAATAATCAGTTAGGCAAAAACAATCCTAGACTGTCATGCGTTCATAATATTTTGTTTAGGTCTAGCTCCCGTCTTGACTTGTGAACACATTGTTGGCTACTGGGGTTTGGGTTGGCGCTAAGGGTTAGCAACGTGACTGTGCATGGATTGCAGCTTGCAGATAGCAGTGTAAACAGTTTCAAATATTTGTCCTCTGGTTACAGCTTGCGCTCCACGAAAAATCCATAACAAAAACGAAGTGGAAAAACAATCTGGGGCTATGTAAATTGTTTTCCACTACGTTACTTTGTAAACAATGTAAGGAAGTGTGCAAATATGTGTGCGTCTGGACAGTCCTCGGGCAATTTCGAATTCCTTGTAAGTTTTTTGTAAAGTGCTGACTATTGATTTGAGGCCAACTGTGGCACCACATTGTTAAGTGTAGGTCGGGAGCTTGGCGCTTGGAAGCACGTACCATGCAAGTGGCACAGTTTTGATTGGTTTGACAGACCAAAAGATCCACAGATATGCGTAACTTATGCAATGGCACTAGATTATTAAATCTTTCGGGTATTTGGTTGCCAGTTTTGCAGTCTAGACTCTAAAAAATGTCGCAGGACCCTTCTCAATTCCTCAAAAATTCAACTTGTGTTTGTTGTTGCGTTTGGCGAAACTTAATCTCGAAAAATACTTTACTATCTCCAGGTATTTTAATAGCCTTTTAAAAATACACGCGTAACTATTTGGACGAGCCAAAGTGCACCAAGCAGACAGGACTCTCTAGTCAAATTGGGCAAAAATTTAAAGACAATTTGCAGAATGTGTTCTCAAGGTCAAGTTGCTGGAACGATAAACTTAATCAATGAACATGCTGATAGCTAAATCAACAAATACCAAATGAGTAGAGAGCCGGACCAATGAAGAAGCCTCACAAACAACTAGACGCCTGGACTGTTCATTGATTGCCGCCTTAAGCACAACACAGCGCACAGTGGTTCGAAGCATAGCAAAATAACTAACAAAAACTAAAGTGGCCTGACTAGTTACCTTTGGTCTCATGAAGACTGTGCTCCATTAGTTTGTGTGGAGGATTTAATATCAACCTGTACAAAATACTTGATCTCATGGAGTTCAAAAGCTACGAGGTTTAGTGCGTGCCGGTGCTTAAACTGCTATCTTTTTAGATTCCATTTCCCCTAGTGGGGCATAGGGCCGCAAAAATGATTCCTTTAAATCGTTTCGGTTCCGTTCATTAATGTTTCGCGACTTGAATTTTGATGAGCTCAAAGACTGATTTCCAGTCTGCACAGTGACTTACTTTTGAAGCCTGAGAGCTGCCGTTGACCATTTGGATTTATCCGCCACCTTCTCTTCTGCATACTCCTGTCCAAAAAGCACGCAACACCAAACATAACCCGAGTTCAAGTAATATGGTTTGGCCAGCCTATGTTGGGGGTTTGTTAACGAAGTTTAATATCTCCGGTCTGTGTGGCCCGCGTGAGGTATATCATTTCCCTCCTACCATGCGTATCTGGGAGGCTTTCCCCTATCCGCCATCTGGGGACGCGCCCAGACTGCTATATTAGTAGTTATTGCCTCCATAAGGTAGGTAGGTAGGCAGCTGGCTTAAAAATCCAGCACACTTTGGCCTGGACCGGCCCGTTGTGAAACCGCACGGACCTCTATTTACACGCTTCTCCTGAAAAAAACATGTTCCCATCCTGTTGCTGCAATGTAACTTGCAATCCTCCTCGGACAGATAAACTCTAGCTCCGCTAGGTTATGAACGAAGTACGTCCACTAAGAGCCTCACAGGAACAGAAGAAGTGCTCTACTGATTCAACCTCTTCCTCATATTGCCTTCAGAAAGTTCACTCTGTTCCGTAGGAACTCCTCAATTCGTTGGATCTCAGTCAGCATTTTATAGCAGGAAATTTATTCACTCAGTGCTATGGAGTCTGCTGTGTAGTATATAAAAGAGGATTTGGATTTGCATAGCTTGGACCATGAATGGCATAAATTTTGGCACGTCAGTCCACCGAGTAACTCTGCAGCGTGTTGTGAATATTTATTCGATTTTGATTGAAGCTTCAGCCGGAAGAGCTGGTATGCCAACTGGTATGTGTATATTGAAGGGTTTAATTGAGGCCAAACTTTGTTTGCCAAGTTCAGCCAACAAACACTAAATTATTCAAGGCACACTTTCAGAATGAAACAGAAAGTCAATGGTTGGTTGGTTGGGGCTTTGAATTTGGGCTTTTGGAACTTGCACTGGCAGTGGACCATGAACAAAAATTCAAAGTTCAAATAGTTGCTGGTGCACAGAAAGTTTCGTAGGCTCATTTGGCCAGGACTGATAATCCAAATCCAAAAGGATATATGTGCCTGCGCCAGGGTTGCCAACTCTATTGAATTGTCATTGTCAAGTGGACGCCTACGAGGTGTAGAAGGACTACGCTTGAAGCAACAAAATGTTGCACGAGTTGGTAGTGAAAAGTTTAATTTTTAAAAAACTTGGCAACAAAATGCAAAATTTCTGTTAAAAAGCAGCAACAGCTGAAAAATAGGGAAAAATGTTTGGAAACGCAGCAAATAGCTTTGTTAAAGTTATTGGGTTTAATTACGTATGCAGCTTTAATTCAAAGCTCATTAATTGAGCAACTCCAACTGAGTGTTCTATGTAGTATATACTACGTATGCTATGATACAGAAAGATTTAAGATGACGTCAAGTTGTCTAATTAATGATAGCTTATGGTTTCTGTACATGCTGCACTTGGGCTCGCAAAGAGAGCTCGTTTGAGCTTGTGGGAATTGCTTTGTTAGCCAAGTTGTTGCCGCGTAATACAACCTAATTTGACAGCCACGCTATACATAATATACTATGTATATAACTGAGTGTATATATTGTACATGTGCAATACTTAAGAGTAAGTTATAGATATGTTTACTATGTGCCAAAGTTATGCTTTAAGCAGCTTAGTAGGCGCTTGATTTCTTTTTTTTTATGCCACTTTTAGTTGTTGTTTTTGTTGTTATTGTTTTTATGGTTGCCATTCAGTGCCACTTACCCAGGCTTGTGACATGGACATGGAGACAACTTAAGAATTCCAAGACGACAACATAGTCAAAGAAGCGATTAAAGATGACATTGCAGTAGTCTTTTAAAGTGCTAGGGTTGTCATTGTTTTTGTGGTGTCTGTTGATATGCACAGCACTTCAAACGGCTGTCAGAGTTGACAACTGCAGCTGGCAAAACGTTTTGCAATTTTATTTTCTTTCCGGCTGGACTGTTGCTTATTCTGCTGCTAGATTGATAGATGCTGCTGGAGAACAAAAATGTTATGGTTGCAGCTCTAAGCGCCTACGGAAGGCAGTGCTCATAGTTATGGTATATTCTAGCATGTATTTCTGTATTTTAAATTACAATTCTTTTTTGCTGAGATATATATATATTTAACAGACTCCTGAGATGCCCCAAAGTAAGCTAAAATAAGATTAGGGTGACTAGAGAAGTCGATATAAACAGGTTCGTCTATATGAATGCCTAGATCTCAGATATGGTGAGAGCTAGAGCAAACAAACTTTGAGATTTCAGATTATTGAGAAACGAATACAAGTTAATGTTTTTTTTTTTTTCGGTGATATGTTATATAGCTCCCAAACGGTTGTTTCAGAGCACCTTACAAAAACAAAAGTAAAAGTTTCAGATGGTGAATTCATTTGTTTATAAAGATATCGCTTGACAGCTTTTTAGAGAGTCCCAGTACTGTACCAAATTGTAAAAAAAATTATTTTTAGCGCTAAAACAGTATATGTGCTGTTACTGCTGGCGCCATCTAGCTGTCAACTGCCTAAAAATGGGCATCACTGTGTTCGTACAATTCCTTTTGCTCACAAAATAAGTTGCAGTTTTTTCTTGCAGGGCTTTTCTTAGTCTGTACAAAATGGAGTTTATATTCTTCTGCACTTAAATTTCAGTCGTAGTACCCTTTTATTTCCGATAAAATTATTTACTCTGTGGTTTGTCTTTGCAGAACCACTTGCTCGAATTTATTGATTCCATAGAGCATTTTATTCAAGTTTCTTTGATTATTATTTTTGCTTCTTAGCGTTGCAATTCTCCATCGGTATCCCATATACTAGGGCGCCTCGGTGGTATTGTGGTTGGCGCTCTGCACTCCCATCCCAGATGTCCCTTGGTTCGAACCCACGCGAAAACCCCAAAACCCAACTATTTCTGCTTTTCCAATATTTTCTACCCCACAAAAACCCACCTAAATCACGCAACTCGTCCAGCAAGTATCACTACAGCACACAGCTTTCCAAAGACGAATAAAAAGTCATGCTCTAAAGAGCTCGAAATGCACGTTGAAAGCTCACTGCGATCAGCGAAGACACAAACCGCTGTCATCTTAGTTTTCATCATCGCCAATAGATGGCGCGGCTTCCAAGCACATATAACATCTGCGAGCAAAAGTGTGCTAATCCTTGGAGCTTGGACGGTAGCCCCATCACCAAGTGACGCCACGCCCAGTTGACGTTAGATGGCAGCCACACCACTGGGATAAGTCGCATCTGACCCGATCGAATGAAAATGAAAAAAATCGATTACTGAAAACGACACAAGAGAAAGAAGGCTCTTGTATTGGCCCGCCCTAAGCTCCCAAGAGGGGAAAAAAATATAAAATTAATCCCATATGCTGTCTACAATAATTTTTATAACTTTCTCTATGTGGAACGGTCTTTGGCTTCTTTAAGTTTTTTTTCCTTTTAAATTATTTGTATTAGCAACTTTGAGCTTTCTTGGCCAACTATCCGATCCGTTTCGTTGCTGGTTGATATTGGCTTTTTTCTATTATATTATTATAGCTTAATATTTTTATTATCTTTTTTAAATATATTTCAATTCAATTCAATTCAATTTATTTTACAATATTTACAGTGTACGTGAGTTCTAATATACTAACTTTAAGAGTTCAGGTTTTAATTACCTTTTCTACTTAATTATAATATTATATGACTTCAATAAATGTACAATGATAGGATTATAATATACAAGATTGTGGAAAAAAAATTCAAAAACCAACTGAAGAATTTTTTTAAATATTATTTTTGCAAATTCTAGTTTCTGATGATTTCATAATGTGAGTCTCTCGATATCTTTAAAAAGTTCATTTAATCAATTAAGACAGCAAAGCATTTCTGAAGGATACTAGCTTAAGCTCAACTATAGGCTCTTGCCTTTAAAGAGAAATCCCGCATACTTATTGAGGGTTACGCTTAGAGAATTAGGGTTATTTTCAAAAAAGTCATAAAAGATGCTCAGGGTTGCAGTGCATTGCTTGCTATAAGAATATGGCAACTGCTGCTCCATTCAGCAGATTTTACATCTGGAAACTATTTCCAAATGGTTCGTTATAATAAGGTTGTTATCTCTAAAAAAAATCAAATTGAGCAAATTGAGAAAACAAATTTTTGAGAGAGAAGATTATGATTTCTTAAAATGTCAATAACAGCTCGAACCGTATTCGTATCAACCTATCCCACTTACTCCATTTTAGTTTGTGGCACCTTCGCATCTCTCCATACTTTATGCATTTTTTGCTTAGCTTTTATTCTCAGCTCAAGTTGTGCTCCTAAATAAGTGTGCGATAAAATTAAGTTAGTAAATAAAAAGGGGCATAGCTGGCCATCGGTGAAATAAAATTCCCCCAACGGGTTAGTGGCAAACTACCTAATATTAATTATATTATATAATATATTATAAAATTTTGTTCATAAGTTTCTTTTTGTATTATCTTTTTTAAATTAATCAACTGTTTATATTATAAATAAAAAATAAATAATTTGAAACATTTAAAGACTTTAGAAACTATGATACGTCACCATTTGAATTTATCATAGCAGATGCTGATACAAGCTTTTAGGAGTATAGGTTTGCTAAAGCAGCTACAAGGAATGAAACGTCAACCTTTTTTTGTGTTTTAGGCTCACATAAGTCTTTATGTCTAATTTGGTAGTTCAATCTGTATGTGCTGCACTTATTAAGTATTGGACAATTTTTATTACACGGTGACCAGATAGCTATGATAGCGTTTAACCGTGAAAATTTTAAGCGTTAGAAAATTAAACAAAATAAAAGAAATTATATTTCATATGTTTTTGTTCCTTATTTAGCTAGACATTTTCCATATTAAATTATGTTTTAAAGTAACAATTTAATGTATAGCAATTATCCCAATGCATAGGCATTGCAGAAGCCAATGATCCAATGTGAAAATTGTGAAAAATAAAAATTATGCGTTCGTATGGTTGTAAAAATAATAAATCTTATAAATAAAAATATACGGCTAAAAAGAAAGCCTCTTTATTACGGCATTACGTGCTTAAACTTGTTGTGAATTACAAGCATAGGGCAGTGTAAATTGTTTAATTTTTGCACATCTTATATATACACACTACTGCCAGGGTAGTGGCGGTAAAGGCATTATTGTAGGTACTCATAAACTCGCACCTCCTTTAGTTCTGTGTCTCAGTACTGAATTTCAGAGTGATGAGCTCAGGCATGAAAACGAAAGTGTTATCGCAATTTCAAGACTTTAATCAATTTCAATGGTGATCAGGTCTGAATGCGTTTGCCAAATTGAGTAAGAGAGCGAAGAGCCAACTTCAGTACTGATACTGGAGACCCAGCTGCAGTCCTGATACTGAACAATTCAACTGTGATTTCATGAGCTCCAGTTTTATGCTGTTCCAGGAGCAGCCAGTTGGTTGACAATATTTACTACACTTCATTGTTGCTGGCTTTCAAAAACACAAATAAAATCTGGGGTTCAGAGCACACCCACCAATAAGACCAATATGGCAAGAACTAGCAAGAAAATGATCCAGCTGGTCAATTGGATTGTCGTTGGTGTCAATGTCAAAAAAGTCCCAAGAACTGGTTGGCTTGCTATTAACAAGTGACGCAAGTTGCACCAATGCAACGCGGTCATCGTCAAACGTCCCATCCACAGCATAAAAAGGCGAGCATACGAGAAAACGGTCACACTAAAAATAACCAAAACAAAAAGTCACAAAAAAATTTGTGTTTTATAGGGTGTTTTTTTTTGGTGAAATGATTTTTGTTTTTTATGCTGCCGTGTCGTGTGTTGCTTTCTTGTAGCTTTTGTTAAGCACTGAATGCTGCCGCAAGTTGTTGCCACAATTTTGTGTTAGTTTTTTTAAAGCCGGTTGCTGTTGCAACAGACTTTGCCACGCAAACTCACCACAGCAACTTGGCAACATGTTGCCAAGACAAGGTTGCAGAACATGTTGCCATGTTTGAAGTAATTCTTGCAGAACTTGTTGCTGCTATCTAGCTCTTGCCAGATTAAACCTATAAATTTATCTATTTATAATATAAAAAAATTTTGGGTTCATCGTTTTGAATTTTTTTCTTGCGCCCTCTAGCGGAACATTTTTATACTTGAAATTTGATTTTTATATAAAAATGTATAACAGCGAAAATAAGCGAAGCGGGTCACTTTTTTCCTCGACCTCTTCGATTTTGGTGATTTTTACATATATATAACCACGTAAGTTTTTATTGCAAAATTCCGATTATTTATCGAGTTATCGATCGAGTTAGCCATATCTACTAAACGAATAAAGATATTGACGTAAACTGTTTTTTGATAGATAAAATATTGAATTAAAAAAAAAAAATAGTGGGAGATCAATTTTGAATTTTAAAATTGAAAAAATAAATTGTTAAAAAATAAAAAAAAAATCTTAAAAAAATTAAAATTTTTTTTTATTTCAATATTTTTTTACGTCAATATCTTTATTCGTTTAAGAGATATGGCTTGTCAAAGAAAAATCTAGAAATGAAAAATCCAATTTTCAGTTATCGATAACTCGATAAATAATCGGAATTTTGCAATAAAACTTGACGTGGTTACTATTGGCTAGTAGTTCTATCACATATATAAAAATCGAAGAGGTCAAAATAAAAAAAAATGGCCCGCTTCACTTATTTTCGCCGATAACTATCGCAATTATATGATAATCAAGCACGACTGTACCCTCAACATGGTTACATTAAATAAGTGTGCCACCTTAGTATGTGTTTACACCTTCATGTGCCACATGTAGTGGGCTAATTTTTCTTATTCGCACAATTTGCCTGTTGGCACTTGTCCGAAATAAGAGCCAAGACATTTTGGCTCAAGAGATGCTCATTTAAAGCATTACCAAATCTTATATCTTTTAAGATTCTGTTCAACTACATCTGAAGGTCCTTTAGGTCCCCGAAATTTCTTGTTTCGGCTTGTATTTTCTGGTCGGGCTAGAAACGTGAATAAGTTCATATCTATTTTTTTCCTCGTTTTATATTTCAATATTTAATATAATTCTTTTTTTTTTTGTAATTTAAGCTCAATTGGGCTTTGTTGTACCCTTTAAATTAAATAAATAAATTAATTAATATCAATATAGTTGTCACAATCATGTTCTCTGACGTCATGATGGCACCAAACAAGCAGTTTTTATAGGTTCTGAGAAATCCTCATTGCTTTATATCATAATATTTTCGCCATAATCTACTAACACACTTTAAACTTTATATAAGCACATTATGTATTTAACATTTATTATTGTTTAAAAATATTTTTTGCGTGCCCCAAAAAGTATGCTATAATATTTTTTCAGCTTCATCTGTTTCCCTACAATAATTACAGCAATAATCCTTTTTACGCTTATATTGCAGCTTAAAGCCTTCTATTGTTTTTTTTATTTTTTTATCAAGTAATAAGCTTTTTTTTTTGCCTAACTGTATTATTTACTTTATGTTGACTTACATGTATTTACTTAGTACATAGTCCAACGAAGGCAGTCTACAGCTTGCCTATTTGCTGTAGTTACTTTTAGAGTAGCCCTTAACTTGTGCAGGCTGGGATTCGTTTTGGATTTGGAGCCGCTGACTAGCAAATAGCTTAAATAATGCGGCCAATTTTCTGCGCCTTTTGGTTTATTGACTTAAGCGAGCATCCCTTTGGCTCAGCTTAAACAATTTTCCACCAAAAACTTTTAGCTCGAATTTTTCAATGTTTTTCTTTTACGGTGCACTCGGGCTCCTTTGTTCTTGGCAACCCAACGCTTTAATGGCTTCCAATGCTAGACCTTTTTTTTTTTTTGGATTCCTTGCAAGTGCTATTGGCTTCAATTTTTACGCTTTAAATCTTTTTGTTTGTTGCTAAGATGGTGGTAGCCCTAGGCCGATGCCTTTTCTTGAAGTCATTAAGTAAATAAATTAAGTCTGAAACGAATTTTCATTGAAATTTAACTTGGCTGCTAATTGACTAACTAATCCTAAAGGAGTAACGTTAGCAAACGTTTCAATGGCATATATACATATATTGCGTTGTTAATGGTTTTTTTTTTTATTATATGTATATACTCATCAATTATATAAATATGTATGTACATATTCTTATCGAATCCATTTCCGCTATGCATTTATAGAAGCCACCAGTTTTCTTTTAGTACGTAGTAATAAAAAGAAAATGAGAGGTAGAGCGAGTGCGTAATGACTTTATTACTCATACGCACCTTAGCCCATTCAAATGTTTATCAAATTATGCTTCGTATGAAAAACATTTGCATTTATTTCTCATATTTTTTTGTAAAATTACGTATGCGACATGTCGTACAAATAAATCAGATAAACTTGCGCCCCATTTGGCCATAAACAATACACTTAAGAAAGAGTAGGGAAACGGGGAAGAAAGTTGGCCAGGTGATTGTTTTTTTTTTTGTGTGATTAGCTGAAATATTATATATTGCCAAGAAACAAAAAAATGAGCCGATTTATATGTCCTAAATTCAGAGCCACAACATATTTCAGTGCTTTGGGTGTATCCCGCCCAGTTCTTTAAGAACTTGTAACTCAAAACCATTGACTTGGTTGAATTGCTGGTTTTAAATTTATATGGCTGCTGTTATTGTTCTTTGATGTGAGCACTTGAAGGACAGACTGTGTGGGAAAGCAAGTATGCTGGATACAGCCTGGATAAACCAACTATAATATACACTGTAGTCTATCTACCCAATACACTGTGGCTTTAAATTATAAATTTGCTATATGGAATAAAAAATAAGAATCGGTAGATTTTACAAAATTTTTCTCCGTAGGCTACATATCGATTTTGCTGACTGTAGCTTTTTCGGTAACATATTTAGTGGGTTAAAAATTTCAAATTTTTGGCAATAACTCCACCTCTGAATGGGTAATAAAAAAAAGAAAATCTGAAGGAGTAGAACCCAAAGTACCATTGACGGAAAGCTCGCTCAATATGAAAAACTGCCTTTAAATGAAGTAACTGCCATAATACTTACCTTCTAATAAAAATTTATGCTTCCATATCCTTGGGTCTACGAGTAACTAGCTATAACTAGCTATATCAGATGTTGCAAAAAACTATCAACCCATTTTTCTTTTGGGAGGCGGGTCCGAAAACCGCCCTGAATCCGCCACTGGTCAGACACGATTACTTTCTTTACTCGTCCCAATTATTTACTATTATTTAAGCATAAATTTTCGTAGACTCCTACTACTTTCCTTTTTAGTGTCACTTAATCTCTTCATATACGCATATACTCACATTGCAGTGTATAATGAGAAACCCATGAAATGTTAACACGTGCGTGGAAGTCTCGGTGGGCAGGTGTTTCATAAAAGTTGCAATAAAGAAACAGTTCAAGTGTCTTTATCTTTGAAAACAGGTGAAACAAAACTTTGAGATAAACACAAACCAGACAGATACAATGATACACAAAATAAATCAATCCGACGCTTTGGCAACGCCATCAACTATAGCTATACATTTAATGTTGATTGATGAGCATCCCACGGAATTATTTGCTGAGCACAAATAAAATCAAGTCTTGGATACTGCACAGCCCCACACATTTCTATATACTTGGGTAGCATCAACCCTCAGTGCGCCACACAGCAAGAGCAATCAGCGGCAAGTGACAGATTTTTGACATCCTAGGCACGAAATTTTACCAGGCAGCTACAGGTTGCCAACATCGCTAGGAATCCTAGTTAATTGGAGCTACTGATATCCTTGTCGCTACTGCTATGCTTCTATCTCCGCTAATAAGGGTCAAATCGAATCAAACAGAAATGACCTTAAATCACAATGGGATAATTTCACAAGCTATTAATGTATATTGTGAACCCGGCGGCGAAAATCGCCAGATAATTCATTACATAATATACAAATAGCAGCGCTTGGCCGAACGTGTCAATCGCGTAATTTACATCTGCAGTCGTAGGGTAGCCAGATGTCAGTTTCTAATAAGAACTTTGATTTTGCTTCAGAAACCAAAATGCATCGCGCATATGTGACAACCCTGTAAGAGAAAGTTTGACAAAAAAAAAGACACATTGTCTTCAATGCACAATTGCAAAATAAGATCAAAGAGGAACCAAAGAGAGCCAACTTTGCTTCTTGCACATACACGCTTGCCTTTATTATGCTCACTGCAAATAAACATATGCGCACCTTTTCACACCCACGCATAGTAATTTCAATTGGGCTTTCTTTTTCGCACTTTTTATAGCAATGATTGAAATTTTATTTTAGCGATATTCACCAAAATATAGATTTAATCGAAAAAATAACACCTTATTGCACATCTAGGTGTAAATAGCTTTCGATTGATACCTCATTTGTTGAAATCGCGCGATCCGTTTTGGAGCCTTTGATGTCACAAAAAACGGCCTTGTGTAATATATTTATATAGATGGTAAGGATGGAAAAGCCTTAGGGCAGGAGTGGGCGGTGAAGACTAAAAAGACAATAGCTTTACAGCACTTTTCTTAAATAAGCCGCTTACTAATTTAATTAAATATTAGAAATGGCACAATTCTCATTATTATTATCGTCATCGTTATCGGTCTGCAGTAAATACATACAGGCAGAAACTACACTTAGCGAAATAAGCTAGTGCTTTGTGTTTGCACAGATATAAATATGATAGGAGTAATTTCCGCCTCGAGACTTTTAAATTGAAAAATACAAAAATCTACAATACACAGTTTTCTGAAAATAGGTAGCTATGTTAATTCTGATCGCTACAAAAGTACACTCAATATTTTTCCACTTTGATTATATTTAGGATAAACTTATTTTTTTCTTATTACAAGAAAAATATGTTTTTACATAAAATATATAATGCAAGAACTTCAAAGCTGCTGATGGTTTAAAAAATAAATTAAAATTAAAAACAGCGAAAAAGACCCCTATGCTTTTAAATGCTGAAGGGTTTTAGGATGAGCTACATAGTCGTGCATAGCCGCACAATTATCTCTAAAGTCTCAAAAAATAGTCCTTCCATTCTAATCAATTTCCTAAATTGATAAAAGATAAATAATACATTGTGTTGCGGTTTATAAATACAAGAGCTTCTTGTTAGCCGGCTTTTTGAAAAGTTTTTGATACGAAACAATTTTTACACCAAATTTTAAAAAACTATATTATGTATATGTACATTGGCGTATTTCAACTTTTTTTTTTCTTATTTTAAGATATCTGGGATATCCCAAATGGGATATTTTTGTTTTTTTGTCATTCCGTGCGAAATATTTCGTGCTTCGTAGACCCCTTTAGTTTTAAACTTAATTCAAATAAATAACATGCTCTAATTACACTAGTTTACAAATTTTAAAAAAATTTTGGTTGAGGATGTGTTAGTCGTTTCCGTAGTAAAATGGCATGCTAAAATCGAAAATTCATCGACAAATTTTTTCATGAAATGGATTTCGAGATATTTCGAAAAAAACATTTTTCGAAATAAAAAAAAAAAGTGTCTACTTAGAAGCAATTATCTCTGGTTATGCTAAACTGATTTTGATTATTTTTTTTACCAAAATGTAGATCGATTATACTTGAAACATATTTTTTTCAAATTTACGGCTTGGACGCTATTTATGGTAAATTTAAAAATAAAAAAAAAAGTTTTTCATAAAATTTTTTTATGGCTGGTAAGGTTTGATCGATTACGAAAAATATCAATGGTTGTTTATCAAAATCGGAAAAAAAATGTGGAAATAACAGAAATTTTTGTAAAAAGTTAAAAATGTCAATTTGTTTTAAAAACCAAAAGTTTTAGATGAATAAATCGTTTGTTTATAAAGCTATCGTTACCAAATTTGGCATTCGAAAGTTTTTAAGAGCTCTTAAGCTCTGTTTAAAGCTACTTGCAGAGTGTTTAAGTCCGAGATTTGGTAAGTTCTCCTCCTCAATGGTTCCATGCCAGATTAACCAAAAAAAAATAATGTTATGACACTTATAAGCGCCTAGAATTTTAGTTCAACTAAACTTTTTCAGCCATTACGTAATTTTTTTTTAAAATTTTTGTTTTTTTTTTTTAATGCAAACAACACTATAAAAATTCTGCATTGCTGCTTGACTATGAAAAGTAGGGCACATCTGCCCAAAACAATGTTGTCTTCCTACCCAAGGAGCTATGCTTATTTGTCATTACTTTTTATTTTGTTTTTTGTTGCTTTCCGCAGTGAATTTACGCGCGGGAAATGGCATTAACGATTTTTTTTTAAAGTGGGAGATCACTTTTGAATTTTAAAATTAAAAACAAATTCGAAAACTGAATATTGGATTTATTATTTTTAGACTTTGAGCAGCCATATCTGCTAAGCGAATTAAGATATCGACGCAATTTTTTATAAATGATGAAATTTTAAATTTTGAATTTTTTTGTTTTTTTTTTTTTTAAATTTTTTTAATTAAAAAAAATTTATTTTTAAAAAAAATAAAAATTTTATTTTCAGTTATCGATAACTCCATAAATAATCGGAATTTCGCCATAAATTTTGACGTGCTTACTGTTGGCTTGTAGCTCTACAACATATGTAGAAATCATCAAAATCGAAGAGGTCGAGGAAAAAAGTGTCCCGTTTCACGTATTTTCGCCAATATATATTCTTATTTATTAATTTCAAAAAAATGTTCAATTACTTACCATAACATTATTGTTATTAAAAGAACTTTTAAGACATTTTCTAAAAATCGAGCATACTTTTTATTAGGCTTTGTACCAATAAAACATTTTCTTATTAAAGTCCAAAAAATTCCAATTGTAACACTCGTTTAAGAACTTATTTGTAATTTTATTTAATTAATAATTATTTTTTTTTTTTCAAAAACGTTACTTTATTATAAAACTTCTTTAAAACATGGATTTTTTCGAAATGAGCAAAAGTGGAATCACGTAGTGCTGCCGGGCGACCACAGAAAAGGCTTTCAATATTTTCATTTAATTTTAATGCATCTGTTTCTGGTTAAGTAAGACAAATGCAGACGCATCACAGACCAGTTCAGTTGAAAGCTTCGTCCGCTATGCCTTCCATTTACCACGAAGCAGAGAATCTGGTTACGAAATCCCGGCCTTGTGTCCCACTGGACTGATGCATTACAGAAAAAGTATTTACATAGCGATTGATGTTGCTTAAAAATATGCATTTCCAAATGGAAATGGCTCTATCGTTTACCAGTTGATGCTTACATACTCCTCAATCCCAAACTGAATCTCAAGCTCACCCACTTAAACACCCGGACACCCAGACACAACACACTGCATATTCCAATTTCCTTAAGCTAACAAATTGCAAAGATGAAGTTGATAAAGTTATGAACATATCCTTAATAATTCAATTTAATGATAGATATAGATTGTTGGCATACACAGCTATCCATACCACACACTCGGATTTGTTTGGTTTAATCTGGAAACCCATTTTACAAAAGTCAATGCTGGTATTCATTAAAAATTCTTGTAATTGGGACTTAAATGAAATAAAAGCCAATTTGTGTTTGCAGCAGGCAATTTTTCCAATTAACATCCAAACAGAAAGAAGATTAAGTTGAATTTGAACTTGTTTGAAAAGCTAGAAATTTACCTCGGCTGAGATGCAAAGTTGGGCAAATCGAGGTGGCGCCTACTCCCATTTTTCTAAAAACAAAAATTGAAGGTTTTTTTGTGACCTTATAAAACTCTTATAACTAGCATTCCGGACGCTGGAAAAGACCACAAACCAAGTGTGTGTTCCTTGCTTTCGCCGAAGGATTGGAGTTCGGGCAAAACTGACATTTTTGATTCCAAATAATTATAACTAATTTTTTACATATATGCTCAGTTTGTTTGAAAGTGCAATTGAAAGAGAGCATAATGCCGGCTTGCATTGAGCTTTTGTAAGCTTATGTTGCTAACATTCTATGTATTCTATGTTAACATGAGTTTGTGATGTCTTCTGTACAAATTATGTTCGTTTACATTGGTGAAGTTGACTAACATTTATGTTTTAGTTTAGTGTTAATGTTTAAGTGTTTAACAGTGATGCTTGGTTTAGACTTTTATGCTATGTTTACATACGTTTAACTTAAATTAGATTATAGTTAGTTGTTTAAAAACTAAAATACATCATTTGTTTTCAATGATAAATTTAACTTTATAGTTATAGCCACAATGTTTTTGTAAAATATTTGAAAGCCGTCTCAGAATTACACCACCTTACATGCTAGTGTTGGTAAATGTTCCAAAAAAAATTAAAAAGAACAAGTATAGTTTTTTGAGAGCTTCCACTTAAAGCTGGTTGTTACTACAGAGTGTCATGGACAATATAGTATTAATATATTATTATTTTTAAAAAAATGTAAATTTTATAGACCAAAGTTGGAGTACCCATCGGGGTCAGTGCTTTCAATAATAAATTTCTAACTAATGTTTATATAATAGTAATCAAATAATACTGTCTAAAATAAGTAAACATCTTTAAAGAAAAAAAAAAACTGTTACTGCAGAGTGTATTTTGTTTTTGGCGACTATTACTAGAGAACTACCTCAATGAATGGATAAAATAATAATTTTCCCCGACTTGATTATTTTGTCTGTCGACCCTAGATGGAGCATGGGGATCTCTATTAATAACTGTTCGAAGAGAACAGGGATCTACAGTTTATAGCCGAATCCGAACGGCGGTGTCTTGAATTGATGAAGATTTTCTTGGCAAATAGCGTTTTTTTGCTAGCGATGCCAGTGCTAGGCAAATGAACCAGTGTCTCTGCGGGGAATCGAACCATCGATGGGATAACATAGAAAAAATTCGTTATCGTTATGTGATAGAGTACTTCCATTTGACAGTTTTTAGTCCAGCCGAGCTGGTTTCTACTCTAGAGTATTTTGATCCTTCGTTCAAAACAGTAAAGTATTGAGTGACAGTGTGTAAGCAAGGTCAATAGCGCTAGTTGAAAATCGCAGTGGTGAACCAGTTTAAAAAATGGTCCAAATTCCACAAAATAGTATTGGATGACGGACGACTAAAACTGCTATACATCGCATATTGACGGACAATTTGGAAATGAAAAAAAAAGCTGTGCTCAAGATGCTTGCTGCCAATTTTCACACATTTTGCTGTCGATATTCTCATATTTCCCTTACTTTTTGTTAGCACAGCTCTACGCCTTTCGAGGGAAATTAGCGACGATTATGCTATTCTTATTACATGGGCAATTTTTTTATACAGGATACTATTTTTTGGGTTAATTCATAAACTAAATAATTAAAAATAATTACACTAGTTTAGAAATTTAAAAAAATGTTGGTAATCCTCAATTAGTCGTTGCCTAAGGAAAATGGCATGCTAAAAAGGAAAATGCAGTCAAAAAATGTTTTCATGGAACGGATTTCGAGACATTGCGAAAAATTCGTTTTTCGAAATTAAAAAAAAAAGTGTCTCTGCTTAACAGCAAATATCTTTGTTTATACTTTACTGATTTTGATAATTTTTTTTACCAAACTGTAGATAATCGAATTACCCATCGATTATATTTGGCACATATTTTTGTCAAACTTACTTACATTCATATGAAATATTTCGTATTTTTAGCAAATTTGGCATAATTAGAATCTAAGAATATCAAAGCACATTTAATAAATTATTTCAGTTTATTTTGCCAATTCGATTTGAATTCACTTGCATCAAAGTGCCACATAAAAAAATCGTTTGGTGAGATTGGCAGCACACACATGTGGTTTCAAAACGAATCCGAAAAAAAATTCGGATTTGTTTTTTGAAGTACAATCGTATATTGAGCAAAATAAAATATCTTAAATGTTTGTGTTTTTTTGTTACTTGGCACCGAAATTCCAAGTGTGTGAAAATTCATTATGGAGAAGAAATTAAGTAAGTTTTCTTAAGAAGTAAATAACTTTTAAAATTTTAACTAGCTATTTTAAAATGTATTGGCATTTTTTAATTTAGCCGGGTTTTGCGTAAGAACTAAAGACGGTGTTCGAACAAGTTCAACTCCAGAAAAATATGCACGACAATAACAAAATGCAAATATTTATTGCAATATATTTTAAGGCCAGCAAATTTTATTGGAAAGAAATGTTTTTGTCTTTACAGAATTTTTACTTTTCTACTTCTCCATCGAGACTGCCTGCTGTCAGAAAATCAAATTCCATTGAAAAAGTTTATTACCATAAAAGACTAAATTTGCAAGAATTTGTAATTACGAAAAAGAAAAATGCAAACGATTTTAAGCTGCGCTCGAATAATTACAAGCTGATTATAATTAAATGGGTCAAAAGGCTCTGGCCACACTTAGACGCTTACAAATGCCTGAAGTGCCTTACTCTGTGGCTCTGGCCAAACTTAATCAACAAAGATACCATTGTATTACAATATAGATTGAATATAAATATGTTTTATATTGCCGGTGTGCAAAATTATAAAGATTTACAAAACCTTCTTTTAATTCAATATATATTTAGCTGCGGTAGACTATTCTAACCCATTTATTTCTAAATAACTTATTTCACTTAAACACGCGCTAACTTTCGTTTGGCCAGCTTATTGGCTCGTTTCCCCCCGTTAATTACTCTTAGCCCAACAATGACACATCTGCCATGTTGCCATTGTTACATCTGTTTCAAGGATGCTTGTCTGCTTTTAATGACAATTTCATTGACTTGGTTTTAGTGTTGCACAATTTAGCAAAGTACTGCATTTGCTGCAGAATATACACAGCTGTTTCTCTGGCTTTAAATAGCAAGTTTTTTCTCACAATTTTAAAGCTAATAAACCAAGAATTGGGCAATTCCAGTTTTAACAACCAAACGAATAAAAATGCTCTAAAGCAACTAATTGAGAGCATTTTCAAAAATTATTGCGTACAGTTTGTCCCAAATTAATTTTTTGGGGAATATTTTTTGCTCCTGAATGCCAGCCTATGACAGACCCATGTTAAATATACTAGTTTGGCCGTATGCATTCATACTAGTTGCCCGTTCGGGGTGGTTGGGAACCAGTTCAGTGAGACAAGTTTTTTTTTTCATACCATACCAGTATGGTATTCTTGTTGCCTGCCTATGACAGTCCCATGTTAAACATACTACTAAGGGGTGGTTGGGAACCAGTTCAGTGCGACTAGTTTCCTTCCATATGCAGCCATACCAGTTTGTTACCAGTTGAGCATTGTAGACAAAAATTCTAGTTGCCTGCCTATTACAGTACCATGTTAAACATACTACTAAGGGGTGGTTGGGAACCAGTTCAGTGCAACTAGTTTTTTTTTTCCATATGCAGCCATACCAGTTTGTTACCAGTTGAGCATTGTAGACAAAAATTCTAGTTGCCTGCCTATGACAGTCCCAAGTTTAACATACTACTAACGGGTGGTTGGGAACCAGTTCAGTGCGACTAGTTTCCTTTCATATGCAGTCATACCAGTATGTTACCAGTTGAGCATTATAGATAAAAATTCTAGTTGTCTGCCTATGAAAGTCTCATGTTAAATGTTACCAGTTAGCTTGTATGCAATGATACTAGTTGCCCGTTCGGAGTGGTTGGGAACCAGCTTAGAACTGAACTTATTTGCTGCAGTGATGTTTGAAATATATGTCTACAAGCTCTCATGTACAGTCCTATTAAATGCACGTTCCTATACATAATATTAGTTAAGAATAATATTTTAAATACAAATATCGGCACAATTCTGGCAATATGTTGTAAAAGTTAAATTTGAGTAATCAGAAAATGTATGCTTTGATGACATTACTTGATGACGGTTTTTTGTGCCTATAAACGTGTGCGTAATTAAATCATTAAGCGGCTTAGTAGGATGCTCCTTCAATTCCTACAGCTGCTACATAACTTCCAAGCACTTTTCGCTTTATCAAGAAAACGCGGCTGCAAGTGATTGGCATGGAAAACTTTTTCTCATTTCTTTGTTGATGTCAAAAAGTCAACTGCGTGTGACAAGAACTCTGGAAAGGAGTAGCGGAGCACGTAGCAAAAAGTCTTAGTAAAGTTACTCTAATTAGATAAGTCAAAGAGCACTTGAGTGCTGGAGTCAGTCTTCAAGTTTTGTACTGCAAGTCCCTCATTTAATCAGTCAATCCGGCAGCTGTCAGTCAGCAGAGCTGTATGTTGTATCCAATTTTATGCAACTCTATCCCGGTTATGCCATTTGAAAGTTGCAAAATATTGCACACTTTTATTTTTATACAAAAAGACGTAGCTTGCTCAAGCAAAGTTTTATTTTTATTATTTTTTATTCTGCAGCATGTATTGCTCCGGACAGGTGAAGTTATCTTGGCACTCACGCTGTATGCACACACATTAATTATTTATACGGCGAAACATTTTCATTCGTTTTTTGCCATTTTATATTTTATTATGTATAAAATAAGCAACAAATTTAGCACCTTAAGTCAAAGAATGTATCTCTTAAATTCGAAAGATTTTTATTTAAAATGGATCTTAAGACGTGTTGTAGGTGGCCTGTTTCAAATATCAATTATGCTCTCATGATTATTAGTTAGATGGAACTCTTGATGTGGTTTATGTTACTAATTTTGAGGTGCCTTCAAATCGTTCTTTATGTTGTTTAAAAATAAGAAGATACCCTCGGAATTGATTAAAAGGAGGACCACTCCACAAGTTTGGAAATCAGTACCAAACTAACAACCATCGCATACGTTTGAAGATCTTGAGCGTACGAAGCGGAAGTGCCATATCAAAGACTGCTTATTAAGTATATAATCCAAATAGAAGGTTCAATCCAGTGAACGAAAGACCAGCACAGTCCTCCCAACTGAAGACTAATACGATTTTTTTTTTTTTTTTGTCTCTCACCAAGGGAGAGGGCACTATGACCTGAAGATCTATTGCACCATAACCATTATTTAGGACAAAAGACCATCTGCCTTCCTTATGAAGAGCAGTAAGTCTTTCGTTAGGAGTGACCAAATATGTGACTCTGTCCCACACTATTGCTGGACAGTCACACAAGATGTGTTTGGTCGTCTCGTCATCTTCAAAACAAAGCCTGCACTTTAAAGAGTGCGATAGACCCATTTTATGTAAGTGATAACTTACAGTATGGTGCCCAGATTAGTGGGCTACCAGGAACCTCTACCGCTCTACCAAGACCTATAGTTCTGTTGGCATGCGAGGGTAAGACAAGCACTTTTAGCTTGTCTTCACTTCGATAAAGAGAACCAATATCTCCTATGTTCACATAAAGCCACCGGAACTAAGACAATACAAATAAAATGCATTATTCGCTAGACTGGAGACCGCCCAACTGGTCTTATGTAGTGGATCGTTGAACCATTTCTTTACCACATTGGCCTAACAATGGTGGAAATTGGTATAATGATAAGGAGTTTCGTGATTCTTCTTCTTAGCTGACCAACACAACGCTAACGGCTCTCAGCCTGGTGAGCACCTTGAAGTCGTTTTCTTACATTGGTGGATCTCAAGTCCTACGCCACAACCTAATTAAAGTGTTAGGCACCCACCGCGAACTTTACTTGGCCATCCAACGGATGTTTGACGACAATCCACAGAGAACCACATGGAGGTAGTGCGTCAGCTTGAGAACAGTAGGGTCCATGATCGTGCTGGCATTAGCCAGGTTCAAATACAATCAGACTTTTTGCCTAGTACACTCTCCCAAAATCTCTCTCAAGATTAACATTTGAATAATCATTACATATTGTTCCCTCGTCATCTTAAAACTATTTGATAGATTAAGCCAGTGGTCGGCAAAACTCATACAAGCAAATGTTTCTTGGTATGAGTAAGCAGCGCACGAGAGAGCAAGAACCGCAATCAAGCAAAAACGAGAGAGAGACTTCACACACTTGGACCGTACATGAGCCGACTGCGCTGCGGCAGATTTTGGTGCCCTATCCTAGTGAAATATGTAAATTGAGAGACTGCCCACCACTGGATTAAGCTCTTTATATCTGAGAATGAAATTCGAATTTTTTGTTTTTCGATCCAGCATCCAAAGTGTCAAGGGCATACTATGTAACAGGCAGAAGAAGGCGAGCTGCGAGCTTTGTCCATCTATGAACACTTAGAACCCCTTCCTTTTCATAGCTACACAATGAAGCTCATGGTCTCTAGGTGGTCTCAATTATTGAATAAGCAGCCTAAACAACCTAACCTAATACCTAGACTTCGAAAAACTTTACAAACAGAAGCGTTTATTTACTCTTTAGATCAAGCTTTTTGAATTATTTCCATATCTTCCTCCGTTTCCTCGTACGACATGGTGTCTTGCAACGCCTCGACCCTATCACGTCCTACTACTAGCTGCGGTCAATTTAGAACACGTTCAAGCATGCTTATCCACATAGCCTTATCCTACATATTTTTAATAGAAACTTATTTTAGAAATATTTTGAAGAGAACATAGAATCAAAATAGTCTGTCGGAAGCTGATTATTTATAAGAACTTATATTTTTATAGTATTAGTAAGCAGCTTAAACTGCTTAAAAATGTTGTTTTTTTTTTTGAAGCTTTCTATAACCCTTGATCTTGACTCAAATGTTGTATTAACATTTATGGTAATTAGCTTCTTCTTTAACAATATTCTACAAATCGAGACTTCCGAGCTCTTGACCTCGTTTAAATATCGATTTTTTGTTTTTGCCGGAAAACATTGTTGATATTCTGCTGAACTTTAATTTAATTTGTTGTTGATAGACAATAAAAGATATTTATCCGACATTTGTTGGACGACAAAGGAGACTGTCCATGGTGCGCGCATAGAACACAGGGCATAGTTATGTTGCACAGGAGGAGTGAGCTAAGGGATGGCGGTCGGGCGTCTGGCATTTTCATTTTAAAATTTAATTTACTCTCTCCATTTTAGACTACTGCCTGTGCACAGGATAAGGGAACACGTGGGATTGTTGATTTTTCAAAGAAATTCTTTCATTTGCCCTGGGCAGCATTCCCACGTAGATAAATACACACGTGCGAACGCGAATTCGAATCGGAGATAACTTCGTACTCCTCCCGGACACGCAACCTCCTGTTGCATTAACGCCTTACTATTTGGGAACTTTTGAGTTTCCTTTAGTCTGTTTATTCTGTTGTTGTTTGTTTCACTTTTGCTGGAAGCTTCTATAGCTTTTCATATTTGATTCGTGGCAGATGCCACAGCAGCAAACCGATTATCAAATAAGAGATGAAATTCTGAGAGAGCAAAAAATTGGACTAAGTGGCGCTTACCCTGCACTCTTTTTAGAATAAAAAGTTCATGTATATGTTTGATTGCAGATAGTCCATTAGCTGTCCTTTCTTAACTAGGAGTCCAGACCGCCCAGTGACAAGTTTAGCAAGCAGTTCAGATTTTCGAAGATTTAAAGTAGTTGTTGAATACGTTCTAGAGCTTTCTCTATCTCTTCCGCATCTAAGACATAAAGCGCCAGGAGCATGCATCCTGTTGACTATTTGGCGTATTTTGTTTTGGAGTGCCGCATTTGAAGTCTTATCCTGTTCCAAGGGAAGTGTTGAAGTTAAGATGTTTGTCTTGGGGTATAAATGCTCAGCTGTCGTCCCACTCGGGTTCTGGTTAAAAAAAATCATTTCAGGATATCCCAAACGGGGTTTATGTATGTCTGTCATATCGCATGCCGCTGGAATCACTGATTCACTACACACTCATCCGCTTACTAGTTACCAGCTATGCCGCGGGTTACTGAGTGCTATTGACTTTCGAGTAGACGCTGTTTCTTCCGTGTCCAGGTGTTAATCTAATTTGTCGCTTGCCTGCATAGTACTCAGTCTGATAAATGCTTCTCCAGTTCGAAAGGCGGAGCTTTCAGCTGTTGCTGGCGTTCAGCGCCTGCTAAGAATTTCATGATCTGTGCCGCTGTTTGACTTCAAACAAGCCATTGGTTTTTCGTAGTTACAATTCCATCAAATCAGAGACTTTAAATGGTCTAACCTTACGACAGAGCATCTAGAACAGACGCAACAGACAAAATCATATGCTCACTTGGCATATGTGTCGCATACGTGACATTATTGGATGATTGAATGATTGAAGGCTGAACTGAAACCACTCATTCGTTATTTATAGCAAAACGAATATGCCAGCTCTATATTCGATAGCATTGACAACTTATTTTTATATTGTATTTCATTTGGATTTCCTTAGAATTTCTGCTCAATTGGTTGACAGTGGACAACTGCTGGATGCTTTGGCTTAAGGTTGTTGTCTATACGAAGACAGAAGTTTACTCTGTAATCCTTACTCACCGACCTGGCACTAATTCCAAAAGGTTCAAAGCCGCAAAAGCCTTCAGGATATCCTTGAGGATATCCGTGCACCAAAGAAAAAAAAAACACAAAAGTTGTCAAACAGCAAAATAAATAGTAATATTTGCAAACGCATATTGTCCTTATACTGAGCTTTGGTATTATATTAAATATATAATCGTCAAGCCACAAAAAATGTAAATGTTTCAATAAAAATAAAAGTTAGTTGTTTGTGCGTAGGTCTACATGTGCGGTCGCTTTGTGGTTTTTCCCAGTATTTCAAAATTGAAACTAAGTTCGCCTGAGTGCTGCTCCCTTCACGAGCTTTTGCACCAGTTCGACAGTTTGAAGGTATGCCCCATTCCTGGTTCTCAAACGGAAACAATTTGTAATTACAGTCAAAGTGCGCAATGATTTTTCCTCGAATTTTGGTTGGTACTACAATAGAAAGTGCACCCAACTGTATGGTTACCATGCCCACGGTACTTAAAGTTTTTGCTAGTGCCGACAAGTTTGAAATGTCTAAACAGGAAGTAGTTTTATGCACACGTAAAGCCCTAATATAATGTCCTCAACTGCAAGCCCCTGTCAGCCATATTGCAAAAAAGATTTATAATGTATTATTTTCTATAAAAACTTTATTTAAATAAATAGATAATAATAATAATAAATTAATATTGTCAAACTGTATGTTATTTCTGTTTGCTTATGAAAATGTATTCCCTTTCAAAAACTATGAGATGTCTAACTAAAATTACGTATACGCATATATATGCGTAATATATATTACGCATACGCATTAAGTATACGCTAAATGTAGATGTGGCCAGATCAGTTCAAAATTGTTGTGAAATTGATAAACAGCTCTTATTATTACAATGCTGTATTTACAAAATAAAAAAAATACGTATACGTATTACGTATACGTTAAAGGTAGTTGTGGACAGTTCAGTGCAAAATGGTTGTGCAATTTTTATCAGTGCTACTATAATAAAATTAAAAAAAAAATGGCATGCCTTAAAGTCGACTTTGAGATACCCTATACCGTCACAGTGTTAACAAATTCAGTATGCTCTTCCTAGCAGCATTCGGATTACTTTTGTTTCCATGACGCGCTTAAAAATAAAGTTTAACTTGAAAAAAGTTTTTTTTTATAGGCTTTAATCCGTTTTTGTGCAGCATTGACAAACTGACGTCTGCCAAGTTGTATCTTAGTTTAATCCAAATACGCTTAAAGTTTTGGGTTTTTTGCCATAAGCTTGTTATAATGGAATTGGAATTGCTTTATGGAGCAGTTGACTGTAGCAAAAACCTGGAAACTTGAAAGATAAATCGCAGCGCAGTAGAAGGTGAACAATAAATGACAAACTTTGAATTCGAAACCGAAAGTGAGATGAGCAAATATCGTGCAGAAGTTTTCAGCAAAGTGCATTTAAAAGTTGCACGAACATCTGCCAAAAGAGTTTCAGACCAAGGCAGCAGCAGGAAAAGTTACCAGTAAATAGATCGTAAGTAATTAAGTGCAGTTTGGGCCGTTAGCGAACACACAGGCAGTACGTATACGTAATATCCATCGTGAAATTTTACTCATAATTGATTGTAATGAATTGGTTTATATTGTTATGACAGCTGTTTGGATTTCTTTTTGAATTGTTTGTTTCGTTATTGCTATTGTGTATGAAATTGCAAATGCACGCAATGCAGCCAAATGAATCTCCCGACAATATACAGTCTCATACAAAAGTATTCTGTTTATTTTGATGCATATGTGTGGTAGGGTGTTTTTTGCGTTCCATCACGTCGGAAAAATTCAGCTTGACAGCATCGAAATTGCGCTGTTCGTAATGAAATGCACTCAATGAATGGCACAAGCTCCCAAAATTGCACTTTTATGAGTCTGTGAAGGCAAACAACGAAATAATGTCTATCAATAAATATATAGAAAAAATATTTGTTTCAGAAAATATAAATTTTTGTCAAAAAACACAGTCTGTGATTAGTTTTCATTAATTTGTTGAAGTGTGTGTGTTGTTGTCTTCTCGAAATCCCCAAAAAACAAAAAATAAAAATAATAATAAAAATTTAAGTCTCCTTGTACACGTTTTATTTAATTTTTTTTTATAAATAATTTTGTTTCCTGATCTTAAACACTTTAACAAGGTTCATCTTCAAAATTTTTTTTTTTTTTTTTCCGAAAAATTAAGATTTTGAATTTAAAGAATTTTGTATTGTAAAAAATATAAATGTATTGAAATTTTTAAAATTACATGTTTTTTAAAATCGCCTGTCACAAAAAAAAAATACATATTTATATATCCTTTTACCCCTTTATTTTGAAAAAATTTTTTTTTAAGCTTGATTTTTTACACTTTAATAGGGCTTATCTGGTTAACTTATTTTATCCAGAAAATTAAGATTTTTAACTAAAAAATTCTGATTTTTAAACAAAAATAATTTTTTTTTTTTTTATAATTTTAAAAATAAAATGTCTCGAAATATTTTGTATTGAAATAACAATTTATGCCTTTTTTTAAACCTCTTATTTACAAATAATTTTTTTTATTAATTAACATTTTTTCCCGAAAATATTAGATTTTAATTTTAAAAAAGAAATTTGACTTAAAAATTTTTTTTTGTAGTTCTAAAATTAAAATGTTTTCTCAAAATCAAAAAAAATAATAATTTATACCTATTATTTAAAAATAATTTTTTTTATCTTGATTCATTTAAACTTTTTTTTTCCGAAAACTAAGATTTTCTATTTAAAAAAGAATTTCGATAGAACATTTTTTTTTTTTTTGGTAATTTTTGAAAATGAAATGTGAACTCAAAATCACCAAGCACAAAAAAAATAAAAATTATAACTTCTTTTATAGCTTTAGAAAAATATTTTTTTTAAGTATTAATTTTTACACTGACATTTTAACTTTTTTTTTTTTAAAATATAAGATTTTGAATGTAAAAATAAATTTTATTTAAACATGTTTTTTATATTTTCAAAATGGAATATGGCCTCAAAATTACCAAGCACAAAAAGCAATGCAAATTTTTTCTCCTTTTATACACTTTATTTAAATTTATTTTAAAATATTTTTTTTTTTTGTTTAACTTTTAACACTTTAAGAGACTTGTCGCACCCTTATCTCCTATTTTTTTTTCCAAAAATAAGATTTTAAATTCTGATTTAAAAAAAAAATTTGTTTTGGTCTAGTTTTAAAATTGAAAAGTGTTCGCTAAACCACTAAGAAAAAAAAATTTTAATTTATATCTAATAATAATCCTGAACTATTACACTTAAACAAGTCTCTTTTTGTAATATTTTTTTTGTAGAAAAATAAGATTTTGAATTTAAAAAAGAATTTTTATTTTTTTTTATTTAAAAAATGCATTGTGTTTTCAAAATCAACAAAAAAAAAAATTTCCCATTTATTTTTATTCATAAATAATTTTTTAAAGCGTGCCTTTTTATGCTTTAACATGCAAGGCTCAGCTTGTAAGTGATTTAAAAAAAAATTGTTTTTTTAATTTGAAAAATTAAGTATTTCAACTACGTTTTTGTACAGCCTACAATGTTTATCATGATACCCAGCAGCTGGTATTCCTGCGAAAGGAAAAATATTAAGCTTATAATACGAATACTTATTTAGATATCTTGTGAGAATTTTTAAAAGTTGGCTGCGTGCCAAGATATTCAAAGTCAAAGGTCAAAGGCCTAAATCTTATTTATTATTTGCTTAAAGATATAACCAGCTAAAAAAAAGTATCTGAAGTTGTTGTTCATAAAATTTAAAGATGCGTTCACACACAAATATTCTATATATATATTTTTGGCATCTACTAGTATTTTTATACCCTGTACCGTATGGTACAAAGGGTATATTGTGTTTGTGCAAGCCGAAAATGTATGTAACGTACAGAAGGAGAAGTCGGAGATCCCCCAAAGTTACCTAAAGTATGATCAGAGTGACTAGAGAAGTCGATATACCCATGTCCGTCTGTCCGTCTGACCGTCTGACCGTCTGTCCGTCTGTCCGTCTGTCCGTATGAACGCCTAGATCTCAGAGATGGTAAGAGCTAGAGCAACCAAACTTTCAGATAAGATCCCTTATTAATCCATAGGAGACAAGTTTATTTTTTTTTTTTGATATCGGGACTGCATTATATAGCTCCCATAGGGGTGTTTCAGAGGACCTCGAAAAAAAGCAAAAGTTTTAGATGGATAATTCGTTTGTTTATGAAGATATCATAATCAAATTTGGTAATCGGAAGTTTTTTAGAAACCCACAGCACTGTACCAAATTTTATCAAAATCGGTTGACTATATCATATAGGTCTCATAGGATCGATCGGTCGAAAATTTGTTTTTTGTACAAAATTCGTTGTGTTTCGTTTGTTTGTGAAGATATTGTAACCAAATTTGGCATTAAGAAGTTTTTTGGAATTCCCAAGCACTATACCAAATTTGATCAAAATCGGTTGACTATATCATATAGCTCCCATAGGACCAATCGGTCAAAAAATCGTGTATTGTACAAAATTCGTTGTGTTTTGTTTATTTGTAAAGATATTGTAACCAAATTTGGCATTCAGAAGTTTTTTAGAGATTTTCAACACTGTACCAAATTTGATCAAAATCGGTTGACTATATCATATAGCTCCCATAGGGCCAATCGGTCAAAAAAACGCTTTTTGTACAAAATTTGTTGTGTTTCGTTTGTTTGCGAAGATATTGTAACCAAATTTGGCATTCAGAAGTTTTTTAGAGATTTTCAACACTGTACCAAATTTTATCAAAATCGGTTGACTATATCATATAGCTCCCATAGGGCCGATCGGTCGAAAAAAAGTTTTTGATTAAAAATTCGTCTGTTTTTGGTTGTTTATGAAGGTATCATAATCTTATTTGGCAATCAAATGTCTTTTGGTGTTCTTAAGCAATTTATCGGATTTTATTGCAAGCAGTGGTACAGGGTATCCCAAAGTCGTCCGCGCCCGACATTAACGTACGCCATCTTTTACTAGTATGTTTTAGCAACTAGCTTGCTTGGGGATTGTGGCACGTGACAATCCTCTTGCCACTAATGGACTCGACTATAAAAACAACTCATTTAATTTTCACAGCCAGCTCTATATATGTATAGCTTGTCTGTATGTCAGAAAGTTTTCATCATTCATGTTTCTAACTATGTGAATAAATAAATTGCAGCTGAAAGTGCCAGCAGGGAAATAAAAGTGCCTGGTCACACTATATACTAAATATATAAAACTTGTATGCTTATGTGTACACAAATACACTCATACTCAAGCAAAATTTCTATTGAAACATGTTTATATGTATATGTGCCTGTATACTTTTATGTATAAGCTCCATTAAAGCAACATTATGTTGCTCACTGTGTACTTTATATAGTAATTACTAGCTTATATACTAAGCAATAACACTAGTTTACACGAAAAATGAACCTTCGTAAAAAGTGTTTTTTAGGGAAATTTTGGGTCAAGAAAGACGAAAATGACATTCATTTTTTTCTTAAGCAGCGTTTTCGAGATTTTTTCGAAAAACATAAACATGTGGACACACATGGACACTTTTTTCAGTTTAAGTTTTCGGGGTCGCAAAATTTCCTATAAAAAAAAATCCCATTTGGAATATTTTATTTTATATAAAGTTTTGCGATTCCGTGCGAAATATTTCGTGCTACGTATAGGCCTTTACACGAAATATGAACTTTTGTTAAAAAATTGTTTTTTTAGGGAAATTTTGGGTCAAGAAAGACGAAAATGACATTCATTTTTTTCTTAAGCACGATTTTCTAGATTTTTTCGAAAAACATAAACATGTGGATACACATGGATACTTTTTTCAGTTTAAGTTTTCGGGGTCGCAAAATTTCATATAAAAAAAAATCCCATTTGGAATATTTTATTTTATATAAAGTTTTGCGATTGCGTGCGAAATATTTCGTGCTGCGTATAGGCCTTTACACGAAAAATTAACCTTCGTAAAAAGTGTTTTTTAGGGAAATTTTGGGTCAAGAAAAACGAAAATTACATTCATTTTTTTCTTAAGCAGCGTTTTCGAAATTTTTTCGAAAAACATTTTTTGGGACACTTTTTTCAGTTTAAGGCCTATACGCAGCACGTAAAATTTCGCGCGGGGTCGCATATATGAAATATATAAAAAAAAATCACATTTTGAATATTTTATTTTATATAAAGTTTTGCGATTCCGTGCGAAATATTTCGTGCTGCGTATAGGCCTTTACACGAAATATGAACTTTCGTAAAAAAGTGTTTTTAGGGAAATTTTAGGTCAAGAAAAACGAAAATTACATTCATGTTTTTCTTAAGCAGCGTTTTGGAGATTTTTTCGAAAAACATTTTTTGGGACACTTTTCAGTTTACACGAGAAATGAACCTTCGTAAAAAAGTGTTTATTAGGGAAATTGTTTGTCAAGAAAGACGACAATGACATTAATTTTTTTTTCAAGCTGCGTTTTCGAGATTTTTGTGAAAAACATGTTTTTGGATCGCAAAATTTCATATAAAAAAAAAATCCCATTTGGGATATCCCATTTGGAATATTTTATTTTATATAAAGTTTTGCGAAATATTTCGTTCTGCGTATAGGCCTTTACACGAAATATGAACTTTCGTAAAAAAGTGTTTTTAGGGAAATTTTGGGTCAAGAAAAACGAAAATTACATTAATTTTTTTCTTAAGCAGCGTTTTCGAGATTTTTTCGAAAAACATTTTTTGGGACACTTTTTTCAGTTTACACGAGAAATGAAACTTCGTAAAAAAGTGTTTTTTTAGTGAAATTGTTTGTCAAGAAAGACGACAATGACATTAATTTTTTTTCAAGCAGCGTTTTCGAGATTTATTTGAAAAACATGTTTTTGGACACTTTTTTCAGTTTACACGAAAAATGAACCTTCGTAAAAAAGTGTTTTTTAGAGAAATTATGGGTTCGTCGAAAATGAAATTAATTTTTTTCTTTAGCAGCGTTTTCGAGATTTTTTCGAAAAACATGTTTTTGGACACTTTTTTCAGTTTACAAAAAAATGAACCTTCGTATAAAAGTTTTTTTAGACAAATTTTGGGTCAAGAAAGACGAAAATGACATTAATTTTTTTCTTAGGCAGCGTTTTCGAGATTTTCTCGAAAAACATGTTTTTGGACACTTTTTTCAGTTATTCTCCTGAACAAAATTTTGTATCGACTTGAAAGACATCTACAGTTCTTACCCGATTTTAAAGATCTTAGACTCGAAATGTTCGTAAAAGAATTCTCTTTCCGCTTAAAACTTAACATAATTTTTAAAAAATTTTTCTCGTTACTAAAAAGCAATTCGAAAATTTGTAATTTTCAGTCTATGACCCTTAAATTTGTAAGCTAGTGTAATTGGTGTGAATAATTTTGTGGCAGAAATGCATTTTGGCTATAATAGCTCAAAATAATTAATATATTAAAATATGTGTTATGTACTTGGTTGAATTTTATTTAATTTTTGTACTTCATAAAAAATTTAATAAAAATAAAGCGTATAGAGTAACTCTATATTCTGTTTGAAGCTTGCAATACTTTGTTAATTAAGTTTTAAAAAAGATTTTTTCCATGCAGCTGCATAAATAAAAAATTAAGTTAATTTAAAATTGATTACGATATTTAAGACAATCTTAACACCTGACCAGAATTCTACTGACTGATAAATTGGGCTGACTGATTGATTTGTTGATTAATTTTATTAATAATACAAATTATTCTTGCTCTGACTTGCTTAGAAGGTCAATACGTAACATTTGGCAGCGTGTTGCCAGCTTAAATTTGCTTAAAATGTTGCTGGCAAAATTGTGTAGCATAAAACATGAAAAAGTTTTCCGCCATAAAAAATTTGCTACATTATGGCGCACTTATGTGTGTTGGGGGACCTGAAGTTAGGTAAAGTTTTACAAGAAAATAAATGTCAGCTCGTACTCATACATAGTCATAAACTGTATGGAAATTAAGTGCTTCATAGAGAACACATATACTATTGTATATTATATATATGTATTAGGGCGGGTCAATTTGTATGGTGAAAAAAACCTTATGGGGCTCACTCGGATTTTGATTCTTTGGATAATTCTAAGCAAATTTTCCCAAGAAACTATGGGTCTAAAATGAATTTCGAGTCGCCCACTTTTTCAAAATAGGTTTTTTTCGACATATTCAAAAATCGACTTAGAAATTCATTAGAAGGCCAAAAATCGATATTTTTTCTCTAGCCAAATGTGAATTTGGGGGTTTTTGGGGTCGAGGAATTCATTTTTGACATCTATTTTTAATTTTGGGTGCCGCCAGAGGGCGCTTTAGTGTTGGTTTTTGATTTTTTTCGGTTTTTTTTCTTCAAAAATTTTGAAAAAGTGGGCGACTCGAAATTCATTTTAGACCCATAGTTTCTTGGGCAAATTTGCTTAGAATTACCCAAAGAATCAAAATCCGAGTGAGCCCTTATACCGAAAAAAATTGACCCACCCTAATATGTATATATGTACATTGCGTGTTTCTGACTCCAAGCCACGTCTCTACTTCGGCGCGAAGGTGCTAATTATTTAAATCGATCCTCATTTCCTTACCACCATTGCTGGCTGAGGACTCGTGGCTTTTATTATATTTTCTTTAATAAAACAAATACTTCCTCACATTTCTTTGACCCACAATTTTACAAATTATCTATCATCTAGTTGGAAAAAATTATTTTTTCTCGGAAAAAAAGGGTGCAGGGTATTCAACCGTTGCACTATGGGCCCACGTGGCCAGATTTTGGCCAAAAGTTCCCAAAATAAAGTCCAAATTTGGACAAAGTGACATTTGAGTATGATTTTACACATATTAAGGTATCCTGTGCAAAAACATTATTAAATTATAAATAATGGTTTTTAAGTTATTGGCAATCAAAGTTGACATTTTGTATTTTATGAGCTTTCGCGATAATTTACAGAAAAAAAAAACCTGCATTTACCATGATAAATGTAGCTACGAAATCTGCACTAACTTTATTAATTATATATATTACTTCAGAGAAAAAATAAAATTGAGTTTAAAAACTTTTTGGTTTTAAATAAATTCAAGTAGCTATAAAGATTTTGTTGGTTTTTTTTTTGTATCATTTGGCTACTTTGCTTTAAGGTTACCTCCGACTACCATTCGATATTGCATCGAAAAAATTTTTACAAATTTCTTCACATGTTTTACAACAAAATGTAATTCCTCTCGATTTTCGAAAATTGAATTTTATATCGAAAAGTTGAATTTTAAAAAATGTACCCAAGAAAAATGTAAGAATTTGTTGAATTTCTTAGCAGCCTAAAAGTATGCTTTAATAACCATTTCTTCAAAAGTTGTACTAAAATGTACAATGTATAGTGTGTAGCGATTTATTTTTGTGTCAATATTGGATTATAACCTTGTACTTATCGGTTGATTGCCAATAAATAAATATATGAAATCAAAAAAAAAAAAAAGCAGTTTGAAAATTTCATAGCAACTTACAAAGGATGGAGGTTAAAAAAAGCAAAAATGATCAATTTTGACGAAGAAACGTAAAAATTTAAATATGGATTTTTGAAAATTTTTTTCGGAAATTAAGAAAGCATGACATAAAAATGAAACCTTTTAAAAACCAGATGAATTGGTGGTATCGTCATTTTGTAATTTGCTTGGAAAGCTGAAGCTGTTTGAGGCAATTACTCCAAAACCATTCCATATTTTGGGTATAAGCTTTTTATACCCTGTACCGTATGGTACAAAGGGTATATTGTGTTTGTGCAAGCCGAAAATGTATGTAACGTACACAAGGAGAAGTCGGAGACCCCCCAAAGTTACCTAAAGTATGATCAGAGTGACTAGAGAAGTCGATATACCCATGTCCGTCTGTCCGTCTGTCCGTATGAACGCCTAGATCTCACAGATGGTAAGAGCTAGAGCAACCAAACTTTCAGATAAGATCCCTTATTAATCTATAGGAAACAAGTTTATTTTATTTTTTTGATATCGGGACTACATTATATAGCTCCTATAGGGGTGTTTCAGAGGACCTCGAAAAAAAGCAAAAGTTTTAGATGGATAATTCGTTTGCTTATGAAGATATCATAACCAAATTTGGCAATCGGAAGTTTTTTAGAAACCCCCAGCACTGTACCAAATTTTATCAAAATCGGTTGACTATATCATATAGGTCCCATAGGATCGATCGGTCGAAAATTTGTTTTTTGTACAAAATTCGTTGTGTTTCGTTTATTTGTAAAGATATTGTAACCAAATTTGGCATTCAGAAGTTTTTTGGAGATGTTCAACACTGTACCAAATTTGATCAAAATCGGTTGACTATATTATATAGCTCCCATAGGGCCAATCGGTCAAAAAATCGCTTTTTGTTCCAAATTTGTTGTGTTTCGTTTGTTTGTAAAGATATTGTAACCAAATTTGGCATTCAGAAGTTTTTTTGGAGATGTTCAACACTGTACCAAATTTGATCAAAATCGGTTGACTATATTATATAGCTCCCATAGGGCCAATCGGTCCAAAAATCGCTTTTTGTTCCAAATTTGTTGTGTTTCGTTTATTTGTGAAGATATTGTAACCAAATTTGGCATTCAGAAGTTTTTTAGAGATCTTCAACACTGTACCAAATTTGATCAAAATCGGTTGACTATATCATATAGCTCCCATAGGGCTGATCGGTCAAAAAAACGTTTTTTGCACAAAATTCGTTGTGTTTCGTTTATTTGTGAACATACCGTAACCAAATTTGGCATTCAGAAGTTTTTTAAAGATCTTCAACACTGTACCAAATTTGATCAAATTCGGTTGACTATATTATATAGCTTCCATAGGGCCAATCGGTCAAAAAAACGTTTTTTGCACAAAATTTGTTGTGTTTCGTTTGTTTGTGCAGATATTGTAACCAAATTTGGCATTCAGAAGTTTTTTGGAGATCTTCAACATTGTACCAAATTTTATCAAAATCGGTTGACTATATCATATAGCTCCCATAGGGCCGATCGGTCGAAAAAAAGTTTTTGATTAAAAATTCATCTGTTTTTGGTTGTTTATGAAGGTATCATAATCTAATTTGACAATCAAATGTATTTTGGTGTTCGTAAGCAATTTACCGGATTTTATTGCAAGCAGTGGTACAGGGTATTCCAAAGTCGTTCGCGCCCGACTTTAACGTACGCCATTTTTTCTTTTAAATGAAGTTTAAACATTTTTTTTGTTATTTTTAAATTTTGTCCAATTTTGGTCTGAACTATCTATATCTTAAAAAAATCTGAGGAGGCTCAAACTTTCCAAAAAAATATTTCAATCCTTTAGGAACAAGTGTGTAAAATTTCATCACTCTAAAAAAATTATTATGGAAATGACAGGGTTTTGGCCAAAATATGAAAATCAGGGCCCACAGTGCATTGGGTTTCCCCTTGGCTCTGCCGCATATTTTTGTCTCATTCAAAAGAATTCCCCAGAAAACTTACAGTTACTGTTCGTTGGATATATGACCATGCCCGTAAGCGTTTGCCATTTTAAATAGTCATAATACTAAAACCATTGGATTTGGCATCCTTGAACGTAAATTACCGGAACCGGCATGTGGGCATGTGGTTCTGTCAAGTGCATTAAATTGGCATTATTTTAGTTACCCAGTGTTGTTGTTAAGGTCATACTTAACATTCAGCACTTCATATCTTATGAATACTAAACTAAGACGTGCTTACAATTTTTCATATCGAGCACACTGTTTGCATATTTTTATATAGTTGTAAATGTAGCTAAGTAAAAGGGCCAATGGTTCGTATACGCAATTCCATTAAATTTACATTGAGACAAGCTCTATACGAGCATGACAGAGTCTTCTTGGCCCAGTTACTTGGCCGGCTTGACTCATGCTGACGTCTTAGCTTTTGGTTTCTACCAAAAGCTGCTACATTTCAGCTGCCAGAGTCCACAGTAACATTCATCATTTCAGTTGCATTTGGACTTGGTTAGGCACTCACACTTAATGCGGCTCAAAACTCGAAATTCTAATTATAAAATTGCAAGTGTGTGTGTTGGTTCGTGCCTCGGAAACTTTGAGGTTATTGCCGCGAATTAACGCAATTAAAAGCAGCTTTCTAGCAAAGAGTAATTTATATAATTATACACTAACAGCCTCATTACGGCAATTTGTTTATCAATTATTTAATGAAAACTTTAAATCGGTTAAAAACAAAAGTAGGCAAAAAAAAAAAAAATAAATTTAATTTCTGCGAGTTTTTTTTTTTTATGTAATGCCATTAATGAGAGCATTTATTTAATAGCTGAGCGCACAGTCGACGAAAAGTATTAAGTGCTGCTCTATTTGCTTCATACTCTTGTAAGTGTGTACACACTCACTTGTATGCACTAACTGAGAGAAGTAAGCGCTCTTGAAGTTTCGGTCAAAGTAGTTAGACTTAGGAACCTTGAGTAGTGTGAATATAGGGTGGTATGAGAGCATGCACTGTGAGGAGAGAATATCAACTGTCAAATGAGTCCAAAAAAAATGTGGTACAGTCGAGGCGGTGCCCGACAGTGGAATACCCTGTACCTTTTGTGTCAAACAAATTTTTCCTGCATATTCCATCTAAGAACTTTCCAATTGGAATTTTATTTTTTTTTGTTGCAAAACGATATTTATACCTATAAGTTCCGTAAATTTGTACCGATTTTGATGAAAATCGAAAGTTACGTCAAAGAAGCTATTTTAATTATATTGGGTAAGTTTCAAGTTGATATGTTAAGGCGTGTGGGAGAAAACACGGTGAATCGATTGCGGGGGGTGGGGGGACCGCATCGATAAAATTTGGATGTGGATTTGTTCATTAGAGCCACATGAATGGGCTTACCAAAAATTGTGATTCTAGGTCAGTTGTAGCCATAATTGCGTAGAGTCAAATATTGACGCAGTTTATTGGCAAGGGGTGGTGAAATTTGCACATTTTTGACTATAACTTCTGTTGTATTTGTCCGATTTTGTTCATTTTTTACACATAGATGCATGTATCCACAGCATGTAGGTACAAAGGGTATACTAGATTTGTGCAATGTATGTAACGGACAGAAGGAGGCGTGGCAGACCCCAAGTCCTTTATACCAAAATGCTTATCATAACCTCGGGTAGCGATTGAGCCATGTCCGTCTGTCCGTATGAACGCCTAGATCTCGAAGATTATAAGAGCTAGAGACACGAAACTTTACCAGCAGCTTTATTAAGTTTGTTGAATCATGTCAATATCTTCCCCCGTTCCCCCGCAGTAGAGTTTCGCGGTTTTTAGCCACACCGTTTAATATTTTCATCTGAAATTTAACAGAGCGATGCGTTGTGGTTACATGCATCTGTGTGTAAAAAATTAAACAAATACAGCAAAAGTTATAGTCAAAAATGTACAAATTTCAACACCCTTGCCTATAAACTGCGTCAATATTCGACTCCTCGTAATTATGGTTACAAGTGACCTACAATCACAATTTTTGGTAAGCTGATTCATGTGGCTCTAATAAACAAATCCACATCCAAATTTGATCGATGTGGTCCCCCCACCCCCCGCCATCGATTTACCGTGTTTTCTTCCACACCCCTCTACATAACAACTTGAAACTTACCCCATATACTTTAAATAAATTCTTTGACGTAATATTTGAGTTTCATCAAAATCGGTAATAATTTAGGGAACTTATAGGTATAAATATCGAATTTCACCAAAAAAAAAAATTCCAATTGGAAAGTTCTTAGAAGGAATATGCAGGAAAAATTTTTTGGAGACAAAAGGTACAGGGTATTCCACTGTCGTGACTGTACCATATTTTTTATATTTATTTTTTATTGGTAATCAACCGATACAAATTAGGCTATGATCCAATATTGATGAAAGTTATTCGCTACACAAACCAAAATTTAAATACAGCGAAATGAAATTAATTATATTTATGGATAATTATTTTGTTTTTCTGAATCAACCCAAAAAATATGCTACATATTTTGTTGCAAACAACTAAAAAAAAACTAAAAGGGATTTTTTATATGCTCCATGTCTTGCATAAAAAAATGTTCAAGTCTTGCATACATGGTTCATGTCTTGCATAAAAAAAATTTCCCTTGCAATAAGAATTTAATAGTCGTGGATAATTTCCCTCGAAATTTGTAGAACTGTGCTAACTATGAGTAAGGGAAATATGATTAGATGGCGAGCGCAAAAAAATTCGGATTTGGGAGCATGCAAAAACGATTCGTTTTTCGTTTTCCGGGGCATGGACGCTTATTTTGCAAGCGACAAAATATGAATATCTTTACAGATCTTAAGGTCAACTACGAAACTATTTGGCTGCGATGATAAAAATGGTTTCGTTTTCTTAACGAGGTTAGGAGAGATCTTAGCAATTTCGACCACAAGAAAATTCTTACTTACTTTTGACTGCCCAGTTTTGTGAGCATTCCTGTGCACCTTGAGGTTATAGCACAAATTGGAACATTCTTTTACCATATGGAGTTCTTATATAGCCTTTTTTTCCATTGTGATGGGATAAACATTTAATAACAAACTGAAACTCTGGTCAATTGGTTTTACATTAATCATACTTATATTCCAGCGGCTTCCGCATGTCCCAGTTCCATCTAGTTTTGCCTGTGGAGCAGATGATCTCTTATTGCTAAGAAGCTGCATATTAGGTGACTAGGAGAAGAAGCTGATGGTCCTTTTTTCCGTCCGTAGTTTTCTCAGCGGCCCGGTGTAATCACTGTCGTACTGTCGTGATTCAAGCTAAAGTTGTAATAGAGAGGCCGGTACTTAACAATCTAGATGAACCCAACACAAAGCAGCTCCAATTATTATATGCCAAAAGCGCCTTAAAGGTAAATAAAGAAATCCGGACGATTCGTCCACAAATTTGTCATATTCATAACTAGTAAAAAAAATAAATTTTTTCAAATTCTGGCATCTTCGAATCTTTCCAAAATAGCACTCCATTAAGTAAAGTTAAAATTAAAGTTGCTATTTATTTAATGAGCCCCAAAAAAAAGTATGCAACATTTAGTACATTTGACGTGAATTGAATTAAACAAACGAGCATCATGAGAATCTGGAGCAAGCCAAATCCTTGTTGATGGCTTTAATTTGAAGCCCGGTACCTAAGACATGGCTCAGCCTAATGGCTGCGCACATCATATCAACTCAGCCAGGCTGCTGATTTCCGTTGACAATAAACGCCTTGAAGTGGAGTAGGATTAGGGTACGCACATGGCGCTCAATGTCTCTCAAGTCAAAATAATTTCCTCTTTAAAGTTAGTCAATAGAATGGGAATGACAATGCAGCTACTAAAATGCTTCAAAACATACATACTTTATCCATTTGATCCTTGCGTGCTACCAAAAAGTGTGACGTCATCATAAGCGTTCATTTATCCCATTCCCAGCAAAATTTTATTTATATTGTTTTTTTTTTTTTATTAGGTTTTGTTGTTTGCATCGTTTGTATTTGTGTTTGTCCAAATCAAAGGAAATCTTTATTTCTTTTGCAATCGCATTGATTTCTACAAATCACTAAAATACTAAAAATTTGCTCCTTTCTCTGCCTTAGATTTGCTGTGTTTTGGTGTGTAAGTTAAATTTATTTTCCAAATCTCTTTGAGGATTTTATTTTTGCCTTGTTTGTTTTTTACTGGCAATAAAATGGTAGACAATTCCCTCAGTCCAAGCGTCCTCCAAAGTAAAATCATTTAATGCTGTCCATGCTTTCTTTTGGTCACATGGCGTATGATGAATTTAAATATGAAGCATTAGGCTGCTGTTTGGACAAGATTTGGTTCTATGGGTTAGGGTTTTCACCACAAATGGCATCACTTGGAAACTGTTTAAACTCGTCAAAACTTATTGCAGAGTTTTACGTTCAGCTTTTTGCATTTTATTTACAATCGTTTTCGATTTTGGCGAAATATAATAGAAATCTGTAACAACAGCGTTTTTGTGGTTCTGCTGTCGAGTTGGTTTAATTTTATTCCTTGCAAATAAGTTAAGAAGTCAAGCGTGAGCAAACAGTGCTGCCCATTTGTTTGATCATCATTGATAGCTAGGTGGCGCTAGCAGTAACAACAGCTTTTTTGTTTAAATATAAATGGTAAAAGTGAAAAAATGTATCCTTAATAAAGCGCATTACATGCCATTTATTTTGCAAATAATTTCAAAAAAACGTAGCTGTTGGCTGACAAAAAAAGATGCCATGTGCAGGTAACATCCAGCAAATTACTCCGCTGTGGAAACCTATACATAATAAGCAGAGCTGAGTGTGAATATTTTGAAATAATTTAATTATTTGCATATCGCAGTAAATTTTCAATTTGAGGCCATGATATGGATTCCGGCCAAAGCCAAGTGGAACATTATTTTGGAGTTAGCATTTTATATAAAATTGCTTTTTTGCTCTTGTATAAACTTTGTGCAGCTACTTAAGTTCCCGACATTGTTGTTGGCTTCAACACAACTTGCTGCACATTAATTTTTTGTTGATGCTACTGCTAGCGCCATCTAGATGTCGATTGTCCACAAAAAAAAATGGGCAGCACTGTTTGCTTACAAAGCTTGGCACTACGACTTTTGCTAGCGTTTTTTTATATGAAGTTTTGTTTTGTCTTGGCGCTTTTTGCACTGCAGCGTACTGCCCTTTGAACAAAACAAAAAACTTCATGGCTATTAATGAGTTAAAATGTGGCGTGTTGAGCGCCAGTTGGTCCGATGTATAAACAAAAAATAATAATTTCTTGCGGATATATAAGTTGGTAAAAATAGTTCAACTAAGTTTGCAAACTTTTCAAAGTAGCAGTAACAAAAAGTTGGCCCCAACGGCGGAGCACTCTCAAAGTGGCTGCTGAATGCAAAGGTTTACTAAATATTGGTTTCATTTCACACGAACAATTCAGAAGCTAATACATTTAACTGACCGGCGAAGGTGACGACTTTGGTCTCCTGTAGAGCGTTATGCGAATTTATGTCATAATACAATTTGTGGGTAACTAAAAATATATTTAATACTGATTTATTGTTACTTTACATAAGGAAAAGCGGTAAAATTAGTTACTGGGCGAAAAAAAAATATGATTGATTAGCTAAAAAATAAAAGTCAATTTCCTTTTCTTTCGCCTAAAGGCCAGTACGCAGACTCGTAAAAACGCTTGAAACTGCAACTTCGAGTAATTTATGCGTAAAAGAATTGTATGCGTAGTTTTTGGTTGCAAACAGTGCTGCCCATTTTTGGGCTATTGACCGCTGGATGGCGCCAGCAGGAACTACACAAATTTTATTTTAGAGCTAAAAACAAAAGGTAAATGTGAAAATCAGCTGTTAATAAATAGTAAATGTGGTGCAAATTTAAAAACAATAACTGATGATACAAACGAATTGACCCATGCCGTTTTATTGGCACTTGCCTGATATGGATAGTTGTGAGTAAAGGCCTATACGCAGTTCGAAATATTTCGCACGGAATGAACAAACTTCATATAAAAAAAAAAAATCCCATTTGGGATATCCCATTTGGGACTTTTTTTTCATACGATGTTTTGTCATTCCGTTCGAAATATTTCGGACTGCGTATAGGCCTTAAGGTTCTAAATATTTGGGTAATCTTCCACTTTCTTTGTTATGGTTATTTTTTGCTCTTTTGTAAAGTATGTGCATCTACTTTGCCTACCCGTCACGTATTTTGGTATCAAAATAACTTGCTGCATACTCACTTTCTGCTTTTAGTGCTGAAACAGAAATGGTGATGTTTTTACTGGCGCCATCTACATGTCAATTTAAAAAAAAAATGGGTGGCACTGCAACTGCATACCAAAGAGTAAAATTCTTGGCGCTAAGTATTTTGATAGTGTTTTTTTATATGAAGTTTGTTTTCTTTCAGGCGTTTTTATTTTGCTGCGTACTAGCCTTAAGAATTTTGATAGCTCTTTTTATATGAAGTTTTTTTTTTAAGAGCTTTTTGCTTTGCTGCGTACTGGCCTGAATAAAGGAAACTATTTTTATACTATTAGGCACTACTGTGGTGATTTTGAAATTCAACAAATTCAAGTGAAACATCCGAAAATTTCCAATTCTCTTTACGTTTTGGGTACGTAATAGGAACAGGAAGCTTTCTAAACCTGTTCTTTTATAGTTGCAATGTCATTTTGATAGTATTCGAGGTATATCGAAACGACTGAAGCATTCTCACTCAGATGAACATATTGAAAATAAAAAAGTGTATAGGGGATAAAGTAGTCGGAAAGAACGAAGGTTGCCGAGTAAAGCGATCAGGGGGCGGAGCTCCCTAGTATTTATACCCCGTACCTGTATATTAAGTTTGTGCAAGTCAAAAATGTATGTAATAAAGAGAATGAGAAGTCAGAGACCCTACTCTAGGAAGGTTGGTGGGCTCTCCTCGCGTAACCATTTTGAGGATTCAATTAAAGTGGTTAGCTCAGCTAAGCAGCAGATTTGACAGACTGCTCAAATCTTCGAAGAAGCGTTTTCCCAGTCACATATCAGATGTTGGATTCTTTCTAACTCCTGCTCATCTGCGCAGCTGCGACACAACTCGTGATGAGGAACATGCATCCTCTCAGCTATTAGGCCTATGGTAAGTGCCGTGTTGTAACTCCTGCAACCATCTTGGTCCTGTTCTTGTGAAATCGCAGAAGTGCAGTTATTCGCTTTGGAATATACCTTGGCCAGAAAGCTCTGAAGATTAGACAACCGAACGCAGTGTCTCAATCTCTTTCTGCCTGAACTCTGACCGTCTCACTAATTTCCACTATGACGTCTTGAAGGGGTCTTTTTATCTCATTATATCAATAGTCCCACCACAATTATAAATTGAAAACCACACTAGACACGTGCAAAATGTTTCAAGGAGCCAAATAATTGATTATTAAAAGTCCAATTATCGTAAACCATTTTCCGCTGTCCCTTAAATGTACTTTTACAAAGACTCAAAGGTATAAATTGCAATTCACCAGCGTAAAAGTTTTCCTTGAGCTCCCAAAGGTAGCAACGCCAGTGAATTCGGTAAACACACGGAATAAAGCAAAGTCTTAAAAATACGTAAAAATTTGTAACCGGAGCTTGGTGCAGCACGAGTACTTTCAACAAAGTAAGGAAACAAACGTGTAAATGCAAGCATGGCCAAGGTACATACCAACAAGCGTATACTTGATAAAAAGGAAATAAGTTGGAAATTGCAATGGGATTAAATGTACTCGAGTAATTTCTTCATAGCACACTCGTACATATGTCTCCTGCTGCAGTATGTTATAAACTTTGTCCTTGTTTTTGTTTTTTCAGTGTCCCATGTCTGCCAGTGCCCAAATGCAGGCAAATAACTTCTCACCAAATTTGATATCTTAAAATAAACATCATATGTGTGTGTGTACACTAGGAGAAAATTCTGTGAAAATTGTATGCAATGACGAAAATGGCTTAGGGGACATTAAAGCTGAGCTCAAGTTGAATCTTCTCAGTTGTAAAGGCCTTGAATCTCATCTTCGAAATTGCTGCAAACTTGGGCGAAAAACCTGCTTTATTCGGGGGTTTATTATTATTCTTCCTCATTAAGGCCAGTACGCAGCAACGCAAGAAGCCCTGAAAGAAAACAAAACTTCATACATATAAAAAAAAAGAAACTTATGAAATTCTTGAAGCAAGGAATTTGTGTCTCTGGTACGCAGCCATGTCGACCATCAGTGCTGCCCATTTTTTGTCGCCATTAGATGGCGCTAGCAGTAGCATCACCTTTTCTGTTTTAGGCTAGTACGCAGTTTATGAGGCTGCGTCGTGAAAGAAAAAAGTGCTACTTATTTTGTGCGCATAAAGATTTGTATGCGTAGAGTTTGTGACCAAACAGTGCTGCCCATGTCTGGGCAATTACATGTAGATGGCGCTACATGAATCGCCACATAAAAAAATATTACTTAATATTTATTTCGCAAACAATGCCATTATTGCGTACTTATTTGCGAAATTCAAGGAAAAATAGAGTACGCGCGTAAACTCTAATTAACATTATTAATACGCAGAGCTGAGTGTGCAAGAATTTTGGAGTGAATTAAAATTGCATTTCAATAATTCGCAATTCGCCTAAAAGCCATGGTACAGAATCCGACAGCATTTGCGGAAAATTTTCACATGTCCTCGGCTGTTTTCAACTTATTGTTTGTGTTGTTGGACACCCACAGGTCCCCACAGGTCCCTCAACGACAATTTTTTGCTCTTTATTAAAATTCGTGCATCTATATTGCCTACGCGACATTGCTTCTGATATTAAAATAAGTTGCAGCACATTAATGTTTTGTTTTTAGCAGTAAAACAGGACAGCTGATGCTTTTGCTAGCGCCATCTACATATCAATTTCACAAAAATTGGGCAGCACTGCAACTGCATACCAAAGAGTAAAATTCTTGGCGCTAAAAATTTTGATAGTTTTTTTTATATGAAATTTTAATTTCTTTCAGGCGTTTTTATTTTGCTGCGTACTAGCCTTAACCCATTATTTGTTTTGCAGTGTAATCAGTTTTTATTGCAGTTGTGGTGGCGCAAAATCGAATGTTTTTCGAAGTTTGAACGCAACTAGTTTTTGAATCCACGACGGGATTATGTAACTCAGAACTGACTCAGCGCTGAGTTGGTCACTGGCAAGAAAACAACGCTGCCTTGATAAACGGACTGTCCCTTTATAGGGTCAGATTGCAGCCAATTGCCTAAAATTCCCACCAAATCTAATTAACCAAATCCTAAACGGTACACTGCTTATCTAACCGCCTCTGCTTTTGTAAAGGGTGTTTTTTTTAGAGTTAGACAAGTTTACATCATAATAATATAATAATAATTCCCTGACTGACAATTTTTTTGTCAGTCGCCCCTGGGCGGGGCATGGTTATCTCTATTAATAACTGTTCAAAGAGAACAGGGACCTACAGTTTATAGCCGAATCCGAACGGCGGTGTCTTTAATTAATAGAGACTTTCTTGGGCAAATAGCGTCTTTGAGCTAGCGATGCCAGTGCTAGGCAAATGTACCAGTGCTACTGCGGGGATTCGAACCACCGACCTTCGGTTTGTAAAGCGAGTACGCTACCACTACGCTACCGATGGCCACAAATCGTAATAAAACAAAGAAATATATTTTTAATATCAATGAAACGGGCTTTATTGGATAGAAAATTTTATGACATTAATGTTTAAATTTGATTTTGGCCATATGACAGCCAGGTGTTCAATTGTCTCTGGTCTATCGACGTAGACAAGTGACAGTAATTTTCTGTGGCTGTAATGTTCTGCTTATTAACGTACCCATTCAACCAAAAATGGTCTTCATCGGAGAACAAAATTTTGAATTTTAAATAAGTTTTGACGAACGGAACCATTATTTTGTTAAAAATTTCAACAATTTGCAAGCGTTGCTCTCGTCTAAGCATATTCATAATGAAATGCCAAACCAAACTGGACAAAAAGCAACAATCGGCTGTTAAATGGGTTGTCAGATAAAGCAGTGTTGCCAACTCAAAGTTGTGAATCTCCAAAAAAAAAAAACGCTGTATAACAGAGTCTGTCTTAACCTACAATATCCCCATTATCTAAAGTACACTTACACCTATGCACTAACACAAAAATACTAAGCCGCTATATTTTTGCTAGTGTTGGTGTAAGCCAGTGGTGGGCAGTCTCTCATTTTATATAACTTGCGAGGCTATTGCACCAAAATCTGCCGTAGCGCAGTCAGCTCATGCACGGTACACTCTCTCTCGTTTTTGCTCGATTGCGGTTCTTTTGATTACTGCGCTGCTTACTCACAAAAAGATATGTTTGTTTGTATGAGTTTTGCCCACCACTGGTGTAAGCAAATGGCACGCTTGCAACGCTACTCTCACCAAGCAGTACAAGCGGCCTTGGTGAGCATAAATCGCGCTTAGACTGCTACTCTCAAAAAGCAGTGCATGCAGTCTTTCCATATAGCCCTATTGTCAAAATAAGAAGCAATTCCTGAGTTGGCAATTTGTCTTCTCACACTTTATTTTATAGTAAGAAAATTCAAAAGCAGCAGAATTACAAATTATATAAGCATTGGGCTTGACAAAAAAAATATATATGTTAAATTTTTTGCTGTGTATTTAAAACGCCACAATTGACACATTTGCTTGCTTTGTCGGTAACTTCTATAGAAATTGTTATATGTTTTTATAAACACTGCACTCACATTCCGTGCAGCGTGCAGTCTACAATTAAGTCTTATATCAACCTATCTAAATGGAATTTTTCTACTTTTGTACGAACAAACCAATATTTAATAGCAATTAATTTAATACAACAAAAAACACTCTAAAAGTGTTGTATAATTTCCAGAAATACGCATACTCCGCTGTGTGCTGTACAATAGTTTACAATAAGCCTTGAACAACGATTATACAGCACGGTCTTTAAAATGAAGTTACCCAGTGCTATAACTGTGCAATCCTATTTAAGTTATTATCTAGCCTATCAAGGTGTCTGTGGATTTTACTATTGCCGGCAAAGTCAACAACTAAAACGCTCCAAGTGCCTAATTGTTTATTGTGTCATCTATTATGGATTTCTTTTGAGTTATATGCCAATAATTGTCTACGAGACCTTAAAAAGAACTTCAGATGCTTTTGAAGATACAAATGAGTTAACCCTTACGAATGTTTTGTATTCTGGGAGTATTGCAACAACGGTGCTGTGTCTTGTGATAAATTGGCAATACGTTTGGAATATACCGCCCAGAATCCAGCAGCTGTTTATATTGGAACGCACATACTTCCAGAAACGACAGCACATACTGACAGATGAACTGCTTATGACTCAACTAAGAAAATTATTTTTGCACGAAATAATTTATATCGCAGCGCCGTACCTAATGTTATTTTACGAAGCCTATTGTTTTGGCTTAAATAGTTTTTTCGATTGCTTTAGTTTGTATCTACGTTGCAGTCTATGTTCTATGAATGGCCTAACACTGCTCATATTTTTACAACTCTGGAAAATTTGTTATTTATGGATAAAGCTTAACTCATATTTAGAGCATTTACTCATTAATACTAAAGAGAACTTGGAACATAATTTAATGCATCTTCAGCGAGTGCATTATCTTTATGAAGAACTAATCATTATAGCAAGTTGGTTATATCAAAACTCCAAATCGTTTATACTTTATCTTATGATGCGTGGCACTTGCAACACTACCATCGATATTTATTATTTATTAAAACAATTGTTTCGTAACCAAACTGATACTAAAAGAAATATCGTCCTGAATAGTTATTTTGTTATATACTTTATGTACGGCTTTTACTTGATAAATAACTTGGCCGAAAAAATGCAATGTCTATTTGAAAATACTCGCAAAATTTTACGGGAGACTGAAGTAACGAATAAATCATGTCAAAAATTTGTAAGTTATAAGCATTGAGCTGAGTGATAATTTTTTTTATTATTCTTTTCTTGCAGTGTAATTTATTCTTATTGCATCTATCGTGGCGCAAAATCGAAGCAACCGTCTTTCATACAATCAGCATTAATCGGGCTTCAACCTTTCAAGTCATCTACAATGTTTTATTATATTCGCTGATCGTATTGCAATTTGTTTATTTCGATTTTTAACTATTTCAATATACATATCTAATAATAAAATAAGCCATTAAAATATTTAGTACAGTAAACCAAAGCTTGAAAAAGGCTTCTGCTGGAAAAAAATACTTAACGGATGAAACTTTCAGGCATCGTTAGGGACTTTGTTCTAAAGGCTCATACGCAGCATCAAAACTAAAAAAAAAATCCCAAAAAAGGGAATTTTTAAGTCTGAATTTTTGTATTTGTGGGTCCTCTACCCACCGTCCCCTGGCTATATATGTTGGAAGGTTTTTTGTATGATATCTTTTTTTCTATCAAACTTAGAGTCACTACTTCAAGGTCGAAATTGTGGCATGTTTGGTAGTTCAAGCACAATGCCTGTTTAAAATTAAAAGTTGAAAATCATGTTTGGTGTTTTTCTAATAATTTGCAAATATCTCAAAACAGGTAGGTTTTTTCGAAAATTGTACCCATATATTTTGTTAAAGTAATTGAAATTATCTACAAAATGAGTCCTCCATCGCTTTCCTACGATAAACAGATTTCGAGCAATCGAACAAAAAAGTTGCTCATAAGCGCCACTTTTGTACTACGCTGCCTAAGTGCGCGACAACAAAGCAAGCAGTCGGCAAAGCAAGCAGTTCTCTGCTTTGTGCCCTGCTTTACGCTTAGCTGCATTTTCAACGTAAAAATGATTGAAAATTGGCGTTTGCGAGCGACATATTTGTTCGATTGCTGGAAAACTATTAGTCGTAGAAAAGTAATGGAAGTTTCATTATGTAGATAATTTCAATTGGAACATGTGGCAAAAAAGTGTCGCTACATGGCGCAAGTAATTTGTCAATTTGTTATTTCGAAATTAAATTTTTTTTTGTAATTTTTTCAATTAATGCGCGGCACTTGGGACCTAGTAGCTTTTGGCTATTTAATAATAAAATAATATTTTGGTGATAAGCCAGCTTCTAAAGATAACAGCTTATTCCAAGTATATAGTTTACTATATTTTACTGGCGAATAGGATAGCCCGATAACTGACATGGCAGTCTTTTTAAATTAAAATATATATGTATATTTTTTTTGTGTAAAAACAAATATGGTGTATCCCAATGTCTGACACCGCCTCGACTTATTCAAGTTTTTGCTGTGCAGTTTCTGTTTATTAATAATTATTTTAGCCTAAAAAAACTCCATATACTTTATTACGTTTTTATACCCTGTACCGTATGGTACTATGGGTATATTGTGTTTGTGCAAGCCGAAAATGTATGTAACGTACAGAAGGAGAAGTCGGAGACCCCCCAAAGTTACCTAAAGTATGATCAGAGTGATTAGAGAAGTCGATATACCCATGTCCGTCTGTCCGTCTGTCCGTATGAACGCCTAGATCTCAGAGCTAGAGCAACCAAACTTTCAGATATGATCCCTTATTAATCCATAGGAGACAAGTTTATTTTATTTTTTTGATATCGGGACTACATTATATAGCTCCCATAGGGGTGTTTCAGAGGACCTCGAAAAAAAGCAAAAGTTTTAGATGGATAATTCGTTTGTTTATGAAGATATCATAACCAAATTTGGCAACCGGAAGTTTTTTAAAAACCCCCAGCACTGTACCAAATTTTATCAAAATCGGTTGACTATATCATATAGGTCCCATAGGATCGATCGTTCGAAAATTTGTTTTTTGTACAAAATTCGTTGTGTTTCGTTTGTTTGTGAAGATATTGTAACCAAATTTGACATTAAGAAGTTTTTTAGAGTTCCCAAGCACTGTACCAAATTTGATCAAAATCGGTTGACTATATCATATAGCTCCCATAGGACCAATCGGTCAAAAAATCGTGTTTTGTACAAAATTCGTTGTGTTTCGTTTGTTTGTGAAGATATTGTAACCAAATTTGGCATTCAGAAGATTTTTGGAGATGTTCAACACTGTACCAAATTTGATCAAAATCGGTTGACTATATTATATAGCTCCCATAGGGCCAATCGGTCAAAAAAACGCTTTTTGTACAAAATTCGTTGTGTTTCGTTTGTTTGTGAAGATATTGTAACCAAATTTGGCATTCAGAAGTTTTTTAGAGATCGGTTGACTATATCATATAGGGCCGATCGGTCGAAAAAAAGTTTTTGATTAAAAATTCGTCTGTTTTTGGTTGTTTATGAAGGTATCATAATCTAATTTGGCAATGAAACGCACGCCATCTTTTCTTTCTGTGTAGACGCATAATGGCACCTGCATTTGAGAGTAGTACCAAATTGCTCATACGCAATGTTGCACCTCTGACATTTTTGTGGCCGCCATTAAAAAAAATGTGCTGTCCAAAGACGTTACGATGTGATGCAATGTCAGACATTTCGCTTTCTAAAGGATTGTCGTGACTAGACCTAGACTCAAGTCATGGTCACCATAATTTAAGCTGATCAACTTAACCATTGCCAGAGAACACGAGCAATAAAACCTCGCATTGCGCTGCGGCTTTCCTGCAGCTGAACTTCAAAAATTGACAAAAATTGGCGTGAGCTTCCGGCATGAAAAATGTCAAAAATGAAATAAATTTTACTTTTTGTTTTTCATTTCTTTGCGGTTTCTGACATTTACGTAGTCAGCCCAAATAGGCAGTGCAAAATTTATTGCGCAGTTGTCTGTGTTTTCCGGCTGCTTATGCGCCATTTTGTTTCCTTTCAAGTCGTTCTTGTTGCTCTTTTCGCCATTTTTTTTTTTTTTTGTCTTTGTACTGTTGTTGTTGATTTTGCTTTGTAGTTGAAATATGATGATGAGCTCCAATTGCAAATCGTAGATATATGATATATATGAATATGAAATAATGTCAATTGTTGGTAGCTTTGAAGTTTGTTTCAATTTCAACTGTCTATATGCTAATTGTAAATTAAGTACAGTCACTGCATATGCTGAAAAACAAGTGTTGAAAAATATTTAAAGCTTTAAACAAAATGGCTTTGCAAATTTTTTAGCTTATAAATGGCTTTAATGCTTGTTTGGTATTAAATGACCTTAAACGCGCTGGTTTTTCTTCGATTAGAGGGTCAGCTTAATGTACCTTTTATGTAACAATAAATTCGGTTAGCTGGTAAATAAAAATTGTCTGTTAATGGCTTTCCAATCAAGTTAAAATGGTCAGTAAATTTGACTTAATACATACAAACATATATGGCATATAAAGTGAGGCAAGCTGCAGCCTTTGGGTTACTTAAAACGCGTTTAAGACGCGACCATGTACAATTTTATTTATTATTATTATTTATAAGAAAACGAGGGCTAACTGAGTTTTATATTATGCAATACATAACACTGACAAAAGTTAATGGCTCACATAGCGAAACTTGACAAAGCTGACAAGGATTACTTTAGGGGCTCAAAAAACGCCGGCTACCGAAAAAAAAGCTACTTTGCCAGATTTTTGTTTAAAATGTGGCTGGAAGCCAAAAAAGCGTTGCATAAATCATATTTTCGAAACCAATTGAGATATTTCAATGAATTAAATTGTAGTTAAAAGAAAGAAAAATGTTCAGGCTTTAAAATAAGTATCCATCGTGACACGACATCTGAGAGCTGCGCAAGTAGGATTTTGTTGCATGTGCAACATTTGTCATTGAAAAATAGGTAGGTACCTATATATTTTTTTTCATATATAAAGAAATTTTAGTGATATATTTCAGTCAATAAATTTAATTTAACAATGCTTTTTTATTATATTGGAAAAAAATACTTAATGGATGAAACTTTCAGGGATCGATAAGCACCTTGTTCTAAGTCTCAAACCGAGTTTTCGTATTTGTGGGTAGGCCCCCTGACAATATATGTTGGTACGGTTTTTGCATGATATCTTTTTGTCTATCAAACTTAGGTCGAAATTGTTGCCAATAAAATAGTCTATCAAACAAGAATCAAGTCAAGGTTATAGATTTGTTGGCTCAAGCACAATGCCTGTTTAAATTTAAAAGTTGGAAATGGTGTTTGGTGTTTTTCGAATAATTTGCAAATATCTCAAAACAGGTAGGTTTTTTCGGAAACTTTATCTATATATTTTGTTAAAGTAATTGAAATTATCTACAAAATGAGTCCTCCAAAGACTCGATCTTTCCTACGATAAACAGATTTCGAGCAATCGAACAAAATAGTTGCTCATAAGCAAGCAGTCAGCAAAGCAAGCAGTTCTCTGCTTTGTCCCCTGCTTTACGCTTAAATGCATTTTCTTTGTAAGCCCTATCACACACTAAATTTTACTTCTTGTGTAGCGAATAATTTTGCCATCAATATTGGACTATAACCAAATTGTATCCTTTGATTGCCAATAAAAAATAAAATCCAAAAAAAAAAAAATGTAAAAATGAGGAAAATTGGCGTTTGCGAGCGACTTATTTGTTCGATTGATGCAAAACTATTAGATTAGATTAGATAATTTCAATTACTTTAACAAATGCAGTAATCTGCTTCTTAATATCGTTTACTGTAGACCTGATTATTTCCGTAGATTCTTTGGCGTATTTAAACAATATCGGGCGACAACAGATAAACGGCGCGGATTTTTCCAATATTCCAATGTGTCACTTTTTAGTCATAGGGGGACAATAGAAGCCATGAACATGTTTGCATCTGGAACACCTTCATCATCTGTGGATATTGTTTGCTTGCAAGCACTTTGACAAGAAGATCCATCGCAGCCCCATTAAAGTGAGACCAAAAATTTCGATTTTTTTGTAGCAACTAAACTATTTATCCGAATTGAATAAAATTTTTAATTTCTTGATAACTGGGAAATTCTAAATTAGATGCATGTATAACCTTTACAAAGTGGTCTCATCGCAAAATAGATGTTTGCAACGCTTTTGCGGCTGCCGTGCCACTGTGCGTCGTAGGAAAACCTCTTTTTCCAGATATCCCCTGTGTTGAGCATAATTTATGCAGAATTCTTTAGCAGAAATCAATAAGTAATAATAATACTTATATCCCGATTATATCCCGAAATTGTCACGTTTTTGTTTACCATATATTGTACAATCCCCATTTCTAAAAATAGGTGCCAAACTCTGTTTTTTTTTTTTTTCTACTGCCAGAAGCATGACAATTTTATTTTAAACAAGGCAAACAACGAAATCCAGTTTAAAACAATTCGACAGTTTTAAGACAAGGGGCTTTTATCCACACTTTTTGGAAGCGGGACATGTTTAAAGGACATGGGCGCACGAAACTAGGGCTGGTTTTGCAGCAGCCATTTTGCTGCTAGTGGAGCAGCCAGCTTGAGACGGATTGACAGCAGTAGAAGGAGCTGTAGCCGCAGTTCGTTTACGACTGAGCCATTTCTTCAGGTGGCTGCTATCCATAAGACGAAGTGATCGCTGCATTAAAGAAGAGCACTTTGCTTGCTTTTTGCCGCGTCCCATTTTGCTGCTTTTGGAGCAGCCAGCTTGAGAGGAGTTGGCATCAGTGCGACCAGGCCTAACCACCGATCGCCTCCGAATCGTCACTTTCTCCGCGTGTGTGCTGTCCATAAGACGCAGTGTGCCGACGAACTGATAGGTGCCCTATACTTGGAAGAAACCATGTTACATCTTACATTATATTTTCCCGATATCGTTGCAACTTACAGGCACATAGAACATCTGTTGGCTGGCACTCAGATTGTTCCAGTGTTTATCAGCGTTTTCATATAAGTTGGTAAGGCATTCCTCCTCCTCCGTGTCCATGCTCTCGTCACTATCCGACTACTCACTCCATACATCGTTGGCCTTAGTTCTTGCGTCACCCACATCGTTCTGATTCTCCAATTGTTTAGATGAATTGTTGCCATTTTTGCGAGTTTCCGAATGTTCTTTGGACATTTTACTCATAATTTTACGAAATTTATTACGAAATTTATTACGAAATTTAAAAAAAAAAAATTGTGTTTTAAACTTATTAAAAATTTATTAATGGACTATACAGATCAAGTATCACTAAACAACTGAATTTATGGAATACTGTAACTGTCTCAGTTACGCCTACTTTATGTTTTCTAAGCTTACTTTGAATTTTTTTTTTTGGTATATTTACGAAAGTATATTATTTACATACAATTTGTATTGCAAAATGTTTGCCAGCTGCAGTTGTCAACACTGACCGACAGCACGTCACAGCAACAATGACAACCCTAAGAACTGCTGCAATGCCATCTCCAACAGCGTCTCTGCGTCTACGCTGCCTAAAACATAACTATGGTCTAAAGTTTACAGCTCTAACGCTTATGTATTGTACGTGTACATAGGTATACATACTCAGTTATATTGTAGGTATATTATGTGTTGTATGGCTGTCAAATTAACAACAACAGGGTTGACTTTCAACTCTCAATAAAACTTTGCCTCAACCCTGAGCGTTGAGTTGTTGAGCAAGTGTTGCAAAATTTTCTGTTTGCGCCATTGTCAGCACAGCAACTTTTGGCATTTTTTAGTCATTTTTTGCAAAAACATATTTTAAGATTAGATGACATGCAGATTATGGGCATCTTTTAGTCATATTTCTCTAGCTCTTATAGTCTCCGAGTTCCTTTTGCTCATACGGACAGACGTACGGATACACAGACATGACTATATCGACTCGTCTGCTCATCCTCATAAACTTTTCTGACCTTTTTACCGGGCATTAAGAATGTATAATCTCCAAAATTTGCGAATTCTTGGAACATCTTCCTGATCCGAGCCGTCATCAGCATAGTGCAAATTCTAAATCAAAGATAGAATGTAAAGGGACAGTGTTGGGACCAAAATCTGCAGCAGCGCAGTCGGCACACGCACGGTCCAAGTATGTGAAATCGCTCTCTCGCTTTTGCTTGATTGCGGTTCTTGCTCTCTCGTGCGCTTTTGCTTACTGCGCTGCTTACTCACACAAAGAAATGTTTGTTAAATGTCAGCTGCAGTTGTAGGAACATGGCGGACTAAACGTAGATCTGGCAGTTCTGTCAAGTTAGGAGCCGCCAGCTCGTAATATCTGTTTTCCCAATGCAGAGTAGCTTGCGAACTGGAACAGGCGCTGAATCTCATTCTATCTCTATTGATTCCAATGACTTTGATTTGCTTGGTGACGGTGACGGTGACGTCGGTGACGCAGTCTGGACAAAATGACCTTCCCGAGCCTTACAATTAAGCCAAATGCTGCGTAGGCTGTGCTTTAAAAACCATAAAATATTACGCTTACAATATAAACTGCCTAGTGGTGGACAGCGGGTTGTTTGGAAAGCTCTGCCCAGGTCTCACCAGGCAACTGCGCGGTTCTCAAGTGATCTGACCAAGCTGGTCACTTCAGTTGTTGCGCCGGCGCAAGGCTCCAGCTACAAGTTGCACCCATTACCCGCATCCGCCATGTGAACAATTAAACACCAAAATTCTTTTAAGTACCAGGCAACGCATGGTTTGTCGCTCCAAGATGCTTTATTCAAAAATGATATTTAGTTAGGCTGATATGTGCCGTCAGCCGGCTTGTCCATTGCGTAAACTGTAGAGTTCTCCATTTGCGGTGAGATATTCTCAAACTGTTCAGCCGTAATGCGTGTGAAGACTATGCCGACACCTTCGAGCAGGCTTAGGAAAACGCCGCCCATAATAGCGCTGCTTGCCATGGCGGCCAGACCTCTACGTGACGATAATACGCCACCAGTAGCAGCTCCGCTTATAATCGCATTCCAGGGATCGTCCTTGCCGCGTAGATGTGTTAGTGTGCAATCGAATGTGCTAAAGATGACACCCCAAGTGGCAAAGTTACCAGCAGCTTTTGGCGCACCCTGCTTGGCGGCCATCAGACTGCTTCTCAAGCGCCGCTTCATGCCGGATGGTGCATTTCGAAAGCCACGTATTGCTGCAAAGAGACCACCTCCAGCACCGCCCATGGCAAAGGCGCCACCGCAATCGTCCACTATGCGATAGGGACATGGCTCGCGTGAATATTCCGACATCTCAAATTTGTAAATTACAAGAAATTTACTTCCAAAATTATATTAATACAATTTTTAAGTTTATTTAATAATTTGGCAAAAAAATAATTTTAAGTGGACTGTCAAAGCCTGTCTAGTTGAATGATTTGTCAATTTGTGTGGTAAAGACAGTTGGCAGCATAGCAGTAGCAGTAGAAGAGTTGGCAGCGCAAGGCAATTACCAAGTTAAAGAAAAGAGTTGGCAACCCTATGGCCGTTACGGTAAGTATGACATGAGCGGCAAAAGCAGCAAGCAGTGTTAGTTTTAAAAATGATATAGAAAGCTATAAATTAAAACGTAGACAAATTAAATTAAAATTTTTCAACGAAGTGGCAACCCTATGGCCGTTACGGTAAGTATGACATGAGCGGCAAAAGCAGCAAGCAGTGTTAGTCTTAAAAATGATATAGAAAGATATAAATTAAAACGTAGACAACTTAAATTATAATTTTTCAACGAAATTTAATTCATTAATCTCAAAACTAGATGGCAACTCTTAAGTTCGGTTGGCTTAGCATAATGACAGGGAACGACAGATTTTACTAGAGATTTAAAAAAAATTAAAACCATAAATTAAAACATTTATTATATTGTATTGTAGAGATACAAATAATTCAGAACTTTAATAAGCTTTTTAACCCTCTAAAGCCCAATAAATATTATAATAAAATATTTGTTTAACAATAGTCGAATATTTTTTTTATAAAACATTTCGGCTCCTAAAATTAAAACTGATCTTTAAAATTATGTAGGATTTGTCGTTTAGCTGTAAGGTAAGAAAATCTGAAAAAGGTCTTTAAGGACTTGAGTCAAAAATAAGTCGTTTATGAAATTTTTAAACTTTGATTTTATTTATTTATGAAAAAAAACCCATCTGCTGTGCTTATCAAAAAAAAAAGTGCCTTTAAAAGCTTTGAATAGCTTTTAAATCTTTTCTAACTTAGCTAGTGCGTTTATTAGGAACTGCCAAAAAAATTCAAATAATGCTTTAAAAGCTTGTACTTTTTTAATTATTTGCATAAATAATAATAACAATAAGTGCCTCAAGGCACTATTGGGCATTAGAGGGTTAAATAGGCAGCCATTTTGTTTTTTTTTTTTACTTAAAATTTGATTTTTTTTGTGATTGCCAATCCAGCCTGATTAGCTGCAGATATCTTAAATGGGGCACGGCGGTCTACCCATCAGAAGGTCTAAATTTTTTTATTTGCATTATATACAATAGTGGCCAAAAGTATTTTGACAAAACTGTACCAAATATTATATCGTTTATATATAAAAACTAAGAGAAGTAACGGAATCCATTTTGCATTTGAGAAAGAGTATCTATTATTAGCTTTCAGTGAGCAAAAAAATTGCACTGATAATGATTTGAATTTTTTTTGTATATTATTTTAAAGGTGAAATGATGCGCTTTTGGCTGGACAAAAGTATTTTGACATTGCGATCAATTGCAATTTCTTTGATTCCCGTGCGGTACAAACAATGGGTGGCAATTTTAAAAGTTGTTTTTATTTATTTTTGAAAACAATAACCAATTTTCTTGCCCTTTGTTTTTTTTTTATAATCGGCAAAATAGCTGAATTCGGTCAACTTGTACAAAATGAAAAAGTCTCAAAATATAATGCCGGTTTTCCAGCGGAATACCATATCAGATTTTGCAAAATGCCAAATGACAAACCATTTACTAACAAGTTATGAGGCAAAACAAAACTTATTCTATAAATAATACAGCCGGTTCCGGCAGAACACGCAAAAGGATGCTATAGAGCACGGCATTAAACTAAGAAAATTTTTGAAAGATGCCTTAAATACACCAAAAGCTTTATCAATTGAATTAAATAAACAGCATAAAACATTAATTAGTAGAAAAAAAGATAGAAGACAATGAAAGGAGGCCAGTTTTACTACCTTTTGTGGTAGGTGACCGATCTTAAAACAAAACCACAATTGCGTCGTTAACGTAACAATTTATTTACTTTCTTAATGCCGTACACGTCTTAACTCAATCAACACTTAACATCGAATGTCTCTCCCACTTCAAGTATATACACATTTAGCCTAGCTTAGCATTACTTAACATAATGAGAGCGAGTTAACATCAGTAAACGCTGATGTTAACAGATCATCTGTATTTCCTACTACAACTCGGCCGTCCTGACGGTTAGATCCCCTGATCTATACTTAAAATAATTTATTACATTATGATTCTTAAAATTAGAAAAAAAAAAAATTTATTTACATTTTTTTTTTTTTTTACATTGTTTTTCTTAAGTTTTACTTAAATAACTAAGCTTTTATGTTTTATTTTTTCGTTTACCCCTTACCCAATGCCTAATATTTTGAATGCTCCAGACACCTTGATACGGATTACGGGATACCTGAAAACCATCTACGTCTTTAAGAACGAATCTGTCATTTTTTAAAACTTTAGTTATCATGTAAGGTCCCTTGCTTTTTGGAATAAGTTTTCTTGACGTTCCAACCGCAGAGTCAAAATTTTTCACCACTACATAATCGCCTACTTTGTATTGCTTTGGGCTTCTTCTTTTTTTGTCGACCTGTACTTTATTGTAAGCTTGTGATTTTATTTGAATCTGTTCTGCCTTTTTCCTAATATTTGCCAAAGATTGTGTCTCAATCAAACCATTTACCTCTTCTAGCTTTTCTTTAAGTTCATCTGTAACATGGCCTTTTTGTTGTATGCCAAATAACATCTTACTTGGGTACTGTTTAATACTCCTATGTTGAGTATTGTTTAACGAATATTCAACTGTTTCAACAACCATGTCCCAGTGTAATCCTTTCTCAGGTTCTGTCAACTTTGCTATCATTGGGCCTAGACTTCTGTTTATGCGTTCCACCTGACCATTAGCTTGAGGAGACCCTGTTGCGATTTTAACGTGTTTAATGTTATTTTCGGCTATAAAATTTTCAAATTCACCCGACGTAAAACAACTTCCGCGATCAGAAATTAAACAAGTTGGTTTGCTATATGCTCGGAAATAATCTTTTAATCCATGTAAAACTTCCTTTGTTTTTGTTGTTTTCGTTGTATATAACCGAACAAATTTTGTGAACGCGTCAACAACTACTAAGATATGTTTTTTTGACCTTCCTGCATCAACTGGACCATAATGATCTATATGTATTATTTCAAATGGTCTATTACCTTTCGGAATGCAATTTAAAAATCCTTCTTCCTTCCCACTTTTTGGTGAATACGCGATGCATTTTAGGCAGTTTTCAATATGACCAATACATTTTTCTTTTAAATTCGGGAACCAATAAGTCTTTGAAATAGCATCCATCATTTTGTCTCTACCTATGTGGCCTATTTCATCATGATATTTATAAAGTACATGATCTTCCATGTCATGTGGAACATAAAAAAGCAGTCTATCGTCATTTAACTTTTTGTATACTATGCCGTTTCTCATTTCATAAAGTTTATGCTCTGACTTTTCTAATAGTGTTTTTATTTTTCGTAACTTTTCGTCCTTTGCCTGACATATAACTAGATTGTCTTCAAACTTATTAGTTTCTATTATCATAATATTATTATTTCGACTAAGTGCATCGACATGTTGCATTTTGGTACCTGCTCTATGTAGTAATTCATAATCATAATTCTGCAATTCTAAAGCCCAACGAGCAATTCTAGGATTTAACTCAACTTTATTTAGTGTAAGAGTTAAAGAATTGCAATCTGTAACTATTTTGAAATGTTTTCCTTGCAAATAAATACGGAATCGTCGCAAAGCATAAATTATTGCCAAAGTCTCAAGCTCAAAACTGTGATACTTGCTTTCCAATTCTGTGGTTCTTTTTGAAAAATAAAATATCGGATGCATCTTTTTATCCTCCTTTTTCTGCATGAGAACTGCGCCAAAACCAAGTGAACTTGCATCGCAGTGCAGCTCGGTTTCATCTTTATAGCTGTATATTGACAATACGGGTGCTTGAACTAATTTTTCTTTAAGTTTTCTAAAACAGTCTAACTCTTGTTCTTTGAATTCAAATTGTTTGTCTTTCTTGAGCAAATCATACAAGGGTTTTGCTTCTGTTGAAAAATCTTTAATGAATCGTCTGAAGTACGAACATAACCCGAGAAAACTTTGTACTTTGTGTGCTTTGTCAGGAATATGGAAATTTTTGATTGCTTCTAATCCCTTATCATCAGCTTTAATGCCGTCTTTGTCTATTAAAAATCCCAAATATTTTACGCTAGGTTGCAAAAATTCGCACTTATCGAGACGTAGTTCTAATTTATTTTGCACAAGCTTATCAAAGACCTCTTTTAATGTTTTCATGTGTTCTTCTATATCTTTAGTCGCTACCATAATGTCGTCCATGTATATAATGACCCTATTGTCTCTAATCATATCCTCGAAAATTTTGTTGACAAATCTTTGAAAAACAGCTGGACCATTTTTTAATCCAAAGGGCATTTTTAAAAACTCAAACTGTCCAAGTGGAGTGACAAATGAAGTATACTTAATAGAGTCTTCATGTACAGCTACATGAAAGAATCCATTTTTTAAGTCAAGTTTCGTAAAAACTGTTTTATTTTCTAATTTGTCTAACAAATCATCGATAAGAGGAAGAGGATAATTATCTTTTTTTGTAATCTTGTTTAACATACGATAATCTACACACATTCTGTCCTTTTTCTTTTTAACTAAAACGATCGGCGATGTATATTCTGACGTACTCGATCGTATGGCCTTGTCTTTTTTGTATTCATCTAATAAAACTTGTAATTTTTCTTTTTCCGCGTAAGAAAGACGTCTTGGTCTGCAACTAAACGGTTTTGGGCTTTCCAGATTCAATTTTATTTCGCACTTTGTTACTGGAGAGCTTGGTCTTTCTGCATTTAAATACGCATTTTCGAATAATTTTTTCAATTGACACTGTATACTATGGCTAATATTTTTACCAATATTAAGTTCAATTTCTTTATCTGCATAATCTATGTTAAGTATTTCGGTAATTGCATTGTCTAACAGCTGATGATTAGCAGTTTCAGTTGCTAATATTTTTGAATCTAACAGTTTTTCTTTTACACTAATTGTTGAAGTAACAGCTTTCAATCCTAACAGCTGTTGGTCTGACATGCCATCGTTTTCTAACATTTTCTGTATAACACTTGACTGTTGTGCGACCAAGTTGACATTTTCTTTGCCTAATAGTTTTGCATTAACACATGATTGTGCAGAATCCAGCAAGCTTTCACGAACACATGGCTCTGTTGTACTATTTATCATGTCTTCACTAGCACATGAATGATCGTTGGTTTCTGTCTTGACTAAATAACTAAAATCTTTGTTACATAACATTTCTGAACCAACACATGGTTCATTGTTCACATTAATTGGATCTACCGTAATCAGCCTCAAAATGTCTGGGTCAAACTGCAAACCACATGCTTTTAAAAAATCTCTGCCCAGCACTACATCGTAGCCCATAGACTCATTGGAAACAGCAATTAAATTAAAATGTACTTTTAATGATTCTTTAAATATAAAACATAAACATTTTCCAAATGTATAAAGGCGACTTTTGTTAAGTCCAAAGTAAGGTGTTGAAACTGGATATAAATTGATTTGATTTGAAACACATGAAATTTTGACAAATGAAATTGGGCTCCCCGAGTCTATTAGGCACGCTGTAATTAGTGGTTTTATAGTATTTTCTTCAAAATATATCTTAAAATATCTTACATGATTTCCTTCGTTTGCACCCTTTTTCTCAGTACATTGTGCAATAAGATGCCCAAACTTGCCGCACGCATAGCAGGATCCGGGGTCCCTCTTTGGCTTCCTGCATTCTTTAGCAAAGTGACCTCTTGAGTTGCAGTTGTGGCAGCGTAAATTGTCATCATACTTTTTCTGCATCTTTTTGTACCTGCTTGGAGTGGACTCCGACGAAACACGTACATTTTCAAATGCACGAAGCATCTGCATTGGGTCAGTAAAGCACTGCATACGCGCTTGTGTCTGCAAACTCTCTTGCGGTATGCCTTCTATGATTTCGTCGATTAATTCATCCACGTCGATATTAAGATCGCCAGAAAGCTTTATTTTGTCATCAAAGTAAGCGGAAAATTTTTCAAAAGCTTCCCATTTGCGGCCTGCAAATGTCCGTCTCATTTCAATTTTGGATAATTTTACACCAAACGCCATAATTAGTTGGTCTAACAATTGATTAATTGGTTCCATAATGCGAGTTGAGTTTATATGCAGCCAACGTTGCGCATCGCCTTTTAATTTACTTATAAACAACATACGCAACAAGCTGTCGTTGATGTTGTACACACTTGCGATGTTTTTTAGCTGCATGACCCAGCCGCGCGCACACGTTTTACCATCAAAGTCCATCAAAGCTTCTTTAGCGAGAGTAAGCGAGACAGGCGCTGACTCCTGCATGGTGATGTTCTTAAACTCTTGTTGTTGCTTCACTCCAACGACGTTAGCTGCTTGCACGTTCATTTGTTGCAGCGTCTCTTTGTTCAATTGAATTTCACCACACGACGGCGTCTTTATAACGGGGACTTCAATTTTTTCTGTATGACGCTCATACAAAACTGCGTCGTTTTGATTTTCTGAGACTTCTGTGGTCATTTGGTCATTTTCGCACATTTTTTCATTTAGACTTTCGTTTAAGCTAAGAAAATCATTTGGTTTTTGTATAAAATGGTTGCTTAAACGCATCGCTCGTTCTTCTTTTGAGCCTTCGGTCGAAAGTTTTATTGCATTTAGCCACTTTTCCACTTGCTCTTCCGTAAAATTGGCAAAATTTAGTTGATTGTTCATTTTAATTTTGTTCTTGGGTTAGGACCACTTCTGAAATTGTGGTAGGTGACCGATCTTAAAACAAAACCACAATTGCGTCGTTAACGTAACAATTTATTTACTTTCTTAATGCCGTACACGTCTTAACTCAATCAACACTTAACATCGAATGTCTCTCCCACTTCAAGTATATACACATTTAGCCTAGCTTAGCATTACTTAACATAATGAGAGCGAGTTAACATCAGTAAACGCTGATGTTAACAGATCATCTGTATTTCCTACTACACTTTGTAGCTCGTACAATTCTTGTGTTTTATCAAAAAATAAGCTTAAAAAGTTAACATTTGCTAAATAGTATAAAAACAATGCACGATCGTTTTGGGAACACAAATTATGGATATATAAAGCTACTTTGAATATCCTAGATCGAAAAAATAAAGTTTATTGAAGGTAATTAAAGAATGTTTGTGAAAAACCAATGCCTGTATGGGTACGTGTAACTCTTGGACGATTCAGTACCAAATGACAGCACAATGAATATAGACAAATATTTACACATCCTAAATGACCGGGCTTCCATTTCCGGTTGCGGAGTCATTGGAAAATCCTTTATTATGTTACAGGACAATGCTTCATGCCACAATGCCCATATGATCAAATTTTTTGAGAGTAGTCAGCACATTTAATTGGCTACCTCAAAGCTTGTATCTTAACAGAATAGATTTTTTTTGACTTTTTTTTTTTGAATAGAAAAGTTTAATATTTATCAGTCCATAAAATAAAATAAAACGATACCTAAATTGAACAAGATCGCGAGAAGCGACAATTGTTGAAGAAAAAAAGGCGTTGGAAAGGTATTTTACAGGAAGCATAGAAAAAATTGGTAAAATCAATTCCTGAACTTGTGCAAAAGGTCTCTGACGTCAATGGAAGGTTTACTTTTTATTATTAATTTTATTTAATCTAAAGTTACAGCTTTTTGTCTTCATCTGTCAAACTGTTTTGTTTTGTCAAAATACTTCTGTACTAACATTTATGAAAAATCGTTCTAATTTTCTAAACTATAATATTAACAATAGTTGACTTATGCGTTTTGAGGAGCTTAATTTATCATTATTCTCAAAAAAAATTTACTAAAAGCTATATAATTAATAAATCATAAGAAATTTCCAAATCAATTTTTTTTACTTATGTCAAAATACTTTTGGCCACTACTGTATATAAAAAAAAAAATTGTTTTATTGGTGAATATAATTAAATTTCGAGTATTGAAAGTATAACGAAATAGATTTCTGTGTCACCTACGTATAATTTTTTTTGCTCGCATAAAAGTATGCTACACATTTTGGCTAGCAACATTAAGGCTGAATTTAAGCTGGCAACATGTTGCCAAATATCACATATGCGTCATGTTACCAACTTCAATTTACTTCCTAGCCAACATAAAATCTATTATTAATACAATGTAGCAGCTTTACACCGTTTCACAAAACAGAGTCAATTCCAACCGACCCATTAAGTCGAATTAAATTAGCCAGCAAATCAACCAGTCAGTCAGTCAATTGGCCAACTAACCAGCTAACAGAGTTTTGGCTAGGTGTTAAGATTGCGGAGCTTAAATAGCGTAAATCAATTTCAAATCAATATAATTTCCTATTTTTTACGATTATGAAATAAAAGCTGCGAATGCGTTGGTGTACGCAGCATGACTTTGAAATCAATGTGCGTATTAGTTTATACACAGAGCGAAAAAAGCGAGGAACAAGGCACAAGCTAATGAAAATTTTGGCAATAAAATGTGACTATAATAAATTCGTGTCTGCTCGTTGAATAAAAAGCTCTCAGACTATAAGAGTTTGGAAGCATAAAAGGGCACCAGGCAGAGCTAGTTTATCGTTTTGTATCGATATCTTGCCCCATGCTACCATGCTAAATTTCGTGGCTTACAAGCTATCCGGTTAATATTTGCCAAAATAATATTCTATATTTTAAAACATAGTATGCCGTAAGAGTTGGGAAACTGCAATTCAAATTTTTAAAGATCTATTCAAGACGACTTCACCTAACAACTAAGAATCTACCTGTAGTAGTTATGGGAATTTTATTCCCCAGCCCGGAACCTTTCTTTGTAGCAAGTAAAAACGCGCTATATATCATTCTTTTTTACAAACCCGATCATCCGTTGAGAACATCGGAAGTGATAGCCAAAAATTGCCTTATTTATTATGCTTTGCCTAGAAGATCCTTTAAAGCATTTCCCAAAACTTTTTGCGAAAAAGCTACAGTTACCAAAAGCGGTATGTAGACTCACCATATACTGAAACATAAATAATCTTTTTGGAATATTATTTTAAGAGCTGTCTCAGCGCGTCGTTTTAAAAACACTTTTAAAAATTTTCAATTTTTATTCCAGTTGCAATGTCATATTTGTATTGTTTCCTGAATAGAGATTAGATGGGAGTGAATTCGAACGGCGTATAGTGTAGGTACAGGGTGCTCCGGAAAACAAATCCGAATATTTTATTTGAATTCGTTGTGAAACCGCATGTTTGGTGCTCCCAATTACACCAAAACGAAGTTTTCATGCGGTTCGAATTCGACTATTTTGTTGCAAGTGAAATCAAATCGAATTGGCAAAATAAGTTTAAAACTTCATGCAATTCAAACTAAAATAATTTTTTAAATTTTCTTTGATATTTTTAGATACTTTTTATGCCAATTTCCAGCTAGATATTTATTAATAAATTTTTTTAATTAATTATTTTCTGAATCAACTCAAAAATCGCATGCGCAACTCAAAACGAATTTTTGCTATACGTTGATATCTCGCATAAAAAAATTTCCCTCTTAATAAGAATAGCTTAGTCATGGGTAATTTTTATCGAAAGGTATAGAGCTGTGCTAATAAAGAGAAAGCGAAATACTATATGAGGGAAATTTGGAGCACACAAAAACAGAAACGAACAAAATTTATTCGTTTTTGAGAGCATGGCCGAATAATTGACTTACAAGAAAAACCAAAATGGTGTCGCATTTAAAAAAATTGTTTAAGCCTTATGCTTGCTAAAATTTTTGTTTTATTTATGAGCATAATTTTTTTTTTTCATCGGCCAAACATTAAAAATTGTTAATATTAATATTTTTAATACAAAATTTTAGTTTAGTTTTTTAGACAGACATATACGCCCAAATTAGTTTCAATTTATTTAAAACCAAAAATAACTTAAATACAATTTATTCAAAAATTACTTATTTCAAGCAGTTTAAAGCAGTTTTTATACACAATTTAAAGACTTAGTATTTTATGGCCTTATTCAACCCAATATATTCTGCAAATGTTGCATTCATAAATTTTCTTATTTAAATGAAAAATTTAACTTTTCTTTTCATCAGTCAGCACAATTTTTTCTCAACGTAACTCAAATGTGCTTTTTTAATACACTGTAACCATCAAGAGATTGAGCGCGGAGTGGAGCAGGCAGAAAGAGGCGTGACGAACCATACGTTTTTTATAAAAGAAATGATTAAGCTGTGTCCGCCTGTGCATGCGTACATCGGTATTTTTAAAAATGTTCGAGCATGAACAAAATTTTTTTTGCAAAAAACTGATTTTTGTGACCTTTGATCTTAACTATCTGGGGACACGGTCCTCATTTATAAGAATTACCAATATGAAATGGGTTTAATTTTTGAGAGAAGTTTAAATCTCTTTTGATCTTTTAAACTTAAAAAAAAGATTGTTAAAAAATATTTAAAAAAAAATTATTTTTTAATTAAAAATAAATTTTTAACATTTTAATTTTCAAAATATTTTTTAACATTTTCAAATTTTTTTTTTTAATTTACAAGTGATTTCAACTGCTCTCAAAAATTGCATCAATTACATTTTATTCAATTCATAATTGTATCTTTTATTGAAAACAAAATTTGTTCAAATATCTTAATTCGCTTAGGCGATATAGGTTGTCAAATCAAAATATTGAGCTCTCGATAACTCGATAAATAAACGAAATATTTAAAAAATAGAAATATATAGAGATTTTGTTTAATCATAGTACGAAATAAGAAACATAAAAAATATAAATTTGTTTATCCGCATAAAAATAAAGAATATAATAATATATCATATCTTCGACGTAATCATAAACAATAATCGAAGACAAATGAACCATTTATGTAAATAGATATTACTTACTCTTAGTTTAAAATTTAGATTTATGCACATATAATTATTGCCTTGGGGTATACTAGAAATCGAACTTTAATTTAATTATTTAAAAGAATAAATAAACTTATGTGAATATCAATAAAGTCGTAAAGCACATATGAAACAAATGATTGTGCAAGTATTTACATAAATAGTATATAACTGATACATAACTTTATACTTATGTATTAATCCTCTTTAAATCCGCTTGTTGCAAGCTTAAAACTCTCAATTTCAATCATTGACAGATGTGGTAAGAATTAAAACCCAACTCATTAAAATGTTAAACACAAATATTTTATTTAAATATAAGTTTTGCAACGAACTTAAAGCCAGAAATACAAAAAAAAAAAAACAGTATATCGCTATAAAATCATTCGGTTAATATTTAATAATTAATACTGATTATATAGCAATCATATTTGTTAATTATAATTATTATTACAAACATTCCACTTTATGCATATTTTTTAGGAATATCAATTTATCATATATATAATTTATCAAAAAAATAATTTTTTTTAAATTTATTTTTTTTTTATTATTTTGATTTTATAAACTTATCACTCATTAAATATTATTTATTTTTTATTAAAACTAAATTTAAATGTCTTTTATTTTGCAATTTTTTTGAAAGTAAATTTAAAAAAAAATATAAGCAATGATCCTTAACTCTATTTTGTAATTTATTTTTAAGTTGTTTTGGGATTTTTTCCCCATTTAACATTACATTAAAATAAATATATAATTTATATAAAAAATATCGTGATTGTAAGGCTATTATAATAAGCTAAACTCTATATTAATTAATTTAATAATAATAAAATTTAATTATTTGGCCATGTTCCTGTAAACGAATTCGAATATTTTATGTGGTTTGGTGCTTCCAATTTCACCAAATCAAATTTTGTATGTGGTTTGAAACCGAATGTTTTGTTGCAAGTGAAAACAAAACGATTTGGTAAAATAGGTTCTAAAGTGGTGCACTCAATTAAAACTGAAATAGTTTTAGAAATATTTTCTGATATTCTTAGATATATATTTCAAGTCAGATATTTGTTGATAATTATTTTTTTTTCTAAATCAAACTAAAAAATAGCGTTTAAAAAAAAAAATAGCATAATTACAATATAAGAATAACAAAAACAAAAAAATTCAATTTAAATTACGTGCACATTTGAACCAATTTTCCTTCGTTTTGGTGAAATTGGGTGCACCAAACATGTTGCTTAAAAACGAATCCGAATATTTTATTCGTTTTCGTTTTGCGGCGCATGGCCGAAATTTTTTTTTTTTTGTTTTGCTCTACTGCAGGGTATCTAAAAGTCCTTCACGTTTGCAATGTTATTCCACCAACTCAATACAGCATTGTACACAAAGCATAAAAAATCAAACGATTTGACTTCGAAACACTTGAACCCAATCTGTTGAGATAAAAAAAAATTGAGTTCTTTAAGGGAATATGAAAAATGATGGAAAATTAAAAATTACCATTTTTCCTCAAATGTGCTGGTTTTCTTTGCTTTTTATACCCTGTACCGTATGGTACAAAGGGTATATTGTGTTTGTGCAAGCCGAAAATGTATGTAACGTACAGAAGGAGAAGTCGGAGACCCCCCAAAGTTACCTAAAGTATGATCAGAGTGACTAGAGAAGTCGATATACCCATGTCCGTCTGTCCGTCTGTCCGTATGAACGCCTAGATCTCAGAGACGGTAAGAGCTAGAGCAACCAAACTTTCAGATAAGATCCCTTATTAATCCATAGGAGACAAGTTTATTTTATTTTTTTGATATCGGGACTACATTATATAGCTCCCATAGGGGTGTTTCAGAGGACCTCGAAAAAAAGCAAAAGTTTTAGATAGATAATTCGTTTGTTTATGAAGATATCATAACCAAATTTGGTAATCGGAAGTTTTTTAGAAACCCCCAGCACTGTACCAAATTTTATCAAAATCGGTTGACTTTATCATATAGGTCCCATAGGATCGATCGGTCGAAAATTTGTTTTTTCTACAAAATTCGTTGTGTTTCGTTTATTTGTAAAGATATTGTAACCAAATTTGGCATTCAGAAGTTTTTTGGAGATGTTCAACACTGTACCAAATTTGATCAAAATCGGTTGACTATATTATATAGCTCCCATAGGGCCAATCGGTCAAAAAATCGCTTTTTGTTCCAAATTTGTTGTGTTTCGTTTGTTTGTGAAGATATTGTAACCAAATTTGGCATTCAGAAGTTTTTTAGAGATCTTCAACACTGTACCAAATTTTATCAAAATCGGTTGACTATATCATATAGTTCCCATAGGGCCGATCGGTCGAAAAAAAGTTTTTGATTAAAAATTCGTCTGTTTTTGGTTGTTTATGAAGGTATCATAATCTAATTTGGCAATCAAATGTCTTTTGGTGTTCGTAAGCAATTTACCGGATTTTATTGCAAGCAGTGGTACAGGGTATCCCAAAGTCGTACGCGCCCGACTTTAACGTACGCCATCTTTTTATATGTCCTCAAATGAAGATTCATGCAATAACTGAGAGAGAAAATAAAGTATAAGCCGCATATTTTTAACCTATTCAGTTGAACGGCAGTGCACCGCGTGACAATAAATAATAAAACATCCAAAAGTGGGCGGCACTTGATAATGAGAGCACTTGGGGGGCATCCTGAAAATAGGAAATCGTCGGCAACTTCAAGGCGCAGACAAAAGCCGCAAAAAAAAAAAATGAACAAACGAAAGCCAGCTTATAGAAAAATAAAAATGAAATTTATTAAAAAATAAAAAAGAAATATTCCCAAAGAGATTTAAAACATATTTTAGACTTGCCTTGGCACAGCGCAGCATTCGAAAGACAATCATTGCGAATCAAAAGCAGAAGAGATATAATTTGATTTCTGCAAACTGGACAAAGCAACAAATTGCAACAAATTAAAATTACAAAAAAAAAATGCGAAAGAAAAAGACGTGGCAAACGTTGAGTTCGGACGCCCCGACTTTCAGTTACCCTGTAATATCGCAACAAACAAATAAAAACTTTATTTAAATTATATTTCTAATAAATATTGTTCGCAAAGGAATTTTCTTTCAGATTAAAGCTTAACATAATTTGAACAAATTTTTTTTGGTTAATAAAAAGCAAACTGAAAATTTGTTATTTTGAAAAATGGTCGAAAGTTACACTTTTTTTCGATTTTGGTTACTTGTAACTTCAAAATATTTTTTACTTAAGGGCCATACGCAGCATGCAAAAATTCCGCTGCAAACGTCAAAACTTCATATAAAAAAAAAATTCCCTTTTTTGGGAAAAAACGTCAAAACTTCATATAAAAAAAAAAATTCCCTTTTTTGGGGTATTTATATTTTATATATTTTATTTTATTTATATTTCTAATAAAAATTGTTCGCAAAGGAATTCTCTTTCAGATTAAAGCTTAACATAATTTGAACAAATTTTTTTTGGTTAATAAAAAGCAAACTGAAAATTTGTTATTTTGAAAAATGGTCGAAAATTACACTTTTTTTCGATTTTGGTTACTTGTTACTTCAAAATATTTTTTACTTAAGGGCCATACGCAGCATGCAAAAATTCCGCTGCAAACGTCAAAACTTCATATAAAAAAAAAATTCCCTTTTTTGGGAAAAAACGTCAAAACTTCATATAAAAAAAAAAATTCCCTTTTTTGGGGTATTTATATTTTATATATTTTATTTTATTTATATTTCTAATAAAAATTGTTCGCAAAGGAATTTTCTTTCAGATTAAAGCTTAACATAATTTAAAAAAATTTTTTTTGGTTAATAAAATGCAAACTGAAAATTTGTTATTTTGAAAAATGGTCGAAAATTACACTTTTTTTCGATTTTGGTTACTTGTTACTTGTTACTTCAAAATTTTTTTTACTTAAGGGCCATACGCAGCATGCAAAAATTCCGCTGCAAACGTCAAAACTTCATATAAAAAAAAATTCCCTTTTTTGGGAAAAAACGTCAAAACTTCATATAAAAAAAAAAATTCCCCTTTTTGGGATATTTATATTTTATATATTTTATTTTATTTATATTTCTAATAAAAATTGTTCGCAAAGGAATTTTCTTTCAGATTAAAGCTTAACATAATTTAAAAAAATTTTTTTTGGTTAATAAAAAGCAAACTGAAAATTTGTTATTTTGAAAAATGGTCGAAAATTACACTTTTTTTCGATTTTGGTTACTTGTTACTTCAAAATTTTTTTTACTTAAGGGCCATACGCAGCATGCAAAAATTCCGCTGCAAACGTCAAAACTTCATATAAAAAAAAAATTCCCTTTTTTGGGAAAAAACGTCAAAACTTCATATAAAAAAAAAATTCCCTTTTTTGGGATATTTATATTTTATATATTTTATTTTATTTATATTTCTAATAAAAATTGTTCGCAAAGGAATTCTCTTTCAGATTAAAGCTTAACATAATTTAAAAAAATTTTTTTTGGTTAATAAAAAGCAAACTGAAAATTTGTTATTTTGAAAATGGTCGAAAATTACACTTTTTTTCGATTTTGGTTACTTGTTACTTCAAAATATTTTTTACTTAAGGGCCATGCGCAGCATGCAAAAATTCCGCTGCAAACGTCAAAACTTCGTATAAAAAAAAATATCCCAAAAAAGGGAATTTTTTTTTTATATGAAGTTTTGAGGTTTTTTTTCAAAAAAATGCATGCTGCGTATGGCCCTTTACTCTGTACATATCATGTATCACATACATACCTTTCGATCTAATCGTCTTTCATGTCGATAGAAAATTGTATTCAAGAGATATTGACGAATAGCTCAAAAAAGTGCCCAGAAACATGTTTTTCGAAAAAATCTCGAAAACGATGCTTAAGTAAACAGAGGTTTTAATTTTCGTGTTTGACGATCCAAAATAACCCTAAAAAACTCTTTTTTAGGAAGGTTCATTTTTCGTGTAAACTAGTGTAATTATTCATAAATATCTAACTTGAAATTGCATCTTAAAAAAAAATAAAGCATATTTGAAAAATTATTTCAATTTAAATTGCGTGCAGTTTTGCACATGTTTTGTCAATTCGATTTGATTTCGCTTCAAACCACATAAATATTTCGTTTTGGCGAAATTGGAAGCAGCAAATATGTGGTTTCAAAACGAATCCGAAAATTTTATTCGATTTCGTTTTCCACAGCACGGTTGATTATATAATTTTTTATTTTAAGCAATATGTTTGATTTTTTGTAAAAATTTAAAAATAAAAAATATTTTCATATTACAAAAAAATTTGTAGGTTTAGCTTGTATGTATGTATTATGCTTTAAATCAGCTTAGTAAGTTTATGTGATTAAATTTCGCTTTTTTCTGTTAAAAAGAGCAGAAAGCTCAGCAAAGAAAAACATCCCAAAAAGTTGCAAAATTATTTAAAGTTCAATCGAAAGTCATCTCAAAAGTAATTTAAAGTAAATCTAGAAATATAAATAAAAAGTCAAAGCAGGGGATTAACTTTGTTAACTATTCATCGCACACTGTCTCCAGCTTTGTTGTTTGTTCTTTTCGCATATCTATGATAAGATTATCTGGATTTAATGTTGGTGTTTCATGACGGTTCCACTGCCAGCCAGTAAGGACCTTGTTGTCTTTAATTATGCTAGAATGCCAACCAAGAGTCACAGCCCCCCTGTCTACTAGTTGTGAATTTAAATTCAATAGACTTTGCTCCTTATAAATATTTAAGCTCATTTTTGGTGTATAATCAACATAGGTACATAGCTTTTGCTGGCGACCTCTTATGTACAAGTGTTTATATACAGAAATTCAAATACTTGTACATATACTTATATATTTAATGCTATTAACAAAGCACACAACTTCGGATTAAGAGCAGCTAGCGGTTGCTTGTCAAGTTCAAATGGTTCCAGGGCACCAGGAAGGGGCATGTTTAGCTTATATACCTTGTCGCGAGAGTAAGCGACAGGTTGCGTACTTGAAATGTAAAGTACATTAAAATAAAATAAAATAAAAATAAAAAACGGGTCGTTCTATTACAAATTGATACGGTCATTATTTGTAAAATAGATTTGCCATACAATTTTTCGTTAGGCAATATTGCTTGGGACAATACCCAAGCGAGGGAAATTTCTTGCAGGCATGGGTTGTTCTTTACATACCATATAGCTGCTCAAAATCATCTAATGCAGGGATGTCCAGGCCCATTGCTCATCTGGCTCATGGGGGAATAATAAGGTGATGTCGTGCGAACGCTCACTCTCTCGTTTAGAGCCCTTATCGTCAGTGCAAAACTTGCTATGAACGAGTGAGGTTGGTTGCGAACGAAATTTTTAGCAGTGTGTGTTTTGTTTTTTAAACACGAAACTTGCAATACAAAAGCAGAACATTATGGGCAATTGTAAACATGTTAAAATTAAACTATGTAAAATTATTTATTATATTTATTAACTATAAAACATATCTGAATAGTTCTTTGTTATTTATTTACAAATATCAACAAAATTTATATCTATCTCTTTCACATTCACGAAGCAATGGTAAGAGAGCTTTCCTAACAGAAAAGCTTTCGACCTCTCATTCGCACTCACACGCTACATACAATAAGGGATAGCTTTTACGGACGATACCACCTTATATTATTCCACCATGATCTGGCTCTTTTTGTTTTTGTAATGGCTCTTAGGCATAGGCAGCGATGCGCGTGTACATGCACGGCCCTAACTGTATATCACCCAGTGCCAATGCAAATTACAAAAACAATTTCGAGCGTTCTCTCACTTACTCTCTGTTACTCTCTTTGCTCTCTGATCTTGTGTGCACAAAAACAACCCTTGCGTATATTTGTTGTTGGCCCACAGATTTTCAATGTAATTTGTTGTTGCTTTTCGTTTGAGCATGCACTCACAAAAATCGGTATGAGATTCTTTCGCTATTTTTTAGGAAACTTGTTAAATGGGACTTTTAAGGCGTTGCTTGCAAACAAAAACTAGTTATGGCCCTGTACCTTTCGGTACAAAGGGTATACTAGATTTATGCATGTATATAACAGACAGATGATGGCTATAGGTAAAAACATATGAATGGAATATATATTTTTTTGGAAAATCCGGTGGTAATAAAACAAACTTGCACGTGGCCATCATAAATAGATATTTTTCGGGAAATCCCTTGGAAGAAATTCGCACTTGTATACAATCTTTTTTCTAGTAGTAACAAATGTTAACAGGTACCCAAGGGTGTTTTGCATCCATTGACCAAGTTTAGTAACTTTGCAATTTTTACGCCCCTACCTGCGCAGGTAAAGAGTTACATTGTAATATCTTTCAATTTTACTTTTTAAATCATTTTTATACTGATATTTTCCTAATTTTTCAAATACCCCTTACTCCACAGCGAAATTATGCGAGTTTTATCTATTTTTGGAAGCACATATATTTGTGAATGTGCGTTTTCAAGCTTAAAATTAATTAAAAATAAACTGAGAAATCGATTAACAAACGAACATTTGGAGGCATTATCAAAACTATCATTAACTAAAATAAATATTGATATTGACCAATTTTTAAATTCTTTATAAGTATACATATGTACCATAACTTTTTTTTCATTATTTTTTACCACTCTTATAAGAATGCACATACAATTTCTTACAGTGCACTCAATAAACCGTAATAACTGTTTACTTTAAATGTGTTAGTGTTTTTCTTTATATGTATTGGTTTGTGCTCTTCCATAAGCAGTGTTTGGACATCCCTGATCTAATGCTTACTTGATTTTCTTGGAGGTTGAAACCAAGTGCGTGATTTGTTCGAGTCCATCTTGTCACGTTTTTGACTTAAGGCCCATACGCAGTTCTTTTTCTTTTTTTTTAACGTTTTTGAAATGAGTAACTATCGGACGTGCTGCGAAAACGACAAAGGAAAACGATTAAATTTTGTTCGTTTTCGTTTTTTGCGTGCTCCTAATTCCACATTGTTTGCTGTCGCTATCTACGCGTATTTCTCTTACTCACAGCTGTACAAGCTGTTTCTTTCAATTGGAAGGGAATTGCAAGACATAAACCATTTATGCATGACAAGAACAATTTGGGATTTTTATTTGAAGTTTTGTCATTCTGTGCGAAATTATTCGAACTGCGTTTTTAACCTTAAAAAAATATTCTCTTCAACCAATAAATTCGCTGAACCCGAGTCTTTTTGGCTGGAGCTATTTTCTTAGTATACGCATCAAGGTGCCCATTACAAGGCCAAGCTTCAGCCATCTCCATCTTCGTCTTTGTAGGTCCACTTAGTGCATCGTATGGTGTAGCTTTTTGTTCTTGATTGAGTTGGCATCCCTGTCTTTGTAATCAATCACTGTAGAAACTAGTATGCTAGAGGAGGTCCACGGTGTCCAGTCTGAGGTCGACTTCCTTAAGTATCATTGGCATTCAGTGTTGAGACACAAAGCCCTGTTCTAGAGCCCGATTCGAGTTCCGCTCTGCGTACCTACCCGGTCCGAAACCCAAACTGGTGCTCCGCTAATATACCACACTGATTGTTAACACCAGTAATCCGATTGGCAAGCAGCTTCTCACACACCGTCGATAGAGATGGGAGTAGACTTATTGGCCGGTATACCGCAGGGTCATCATCCGGCTTAGCTGGCTTATGCACTCTATAATGTTAGTCGAGTATCCAAGGTGACCCTTTATTCCTATTTGTTCCTAGGTGAAACAGCGCTGTTACTCCTGAACTCTAACTGCTTTTTCGTTTTCACAGTGGGGCATAGTGAAATACAGCCAGATCATCAGCATGCATAGCTCTCTAGGACTCTGCTCTGAGGAATACATTTTTTTTCTTTTTTTTTTAACGACAAAGGAAAACGAATAAATTTTGTGCGTTTTCGTTTTTGCGTGCTCCTAATTTCACATTTTTTGCTGTCGCCATCTACTCATATTTCTCTTAATCTTTGTTAGCACAGCTCTACACCTTTCGATTGAGCGGAAAATGCAAGACATAAACCATTTATGCAAGACATGCACCATGTGAACGAATGTCAAAAATTCGTTTTTTGTGCATGCTAATTTTTGGCTTAATTCAGAAAAAAAATGCCTAAAAATATTTATTACTAAATATCTAACTTGAAATTGGCACAAATAGTAGTTAAGAACATCGAAGAATATTTAAAAAATTATTTCAGCTTAAATTATTTTGCAAATTCGATTTGATTTCACTTGCAACATAAGTAGTAGTCGGATTCAAATCTTATAAAAAATTCGCTTTGGTGAAATTGGGAGCACCACAAATTTGGTTTGAAAACGAATCCGAATAAATTATTTGGATTCGTTTTGCTGAGCACGATCGTATATCTTGAATTGATAAGCTCAGTTAGTTTTGTGATTTTTAAATATCGTATCAATTATAAAATTACTTTTATAAAGTATATATTTTTGAAACCATTATTTTTTAAAATTTGGAAAATGTAACAATTGCAAAACACTTTTATTTATTGCACACATCTATTATATCTCCAGTTCCACTTTTCCGAGGGTACCAAACCTAAAAAAGACTCTAATAGAGTTTTTTTAACATAAATATTTTTTTTTTGTACATAATAAATTATTTTTTAACTTTTGTGCTTAAAAATTCGATAACGAAACTTAGCAAAAAATTAATATGAAATAAATAAAAATATATTTAATATAAAATAATTTCATTTGAATTTCACGCATTTTTGTCATATTGTTTTGAATAATAAAAACTATTATAATTCTTAATACATAGTAGGTAACTTAATAATAATTGTCCCAGCCTGACGGCGTATGTTGCTCTGACTACAAACCTTATCTAATCTAGAATTACTTTCTACTTAGTAATTATAAAAAATATATAATTAAATTTAACCAATATAGTTTTCCTAATAAAATCCTTGCCAATATGTGAAAGAATGACCCACACTTAATGCTGGAATGGAGTACACGGCAAACAACAACAAATGCAAAGGTGACACAAAAAAGGCAACGTGGCAAACAAGTTATGGTCGTTGGAGTAGAGCCAAAGCGAACGGCCAGTGTTGAAAGGTGATTTAATTTTTATTACGTTTAAAAACATTTTCGTAAATTTCGCATATAATCAACGTAAGCGGAAAAGGGGCTGGACGGAAGCGTATAGTGGAGTAACTGAGTTAAACTGTGCGTTAAATGGCCGCCAGGCGGCAGGTTGCCATCTTTCGCTCCGCTTCTACCAGAGCCACACACACACACACACTCATTAACAGAATGTCAGAGCTGACAATAAAATGTTAAATCGATTGCAAATGATTAACAAAGAATCGACGTTTATACTCACTCTCTCAGTCTTCCACATAGTACACGTGCTGCGGCGTACACAGAAAGAAAGACTCGTGTGCATTCTATCTCCTCCTTGCATTCCTCAGTTCAGATATTTTACCAATTATAAAGAACTACTCAAAATGGCAAAGTATAACTAAATTAAAATGAATTTCCATTTAGGGAAATTTTTAAAAACAGTTAATAAGAAAAAGTACTTAAGATTTTCTCATAGCTGAACTTAATTGGAAACCTAACCAAACTTATTTGAAGTGATTTATCGGCATTAGTTTTAAGATTGAAATAAGTAAAAAAAAAAAAATGGTTTTATAATGATCTCAAGAAATAGTCAAAATTAAGACCTCACAGGTGCTGATTAAGAATTTTGTCTTGGAGGGGGGGATTTTCACTTCAAAGTGTATATATGTATGTATATCAGAGCTCGCAAAAAACTGTCAACCTATGTTTCCAACTTTTGGGTGGATCCGCACCCGAAAGCCCAACCAACTAGAGGGCTTCTCAGGCCAACCCGTTTGTTATATTGACTTCGAGACATCTCGCCATAATATTCTATGCACTCTTATTAATTTGTGGGTGTTCATTTTGTTATTTAAAAAAATGTGCATTTATGCTCTACCCAGAGCCTTCACTACGAATAGTAGTAATAGTGACTAAAAGAGTGTTGTAAAAAGCGTCAATATTAGGCAGGCGTACCATACTATTTTGATACTATATTCTGACATTATTTAGTTTATCTAGAAATATAAAAATTATTATTATTATTCTTTTACTTTATTGTCAAAATTCAAAAATTAAAAATTCCTGTAATATAATTTAGCACCACGGTATTCTCTGCCTGGCGTAAGAGGACCCTAAAAGAGAACTAGTCAGATGCAGGCATACTTACCGTCACATTGAGCCTGAGGCACATTTTTAACATCTTAAAGACCTTGCAAAGATCAGTGTATGCGATTGATTACCGGGTCTGGAGACAAACGCCGATGTAAAAGGAAAGTCCATAACTAACAAATATCCATAAAAAAGTGCCCAAAAACCTCACATTTTAACAACAGCAACGAATGGGTCTCAGTGACGACATGATCCAGGATCGGAATGCCTGCAGATGAATGCTGAGATCGCATACCCACACCTCAGGTGGAGCATAAGCGAGTCCGAAAAGAGGTAAACAAGGGTTTGGGAGAAGACGAAGAATAAAAATAAATAAAAATACAAAGTAAGCTTAGAAAACATAAAGTAGGCTTAAATTGAAAACTTCACATTTTCAAAATGTACCTTATAAAAAACTGTTTAGCATAATTTAATTTGTATTCAATATCGTTTGTTGTTCACATCATAAATTACTTGTTAATACTTAAAAATAAAATTTTTTTTTTGAAAATTTTTGTGTCCATAAAATTCAGTTAAATAAAATGTCGAAACAAAATTCGGAAACTCGCAAAAATGGCAACAATTCATCTAAACAATTAGAGAATCAGAACGATGTGGGTGACGCAAGAACTAAGGCCAACGATGTATGCAGTGAGTAGTCGGATAGTGACGAGAGCATGGACACGGAGGAGGAGGAATGTCTTACCAACTTATATGACAACGCTGTCAAACACTGGAACAATCTAAGTGCCAGCCAACAGATGTTCTATGTGCCTGTAAGTTGCAACGATATCGGGAAAATATAATGTAAGATGTAACATGGTTTCTTCCAAGTATAGGGCACCTATCAGTTCGTCGGCACACTGCGTCTTATGGACAGCACACACGCGGAGAAAGTGACGATTCGGAGGCGATCGGTGGTTAGGCCTGGTCGCACTGATGCCAACTCATCTCAAGCTGGCTGCTCCAAAAGCAGCAAAATGGGACGCGGCAAAAAGCAAGCAAAGTGCTCGTCTTTAATACAGCGATCACTTCGTCTTATGGATAGCAGCCACCTGAAGAAATGGCTCAGTCGTAAACGAACTGCGGCTACAGCTCCTTCTACTGCTGTCAATCCGTCTCAAGCTGGCTGCTCCACTAGCAGCAAAATGGCTGCTGCAAAACCAGCCCTAGTTTCGTGCGCCCATGTCCTTTAAACATGTCCCGCTTCCAAAAAGTGTGGATAAAAGCCCCTTGTCTTAAAACTGTCGAATTGTTTTAAACTGGATTTCGTTGTTTGCCTTGTTTAAAATAAAATTGTCATGCTTCTGGCAGTAGAAAAAAAAAAAAAACAGAGTTTGGCACCTATTTTTAGAAATGGGGATTGTACAATATATGGTAAACAAAAACGTGACAATTTCGGGATATAATCGGGATATAAGTATTATTATTACTTATTGATTTCTGCTAAAGAATTCTGCATAAATTATGCTCAACACAGGGGATATCTGGAAAAAGAGGTTTTACTACGACGCACAGTGGCACGGCAGCCGCAAAAGCGTTGCAAAAATCTATTTTGCGATGAGACCACTTTGTAAAGGTTATACATGCATCTAATTTAGAATTGCCCAGTGATCAAGAAAATAGCAATTTTATTCAATTCGGATAAATAGTTAAGTTGCTACAAAAAAAATCGAAATTTTTGGTCCCACTTTAATGGGGCTGCGATGGATCTTCTTGTCAAAGTGCTTGCAAGCAATGGCTTCTGTTGCCCTCCTATGACTAAAAAGTGAAACATTGGAATATTGGAAAAATCTAGTTTAAATTAATCAATAAAAATGTGCCTTATTGAAAAAGATATAATGTAGCTTCATAGTGAGGAGGGAATAGCTCAAAGCCCAACTATATCCATTGCCATATAATATTGATCAGCATGAACTGCCGGAAAGATCTAGGGCCAAGGCCGAAAGTATAATTTATAATTGTGTTTTAAATACATACAGAGGAAGACGTCGGAAATAGCCATTTCCATCTGGCCGACTGTCCATCTGTAAAGCTTAGAGATGATAAGAGCACGTCGATATACCCTCCGTCAGACAGCGTAGATTGCAGAGATCTAGCGCTCCAGACTTTGGCCAAGGCTGATAATATAATTTACTTTTTTGAACACATACTCAAATGTAAAACTTTTTCAAAGACTTGATTTGGGGTCCGTCCCTGTATGGGCGGAACTTGAATATTATAAATGCTAATGAACGCAGGAAAATATTCGAATGCGTTCTAACTGAAAGAACTCAGCTCCGATCTTAAAATATTATAACAAGAGCGGTACGTATTGGTTGTAATATTATTAGCTTTTTTATTAACATTTTTTTATTTTGTTTCTATAAGTCATAGAAAAAGTTATCAAATTTATATATTATACATTTATTATATTTCCAAAGCAATAGCAACACAACAACACTTAGCAGCCATCCCCTCTCAGTTTTCGGGTATACATGGTAACATGTAATTTTTTTTTATCTTAAAGATATTTAAGCATTTTTTGAGACTATAGTAGTATACCTTAGCCCTAGCCCTAGCCCTAGCGCCACTTGGACGTTTGTAGCTTTCATTTTTAGGGAATATATCCTTCTTGACATTGTTCAAACGGTTCCGTTTCTTTGCATCGCGAAATTGGGAAGCAGCATTTATGCGCCGTTTCGGAGCACGCATCTTGTCACTGGTGTAGCTTGGATTGAACTACCTAAACTTGGGAAAAACAAATTCGCCATCTACAAATTTTATTTTGCCGTATTTATGCAACTTACCAGGAAATACAGCTTTGGTTGGCTTTTATATTGTTCCAATGTCAAGGACCCACACTCGGTTGTCGAAATTTACAAAAAAAAAAATAAAATTTATTAAATATCAACTTATTTACTGTACGAAGTTTATAGCTTCCGATTTTGTCTACAACTGAAATTATGGAAAACTGTTTTTCATAAGGTAAATTTTTGAAATGTGAAGTTTCCTATTTCAGGCTACTTTATGTTTTCTAAGCTTGCTTGTTATTTTTGTTTTATGTGTTGATTTGGTTGTCAAACACTCATAATTCGAAGCATACCCATCCAGAGGCTTTTCGACATACATATGTAAAGTTCAAAACTACTCAATTTTAGTCATGGATCTACCACTGTAGATGAAAAAGTGGCCAGAGGAGGACCAAGTATTCAAATTTTATAGCGCGCTATCTCCCTGCAAGGTTCAGAAAGAGAGCGCACGTTCCATCTTCCGAATCGTGTCCGTGATTTAATGCAAAGAGTCATCATCATTGGGTTGGTTCTACATCCGAGGCTTGTTTCCGTTTCTTGAATAAGGGGTTTTTCCGGTCGGGTTACTAGCCCAACGCCACACACTTTAAGGTTTAAGGTTTAAAATAAGCGAACCGCTTGATCCAAGCCAGACATACGCTCGCAGCCGGACCTGAACTGGTTAACAGACGATGCAATAGGATGTGGGATGTGTTTACAAGGTGGCCGCCGTTAATACGCTGGCACCAGGCCCGTCGAGAGAGGGGGGAAAGGGGGAATTCCCCCCCGGTCACGAAGTTTTCTCAGTGGCCCGGTGGAATTACTGTTCTACTTACAGAACACAATGATTCAAGCTAAAGGTGTAATAGAGGGGCCGTTTCGGGCCCGAATTTTTTCGCTACGGCCCTGGCTAGAACGTATTCTTCCGCCGCGCTTCTAGCAACTTTCTCCACTGTGTTTTTATATCGGAGTGGGCCTTCTGCGGCTTGTGTAGTCCGCGGGAGGTATTTGAGTTCGCTCCTAACACCCATGTCTGAGAGGCTTTCCCCTATCCGCAAACTAGGGGACGCGACCTCGAGGGATTACAAGCTCCCCTGAGGGGAGCTTACAAGATTCAAATGACGCAATAACTGAAGCCCACGTACCATTATCAGCGTCGCTTATTCGTTTAATGGATGGCAGAATAGCCCGATGAGTTTTCGTCAAAAAAAAGTCATCGAAAATTACGATGTAAGCATACGTAATTTTGTTGGAAAATACCATATACGAATAAAATGCAATTAACAAACAAACCAACAGATGGCCCACCCTATATATTCTTTAATATATTATTTACTATAGTAAGCATTAGTTAGATGTATTTGAATGCAATTTGTACAATCTTTTAGAAGAAATAAAATAAAATACTAAAGTATATGCCATAATTGTAGCACTTTTAAAAAAATTCTAAAAAAATACTGTCCCAAAAGTTATAAGAGCTGTGAGCTCTAAAGTATGATATTTTCTTAAAAAGTCCCTTTATCAATAGCATTACTTTGTTGCCAATCAGCATCTTTTTATCTATTAGCAGATTTAGCAACAGTCCATCCTGGAATCGAATGAAATTGCAAAACGTTTGCCAGCTGCAGTTGTCAACTCTGACAGACAGAGTGACAACCCTAGCATTATAGGAACTGCTGCAATGACATCTCCAAACGCGTCTTTGGCTTTGTTGTCGTCTTGGAATTCTTAAAATGTTTTCATGTTCAAACCACAATTCACGGCACGTGACACGTTGCGCTGCCTTTTGGCAGCATTGAGTGGCAACAATAAAAAATAATACCAACAAAATCAACAACAACAAAAAAAACGGCAAGCTATGGGCCTTCGAAGCTGCCTAAAACGTAGCTATGGTCTAAAGTATATACATCTAAAGCTTATGTATTGTATATGTGCTTATATACAATATGTACTCTATTATATTGTAGGTATATAGAATTATGTATTGTGTGGCTGTCAAATTAAGTTGTATTTCATGGCCAAGGACTTGGCTTAACCACAAGCTCACACGAGCTCACTATAAGAGTCCAAGATTAGTATTTTCATGAACCACAACAAGCTATCGTTAATAGGATATAAAAATATTATTTTAAATTTTTCTCTATACCATATCCTTCGGTTGGAGTTGGCCAATTAATGAACTTTACATTAAAGTTGCACACGAAATTAATTAGGTACGTAGGTAGGTAGGTTAAGGCGGCAGTTGGGACTTAGCGTCCCAACTCACTTAGGCCAAGAAATAGGCCCGCTGTGATACTGATAATGGGAGTAAGTAATAAGTATATGGAATAGACAGGAAAAACTAGGGGAAAGTGCAGGACCATGCTTTACGTGGGATTCATACGCACAACCTCTGGGATGATAGTCTAGTGCACTGCCGCTAGGCTATCCAGGCCGCCACGAAATTAATTAACAGCCGCGGGAATCCTTTAAGCGCGAAACCCAATTAATTTGTAAAACGCTTAAAAACTTTAACATCACCAACAAAACAGTTTGCTCCGCTTCCAAAAATTTGTTTCATATTTTTCAGCTGTTGCTGCTTTTTATCAGGAATTTTCCATTTTGTTGCAAAACTTTTCATTAATAATTTGTGCAACATTTTGTTGCCTCGAGCGCAGTCCTCCGACACCTCGTAGCAGGTCCACTTGACAATGACAATTTAATAAACCCTGCCAGCATGGCTTAATCATCAAGTGTCGCCGGGTAATTGTTTTTTGATAGCTGCCGCTGACCATCATCCATTGACAGCAACTTCAAGCAGCTTCGGAGGCGCCACGACTAGCTAGCAGACGCGGCACATATTTCCACTTGAATGCTTGCATCAGCCCTGGCGCTGACATCTGCGTTACATGTTAATAAGACCACGAAACTTTCTATGTAGCAACAACTATTTGAGCTTTGAGTAATGGTTCACAGTTCCCTGCTAGGCCATGTCCCAAAAGACCAGGCTCAAAGCCCCAAACAAATTTGTTACTTTCTGTTTCATTTCGAAAGTGTGCCTTAATAATCCAATGGTTGTTGCCTGAACTTGGGTAACAAAGTTTGGCCTTAATTAAACCCTTTTGGCATTCCGGTGTTCCGGAATCTGCGCAGTCAAAACTCAAACTGTAGCTTTAATCAAAATCAAATGAATATTCAGGACACACAGCTCAGTTATTCATTGTCCAAGCTAGCCACACCCCCAACGTTCAGATTTTAAAGCACTGAGGGTATAAATTGTCGGCTCTTAAAGGCGGACTAAGACACAGAGATTCAAGGAGTTCTTACGTTGAAGCATGAAGTTATGTGTGTGTGATCAGTCATTATTGCAGTTTTTTCCAACATAATGTACACATCCTCGTGACTTTCAATCTCCATGATCATATAGCACCTGGCCTCAAAGTCTATCGTCTTATCATTTAATTCCGTGATTCTCAGAGAGTATCCCACTACCCAAACCAGTCAAGCCATTGGGTTTTCATCCGCTTGACTATGTCAATGTAATGCCGAGCTCATGGAGTTCGTCTTTACTTGAACGCAGTTGATCATGCCAGTTGTGGTCCTTTCTAAGCCCCACTGATAGCCCCACCAGATAGAAGGTCATTCCATTCGGTGAGTTCTCACAACGTCCTCATTTAAAACGTTACTCGGTGTTGCTTCCTAATGAGCGAGCCAGTGAAGCCGATGGACTTTTATCCGCTTGAATATATCAATGCACTGCCAAAGTTCATGGAATTCGTCGTTTCTCGAATGCAGTTGATCATGCGAAGTATTTTTCCCTTGGTGGACTTGTGGTCCGTTCTAAGCTCGCTAATACCACTCAACGGATACATTATCTACCCATTCGGTGAGTTCCCACAACATCCAGATTGAAAACCTTACTCGGTGGAGCTTCCTAATGAACGAACCAGTGAAGCCGGTGGACTTTCAACCGCTTGACTATGTCAATGTAAATGTCTTTACTCGAATGCAGTTGATCATGCCAAGTATTTCTGCTTTGGTGCAGTTGCGGTCCTTTCTAAGCCCCCCCTAATACCCCCAACTGATACACGTTGTACCCATTCGGTGAGTTCCCACAACGTCCTCCTTGAAAATCTTACTCGGTGGACTTTCGTAATAAGCCGAGCCAGTGAAGGCGATGGACTTTTATCAATTTACTGCCAGAGTTCATTTAGTTCGTCCTTCCCCGAATGCTGTTGATCATGCGAAGTATTTTCCCCTTGTTGGAGTTGTGGGCCTTTCTAAGCTCCCTAATACCTTCCAACTATGCATGATCTACCCATTCGGTGAGTTCCCACAACATCCACACTGAAAACGTTACTCAGTGGAGCCAGTGAAGCCGGTGGACTTTCATACACTTGACTATGTCAATGTAATGGCAGAGCTCATGAGGTTCGTCTTTACTCGAATGCAGTTCATGCAAAGTATTTTTCCCTTGGTGTAGATGTGATCTTTCCTAAGTACTGTGTTCCTTTTATTGTTCTTTATTGAACCCTCAACTGAAAACGCATTCGAGCATGGCGTGGAAGCTGGACCCCGCGTTACATCTTTAAATAGATTTACTGAGATGAAACAAAGTTGGACCAATATAAATATAGACAAATATGTTGTCACGTCTTTTTGAATCTTTGAATATATTTTGCCAACATTTGCTGGAACTCAGTATGACTAACTCAGAAGAAGAAAAAAAAAAAAGTGTTGTGATCTGGGGACTTTTTTTTATAGATTCGACGTACTGAATCCAAATCCGCTAACAGAATTAGCTCAAAGGGCTCTAGGTTCTACGCTAACCTCAAAGATCCCACCAAATTTTTTTTGATCGAGATATGTCATCCGTCGATGTTTTTTATATATTTTTGGGACTGCCGGAAACAAATTCGTGGTCAAAAAGACCGCAGCTCGTCGGGTTTCTGGGATAGCCTCCAAACTACCTCGATTTGTGGCGTTTTTTGAGGCTATGTCTGGATCTTAAAGCTGAGGTTTTGTTGAGCTCGGGTCCAGACCCCCCTCCAAAAGTTGGACAAATGCTCTGATACATAAACACTTTAAATGTTCAAGTTAAGAGCCCACCTAAGACCAAATCCTGGATCCGTGTCTGGATTCAGCGATTCCCAGCGAAACCCCAGCACGTCGGGTTTGTGACATAACCTCCAAAATACCACGTTTGTGGGGTCTTTTGGAGTTGGGATAAAACCAAGACCGGTTTGTCCAATTCAAAGCGTCGAAATATATAAGAAATATTCTGCTTCGAGCCCAGAGCACGACACTTTTTTTTTGTGTGTGGCATCTATCGAAAGTACTCCCACTCAGCTGCTGACAAACTGAAGCCCTCCGAAATAGGCATTCCTGCAGCAAGTCATATAAGACCATCCAAAAATTGAGTAATTTGTCAACGATAATGGTTGGGACACTACTTGCCTATCCCAGAACAGAATAAATCTTTATCGTTATCATTATCATGTGTTGAGGCGCTATGCTCTAGTGGAAGATATAGCAAATGATGTTGATGTTGATGATTATCATGTTTTACCGACCCTTCTCGAGCTAACAAGTTCCGTCTTCAAAAAGGAACTCATCTAGGCTCATCTGCATTTTATGTGGTTCTCGACTGTGACTCTTTGACGGCTTTGGCTTTATTGGAGAATATGTTGGGGATGTGTAGTGGTGGCGTAGGGTATGTATGCATATGTCTAGATAATAGTACATTACTTGGAGTTGTTGTAATAAATTGTATGCTGTGGGTTTGATTAGCTGGCCAGGCATCTATTGACAGTACAATTGATAGATTAATGCTGTTGAAGATTAAACGGAGCGCTTGGAAAGTTTATGAACTAGGCTGACTGCTGATTGATGGCAATTAGTAAAATCTGGCCATCAAACTTGCTAAAGTACCATTTACTGAGAGATGACAAATGAGCAGCAACTTTTGGCGCTTAGGCTTGGCTCAATTGACAAATTGAAAAGGGGAGTTTGTGGGGGCTCCGCGATGGAAGTCAGTTGTCTATGAAGTAACAAGATATTCGGATGATGCTTTGTCACCACAGCCTTGTGCCTTTTCTTATTATGTTCCAGCTACAATAATTTTTAAAACTTTCATTTCGAGACGAAAGCTGGTTAATTAGCTTAACGCAGCTCTTTTCTCATGTTTCTACTTTTGTTGTTTTATTTTGAATAATCTTTAAATTGACAAAAAGTCAACTCCCGGTATATATTTGAAACATGCCAAGTTCCTCCTCAAACGCTTTCCAACTGACGCCTCAACGGGGAGTTTCTTTTGGACTGTTTGAAAGATGTTCAATAATATTGATAAAAAGATGAGTATTTACTATATAACCCTTCGATTCAGACCCAATTCAGTTATGCAGTAACCCATACGGCCGTCTGCATATCATAACAATTGGCTTGCTCTTATCATCTTATCTTATTATCTTAACTCAAAGTCAAATATTTCAAAATGCCAATCCGGGCACCAGATATCCGTAAAATTTGGCAAACGATTTATTCAATTATCGAGCAAATAAAACCGCATAATCAAGTGCCAGTGTCCAGTAGAACAAGGATCTGTGGGACTGCCCTAGAAAGCAATCAAAACTGTAACACATGCGTGGCACGTGCTCCCAAGTCGACCCTCATTACAATGGGGCGTCACATTCGACCTCAAATAAATAGACAGCTCTTAACGAAAAACTCACAAGGAATTTGAAATTGCCCGAGGACTGTCCAGACACACACACACACACACATGTGCACACTCCCTCATATTGTTTATATAGTAACGTAGTGGAAAACAATTTACATAGCCCAAAATAGTTTTTCCATTTTCCGTTTTTGTTCTGGATTTTCCATATAGACACTTTAAAGCTACAACCAGGACAAGCTTTAACCAAAGGACAAATATTTTCAGCTGCTTACACTGCTATCTGCAAGCTGCAATCGATGCACGGTCACGTTGCTAACCCAAATCCCATTAGCCAACAAAGTGTTCACAAGTCAAGGCGAAAGTTGCTTCCAAACAAAATCTTTAGTCTTGTATCCTTTTTGTTCATCTGATTAGCTAGCTTCACCTTCAGCTTAGCTTCGCTTGCTCTTAAACCCGCTAAGCAGTAGCTACATAGTGTGCTGAGCAACAACCGGCTTCTTGGCTTCAAGAACGTAGAAAAAATTAGTTTCAGGGGGTTTTGGCTGTGGATCATAGAACATATGGACATTGATACTCCTTGTTGCGGGAAGGGTTTGAACACCCAAAACTGCCCCTTGGTGACGTCCATGATTGACTGTTCTTTTTTGGTCTTAACCAGTGGCGAATCCACGCGGGGTTTTCGGGCCCGGACCCCCCAAAAGTTGGAATAATGGGTTGAAAGTCTTTTGCGAGCTCTGATATATATGCACTTCGTAGTGAAGAGCCCCCCAAGACCAAATCCTAAATCCGCAACTGGTCTAACATATGGCTTATAAAACTTTTTCTGGTCTTGCCTCAATTGACTTAACGCTGACGTCATTAAACTTGCATTTCCTCAAAACGGCAGCAATCGTTCCAAAAGAATTTTGGTTGTGGCAGGCTAGCCTCTTCCTTACAAAGCCATCTCTGCTTGAAATCTAAATATTGTCTCTCTCAGCTGCTAGACGCCCGTGTTCCTCTGGCTCCCCAGTCTCTGCAACCTTCATTCAGCCTTCCTTGGCTCTATCCTGAACCGCATGAAGGCTCTGCTGCTCAGTCGTTAACTGATTCTTTAATGGCAGCAACGTAGCTTTAGCCTCGAGTAGCCTCGTCTACCCCGTCCTCGTTTGTAGCCAAAGTCACTAGGATACTTGACGATCTTATATCTGCTGTGGAAATATGTGCTTAAACATCTCTCCTGTAGCTGTTTGTTGTGCTCCTTGAAACTATGCCCTCATCTGCTAAGCGCTTGCCTTGCTCGATCCTTAACTCGATATGTATTGCTGCTTATTGTTATTGGCTTTGGTATGGACTTGCCACATAGTTTTAGATTTGATGTCTCTGTCTCTCTCTCAATTCCTAAAGAGGTTTAAATTGTAGAACCATTTCCATTTGGACATGAATTCTGCACCTCCAAATCCGATGTGCATGCTGCAGGTAGATTTTCCACATAAATGTGGGTACCACTTGGAG